>JARKNS010000009.1:61652500-62852500 GCA_029990575.1 Petunia axillaris subsp. axillaris
ATTCGCATCTTGAGTTTCGGGAGTTCGATTTGAGATCCGCCTTCGCGAGTATGTTATATATATTTTGTATAACTTGTATGCAAAAGTTGGAATTATTTCGAATATCGTAGGGTACCGTTTTAATTTTTACCGTAGCAGCGAATTAAAAAAAAAAAGACAAAATAGAAAAAAGGACAAAATAAGGAATGAAAATGAAGGTGAGCTGATGGCGGTGGACTTAGCGCATATATATGCTAAGTCCTTAGAAAGAACAGAAACACATATCGTAACAGAGAAACAAAAATGGAAAATACGCAGTGGGAAAATGCCAGAAAATGAGAAAAGGGGCCGGAGAAAAGTAGAATTTTCACCGTGAAACATTCAGGTAATGATCCTAATATATTATTTGAGTTTATTACGTATGTTTGAATATATTTTTACGGTAAAAATAGGAATATTAGACATCGCCCTAATGACGTAAATTGATAGTTTGAAGGGTCAAATGGACCCCGATAATGAAATTGATTATATATTCGTACTCAGTGAGTTATGGGCAACATATAAATGTAAATTATTTGGGGTTTGGTTACGTGACTTTAAACCCTGTATATAGGCGTGGCCTGCGTATTGCGTATGCGAATAGGGTATCAGGTTCCTACCTGGATTGCCCTAAGATGTGAGGAATGAAGCCTTTAGCCTAATTTGATATATTTTTCTGGTTATTGAACACAGTGGGATCGTTTGGCAAGAAACCAAAGGACAAAGCGGTTATTGAGTGGCTGTACTAACTTTGTAACAAGGTAAGTGTTTATATCCATTTCTTTGGAGGCACCTGGCCTCGTGGATTTTCTACCACGTATTTCTTACGTGTGTAGCTGCCGATAGGCGTACTCATTACGCCTTAGCTTTGGATTTACATTCTATATTATATGTTATGTCATGTTGTTGGTATTGCATTGGGAATCTGAGCATTGTACCCTGGCTATGAGTTGACATATACTTCCCGGCTGTCGATGAGAGTCCCGCGCCGGTGAAGGGTTATCATTGCATCATATTGAGGGTAGGAGGATTCCGCCCTCGGAGCAGGAGGATTCCGCTCCATTGCATCATATTGAGGGTAGGAGGATTCCGCCCTCGGAGCAGGAGGATTCCGCTCCATTGCATCATATTGAGGGTAGGAGGATTCCGCCCTCGGAGCAGGAGGATTCCGCTCCATTGCATCATATTGAGGGTAGGAGGATTCCGCCCTCGGAGCAGGAGGATTCCGCTCCATTGCATCATATTGAGGGTAGGAGGATTCCGCCCTCGGAGCAGGAGGATTCCGCTCCATTGCATCATATTGAGGGTAGGAGGATTCCGCCCTCGGAGCAGGAGGATTCCGCTCCATTGCATCATATTGAGGGTAGGAGGATTCCGCCCTCGGAGCAGGAGGATTCCGCTCCATTGCATCATATTGAGGGTAGGAGGATTCCGCCCTCGGAGCAGGAGGATTCCGCTTCATCTATTTGGCACATGTGACACCATTGCATCATACTGCATTCATCCCATTTCATTGCACCGCGTGCTGAATATTGTGTGACTATCATGCTGTGTTTTGTGTATGCGGTATGTATACCATATTGGGGACATATTTCAGTTTGCCTATGTATTCCTGGCTCGTATTCTGAGTTGCGGGGATCGGGTTGCACGCCGCGACAGTATGAATATATGGATCGGGTTGCACGCCGCAACAGGATGAATATATGGATCGGGTTGCACGCCGCAACAAGATGTATTTCTGATTGTTGATACGTTCGGGATACCTATATGTTCTGGCTATCTTACGTTCCTGGATTTAATGAATTTGTGATTCCATACGTGTTTCTAGTTATTATTTGGCTTTGCCTTTTCATAATTTGAATAAGAGGAATTTTGTTTATCTGTTTCTTTTCTCCCTGGCTAGCTATCCTATTCTTTGAGATGGCTAGTCTGCCCCACTTATTGAGTCCTTTTGACTCACCCTTGTTTGTTGTTTGTTTCTTGTCTATCTATTTCGTTTCGGCAGGTTCGCTCCAGGATTGAGTTCGCCGCGTTGTTCAGGAGCGAAGACGACTTCATCTATCAGGGTGAGCCAGATTTATTCCGGATGGCCACCACTTTATTGTTCATTATTTCAGTTGCATTTTGCTCCCTTCAGGAGGTATCTGTCTTCTTTTGTACTCTTAGATGTCTGGTCTGGATAGCCCTAAACCTTGTATGTTGGGTAGTCAGCTGTAATTTCTTTTGTACAGCTTAGAGGTATCAGTATGTCTGTGTTTTTATTGTAAGTCTTGTCCTTAATTGTAAATTGTTATATTTATTTTCCTGATTTATTTGGTAAGGGTTCGCCCGACGGGTCTGGGGGAGGATGTCGGGTGCCCGCACGGCCCAACCGGATTCCGGGTCGTGTCAGTTGGTATCAGAGCCATGTTTAGAGTCTATCCAGACTAAGACAGTGTCTAGTAGAGTCTCGCTGATGGGTACGTAGACGTCCGTACTTATCTACGAGAGGCTATAATGGCATTTAGGAAGTTTCACTTCCTTCTTTTCTAATCGTGCGTCGGTCTAGGATGCAAAAGTATTTTCGTTAATTCATTCATGGTAAGTGTGAATTCTCGTGCGACAAATCAGCAAGCGGTATAAGTTCAAGACGAAGCAGTCTGGCCTGGGGTTAGCACTGACGAAGCCCCGAGAGTTTTTGATCATGCTGACGATCTAGTTACGGATGTTCCAGCTGTACGAGCTCGCGATGGGCATGGAAGCAGGGCCTTGTGGTTCCCTTGGCTCTCTACGATGCTTTTACGAGAATCTTGGAAACGTAGATACCGCAAGAACCTCTTATTCGCTAGGCAGCTTATAAGGTTGCTGCAGATGTAGACGTTCGGTCTCAGGGAGCTTCTATTCCAGTTCTTAATATTGCCGCAGTAAAGTAAGTTCTGGAGGCAGCATGTGTTGTGCCTCTAATTGTTCTGGCTGATTAGCTAGCCGAGGTATCAGTTCGGTCCGAGTGCCTAAAGAGGTTGCATCATTTCACGCGGTTGAACCTTCCGATATTCTTAAGCCATGCATTAGTTAATCCCTGCGTAAATTTTTAAAATAAAATGATGTCAGCATATCCTTCAGGCTGTTGGTTATCTCGAGCAATATGCTGTGTACCATTCTGCTTTCCAGTTTCAGGGTCCAGCCTTGAATTGGTGGGCCGCTCTCTTATTAGCTAACTTGATTCGGTTTTTCTTCTAGATTCGTGGAAAAGTTCCTTTCGAGTAGTGAGTGAGATGAAAAATGTTTCCAGTTTGAGTGGATTTGACAGGGTAGCCTATCGGTTAGCCTGTTGGTGTTTCAGAATATGAGATTGAATTCTATAGAATGGCTGGATATGCATTAGAACTAGTTCATGAGCCTTTCGAGAGATTTAGAGATTTATTGATGACCTTTATTTTATCTTGAAATCCCAGATAGCTCGAGAAATTGAGGTCTGGATTTTATTTGATGTTGTTGTTAATATTGCCCCAAGGTTCGAGGCATACCATAAGTTAGAGCGGGAAAGTAAGAGATCCCACGGCCCTGGTGGGTAACCATGGTACCTCATTTGGAGGTAAAGGTTCTGATTATTTTGGGAGGTCACCTTCCAGGTTATCTCAGCTTGTGTCATGTGATTCTTAGAGTGCGCCAGTAGCTCGTCAAGATCAGATTCAGTCTTTTCTTTACAGCTATCAACAATCTTTCCAGCTTTTATTTTTCAGCGAAAAGGTTTTATCATTGTCGTGAGTCTGATTATCCTTTGAGGAGTTTTCCTGTTATCATTATCGGGAGTCTGGCTATCCTTTAAAGAGTTTTTCCTTACTCCGACAGGTAGGCAGTCGTCTTTTCTCTCGTCATCAGGCATCTGCGCAGTCGCAGGGGATTTCATATAGATCTCAATCAGAGAAATGCCACCATCCAATAGAGGTCGAGAGCGTGGTGGTAGTGGTTCTTCTAGAAGTAATTGTCAGGGTAGTGGCTCGACTCAGCTGTAGAGGCAGTTCTATGAACTGCTAGTCTGGCAGAATGCTGAGGCATCCGATGTAGTAGACCCATGTGTTTCTTTTTCCCTTATCTGTAAGTAAGATTTATCTTTCCGATCGATCTGGAAATAGTGTCTCTTATCATGTTTCGATGGTTTCCTTGGATGTCATTTCTATTAAGAATCGGTTGCGGTAGAGGGGTGAGCTTCTGATACGATTTATTCCTGGCATTTATGAAACCCTACTAGTTTATATGATCTAAATATGGGAGATTTGACGGTGAGTATTGCTATTGCCTGCTTGGCATCCTGTTATACTACCTTGTGTTATTATGCCAAGTCATTTTACTTATCTCATCGGAAGTCAGTGTTGGTAGGATGATGGGATCCTAATTCGTCACCATCCGAAAGTGTTATCGTTTCTTCTGGTGCAAATTGATTAGTAAGTAATATTCGATCTACGTATCTCATCTTGGTTCAAAATGCTAATAAAGTCATGTTATTTTATGAGCTTGTCTTAATTATAAAAGGGTATTCTGGTAAATTGTCAGAGTTTTCTTCTTATTGGGAGGTTAAGATTGGTATGGATGTTTTTCCATAAAGCTTATTTAATGTCTATTTCTTCAATTGCGGTTCTTTGGCTAGCTTAACTCGGAAGTAATCTAGCTCTGGTGGCCAAGTAAATAAGAAGATGAGCTTCTCGAAGTTCTAATTATTTCTATCCTCGATCCATTTCCATTTCTTCTTCGTCCGGCACTAGTGAGCTTAGGCGATCAGTAACCTATTGTGATGTTCCCTGTGTTGAGCCAGAGTACGTGTTATTGTGGCCGGGTAAGCATATTATTGTTTTGGTCCAGTTGTCTCATCTTGCTATCCGTTTAACATGTTTATGTTATCAGTTTATCCGGGTATCCATTCCCATGTATAGTATAGTGTTGGTTCTGTTTTTGCGGATCATCCAGTTTCAAGGGAAACTCTGCCGAAATTTTTATATAGAAGTACCATCCATCAGGCGATGGTGTTTACGGCAAAGATATGGAGTTGTGAACTTGAGAGTTGCAGCTGTTTGGCAACTCGAAAGGGTAGTTGGTAGCTTAGGTCTGTCTATGTTCAGCTTTTAGCTAAATCTTCTTTAGTCCAGCAGACTGTGCGAGGATGGTTATTCCTATTCAAATGGTTGCATGAGTTTGTGCTTTAAGTGGAGGAGTCTTCCTCCAAATACTGAATGGTAATATTAAATCTCTAAGGCGTTGCTGAAGCGTAAGCTAATTCTTTGTTTCATCGACTTGTTCTATATCGAAAAGTGTATCAACGAGGTGATTTGCTGGCAGAATCATGTTAATCCATCCAGATTTCCTCGTAGCTTTGTTTCGAAAATGTAGAGCTCTCCTCTCGTGATCGAGGAAGGATCAGCTTAGTCGGAATAAGCTGGGCAATGGCGTTATGATATTATCCAGATATGTTTATTTCAAAAAGTTCGAGTGCGTGTTATAATTATGATTATGCAATCATGAGATAATGTCCGTGGGATATTTTATGAAGGTTGTGCAAGTTCTCTTGTTATCTGCGTAAATCTTGCTTTAGATTTAGGCTCGTTCGAGGACGAACGAGAGTCTAAGTGGAGGAGAATGAAACGACCTCGATCAGTCGTTTCGGAAGTTAGGACTCTGATTGGGGTGCCGATAATTTTAAAATATTCATAATGTCCATTAGGACCTGTCTGTAAAATTTGAGCTAAATCAGACCTCGTTTGGTAGGCATCGGAAGAAGGTTTCAGTTTTTATTGGCGATAAATATTAAAAAGAGATTTTCGAGCTCGGTTTTTGCCGAATGAGCTCCGATTCGAAATCCGAAAGTGCCATTAGGTTCGTATGATTATGTGTGATTTTTGTAAACTTTCGAAAGTGAATTTCGATGTTGTTCGGCTAGTTCCGCTAAAATACCGAAAGTTAAATAATTTGACTTCTTTTCCATTTAAATTCGCATCTTGAGTTTCGGGAGTTCGATTTGAGATCCGCCTTCGCGAGTATGTTATATATATTTTGTATAACTTGTATGCAAAAGTTGGAATTATTTCGAATATCGTAGGGTACCGTTTTAATTTTTACCGTAGCAGCGAATTAAAAAAAAAAAAGACAAAATAGAAAAAAGGACAAAATAAGGAATGAAAATGAAGGTGAGCTGATGGCGGTGGACTTAGCGCATATATATGCTAAGTCCTTAGAAAGAACAGAAACACATATCGTAACAGAGAAACAAAAATGGAAAATACGCAGTGGGAAAATGCCAGAAAATGAGAAAAGGGGCCGGAGAAAAGTAGAATTTTCACCGTGAAACATTCAGGTAATGATCCTAATATATTATTTGAGTTTATTACGTATGTTTGAATATATTTTTACGGTAAAAATAGGAATATTAGACATCGCCCTAATGACGTAAATTGATAGTTTGAAGGGTCAAATGGACCCCGATAATGAAATTGATTATATATTCGTACTCAGTGAGTTATGGGCAACATATAAATGTAAATTATTTGGGGTTTGGTTACGTGACTTTAAACCCTGTATATAGGCGTGGCCTGCGTATTGCGTATGCGAATAGGGTATCAGGTTCCTACCTGGATTGCCCTAAGATGTGAGGAATGAAGCCTTTAGCCTAATTTGATATATTTTTCTGGTTATTGAACACAGTGGGATCGTTTGGCAAGAAACCAAAGGACAAAGCGGTTATTGAGTGGCTGTACTAACTTTGTAACAAGGTAAGTGTTTATATCCATTTCTTTGGAGGCACCTGGCCTCGTGGATTTTCTACCACGTATTTCTTACGTGTGTAGCTGCCGATAGGCGTACTCATTACGCCTTAGCTTTGGATTTACATTCTATATTATATGTTATGTCATGTTGTTGGTATTGCATTGGGAATCTGAGCATTGTACCCTGGCTATGAGTTGACATATACTTCCCGGCTGTCGATGAGAGTCCCGCGCCGGTGAAGGGTTATCATTGCATCATATTGAGGGTAGGAGGATTCCGCCCTCGGAGCAGGAGGATTCCGCTCCATTGCATCATATTGAGGGTAGGAGGATTCCGCCCTCGGAGCAGGAGGATTCCGCTCCATTGCATCATATTGAGGGTAGGAGGATTCCGCCCTCGGAGCAGGAGGATTCCGCTCCATTGCATCATATTGAGGGTAGGAGGATTCCGCCCTCGGAGCAGGAGGATTCCGCTCCATTGCATCATATTGAGGGTAGGAGGATTCCGCCCTCGGAGCAGGAGGATTCCGCTCCATTGCATCATATTGAGGGTAGGAGGATTCCGCCCTCGGAGCAGGAGGATTCCGCTCCATTGCATCATATTGAGGGTAGGAGGATTCCGCCCTCGGAGCAGGAGGATTCCGCTCCATTGCATCATATTGAGGGTAGGAGGATTCCGCCCTCGGAGCAGGAGGATTCCGCTTCATCTATTTGGCACATGTGACACCATTGCATCATACTGCATTCATCCCATTTCATTGCACCGCGTGCTGAATATTGTGTGACTATCATGCTGTGTTTTGTGTATGCGGTATGTATACCATATTGGGGACATATTTCAGTTTGCCTATGTATTCCTGGCTCGTATTCTGAGTTGCGGGGATCGGGTTGCACGCCGCGACAGTATGAATATATGGATCGGGTTGCACGCCGCAACAGGATGAATATATGGATCGGGTTGCACGCCGCAACAAGATGTATTTCTGATTGTTGATACGTTCGGGATACCTATATGTTCTGGCTATCTTACGTTCCTGGATTTAATGAATTTGTGATTCCATACGTGTTTCTAGTTATTATTTGGCTTTGCCTTTTCATAATTTGAATAAGAGGAATTTTGTTTATCTGTTTCTTTTCTCCCTGGCTAGCTATCCTATTCTTTGAGATGGCTAGTCTGCCCCACTTATTGAGTCCTTTTGACTCACCCTTTTTTGTTGTTTGTTTCTTGTCTATCTATTTCGTTTCGGCAGGTTCGCTCCAGGATTGAGTTCGCCGCGTTGTTCAGGAGCGAAGACGACTTCATCTATCAGGGTGAGCCAGATTTATTCCGGATGGCCACCACTTTATTGTTCATTATTTCAGTTGCATTTTGCTCCCTTCAGGAGGTATCTGTCTTCTTTTGTACTCTTAGATGTCTGGTCTGGATAGCCCTAAACCTTGTATGTTGGGTAGTCAGCTGTAATTTCTTTTGTACAGCTTAGAGGTATCAGTATGTCTGTGTTTTTATTGTAAGTCTTGTCCTTAATTGTAAATTGTTATATTTATTTTCCTGATTTATTTGGTAAGGGTTCGCCCGACGGGTCTGGGGGAGGATGTCGGGTGCCCGCACGGCTCAACCGGATTCCGGGTCGTGTCAATAACTGACTTTGAGGTATCTTTTTCCATCAATATGGTGTGGACAAACCACAAAAGACACATGTTCAAATGTTTCTCTTTCCTAAATCTTCTTCTGATTTCCAAATACCTCAAAAGCTTCACATATGTCACTTTAACATTTACCTCAATGGAGGTTTCATAGTTAGTCTTTTATAAAATTTCTCACCTCTCTTCATAACCCTATCGTTTTCGTTATCGCTGGGTTTTACCCCCACACTCCAAACCAGTCATACGAGCAAACTCCCTAAACCTGAAACAAGATGGCTTCCTATCAACCAAGAACAGAACCTCGCGACGCTTTTTATCCTTTATTCTATGCAGAAGCAAGGTGTAGACCATCTGTCCATTGAATTGTCAAAATCGAGGCATTTCAAGGAACTTACCAAATACAGACTCCTTAAATTTCTTTTTTAATTTCAATTCATTCTAAAATTTGTTGAATTCATAAAACGTTTTAATGTTAGATCGAATAGATATCTTCGACGGGAATAAAGGAATTTCATCAAGCCAAGTTGTAAGTCCATACCTTCAAACGTTGATTTCCTTGATGCATCAGGTTACTGATAAAGGGTCCGACTCACACTCAGGCTCCCTGGCTTAGTCCTCTTCTTAATCAGTTTCTTTGCCACTTTATTCTTTTTCATCTTCTTCTTTTACACATTTTTCTGCAGTTTCTTCTTTACCTTCTTCTTCTTCTTCTTCTTCTTCTTATTCACCACTTTCATATTCTTTTGATTGCTCTCCATTTCCTTTCTCAGGAGCAGCAGAACTTTTTCCATCATCATCACCACCATCATCCCTGCTTTCCATACCTTTCCCTGCATCGGAGAGTTCATCTGCTTGAAAAGTGTCGATTTCAGCCAAAATATCTTAGGTTTGGGTTTCGAGTCGGGCCTCTTCAACTACAATATCTTTTGCAGAGTGATCCTCTATGGTCTTTTCTATCTGGGGTTCTTTTTCACCAACTTCAGCACCCATTAAACCAGTTTCATCAACTGAAGATTGATTGTTATCTGCTTCTGAATTTTTATAAATTTCAGGAACTCCACCACTTTTGGATATCTGGGGTTCTTTTTCACCAACTTTAGCATCCATTAAACCAGTTTCATCAACTGGAGACTGATTGTCATTAGCTACTGGATTTTTATCATTTTCAGGAACTCCACCACTTGTGGATTCATTGTCATCTGCTTCGAGATGTTTATCAAGTTCGGAAATTTTAGTTTTATCTCATCCATCACTTGGACATTGATTGATATCTTCTTCAGATTGCTTTTCGCCTTTTTCTCTTTTAGTTTCATTTGTATGCTATTTCTAGCCCTTGGAGGAGCTGTAGTTAACAACTTATGCCTTGTCATTACTTTATCTATATATAGAATCAGTCAAACGAGCAAATTAATAAATAAAACAAACATAACTTCGAAAAACACCATTGACATTTCTTCATAAGTTATAAAACTCACAGAGAACTAGAATTTTGTAACGAAATTAGGTTTCTCACCTGATGAAATTGGGTTTTCTTCAACCGCTGCTTCAAATCTTAAAAAACGCAAGAAGTTTGTTATAAAAAAACTATTTATAACACAATATTTGAACTTCAACTATGTTTATGAGAGAAAAAATAGGGAAGAACTAGAAGCCAGTCGGATAAATTGGGAGAGAGGGAAAGGAAATTGGTTAAATTTGTGTGAAATTCATTTTTTTTTTAAATTTTTGACCCGTTTGGATGACCCAGTTTTTATTGATTTATATACTTTTCAACAATATTCACTTATGCCCACAAGTTTCTCTATTTCTAATTAGGCTCCCGACCCTCACTTAACTTCACTTAAGATTTTTCCCCAACAAAATAAACCAAAACTAAAAGGAAAGATCATGTTTTTAATTTGAAACTTGAGCGGGTCTTTTACCTAAATCTTCTCTCTTAACTAGTTCATGGAATTAAACCTTTATTTTTATCCTTCTTTTCAATTGGCAGGCAATCCTGTTGATATTTTCCTCAGAGCTCGGGGACAATAATTCTTCTTGATACATCAAATTTTAACAAATTTAATCTGGTTACAAGAATTCCATAGGACATGTCTCCACCTTTGTTCATTAACATCCATGTACTCTATCACAGGCCGCACCTTCCCAATGACAGCGGCACACCTTTGGCCCGTGCGGCGCTCATAGTCCCACCTGACTACAAGCCAGCCTTCTCCTTGTCCCAGGTTTCTAGAAAGCTCACCTCAGTGGCCTAGCTTCAACTGTGCCGCCCAAAGATCTCTCCCTTGTGCGCATCTCATATGCGGAAACTTTAGTGTGCGCACATCCGGGGTTGACTTAGGACCTGCCCGTCCCTCGCCTAGCACTAAGCGTCGCTCCTGCGCGCGAAGTTCAATCCTCAAGCTTGGCCCTCGCCTTGTGCCCTGGCACTTGGCTTGGCTTCGCCCGAGTAGGACAACTCTTTAGCCCTTGGCCCTTGTCATGTGCGACTCCAAGGATACCTCCCAACATCTCCTCATAATGGCAAGCGTAGCCCTCGCATCATGTCTCCCTCCTGAGTAGCGCAGCGTCGCCCCACGACTGCGCGTCTAGGCCAACGAGCCCTTGCTTGCATGGTTGAACACTTGCCATGCTTGCAAGTCAATACACGAGGCTCTCAATAGCTCCTCGAGTATTCAATCGGCACAGAGGTCTTTATCATATCCGCAGACAGCCCGCGGGGCTTAGTCTTTCCTTCCGTCAAGCCTCTGCCGCCCGTTGTTCGCCCAACGTTGGCCCTCTGGCCACACACCGTACATAGAGTCGCCTGACTCGTATGGATACCTGGAACATTCCTCTAAGATGTCCAGGCAGGCCCTTGAGGTTCTTCCTCAAGGCAGCTCTCTTGGTGCGACTTTCCGACAAAGTGCACGGGGAGGGCTAGTAGGCTGTCACCATGTCTGCCCCCTTATATATGTCCTTAAAAATTAAACCCCTGTCACAGCACTTGACATCCTTTGTCCAGAGAATCGTACAAGGGTCTAACTTTCCACTCCGACCTCCAAATGAGGTGCCGTTTGTTCCTAGAGATTCCTCTTGACTTCATTCACACTTCCATGAAGTTTAATCTCATTCCCATACTCGTGGAAAGAGATATAGCCCTCGGAAGATCAGCATAATTACCATAATGCCACTTCTTCTTGGCTAAGTCAAGCCCATAGGCAAACAAGATTCCCACTATAGCTCCAAAACGTGCGGCACTGACACTCGTGCCTGCACACAGCTCGCACGGCTGACACTCAGCTTGCGCCCAGCTGACACTCGTCCAGCACCTTGCTGGCCCTCATCTAGCACATGTCTAGCACTCGTCTAGGACGTGGCCAAGGCTTCGCCTCGAGTACGCGGCTGACATGATCCCGCGCACGACTGGCCCTCGTCCAGCCGTCTGACACTCGTTCAGTGCACGGCCGACACTCGGCCGAGCGGCTGACACTCGTCTGGCCCGCCTGTGGTGCAAAGACATTGCGCACGCAAAGGCATCAAAAGGGCGTCGCGCAACAACTCTCATGTCAACGAAGAAAATTTTTAGCTCCTCCTTGAGTTTTGAGCTCTCAATCACAAAATGGTAATACTAGTACTTAGAAATTGGAAAACCTTTATAAAGCTAATGTACTACTTCAAAAAGCACTGCATTAGTTAAAAATACAAAAAGAATTAAATGAAATTGGATAAAAGCAAGTCTAGAGATAGCATTCACAACGAAAAATCCTAGAGATGGCTTAACTGAATCGAAGGTTGTGTCGCTAGAGATGAATGAGGGTTAGGGCTCTAGAGCCTAATTTTAGATAGGAAAAATTAAGAGGAAAGAACATCTCGTAAAAATTTAGGAGACTGGCAAGTTGGTGGGCGCATAAAGGGTTGGCCGGACATTATCCTTTGGCTACTTATAATGGACTGAAAATAGACTTTGACGACCGGAAAATGTTTTGGTCGTTATAAATATACTTATTATAATTGCGTCCAAAATTATGTTCTTTCGTTATAAAAGGTTTAAGACCCATTTTCTTGCAGTAAAAAGACTAGCCAATGGAAAAAAGTGGGATATGCATGAGTTGCTGTTAGTTGAAAAAAGACTACCCATTTTCTTCAAAGTAATGAAAACTGAGGTAGGGAAAAGGAAAGCAACACATAACGGTAATGTAGAAGATGAGTTAGATCTTGTTCTACCCCATATGAAGACATTTAATCAACTTGCTGTCCAAGCGTGGCATTACAAGATGCACTTAGAGTGATATTTTTAAACACATGTTAGTTGGAATTTAGCTGCTTCCTTATTACTATTTGTTTAATCAGCTTCAAAAGTGAAATTATTGCAGACGATCCGAATAATTAATTACATAGAAAATATGAACTCTTAAAATTTGCTCAACACTTAATGAGAGAACTGTTTCTCTCTTTATATTTCTGGAAAATGACGAGATACGAAAGGAATTTCCTTTTATACTTGAAACATTTCAGTTTTAGTCCTCTTTTACGCTTATGTCCCTCTTTTTGGCCTGACTTCTGATGCTCATATCTTTTTTATCTATACGTTGTATGAACAAACCGTCAAAAGTTTTGGAAACTACACTCCAAGACCTTCAATTTGGTATATGATATGTCCCCGAAAGACCTCATATAACACACGAAATTAATTACTGAAAATGCTTCGTTACAAGGCAATTCGTTAGTCGGTTTTTCCGCAACTTACATCCGATTTTTCCAAAACTTTATATTCAACATATAAACATCATATATGGTTATATTATGACTTTAAACTCACTTAAATCATTCTTAACATGTCATTAGAAGGATATACCTCACTTTGGACATACGGGGTGTAACAATCTTCCCCCGTTAGGAACATTCGTCCTCGAATGTTAAATGAAGTACGTAGAAGAATTAAGCAACGATTTGTTACATACTTGTAGTAGTGAAAAGACGTGAAAGGTCAAATTATTTAACTTTCGGCATTTTATAGGAAGCTAGCCGAACAACCTCGAAATTCACTTTCGATAAAGCACAAAAGTCACAAATAATCATACGAACCTAACAGCGCTTTCGGATTTTGAATCGGAGCTCGTTCGCCAAAACCGAGCTCGAAAATCTCTTTTTAGTATTTATCGACAATAAAAACTGAGACCTTCTTCCGATGCCTACCAAACGAGGTCTGATTTAGCTCAAATTTTACATACAGGTCCTAATGGACATTACGAAGTTTTTAAAATTATCGGCACGCCAATTGAAGTCCTAACTTCCGAAACGACTAACCGAGGTCGTTTCAGTTTGAAAGTAAAGGTATTGTTTATTATTTTTAAATGAAGCAGTTCACAAATCACAAGATACAATTTAAATAAAGCATGGAGTCTTAGATCATATGAAAATAAAAGTATTTTTTGCGTACTTAGCATGTTCAAGAAAGAAAAATTAGATCCACACGGGGACATATGCTAGACTTAAATAAAATTAAAGTATTCTTTTCTAGTAGTTTGAACTATATATTAGACAAGACGACTATAAGACAATTCAATAGAAATTCATGATATACGATAACCACGAGAAGTCGAATCCTACCTTTTATCTGGATAAAAAGAAGTGTTGTTTGTCCCTTTAGCTTTGGAATTAGAAAGAAAAGAGTTCGTCGATGTGACAACGGGGTTGTATTTTTCTTGCTATTTTATCGACATACATGGACACTAGGTTTTCTGATTTATGTCTGTCTTTGTAACTAGTTTCATTGTCGAAGAATCAACTTGGAACAGCATCTAACATTATCAACACCTAAGAAAATAAAATCCGACATGTTTTTAACGATATGAACCTGATCAACTACTAATAGTAAGGTTTTAGTGATGAGTTTATCGGTGTTGTTAAATCTTAGTTACATTTTTGTTGCATCAAAGGGAGAAAAACAGTCAACAGAAATCAGACATAAAACAGTTGTTGTTTAGCAAATTAGCACTACGAATTAAGGATTTGTTTGTCTCAACACTTCGAAAGAAAGAGATAATGTCTTTTGTGCTAAAATATAAATTTTAAGCTAAGTTTGAACTTTGAATTCATTATAACAAGAAAACAAGAGGGTGTACTCTTTCTTTTCACTCTACTAATTCTTAAAGGACCCGTCTATCCGCGAGATTAATTTTTAAATAGTGAAATTGTGTCTATATATGGTTGACAAAAAAGTTATTGTGTGATCATTTTAATAGGCAAATACATTGATAACACGATATTCCGTCTTTTCATTTAGACATCTATATTAACACACATTATTTACATCGCATAAAGCATGTTTCAGACATCTTTTTAGCTCGTGAAAAGGCATGACAGGCTACCTTTATTCTTCGCACTCTACTAATTCTAAAGTTTCTAACATGAATCCGTTTCTCCATGTGATTAAATTTTTAAATAGTGAATTGTCTCTATGTTTGACAATTAAATCAAAATCTGTCTCCATGTGATAATTTAGGATTTGTGATGATATGAATCTAAAATATCCTTTTTCTTTCCAGCAGAATAAAGATAATTGCATTAATCAAAGCGAGCAGTCATTTGTACCAAACTTTATCAACATACATCAAGGTCTAATTCTTCTATTGAACATTTTATCAACATCCATGAAGGAACAATTCTTCTATTGAAAATTTGAACCATTGTTTGGGAAAAAAAATATATATTTTTCCAACCATAGCTATTTCAATTGCCTTCAGAATTGCCAATTTTGGGGGTAATTTTGATCAGTAACCATTTTTGGACGCGCTCATTGGGGACTATCCACCGTTTCGAAATTCACTGAAGAATAGCCAAAATTTTGCGCGCACACTTAAGCTCCATTAGCGTTGGAAAACACCCCAGACTAGTCTCATAATAAAATACTGGGGCTTTAAATAAAGTTTATTCAAAGCCCAAGTATTTTATTATGGGACTGAAGTTTGAATAAAGTTTATTCAAAGCCCAAGTATTTTATTATGGGACTGAAGAAGTCTCATAACAAAATAATGGGATTTAAGCAGCATTTTGTTATGGGACTGAAGCTTTTATAAAGTCGCATTTTGATATGGGACTGAAGCTTTTATAAAGTCCCATAACAACCAGTATTTATACTGTGATTTGTGCGGAGATGGCTAGTCTTCAAACAATTTTATATCACTGGCTAGTATTCATTTAACGCGGTCAAAACAGGCTGCGTGACTAAATTTTAGTGTTTTAGGAGTAATTTGGACTCGAAGCCCAAAGTTAACTGAAATACTATTGTTGGGCTGAGGCCGAGAAATGAAATTCGTCTTGGGCCTAATAAACTATAGTTGCGCTGAAAATCTATTTAAGAAGTACGTAAAACTGAAAACATGGCCCATGCAGGTCTCGAACCTGCGACCTTCGCGTTATTAGCACGACGCTCTAACCAACTGAGCTAATGGGCCAGTTGTGGACATTATTACTACTTACTGACTATATTACAAAGAATAGTGGTGCTAGTTGTATTGTACAATATAGAGAGACATATTGACCCTTTTTTCCATCTTTTTTTTAACATGTGTTTCTTTTAAGAATTAGAAATTACATTAAAAAATTTAGGATTGAAATTTTGACTTGCATAATCAAGGATTATACTCCAAACACTTAAAGATTCTTCATTTTCTTTGTTTAAAAAGTTATTGAAAACTTTTCTCAATATTTTATTTGAAATTTCTCGTTCAAGTTTACACAAACAAAAACTTGGTGATTGTTTAGATGATTTTTGTATGGGGTTGGTTGTGAATATAGTGGGGATAGGGAGATTTCTGCAATAGCCTTTCTGGTGGAAAGAACGTGTTTATGGTGCATTACAAATATTATTTTAATAATATGACCATTATAATTTAAATAGGAGATCTGTTCCTTTAAAATATAAGCAAAAGGTTGATAAATAAAACAATTAGATATTTGTAAAGTCATTTTCTAATTTCTGTAGATTTTGATTAGACCATGCATATATATGTGTTTATAATATTCAATAAACATGTACAGATAATCAATTCTAAACCAAATAAATCAAACGATTCATGATAAAATGACTCGACCGAATTCTTCTCATAAAATGGGCCATCTCTTGTATTAACAAATAACAACAGGGAAATTTTGATCACTAGTCATTTTTGGACGCGCTCAATGGGAATTATCCACCGTTTCAAAATTCATTGAAGAATAGCCAAAAATTCGCACGCACACTTAAGCTCCATTAGCGTTGGAAAAACACCCCAGACTAGCCCTATAACAAAATACTGGGGCTTTGAACAAAACTTGTTCAAAGCCTAAGTATTTTGTTATGGGACTTTATATATAAAGTTTCAGTCCCATAACAAAATGATGGGGGCTTTGAACAAGTTTTGTTCACAGCCCCAGCATTTTGTTATGGGTTATGGGACTTTATATATAAAGCTTCAGTCTCATAACAATGCTGGGGCTTTGAACAAGTTTTGTTCACAGCCCCAGCATTTTGTTATGGGACTGAAGCTTTATACAAAGTCCCATAACAAAATGCTGAGGCTTTGAATAAAACTTGTTCAAAGCCCCAGTATTTTATACCGGGGTTAGTTTACTGAAGTTTTCCAGTATAAATACTGGGGCTTTGAACAAGTTTTGTTCAAGGCCCCAGTATTTATACTGGGATTTGTCCGAATGTGGCTATTTCTCAGCGAATTTGTTTTTGACGGCTACAAATCAATTAACGCGCGCCAAACAGGCCCCTACACTAAATTTTTACATAACAACACGTGCTGGTTTACCCTGTAATTTACTTGTCGGTTAGGGGCTTCTTGTAGAGGATCATTTAAAATCTGCTTTTCCACCCTCCAAAAAGGACGAAAAGTTAAAGAAAATGAGTAGCTAGTAGAATACTAAAAGGACTGAAATTGCTTCTACGACGACGACACAAAAGCAGCATTCATATATACCACTATAGTAATGTCGTTTTTAGTTTAAAAGGACATGGCGCATGAGGAACATTGTGAGATTGGTCCATATATCTATAGTGATGTCTTTTCCCAAAACAAGCAAACTATGACTGTATTACTACAACTAACTAACAACATACTCAGCGATATTCTATAAGTGGAGTCTTGGAAAGAGAAGATGTACACAGACCTTATCCTCCACTTTACGCCAAGATAAAAAAACTGTTTTCGATAGACCCTCGACTAAAGAAAAAATATCTTTTAAAAAAGTTTGAAACAGAACAATATGCTAATACCCTGCAAAGAAAGAAAAGTATTGGCTTTAAAACTAAAGAATACACAAGGTAGACATAGAACATCAATGACGAAGAATATGAAAGAAATACATATAGAGGAATAATGTTACTGCAAATATGACAAAAAAATGTACGATTGTTATTTAACATTTCTATCCTAATTCTTGACCTTCACATATTCTTATTTATGGTCATGTACTCGGTAACTTGGAGGTGGGCCATGTCCTATTTAATCACCTCGCCCCAACTCTTCTTGGTCTGCGAAGCTCTCTGCAGACCCAGCACTGACAATCCATCGCATCTTCTAATCGAGGCATCCGCACTCCTCCTTTTCACATGCCCAAACCAACGGAACCTCGCTTCCCGTATCTTGTCCACCATTGAGGCTACCCTACCTTATCCCGTATGACATCATCGTTAATCTTATCTTTTCTTGTATACCCACATATCTACCGAAGCATCCTCATTTCGCCTACTTGCATTTTTTGGACATGGTATTCTTGACTGGCCAACACTCAGCTCCATACAATATCACTATATCACTTTATTATATAACCAAATCATAATGTTCTTTTTCTACATCCAAATGAAAGACATCCTGATTAGTAAGTCATTGGAATAATCATATAAAAATAGGCCTTCTCTTTTAATTTGTCACTAACATTACCGTTATTAACCTAATGCACACATATTTGCTCTCTTGGTATGCTTCATAAGAACTTCTGGACCTCCACATTCAAATACCAGTTAAAAAGGTTTAACAACTGCTGTTTAATAAATTTGATCACGGATGACAGTCAAATTAATAATTGTGCAAGAAGTATACCTTAGCACCTAAGTTAAAAAAATTTGTAACTATAATATATTTATATGAAACATACCTATGTATAACTAAAAGTAGTAGTACTAATCAACGGGATTGGCATTAGGATTATTATTTTCCTTAAAAAATTACTTAAATAAAACCAAGTTTATCTCAAGCTCAACTCTTCTGAATATCATTATCAACGTACCCTTTAGTAACTATTAATAAACCAAACTCGAAACTAAATCCTTCCAAAAATAACCAAAAGGAAATCTAATTAACGAAAAAGCTAATCGAACCCCCATTATGACCCCCTCCCCACCCTCCCCCTCCCTCAAACCCCAGTGTGTTGGACATCCAAAAAGACTGGAAGGTTGTCTAAAAATATACTCCGTACTACTAGTAAAGTATTACTGTCACGAGGTTGTAATAAAAACGGCTACAAGAATCCATGATAACTGCTTCCTAACTACTACTCTACTTTCTTCTTACAGGAATCTACTGTCCCAAACTATAGACAAAGCCAGTCGCTGTCAAAAGTACTAAATTTCAGGTTAGTAATTACAAAACGTACATAACGTGTCGCTATTTGGTTTGCTGTAATTTTTCTTTTAGGACGTTTCACAGAATACTTTCTTTATGTTTTGGTAATGAAGACGGGAAGTAATGGGTAATAATAAGCTGTACCGCACAGAAGCAGAAGAGTTACGTAGCCTTATTGCTTTTGAGTTGTAAACAGATTTTCGGCCATTAAACAGGTGCCATCTTGTTAAAAAACAAAAATACAATTGCAATACTAGTCCGTTTGAAAATAATGATATATTTTAAATTTAGATATAATTTAACATTAGACTGCTACTTTATTTTTTATGATATAGAGGAAGTAAGCACTACCATGTTTGGCTAGTAGAAGAGGTTGAGAAAACATGTCTTCCTCTTTTCTTTTCTTTTTTTCTTTTGTAAGAAAAACATGTCTTCCTTTTTCTTTTCTTTTTTTTCTTTTGTAAAAAATCATGTCTTCTTTCATTAAGTTCGAAAAAAGCATGTTGGGTTATCGTTTCATAACCTTATCGAAAATTTTAATATCACTTTTTTAAACTACGTTGAACTTTCATATTGGTTGGGATAGTAATTTATGTGAATCAACCTATCCCCAATCAAACTTTTTCACGTAAGACGCAGCCAAAATTTAAAGAAAATGAAAATAAAAAGTTAAAAATTCTCTTCCCTTTAAACTATTTGATTTTGATCTTATGTGTAACATGTTTAGCTATTGTACATTTTCTTAGAACAACAAGCTTAATATATGAATTGTTTGCATTTAGGCACCACACAATGTAATGTAATCTCACAACTCTACCCTTAACTTATGTGCATACTAAACTTTTAAGTGTATATGTTCAGCTTAATCTCAGTTTTAGTGCATATTCCCGAGAGAAGTTCTCCATAATTCAAAGTTTTGGTTAACTTTCGCGATTTTGTCAATTTTCACGATATCGTGAGCAAATAACATATGCACTGGGACTCATCGATCTTGTATAATATTTGTTAATTCATCCATAACCGAGTTAGCAAGTCTTGAGCTCAATGTCAATCTCTGGTGCATACCCACAATTATTAGAAAATCCTTTGCATACCCACAATTATGAGAAAATCCTTTTTATATCGATTATTGTTCTCATGTTAATGATAACTTATTCACTCTTTAAAAAAACACTTCTAAAGATGAAGCTAATGTGCATGTTATTTTATTTAAGATCTTCTAAGAAAATATTTCAAAGGGACATTCGAGTGATCGATCTCTAATTTAACCACAAAAATAAAATTATCTAATATGTTTAATTGGTTGTTCCAATATAAGTTATCCTGAAATTGTTAGTACCATAATACTATATGGTATTACATTTGTACCATACTTATAGCCTGTTTGGCATTGCTTCTCCAAAGCTAAAAGTACTTTTTTTTCAACAAAAGTACTTTTTTTTAAGAATTTTGAGGTGTTTGGCAACTAAAAAAAAGTACTTTCAGGTAGAAGCAAAAGCAGTTTTGGTGTTGGAGAGAAGCTACAAATATCTGCTTCTTCCAAGAAGCAGAAACAGAAGCAGTTTATTAATTTTTTCAAAACAGAAATATCCTTACCAAGAATTTATATATACCATATTATTCCTTATAAATTAACCATATCTCTCTCAAAATACAATTATATTTTTCTTTTTCCTATTTTTTTCTACTACGTACTTTTACAAATCTGCTTCCTCTAGGACTAATTTTTATTTTTAGATATTACTATCAACCGTATATAGGATGTCCTACTCTTTAAATCATCTTTTAAAAGCAAGTGATTAATAGAAATTCCTAATTCTGTTATCACTTTGATTTAACTATATTTTATGTTGTTCAATAGCTTAAATTTATATCTTTTACGTTATGTTTTATATTTAACTAAATAAATTTTCTAATTAAAGTCATTTATGATAAATATTCAATTTTTTTTTATTAATCCAAATGTAAAATGAACGTGGATGTCCTTTTCGTAATTTGACACTGAAAAGTAATTTTCGTAACGATTAACCAAATACAAATTATTTATCAAAAGTACTTCTCCAATGAGTTGTCCAAACACAAACTGCTTATTATCCAAAAGTACTTATTTTAAAAGTACTTATGCCAAAAGTACTTCTCAAAATAAGCAGTTTTTAGCAGCAATCCCAAACAGGCTATTAATGTGGGACAATATTCACGAAATTAAGAGCATGTTTGGCCAAGCTTTTGAAAAGCACTTATATTCGATAATGAAGGTGCTTTGCCAAGCTTTTCGTAAAAAAATAAGTACTTCTGAGCAGTAGTTGTAGTTGTTTTTTAATTTTTAAGCAGAAGGTGAAAAAAGTAGCTTATTAAAAAAATAAGTACTTCTGATATTTTAAGACAAGAATAAACATATAAAAAAAAGTAAAAATCAACTTATATGCATATACATTTTCGTAATTTGACATTTAAAAATAATTTTTTATATTTATCAAATACAAATTACTACAAAAGCACTTTATTTCTCATATGATTTGTCAAACACAAACTGCTATTCTTTCAAAGCACTTTGTACAAAAATGCTTTTGTTCAAAAGCACTTTTTAAATAAGCCGATTTTGGCAGCTTGACAGGCTCTAACAATCCCCAGATGGAAAAAATAAAATAACAGAAATGTCTTCACCAAAATTCTTTTCCAAAGTCACTTGATTAAGAAGGTTAATATCAAACTAGATATAAGTTTGTCTAGAGCGAAAACAATTAACAGATGTTTTATATTATACTTGCATATTTTTTTTTAGACCAATACTTGCATATTTTTCTAGACCAATAAAGCACATATCTACGATTAGAAACTATTGTGTTGGCTTAAATCTGATTATAACAATAAATCAAATTTGTATAGTGTTAACTAGCAATTATTCGTATCAACGGCATGAAAAAGACAAGAATTTAAATAAAGAAAACGAGACAAAAAATTGAAGACAAAGCACATGGGTATTTGGTGTATTCCTGGATGCATTACATAATATTCACATAGCTATGTATAGCCTGTTAGGATAAGAACAACAATAAATATATTTTATGACCATTCATCCTACGTTATGATTGTGGCTGATCCACCACCTCCCCATTAAATGTATAAGCAACGGTCGTCAGTTATAAAAAGTGAGAGCTCGTTCGTCGTGGGGCAACATCTTCCCCGAGGAGTGAATCTTATGCCTCGTGATGGTTGTTTGCTGATAACCTCGTGGGGAGGCTCGTGGTCATCCCTCACGTCATGCTCGAGGCAGCTGGCCTCGGGAAATGAGCGTGTGACTTCGAAAAACTGTTTCTAGAAGGCTCAATCAAATCATGCATCCAGCCCTGTCGTCAAGACCTTGTTAAATTTCACCAAATACAACTATATTCATTAAATAAATTTGTAATTATTTGTTCTCGTATTGATCTATTCTCGCACTATAATTAACTTGTTCACAAATCAAACAATCTCTGAGTGCACACGTACTCCCTGTTACCTACATTAGTAGGAAAATTAAGTATAAGCAGGCATTTTCTTTGGGTATCACTTGGGACCTGAAAGACTTTAGCATGGAAGTAATTTAGTAGAAGATGATGGTTTGTCACTTTTTGAGACAAAAAGAATACGATGTTGATAATCTTAAATGTTTTAAGGTAACAAACATACTTTTGATTCGACTCTTAGTTTGCACGCAAAACTTCTATCAAGTGCACTTTTCTTATCTTGATATGTTGGACCTTTTCTTTTCTCTTGTTGGTGAATCAAATTCACACTCAACTCACAACTGTGTCCAATAACCTAACATTCTGGTCAACTTTTAGAATTTAGGAATTTGAGATTTTTTCCACTACTAAAAGGAATGTACTATTCTAAATCAGCTGTTTGCACCCCCCAAAAAAAAAAAAGTAGTTTTCTGAGGCAATAACATCAAGGAAAAAGCAACATTTTTAGTTAACATGAAAGCAATATGAGTTCTTGATAGGAATCAAGGAAGCTGTTAAGAGCCTAAAATTGATTTTTGCATTCTTGAGCTTTAGTGATAAGTAATATGTATGGATTGAAAACTTGAAGGCTCAACTAGATATTGTGGTCGATTTTTACAACGGAGGTCAATTCTGAGACATTAACGGAGCTCAATTTTGAGACATTATTGTAAGTTAGCTATCGACTACTATATATATAGAAGAAATTATGGTTTAATTAGTAGTTTTTGATGATGTGAGAATTGGTACTCTTGATAAGTGTATGATATATATATTCCCTAGTATTTCTCTAACGAAGATAACTTGAATTTTTTCCTCTATGAATCCTTGTATGAGTTCCTTCCCATTTCCCTTGGTTTGAATCTAATTACTTATTAAATTGTGGTTTAATTGTTCGTTTAACCATTCCTTCTTTTAAAGTTTATTTTCCTTCTCTCTATTTCTTAACTCAATCTTTATTATCTTATCTTATTTGGTTAATTATTCTTTAATAACTTGTTTTTGTATCTCGTTTTACATCAGTTCCCCTTTAAAAATATTGTATACAACACAGGCTTTAAAAGGAATAAGCTTAAAATTAAAACGTAATTAGTTTTTGCTTCCTTCTATTTTATATGATATTTTTTCCTTGTTAGTCTATTTAAATAAAACACTACCACGTTTGTATCTTGAAAACATTTTAGCTAATGACATGTTTAATGTCATAGTCACACAACTGAAATAAAATATTTGCGATCAGACGTTTCAAAATTATTTTTCAATTTTGATATTAATCAAATATTATCATATAAATTAAAATGGAGAGATAGGATGTTTATCATCTTCTTCTCTTATATAAGTAATTCTCTCCCCTTTTCTTGAGATATGAAGATAACAAGAGAATAGAACAATCTATATAATCATCCGTTGTCTTGAGAATATACCCTATTACATGTGCTCGTACGATGTCATATTGTCATGTTAGGTTTTTTTAAGGCTCAAGTCATATTGCTCGGCAATTCTATATATATTCTCCCCCACCTCCATAAAATTGGATACTTGTTAAGAAAAAGAGGAGCATACATAATGGATGGAGCACCTTCATTTCTTTTCCCTCTAAGTTAATTCACAAGTTTAGCACAAAATCATTTCAACTGTATTTATTTAGAGAACCAAGAGATGCAAAAATTACATAAATAAAGGACTAACCGACAAAGAAATGTACAAGAAGACAATATATAGACTCTAGTAGACTAAGACATCTTAACGATCAGTAGTTATACTTTGTATATTTACTAAATTCCACTGACCTTATTTATTTTGTGTCGATTGAATCAGGTTAGTGTTGAATAAATTGATTTACCTCATATACGTCCAGACTATAGAGCTAGCATGCATTCTAACATGTAGTCGTAGGTTATCATATGTTACTGAGCTTACTTATCATGAATATTTATTGTAGACGTTAGTTTTGGGTGAGCTGATACTATTAAGTAGTCTTTTAATTGTTAGTTTGTTAGTGTATAAAGTTAAACCTTAAATGTTCGTTCGGTATAAGGGATTGAGATTATAATTTCGGAATAGAATTCGGAATTATTTCTATCCCATATTTGGTATTAGGTATTAGCTAATACTAGGACAAATTTTATGTCTAAATTGTAGTATTAATAATCCCACATAGGAGGTGGGATTAACAATCCCGGGAATCCCGGGATTGTTAATTCCGGGATAACTTACTGTTGAATCGAACTACCCTAAGGGAATTACAGGTATGTAATTGTGATGTAAGAGTTTGATTCAATTTATAGTTGTTTTTTTAGGTGACTCAATTCAGTGGACTAAAAGACTATATGAAAGATAGTACACTACCAACATTCTGATATCGATATCATATTGATAACTTAAATCTTAATTATTCCATTACTGATTCAATTGAAAGATTATCAGTATGTCTTTTGTCCCCAAGTTTGCACACAAAAAGCTGAATAATATTTACCAAGGTTTCGTGACTGTGAGAAGGGAAAGGAAAAGATTTTGAACCTTAAATGCAATTTATTCTTCACCAACTATACTCCATTAGTTAACTTTTGACTACAAGTCTATAACAACTAGTCCCCTATTCCTCCAAGCTAAGTAAAAGGCCCCAGAAATGACAATTGCCAGCCAATGTGGTTTTAAGGTTTCCTTATATAAAGGTATACGAATTAATGTGGGATACTAATGGCTTCAACCTTGCACAAGTTGTCCCACAGTTTCCATAAAACTGGAAAATGGAACTTGATTGATTGCAACATAACTTTACCTATAGGCTTTAGGAGTTATATGGAGACGGATGTAAGTTATTGGCATGATTTATTGACAAAATTAAGAATTTTGGAATTTGTGTTTCAAAATAAGTCTAGATTTTTATGTGGTGTTAAAAAGTTGTTTCTGTGTGACCTACATGTCATGGGTTCGAGTCGTGGAAACAGCCACTGATGGTTGCATCATAATAGTTGCGTATATCGCACCCCTTGAAGTGCGGCCTTTTGCGGACCCTGCATATCTACACATAATGCTTTATGCACCAGATTGTCTTTTATTAAGGATAAAAATGAAATTATAGAGTTCAAATATTTTCAAATTTGAAAAAGAACATTTTTTTTAATGGACAACAAATAAATGGGTTCACATTAGCTGATGGGGAGGGAGTAATTGTTCACTCACCGAGTAATATAAAAAAATAACTACGCATGAATGTTCATAATAAGTAATTTTAAAAACCTAGAAGCTGAGGCAGGTAACAAGGTAAGAGGGCTTTTTTTTAAAAAAAGAAAAACTTCTCTGGCTCATTAAATTGTTATTTGTCACATAAATTGGAATTAATTTATTTGAGAAGTCATAGGAATTCTTTTTTTTTTTTTTAACCTTTCGTTAAAAAAAATTTAATTATAAATTATTATGAGTTGTAATACATTTTCTATAATTTTTATATATGTAAATTTTATTTTTCAAAAGTTTTTAATGATTTATCTTTGATTACATCGAAAGTTAAGTTATTCCACTCTTGTCCCGGGGCGTAGGCACCCTATGCCAAGAGGTGTCATGGGACACCGCTTCGCCGAAATTTTTTACTATGTATATGTATGTAAATATGTAAAAAAAAATCATAATATTTAGTACAAATAAAGAAAGTGACACAATTTGAAACACCATGGCTCATTGGTCTAGTGGATAAACACCTTTAGAAAGTCTAGAATTGTGAGAGTTTGAATCCCGCTTGTAGCACAATTAGCTTTTTTTATCAAAATTTTTGAACGTTTATCGTTTAAAGTAGAGATTGAACCCTCGATCTTCAAATTTTATTTAGAAGTGACACTACTTGCAAAAAATTCTGCGTTCGCCACTGCTCTTGTCCCCAAACTTTGCCACATTTAAATAAATAAATCTGATATATATATGACAACTTGTGCAAGGTTGAAGCCATTAGTATCCCACATTTTTCCGTATATCCTTATATAAGGAAACCTTAAACCCTCCCCCCCCCCCCCCCCCCCCAAAAAAAAAAAAAAAAACACACACACACACACACACAAACTAATGGCGGGGGGTTAAGGTTTCCTTATATAAGGGTATACGAAAAAATGTGGGATACTAATGGCTTCAACCTTGCACAAGTTGTCCCACAGTTTCCATAAAACTGGAAATGGAACTTGATTGATTGCAACATAACTTTACCTATAGGCTTAAGGAGTTATATGGAGACGGATGTAAGTTATTGGCACAATTTATTGACAAAACTAAGGCTTTTGGAATTTGTCTTTTAAAATAAGTCATAGATATTTGTGTGGTGTTAAAAAGTTGTCTTCATATGATTCACATTGAAGAGGGGTGAGTTCCTTAAATCTTTTATAGATCTCATTCAATCATCGCCCTTTACACTAGATTTGTAAGTTAATTAGATTCCAAATCTATTTTCTTATTATGATATCATAACTCTATCCCCGTTACTAGCTTTAGTTTATTTCAATATTGACTTATTTCGATCTTTATCATTGTCTTTATATTTATTGGTGTTATTTGTTTATTTTGAGTATGTTTCAGTTTTTATATTCTCTTTACTCATGATATTTTCATATTATTTTTCAAATAAAAATAATTTCTCCAGCGGAAAGTCTATAAAAAACAATCTCTCCGCCTTAATGGAGATAAGGTATGCGTACATCTCACATTCTGCAGACTCCACTTGTATTATAACATCGAGTATGTCGTTGTTGTTTGGTATCATAACCATACCCCGATGTTGGACTCGCAGTATAAACATTCATTCTCTAATTGGTAGATTTGGACATTCCACATCGCAAACGAAATATTTTCTGAATTCGTTTTAACTAATAGTAAATGTTTAAAGTTGCCTGGAATAGAGGGTTTTACTTTTAAAAAGAGGCTGATGTAGTTTCCTCTCAATTTTGGCTTGTAAGTTGAACTACACACAAGGGCATGTCTGTCCAAATATCTGAAAATGATCTTTTGTCTGAAAGGGTGTACTCTATGCTAAGTGCTTGACACGTCTACTGGCATATTTAAGGTTTGAGTTAGACTTGACGTTCAATTCTACGTGTCACACAAAGTACGTACTTAAAAAGAGTATTGTACGTCCCTTTCTCTCCCTCTCAACAATTTTCTCTTTCTTTCTTATGCTTCTTGCTTTTCTTATTTTAAGTCTATATACTTTTTCCTTTTTCTTTGGAGGTTATTCTTTTTAGTTTCTCGTGGAGCTAAGGGCATTTCTTATGGAGAAAGATTCAAAGACATCAATATTCCTCTCTTCATATGGCATGTCCATAGTTGTTGGGCTGATTAGATGGGCATGGGTGATGCAATCAGACATTTTTATAACAAATTGTTTGTACGGATATCTTTTGGATGCTATAGGGATCATAGGCTGTATATGTAATTTCACGGTTCACGTGAACCTATAGTCTCTTCCTCAAATTATATATATCATGTACATATTTATCAAAATATGTGTGATGTGATGTTCAGAAACATATACTCTAGAAATTTGAATAGTTCATTTGGTCAGACGCGGGTTCATTTACACTAAAGTACAATGATCAATTCCCACGTAAATGCTCCTTTCATATCTTTTTTTCTCCTTATATTACTTACATTGGTTTAGCTTGTTTGGATTTTACCTATAAAAGAGACAAATTGTTGCGAGAGAGACACGAACATGTCGCACTGAGTAAATTTTGAATAACCTTGGGCACTAGGCTAGCACTATCGATTTTATATAAATGTTCAAAACTTAATATATCATCGTATAAAGTGATATTTGACATATAACCACAATACACTTACTCGACGAAGGTTCTTCGACTATCACCCTTTGGACACTATAGCTTCACATCTGACAATGGTGAATCCATCCTCTTAAAATTCTAAAGCCGCCTCTGATAGCAATGTGCTATATAGACTAATTAATATAATATTAAATAAAAAATCAATTTAAAAAAAATGGCTACAATATAAATAAGTTTGCTATGGAGGAATCTATGTTATAGAGATATTTTATTGTAGAATGAAAACAAAAAGAAAACAAGAATAAATTTCAATAAAATCACAATTTGGTACCTTGGGTTTGGGTCTAACTTCAGGCTAAAAACTAGCTCAAAGAGAGATGGTTGTCCAAGCCTTATAAAAGACAAATTACCCCTCCCTTCAACCGACGTGAGATTCATTCAGCACCCCGCGGCACGCCCAGATCCTTCAAGGGTATGGCGTCGACAATATTGTGTGTGGGGGGGGGGGGACTTCTCTATCGACTAGGAGCCATTCTGGCTTGATTCCAGGAACTCTACCGGCTCTAATACCATAATAAGATCATTATTGGGCATCCTTGGGCTTGAGACCAACTTACTTAAATAACACCAGAAGCTAGCTCAAAGGGATGAGGCTTGTCCAAGCCTTATAAGGGATAAATTTACCTCATTCCACAATTGATGTGAGATTCATTCAACATTCTTTCAACCACATGTAAAAAGAAGGACAATTTGTCCAAAGATAAAATAAATAAATAAATAAATTAGAAAGAATATTTTTTTGCAGTATGATGCAAAATTTGTAAAAGAAGAAAACAAGCTAAAGAATAATGTTGTTTACCCTTTTCTTTGTCGCCAGGGAACATTAAGTTCCTTAAGTCAATGTGATTTACTAATTGCGCTCAAAATATATGATTTGTAAATCGCATTCGAAACGACTTATAAATCGCGTTGAAAAAGTACAACTTGTGAAGCGCACTCGCGAAGGGCAATTATGGATCGCGCTTACGAGATGTGTGCGAAAGCACGCGAAGAAAATACTATTTCGTATATTATGAAAAATAGTGATTACAAGAAGCCCTATTTATAATTATCATACATGATACACTACATATATTTTTCCAATATGAGACAGGAATGACAACCCTACTTATATACAACTTAGACTTTCTAACACTCATCCTCAAGCTGGTGCATATAAGTTATATGTACCGAGCTTGTTACAAACATAACCAATATGTGGACCAGTAAGGGACTTAGTGAAAGTATCTACAAGCTGATCATATGACTTCACAAATTTTGTAACAATGTCCCCTGAAAGTATCTTCTCTCTAACATAGTAACAGTCAATCTCAATGTGCTTAGTCCTCTCATGGAACACTGGTTTGACGCAATATGAAGAGCAGCTTGATTATCAAACACAAGTTCCATATGATTGAATTCTCCAAACTTCAACTCTCTGAGCCACTGCTTGATCCAAATTAGTTCGCAAGCAGCTACAGCCATTGCACGATATTCTGCTTCTGCACTAGACCGGGCAACCACATTTTATTTCTTGCTTTTCCATGACACCAAATTACCTCCTACAAGATCACAATAACTGGACATAGAACGTCTATCATAGGGACACCCTGCCCAATCAACATCTGTATATCCAACAATTCGTTCATTGCCTCGATCCTCGAATAGAAATTCTTTAATATACCGAAGACTGCGAACAACTGCATCCCAGTGACTATCACACGGAGAATCCATAAATTAACTTACCACACTCACAGGAAAGGAAATATCAGGTCGAGTTATTGTGAGATAGTTTAACTTACCAATCAACCGTCTGTTTCTCGCAGGATCACTAAGAGGCTGATTTTATGCATAATTTGACGCACATCTATGAGATATGAGTATGGAATTATGTTACTCACATTGCTTTAATCTGCTGATATTTTTTAAATTACTAATTTCACTTATTACTATTTTATTTTAATTATTTATTTTCTTATGATCTCACAATGTAAAAATTACTATCATTTGGCATAAATTATTAGGGGTTGTTTGGCATGCACTAGCACTAGTTTAATACGCATATAGAGTCTTGGTATTACTAATACATTTTGGTTTTCTCTTTGATAGTTGCACAAAAACATTATAAATACCATATTTGGTTGGTCTTTTCCCTTTTCCACATAAAATATAATATTGCTATTATAATATTTGGTTCACAATTTTCTTTTCTACATAGCTAATACCCGCATAAATTGCGGAAATTTCTGCATTATTTTATACGGGGTAGAAGGTGGAATAAGTAATGTAGGTATTAGCAGTGCAGGTATTAAAATTTAAAATGACTAAACTAACCCTCATAATAATAAGAATATTTTTTAATTTATTTAAGGAGTAACTGATACTTTAATTATGACATTGTATATTAATTTGTAATATATTAATGATTCAAGAAAATAATCATTATATTATAATATATGCATAGCAAATACCTAGCATAATTAATATTTGTATTGCTAATATATACAAAATTAATACCTGCATTATTAATACCTGCATAATTTGTCTCCGTACCAAACGATTCTTAATGTATGAAATTTAAAACTACCTATGTTTACAGTGACCTGGCCCAGCCCACAAAAAATAAAATACAGCTATTCCCCTTACCTAGAAGAAAAAAAAAAACAGAAAAAGAATTAGAAGAAGTCTTAAAAGGGAGGAGTAAGAGAGGGAACAACCAAAACCATAAATGCACTATTTGACATAGGCTTTTATGGCAAAACAGACCAGTTTTGTTAAGAGTTAGTTGAAGGAAGATTATAAAATAACAGAACTAGAAAAAGAATCTTGTTATATTTTTATTACTATTTGGTTCAGAAACCAAAAAAAGAAAGCAAGCTAGCTCAAATATGGGAAGAGGGAAGGTAGAACTGAAGAGAATTGAGAACAAAATAAATAGACAAGTGACTTTTGCAAAGAGAAGAAATGGACTTCTCAAGAAGGCTTATGAACTTTCTGTTCTTTGTGATGCTGAGGTTGCTCTTATTATCTTTTCAAACCGTGGCAAACTCTATGAATTTTGCAGCAGCTCAAGGTATGTTCATAAATTCCCCCACCCCTAAACTAAAAAAGGGTATAAAAAACATGGTGAACCTCATCATGTATATTAATTTAATTAGAAAGAAAATCCAACTTATATGTATATATTTTTCGTTCTTTGTCTGATGCTATTATGTGGAAGCAACTCCGATTTTCTTTTAACTTAGGAATGTAATACTATATTTGTCTTTGATCTATAATTAGTTGAAGGGTGTTTCTTACGTATATGTGGGGGGAGAAAAATATATTTGGGCTAAAATTTGCGTACATTTTGCTCATGTTTGGAACGGTAGAGACTAAGCAATAGCAAAATGTATTCATTTTTGGTGTTATTTGTTAATTTTCCTTGGTCGTTGGTATATGTACTTCAAGCTTTGTGTGAATCTAATGTACATAGATCAGATTAGTACGTTCATCTCCGAGGAAGATAAGGGTATTTTGCAGTGCAAGATTAAATTATCTGATTAACTAAGAATGTAATACTACATAAGATATAGGTTTAATTAAATCTTCTAGATTACTAAATACTAATAGCATTACATATCAAGAATCGTGATGAAATACATAAAGCACCAATCTTTAGGAATATTGTGAGGCTTGTCTAGTTGTCTTTAATTTCATGATTCAATTTGGTTATGAATCTTATGATATGATGTGCACCTCCATATTTCATCATCTCCCAACACTTTATTTTTCTCAAAGTACAGACACATATAAAGACAAGCTTGACAATCTGCATATAAAGCTGCAAAGTTCTTCAAATTATAAGCATATTGAATATCTGAGATTTGATAATCATCGCTGGAATTGAATTCATAGTTGCTTTGATAAGAATTTTTGCACGTTTCTTGAAGTTTTTATTTGTTTTTTTCTTTTTACTTTGTCTTCTAAAAGTAGTGCTAAAATATGGCAATAAGTTCTCTCCAAACTTCACAAAAGTAATATGGAAATTCTAACTTACTTTATCATGTAGTATATGATCGAGTCCTTAATATCTATCGGTAATCAAGTAGGTTGAAACTCATATTACAAACAAATTTTAATGTATTCTTACTTGTTTTACTAATATTTGAACTTTAATTATGCGAATGATTAGATAAAGTCGGTGTCCTTCTTTTGTTTGCCAAGATACCAATTATAACTAGTTTTTGTTAGGAAAAGAGAACAATATAGAAGAAAGGTTGTATACTAAACAAAGAAGAAGAGGAAGGAAAGAACACTTTGTATTTTGTGAGAGGAGTTGTTTTCATTCAACTTGACTTGCTCCAAATGTCTAGGAATACATGGCTATTTATAGAAGAATTCTTTCATGTATCTAGCCTACACTACATGTAAACACATTAACTTAGTCCACACTTTACCTCTCCGAAGATACATGGATCACACTAATACATAGATGAATTCACACTCTAATACATGTACTAACTTAATATTCTAGTTCATGAACTAATGTAAATACATATAGACAAATGTAAACTAATGTGAACTAATGAGAACAAGTTTATTATTTTCACATTTCAACATCCCCTCTTAAGCTTATTTCATCACACCAACTGCCATCCTTAGCTTTTGAAAAAGCTCAATCTTCAACGGCTTGGTAAAAATATCTGCAATTTGATCTTGCGACTTCACATATATGAGCTCCACTTCTTTATTGGCAATCCTCTCCCTGATAAAGTGATATCTTGTATCAATATGCTTGCTTCATTCATGGTACACCGGATTCTTGAGAAGTTCTTGCGCAGATTTGTTGTCAATATAAATCTCTGTGGCTTCATCTTGTGGCAAATTGAGCTCCTTCAATAATCTCCTTAGCCAGATACCATGACATGTACATGATGTTGCAGCCACATATTCAGCTTCACAAGTCGATAGAGTAACAATATCCTGTTTCTTAGAGCTCCAACAAATAGCACATTTACCCAAGAAGAATAAAAATCCGGTGGTGCTTTTTCTATCATCAACGTCTCCCGCAAAGTCACTATCACAAAATCCCACAAGCTTGAAGTTGCTAGAAGATGAATAAAATAAGCCAAAATCAATCGTACCTTTTAGGTAACGAAGAATTCTTCTAGCAACCTTTAAGTGGGTAGAAGTAGGAGCTTCCATGAAGCGGCTTACAACTCCAACCGCATATAGTATATCTGGCCTTATAGATGTCAAGTACCTTAGGCTTCCCACAAGACTCTTGAAAAGAGTAGGATTACCTTTTCTCCATCATCAAACTTTGACAACTTTAATCCACTCTCCATTGGTGTATTCACGGGATTGCAATCAAGCATGTTAAACTTCTTCAACACTTCCTTTGCATAGCTTTCTTGAGAGATAAATATGCCTTCCTCCATTTGCTTCACTTCTAAACCCAAGTAGTATGACATGAAACCTATGTCCGTTATCTCGAACTCACGGGACATAGCCTTCTTGAAATCTTCAAACAAACTTGGGTTATTTCCCGTGAAAATAAGATCATCAACATAAAGACAAACACGTAATATATCTCCATTAGAATATTTGATATAAAGAGCATATTCACTAGGGCAACGAACAAACCCATTTTCTTGAAAATACTTGTCAATGCGGCTGTTCCATGCCCGTGGTGCTTGCTTCAATCCATATAATGCTCTTTTCAGCCTCAAAACTTTATCTTCATGACCTTTGACGACAAAGCCCAACGGTTGCTCAACGTAGACTTCTTCTTCAAGATAGCCGTTCAGGAAAGCCGACTTGACATCCAGCTGATAGATCTTCCACTTCATTTGTGCCGCTAAAGAAATAAGCAAACGAATCATCTCCATGCGGGCAACCGCTCCTTGTGCATTTTTCTTTGCCTTGTAGACCCATTGCACTCCAATTGCTTAATGTCCTTTGGGAAGAGTTGTTAGCTCCCATGTGTTGTTCTTTTCTATTGCCTTGATCTCCTCTTCCATGGCTTGTCTCCACCAATTGTCCCTGACAGCTTCTTCAAAATTCACTGGTTCACTTTCAACAAAGAGACAAACTAAATTACTATAATCAAAATTAGTAATTCTTTTGGTATTCTCAAGAAGATCGACCAAAGTTCTCGTTTTCTCTGGCCTTTCTCCATTTGAGCTTTCTGCAGGGGAAGGAGATGCAACATTAGTTGGAGAAGGAGGAGGAGTTGGATCTTGCACAGGTGCCATGTGCTCTTGTTCTTCTTCATCTTCAAAATATGGGAGAAAATCGTATGTCCTTTCTTCTTGAGCTTCCCAATTCCATGCTGCTTCTTCATCAAATTCAACATCGCAGCTCACCACCACTTTTCCATTTGTTGGGTTGTACAACTTGTACCCTTTTGAGCTTGTGTCATAACCAACGAACACATGCTTGACACTTCGATCATCAAGTTTAGCTCTCCCTTGTCGTGGCACATGGGCATAGGCTATGCTCCCAAAAATTCTCAAGTGTTTGACACATGGTTTTCTTCCGCTCCATGCTTCTTGAGGAGTTTGATCTTTCACATTCTTTGTGAGAGACCTGTTACTCAAATAAACAGCACAAGAAACAGCCTCGGCCCAAAATTCCTTGGGCATATTTTTAGCTTTCAATATACATCTAGCCATGTTAAGAATGGTTCTATTTTTTCTCTGCAACTCCATTTTGTTGCGTTGAATAAGGTACCGTTAGAGGGCGACGAATTCCATGAGATTCACAAAATTCATTAAATTCTCTCGAAGTAAATTCGCCTCCTCTATCGGACCTTAAAGCTTTTATTTCAAAGCCACTTTCTTTTTCCATCAGTGCTTTAAAATTTTTAAATGCACCAAACACTTCTGATTTTTTCTTTAAAAAATAAACCCAGGTCTTTCTACTGAAGTCATCAATAAAGAGTAAGAAATATTTACTCTTACCAAAAGAAGGTGGAGTGATTGGCCCATAAACATCGGTATGAACAAGTTGGAGTGGCTTGGTTGCTCTTAATGTGGCCTCCTTAGGAAAACTCCTCCTTGCATGTTTTCCAAGAAGACAGGCTTCACACAACTGATTGGGATGATTTATTAAAGGCATCCCGTGCACCATCTTCTTTTCTCTCATTGATTTGAGCGACTCAAAATTCAAGTGCCCAAATCTCATGTGCCAACACCATGATTCTTCTTTCACATTTGCATTCAAACACTTTGCTTCAATTGATTTAAGATTCAAAGAAAACAATCTATTCTTTGACATATGAACTTTAGCAATTAGAGTGCCACTTGAATCTCTAAGCCAAAGTTTCATATCTTTCATATGTATGTCATATCCCTTTTCAAGAAATTGGCCCAAGCTCAAAATATTATTTTTTAACTTTGGCACATAGTAAACATCTTTGATCAATTTGTGACTACCATCTTTAGAGGAGATAAGAATCGTACATATCCCTTCAATTTGGATCTTTGAAGTATCTCCAAAAGATACATTGCCTTTCACCCTTTTGTTGAGCTCCACAAACTTGTCTTTGAATCCGCACATGTGGTTGCTCGCTCCATTATCCAAATACCACGAACCACAATCATCTTTGTCTTCTTGCTTGAGTGCTAGCAATAATGTTGACTCTTCATCTTCCTTGTTGTCGTCAACAAGGTTGGCCTTTTCTTCAATATTGCTACGACATTTTCAGGAATAATGGCCAAATTTATGACAATTATAGCACTCAACTTTAGATTTATCATACCTCTTTTCATTTGTTTCTTGATGGTAGCCACGTCCTCTTCCACCTCCTCGGCCACGACCTCTATATGTTTGGTGACTTTTCTCTTCATTGTTGGAGTTTCTATCATTGGTTCTTCCTCTTCCACGACCGCCACCACGTCCTCTGCCTCATCCACGGCCTCGATAGCTCTTTTCACCTCCATCATCCTTCAATGATGCCTTAGTTTTAAGGAGTTGCTCCAACGGCTCTTCTTGCCTCCTCTTGATTTTTTCTTCATGGGCTTGCAAAGAACCTTCCAGTTGCTCCACCGTCATAGCGTCTAAATATTTAGACTCCTCAATAGCACACACCACAAAATCGAATTTAGATGTTAGGGAGCGAAGGATCTTTTCTACCACACGGACATCTTCAATTTTCTCTCCGTACCTTTTCAATTGGTTCACAACAGCCCGCACTCTTGAACCATAATCCGAAATGGATTCGGATTCCTTCATTTTTAAAGCTTCAAAATCAGCCATGAGAGATTGAAGCTTCACCTTCTTCACTTTGTCAACTCCTTGGAGAGATGTTTGTAAAATCTCCCAAGCTTCTTTTGAGGTAGTTGCAACAGCCACCTTCTCAAACATGGTATCATCCAAACATTGATGGATAAGAGAGAGGGCTTGTTGATCCTTCTTCCTTAATTTTGCCAAAGCATCCTTCTCATTTTGAGGCAAAGTTTCGTCATTGTCGGGTTCTTCAAACCCTTCTTCTACAATCTTCCATGCATCTTGAGAGCCAAGTATGGCTTTCATCCTTATACACCATTTTTGATAGTTCTCTTTTCTAAGACGAGGAAATTGGAAAGCAAGTAGGCCATTGCCATTGTTTGCCGTGGCTCTGATACCACTATGTTAGGAAAAGAGAACAATATAGAAGAAAGGTTGTATACTAAACAAAGAAGAAGAGGAAGGAAAGAACACTTTGTATTTTGGGAGAGGAGTTGTTTTCATTCAACTTGACTTGCTCCAAATGTCTAGAAATACATGGCTATTTATAGAAGAATTCTTTCATGTATCTAGCCTACACTACATGTAAACACATTAACTTAGTCCACACTTTACCTCTCCCAAGATACATGGATCACACTAATACATAGATGAATTCACACTCTAATACATGTACTAACTTAATATTCTAGTTCATGAACTAATGTAAATACATGTAGACAAATGTAAATTAATGTGAACTAATGAGAACAAGTTTATTATTTTCACATTTCAACAGTTTTTGTCTTTGTGATTCTTGAATGTCAATTCTTCAACCGTGACTCAACCATTGATCAATTTCTAAGTTGGATTAGCTATTTACAAGGAATTGTAGGTTTGAGAATGTTAACAAGTGAGAATACTTAAAAATTTGCTTGTAATATGCTTTAAAAGAGCAGACGGTGGTAAAACAAGATTTACAACGTGGTGTATATTAGTTGAACTCTCCTGCTATATATAGTAGGAAAGACTGTAGTTTCTTAATTTAATGATATACTAATTAAGTGTCTCATTTCTCCCGTAACTCTGCCTTTCTAGTATGTCCACTACATTGGAGAAATACCATAGATACTGTTATGGTGCACTTGAAGGAAGCCAACCTTCAACAGATTCACAGGTTCGTTTTTTTTTTTTTTTTTTCCTTGAGCATGATAATCACTCAATGTTTGCTGAAAATTTTGGAAATAGTTCATTTTGCACCTAAAATAGTTAAAGGTTTATCTTGATGGCTAATTTTGAGCAAATTGACTTCCATGCTATCCTATTGTGAAAACAGAACATCTACCAGGAGTATCTGAAGCTTAAAACAAGAGTGGAAGCTTTACAACAGTCTCAAAGGTAAGATAAAGAGTTAGTAGACCATGATTAGATGCAATTTTTAATTCCGGAGCACTGCATGCTCCTGTGCATAAGCTCGAGCTGTGTGTCGGTCCACGGAAGTTTCATTACGTATATTGTACACAGTCTCACCTTGCATTTCGGCATGTGACTATTTTCACGTCTTGAACTTATCACCTCCTAGTGACACGATATAACAATTAGTTTTGCATTCTCAATATTTTTTGTTTTCGTCTTTCTGATAGTATATGATCAGAATAACTCTTAATTCATAATCCGCAGGCATATGCTAGGAGCGGATTTAGGACAATTAGGCACAAAAGACCTTGAACAGCTCGAACGTCAACTGGACTCATCATTGAGACAAATAAGGTCAACAAGGGTATAGTACTCATCATTGATAAACATTGCTGTTATTAGTTCTTTAATTATCAATAAGGTCTTTAATCAACTCGTTGTAAATTGTTTTCAGACACAAAACATGCTTGATCAACTGTCTCAACTTCAAGAAAAGGTACTTGCAGCATCAGGAAACTTCTACGATAGGATGATTTTATGGCACTATTTATATTTTGTCCGCATTTTGGGAAATGGTGCAAAAATTTCCAATTTTCAAGTTTTGCCGAGTGGGTATCACAAAATTTGCCGGATCGGCAAATATTTGATTGTTCACGAGATTTGCCGAATCAACAATATTTTGCTTCTAAAATGTATACAGTGGTCTCAAGTTTCATCGGTTTGGCAAAACTTGTAAACAATCGAATTTTAAGTTATAATATTGTTGACCACTTTTGGCGTAACAACATGAAAATTGGGGTTATGTTTGCAAAAAATTCCTTAAATAGGGACAAATGTTAGACAGGTGAAATTTTTGTGTATAATCCCTGAGTAATCAGAGATGACATTGCTATTAAATTTGCTCAACTTTCCAGAAAACATGATATGTGTTAATTGCTTCTTGAGCAGGAACAATCTCTTATTGAAATGAACAAATCTTTGAGAATGAAGGTACGTAACATATATAACCTTCACTGATCTCATTTCTTGTTACTTAAAGTTGAGTTATGAAGTGTGTCAACATAGTAAGTACTAACTAAAACAAAAATAGCTTACATGAAAAGTTGATTTTATTTCATACTTGTCAGTACGTAATCTTTCTTTTAACTTTGGCGGTGGAAATTGTATTTGCAGTTAGAAGAACTTGATGTTGCCTTTCAGACATCAATGCATTCAGGAGAACAAAGTGTACAATATAGACAACAGCCTGCTCAGCCTGAGGGATTATTTCACCCTGTGGAATGCAATAATTTACTGCCTATCAGGTGATCTTGAAAGTTTCTAATATTCTTATGCACACTGTTATAGATTAAATAGAAAACCCTAACCTAAACGCTAGTCTAGTAAGTGAGAGAGCTCATTTAGCCTATAAAACCATTAGTATATCTCTTTTTAATTGATGCGGGAGAAATGACACACAACATACACATAAAAACTTTGAGTTCGAGAGTATTTCTTATGCTGGATTCACCTTTGAATTTTACGGTCAAATATTCTCTTACATTGTCTTTCCTTCCTGAAAATTTATCCTTTTTTTAATGGTAGAAAAGATATACAGTAATATACTATGTTCATTTCAATTTAAATGAACATATTTAGTTAGTGCACATATTTTAAGAACGAAATGAAGACTTCTGGTACTTGCGGCCTTGAACGTATTATAGTAGCTGACCTATAAATTGTAAGTATTAGTATGTTGTTACCAAATTTGGAAATGTGTATTCTTTCTTGAACAATAAAAAAAAGAAATAAGTTCACACAATTAACATGGGAGGATCATCTGACCCTTTCATCTCTCTCTTTTTTTTTTTTTTTTTGGTTGCGAGAGTTGCCTACAGTCGCCTAGAGGAACTGACTTGCTTGGCTTACAAAGCTAGCTTACTTACCTGTTAATGGGAGGGGAGTGTTAGGAATATAAGGTGGACCCTTGTTAAATATCATAAGGCACAAAGAGGATGGAAAGGGGAGGGAGACATTAAACTCACTTTATGTAGTATATAAAACTACGCTCTTACATTACAATATCACAAAGGTGCTATTTATATGTGTATAGAGACAATTCTTGAATCACTTTCTAGATTCACACCTACTACTTAAATAAGTTAATTCACACACACTATATGAACATGACCACCTAGATAATATAAAATCCATGCATTAAGTGAATACTGTGAACTTAGTCACTTAGATAACATTAACCAATATATCTAATATTTTCTAGAATATTCAAAATTATTATTTCTAACAGGGAGTACTATTAAATACTAATAGGCATCATTACAAAATACTGAAAACTTATCTTGTTACAGGTACGATACGGTGCCACCAGAACATGTTGTACCATCAGCACAAGATTCTACTGGAGTTCTACCTGGATGGATGCTTTGAGGGGGTGGGAGCTGATCAGACAAGTAAAGCACTGGGAATTGACAAAAAGTCTTACTTTGGAGTACAAGCTATTAATTATAGACGAGTTAGTTGGAGTAAAGAAAGTAATAAAATGGTGCAATCTTTCCCTTACATACAAATAGAGTTTCATTAACATGTTTAGGGAACTCTTGGTTATTTCCGAGCATGATAGCATATATATACTCGGTTCTTGTGATGTATATTTAATAGTCAGAAGAGTCTGGTGCAGCACTATGTAATAAGTTTAATGAGCATTTGCCTCAGCTTGAAACTTAAGTTGGTCTATGTAGACCATGGTGAAATTGAATCACTCAAATAGGCAAAGGACTCTCATTTTTCCTTGTCATGGAGGTAATTATTGGATAGTGCATAAATATGCTAATGGAATCAGTTGCACGTTTTCTGTGAAGGACAACATTGAAAAACACAAGAGGATGGTGAATTGTGCTGAATTAAAATCTAGTTGATCCAAAACTTCAGGAATTTTTATATTGGTTCGATCGATTAGTCTACATATATATTCAGTCCCTTTACATTACAAGGTACTTATATTATGAGCACTTAAGAATTTGCTTCTGGAACAAGTGTGGTTTTCCGCGATCACCACAAACATATCTAAGTTGGTTTTGCTCCTTTACCAACAATGCTCTCAACCTTTAGTTTTAACTCAATCACCAAAGAAACCAAACTCTAGACAACACAATTCCATCTTTCTCTTTATTCATTTTTTTTATCCTTCGGCAATTGCCTTTGATAAGAAAAAAATCAAATTAAGCGAAATATTTGAGTTTGTGTTATTCTGATTGGCACAATACAAATCCACCCTATCATTTGTTCTTTCTAAGCGCATTAATTCAAATATAACCTGTGAGCTAGAAAATAGGAGGGGAGGAAAAAAGAAAAGGGAAGGGGAGGGGGAGCAAGTAGTTGGAAAGAACTTTGGCATTTGTTCTTTTATTTACTACTCCATCTTTTCCTTATAATTTTAGATATTTTTTCATCTTTTCAAAATACTCCATCAACCAGAGTTCATTGAGTGGGATATCACTGAATATATTGTAAGGTCTGCGTACATCTTTCCTTCTCCAAATCCAATCTTAGTGGAATATCATTAAATATATTACAGTTTGGTTTAGTTTGATTTCTATCAAGCAAGAGATGTTATACTCGACAAATACATGAGTTATAGAGTGTCGAACAAATTTTAACGAATAATTATATATAGAGTCATCCATAATTAGATTTTAACTGAGTGTAACTTTTTGATAGATTATGCATGAAACCTTTAACCAGAAAGATCAACAAGGCTAATGATAGAATAGAAGGAAAGAGTACCGTTATACAACAGCATGATGGGAGTATTTTATAGGGAGTTGTAACATAAAGAAAAGACGAAAGGATCACCGTCAACAATGTCATGAAAGATAGAAAAAACGTAAGTCCAGTAATCAGTACAGCTCTTCTTGTACGAAAAACACACTTAAAATCTGTGAGAGACTTCATATAATCCACCAGATACAGCGCATAAATAGTAATTTGTACCTTCACCCAACCATAACTCGACAACACATTCTTAAAAACCAGTTGGTTCTTCGAGACCACTTTCACTTGTCATATTTTGACTTGTATAAAACTTAGGTAGCAGTTGGACATAGATTTGGTTGAAACTTGAGAATTTGAAGTTTTGGGGTTGAGTTGAAAAATAATTTTTGGAACTTGAAGTTGTGTTTAGACATAGAATTTACTTGAAAAAATAGTTGAAGTTTTGTGAGTAGTTTTTCAAATTTCCCAAAGACTGCCCAAAAACATCTTTTGAGCACTTTTTGAGTTTTTGGGACTTTTTGGGAGCAGTTCTGAAGAAATAGCATAAACAAACAGTTTTTCTCCCAAAAACTCCCAAAAAATATCCCCAAAAACTATGAACAAACCGGGGCGCTTAATAATGGAAGGAATACGTTTAAAAAGTCTAAAATAATTTATAGACGTTTTTGTAATTATAAATGAGTAAAATAAAAATGTTGGAGCTAAAGTTTTCCAATATTTAGAAATAAGATAATTTTTTTGGATGGATTAATTGAGAAAGTACGACAAACAAAGTGAGACGGTAGAATACTTCTTCCATTAACATGAACTTTATAGTCCTAATGCTCTCTCCGTCGCTATTTATGTGATCATATTGACTGACACAAAGTTAAATAAATATAAAAAGAAGACTTTTGAAACTTGTTTAGTCCTAAACAAGCCATAATATTCATGTAACGGTGAGAGTGTTTGGCTAAGCTATTTTTTGGCTTATTCTACGTATTTGGTAAGTATCAAAATTGCTTATAAGGCTAAATCATCCATAAGCCATAAGTTGTCTATTCACAACTTATTACGTTTGAGCTTATAAACACTTTAAGTTTGATTAAGTATTTACTATTTTATCCTTAAAACATTTTCTAATCCATGAAATATTATTTTTAAAAGAAAATTTTCAACCTCATCCACATTCTGTATTCGTCATTTGTCATTCTTAATAATAAAATACTTTTAACTTTTTATTTTTTTGTAAATAACTTAAAGGATAATTTAAGTCATTTTAATAAAAAATGCACTAATCAGCACTTATTAACCAAACACACCAACTACTTATTACTAGTTTTATCACTTCTATCCAAACACGTAAATACTTATTTATAAAATCAGTTTCAACACCTAAAAGTACTTCTCAGCACTTGTTGTTTATCAATCACTTTAAATCAGCTAATCCAAACGAGCTCTATAATTCTTTTAAAATTTGTGGTCTTAAATATGTCCACTATAAAGCTTTTCATTTAGGATAAAATAACAAGTTCTTGCTAAGTTAATTTTTCAAATTCAAAAGTGATCATTCCTTGTGGGTGCGGCTTTCCCTGGATCGTGCATTAATGCGAGATTCTTTATGCACTAGGCTACTCTTTTATCTAAAAAGTGATCATTCGTTTGAGACGGAATAAAAAGAAAATATGGTCACATAAAGTAGGACATATAGAGTAATATATACCTCATTGTATAGTTTGACCTGACATTGACTTTGTGGTCCTAATATGGTATACTTTATATGATTCATTTTGTTTGTCACAGTTTAACTTGCACAGAGTTTAATAAAGGAAGGAAGACATTTAAAATTTATGTTTTAAAATAAGTCATAGATAGTTGTGTGGATGTAAATGAGTAAAATGAAAATATTAGAATTAAATTATTTACAAGTTTATAAAGATAATACTAATCTTTGAAAAACGGACAAATAAAAAAATAGACAAATAAAATGGGATTGACGGAGTAATATTTTGTAGCTAAACTTTTCTAAGATGACAATTTGGAGTTAAATTATTTTTAAATATAGCAATCTTTTTAAAACTAATTAGTGAAAAAACATTTTCCAATATAACAAAAGATATGAGTAGTACATACTATATGTATCCCGTTCTCTTCTCCTTTATTATGTACACACTTTTTCAGACCAATATCTCTACTCAATCCAACTCCATTCTAAAACGAGGAAACAAAAAGAAGTGAGGTTTATTTGTATATCATTTCGTTTTCATTCTTGTGAAATATAGTTATCATAACTAGGGTTTGATCAATAGAAAAATATTTCAGGGTTCCCATTTTTAGCTTATATTCTAGCTAGGAAGATGGGGAGAGGGAAAGTACAATTAAGGCGTATAGAGAATAAAATAAACAGACAAGTGACTTTTTCAAAGAGGAGAGGTGGTTTACTGAAGAAAGCTAATGAAATTTCAGTACTTTGTGATGCTGAAGTTGCTTTGATTGTGTTCTCTCATAATGGCAAAGTCTTTGAGTACTCTTCTGATTCTTGGTAAGCTTTTAATTTACTTCTTGCAATTTTTCTTGATCTGATGATCAAATAATATATGATATAGATTGACATAAATTTTATGAAAGAAATTTAGAGCTTCGAAGCTTATGGTTTTAAACGTGACGATATATATATTATTTGTGTAGGTATAAGATTTTTGAAATATGACGCATACTATTTATGTGCTAAATATATATAGAGATGCATAATCAGTTGAACGAGAATTTGTTATATAATAATCAATTAGACAATTACTAAGTTGCATTCGCCACCTAAGAACTATGTGCACTGCTTAAATTATACTTGAAAGAAACTTGTAGTAGTTTCAGATCATATCTGAAAATTTGATAGTATAAGGTTAGTCTTGAAATCTGTGAAATATTGTTTTATGCATTTCCTTATTCCTATATCATGCTCAACTATATGTTTCTTTGATTTGACGTTTTCCTTTAAAGCTACATACAAGACGCAATAATAATAACTGGTATAAGAGGGAGATCAGAGCCAGGCTTTGGAATTTTTATATATTCTGAATGTTATTGAATTTATAAACTATTTAAATTATCGGGTTTGTACATATTTAGTAAATATTAATTTTAACACGATCTGAGTCAAAAGTTATTGAATTCAGACGAATAAGAGACATTTTGATTTATTGTTGGGGTAATCACTAGTACTAATAATAAGTAGCTCAAACTTGTGTTGTGATGAAAATTAAGAAAGAAAAATATTGTCCTAGCTAATGGAAATTCTGTCACATTCTAATTATGGTGTGTAATGCTGCTAATGATTAAGCCTTGTTCATTCTAATATATGTTTTTTGACAAACCATACCTTATAATTAAACCAAAAAAAAAAAAAAACCTATGGTTCTTGCATTTGATATACTTAGTGTCAAATTATTGTCTTTCACTAATTGCAAGGAGGATTATTACTGAACAGAGAAAATGAAAAACTAATTAATGATCATTTTCTTGAAACAGTATGGAACAGATACTTGAACGATATGAGAGATACTCATACGCAGAGAGACGTTTGCTGGCAAGTGATGAAGCATCGGTATGACCTGAAAGAAGTATTTTTAAATAAGAGTTTAAGTTATATATACACCCCGGTTCACTTTATTTGATGTTTTAGCTTCTTCTTTTTTCACAATATTTGATTTTTTCGGAAATCAAGATGGAATTTTACAATGTCACCCCTTGCTAATAAATGACTTTAACCAAAATGATAAGTAATAATAGCTTGAATAAGGACTAAAATAGTCAATTACATTGCTAATTAATGCTAAAAATGTGATTTTCTTAATACGCGTGAAAACACCCAAAACATCAAATAATATGGATCGAAGGAAGTACCATGTAATGTTTTTTGCACTAATAGATTATTTAAATGATATCTACAATACCTTATTATTAATTGAGATCTGTAGTCTTGAAAATCAAGCGAATTAGAATGATCTAAAAGTGTAATATATCTTTATACCGATGGTGTATATAATTTAAATTTATAAATAAATACAGGCATAGTGCAAGTAAATTTAGTTTATTGGTATCTGTGCTATTTAGGTGCAGGAGAACTGGAGTCAGCTGGAATATATAAAACTCAAGGCTAAGATTGATCTCTTACAAAGGAATCACAAGTAATATATTGTTATTATTGTGTCCATTCAGGAATGTTATGCTTGTTTCCACCTTAAAAAGATTCATTTTTCATATATCATCATGACTTTTTTTCTAATTATTTCCAGCCATTACATGGGAGAAGATCTTGACTCATTGACCCTTAAGGACATGCAAAACTTGGAACAACAGCTTGATACCGCTCTTAAGCTTATTCGATCAAGAAAGGCATGTCATTGCCATCTTTCTTTTTGATGTTTCCCTTTTTTACTTTTCCGATGTTATATGCTATCTAGAATTTAAACTTTATAGATTGAACTTTTTATTTTTCCAATACCAATCCCATTGCACAACGTTTAAGTGTAGGAGCAGGCTGAATATTCGCTGAGTTTCAAACTGTGTGCCAGCCGACCTTTCAAAATCGTCGGTTAATGAAAAACTTAAGGAATCAACATTGTATACTAGTTTAAATATTATGTACTATTCTCATTTATATATTTATGTTTCTTTGTAAAAATTTCTGGGGGTTCAGTTGAAACCATTAAAGAGTATCCATCTATATTTACTAGTAAAAGTAATGGAGGTCTGGAACTAATCCTTTACTATTGTAAGGCAATTTAAAGTTGAAACTGCTCTCTATCCTGCAAATTTTTGGATTTTCTTTGACGTAAGATGTTCTTTTGTTGCAGACTCAACTCATGTATGCGTCAATCTCCGAACTACAGAAAAAGGTATTAGTAATTGTTTTTGCACCAAGCTTTACACTAAAAGTACTCTCTCTGTCTCAATTTACGTGACACTACTTCCTTATTAGTCTGTCTCATAACTAACGACAACTTTCTATAATTAGAATCAATAAACTTAAAAAAAATTTATTTTACCCTTAATGATATGATTTATAGCCATAAATTTTATGGCCTGTTTTGTACCGCATAAAAGAATTTTATTTTTTCTTAAACTCTTATGCCAAGCAAACACCGTCATATATATAAATTGGGATAGTCGAGTAGTAATCTTGATTGGTGCCTTGAGTTGAGAGTCTGTTTTTATGCTTTCTTAGGAAAAGGCAATCCAGGAGGAGAATAACATTCTATCTAAGGAGGTGACTTTTTCTCTTGTTATTTATTCTAAGTTGTTCCACAAATAGCAAAAGATTCAACATCAAACATCTTAGGGAAATTGTTAATACAATCATATAATATATCTTATAGGTTATTTGCATTCTTTTAATTCCATTGCTTCTAAACAGATCAAGGAGAAGGATAAGACAGTAAGGCAGCAAGCTGAATGGCATCAGCAGAATCAAGTTCCTTCAACATCTTTCCTCTCACAACCACATACTTTCCTAAACATTGGGTAATTTTTGTATTCTATAACAAGAAAAAATAGATAAAATCAGCATTGTTACCTTATTGTTGAAGGTACTATTACTTGTTTGATTGCTTCATTAATTTGGCGATGCTTGTCGATTTGATTAGAGGTAATAACCAAGGGGAAGCAGCAGAAGCAAGAAGGAATGAACTTGACTTAAATCTTGAATCCTTGTTTCCATCTCATATGGGATGCTTTCCTACATGAATCAACAAACTATATATGTTTCCTCTGAGTGAGAAATGCCCTCTTGCTGGAGTTCAAGTTTTCCAACTCTGTGTTCTCATCTGGCTATATGAGGAGAAAGATAAGAAGTTACTCTTGGCTTGGGAAGTACTTTAATATTAAGTATCTTTATCGATATATATATATATGGGACCTTATGGTGCCTTCTTTTTTCTGTATAACTGGTGAAGAGTACTAATCCTAAACCTTCATAAATGGATGGGGAGGTCCATTTCTTGGCTATAGTTTACACCTTTGTCTTAGAATTATTGTCAAAACTATTATAGTATGTTCTTTTTATATGACTATAATGTGATGCCTAATACTGGATTTTTCAAGGTTGCTGGGAGAGCTAAGAAAAGTGCAGCTCCAGTTCAAAAACAGGAGAGAAAATACAGCACTCCATGAAATTCTGTGTTTCTCATCTAAAATGTTCTAAATTCAGCACTTTATAATGTTTAAACTGCTGTTCTGGAGTACTATAATTGCTTGGTGATGGCAATTTAACAATTTCATCAGAATGTACTAATATAAACTCAATATCAACGTTAGTGTGAGCATAGGCATTGATTCGAACAGAACTAAATGGAGTAACATGAACAATGTAGATTCATACCGAGGCACTGGCAACTATAAGCACTTGGAAGTTAAATGGAGCTGTGTTTGAAAGACAGATAGCATTATGCCACCACTCTTGAGATCTAGAGAGCATAACATAAAAAGATACTCCTGGCATTCAACAACTACTACACGGTCTACACCTCAATTTCAAACAATTTGGAGTCGACTATATGAATGTCCATTGTTCATGACTCTCCATCAAAGCTCAACTCAATAAAAAGATAGTAAGCTGATTAATTTAATCATCAAAATTTTATTAGCAGAAGTAGTTAGTCTCATTACATATAACAACCACCAAAAAGCCAGTGGCCCAAAAATTATAAAGAAAAAGCAAATTTTCAAGTAGAAACAAGATCTCTCAGAGTGCATATCCTGTTGTTCTTCAATCTGTTGTAACAGAGCAACTTCCAAATGATCAGAAATTATAACTCCCAAATAGAGGAACTCCAAAGTGAATCTTGGATGTCAGGAACCGGCGTGGTCAAGAATTATATACACCTTACTAAAAGTTGCCGCAAATCATCACATATGTATCTGTTTTGCATTCTCATTCAGCTCCTTGTCTTTAGATGAGTCCATTAATTTATCTCGTCGAATTCCATCAACTGGGCAAGGAAGTCAAAAAAGTGTTAGAAAATAGGAGGTAAAGAATTTTCTTTTTTTAAATGGTGCTGGAAAGAACATAACTAATGCATTTTATAATAGAACACCTAAATATCTATCAAGTCTAAGCATCAAGCACCATCTTGGCTAAAAGTTTTCCGGAGGCTAATTCTATGATCCTTTCTGCTTCTTCAATCTGCTATACAGCATACTGAAAGCATTCCAGAAAGTAGATGTCATAATACGTCCTAAAAACAAGGGGTTGCTAACAATTCTGTTCAGTAAGAAATGGGGTCAAGTACTTGATCGAAAAAATGGGGGAAGGTAAACTTTTGATATTGGAAATGTGTCTACTTAAGATCTCTCATAAACATCCCAAATCCTATGGGATCAACTATCCATCAAAATTATTGAGGTAATCAAGATGCAGAGTACACAGATCAGATTGCAGATACATGCTGATGTATATCACCATTACATTAGCAACTTCAACAATGTACCACCTAGCACTGTCGTTTTAAGCCTTTAAGATAGGACTTTATTCTTAACCTGTGTGTTGTATACTAGTAACAAGGTCAGTATATAAGATGTCATTTTAAGTGCTTGATGGTACAGAAACATGACGCAAGCTAGAAACGGCATCATGTACCTGAAATTAATAGATTATGCTTAGAGGACCGATCATTTAGATACTGGAAGCAGATTCCAAAAAAGGAAAGCCCTATCTTGTAATCACTGAGAAAGCATTAGTTAATTTGATTAATATAGCTGTATTTTTGTCCTCCATAGCGAAGATCTTAACTTTACTATGCAGCAACTAAGATGTTGTACCGCACCAGAGAAGAACAGTAAAGTTAAAGAGACAAACATCTTACCTTTCCACACATCGGACATTTTTCACTTCTCTCCTGCCACTCATAAATACAACTGAGGTGATAATGATGAGCACATTTTGTAAATATCTTGGGATTTTCTAGGGTATACTCTGCAAAATGATAAAGTCATTTGAGAATTAGGCAAATTAAGAAAAAATATGGTATGCTGAAATTAATTAGAGCCGTGGTGCAATCTCATTTGTTGATCTTTTGCAGCTCAAATAAAAAAATTTACCAGCAGTAGAATAGTAAGATAATGCCAGCTACCTTCGAGACACGTGGGACACTCATCCTCGACTTCTGATGAGGGAACTGCATATAGAACGCCATTCTCTATCATTGATGAATAGCTCTTCTCAGGGAACTCGCAACAACATTTTTTAGATCCTCCTTCACAGTCTGATTTAAGCAGCTGGTCTCCCGTTAGAAGCTTTTGTGTTATTTCATCATCAGCATCTTCAACTGGTTCAGGCTCAACCCGTGAATGACTTGTTCCTTTGTCCTGTCGTCTAAATGAAACATCTTGTGGCTGTCTTGGAGCAGCATTATTTGGTAATACTCTACTTTGAGACCTGATTGTATTAGATGTACTATCGATGGAAACTATAACAGTCGAGGATGATGGACCTTCATTAGCTGAAGAACCAGCAGTTTCTTGTGCTCGGCCAAATATGACTCCACACTGTAGACAAGTAACACTTACAAGTCAAATTCATAATAAGGAACAGGCGACATTTTGTAAACAGGTAGTATCTGAAAAGGGAAAAGCCAATGCATAACTGAATCATTTCCAAAAAAGATTCTAAGCTAGCAATCTATTCATGATTTCTGTTCCATTTTCAGCTATGCGTGAATGAATCAGCTATAATTAGAATGTTCCAGGTTAGCAACAATAAGCGCTACTATTAACACAAGTCAGCAAAATTCTTTTTATGTGATATATTTCGATGTCCTTCAAAAACAAGAGCTTAGACTTATTCAAGTTGATATGTGATCACATTAGCATCTCATGTTCTAACATTTTGCCCCAACCAACTAGTTCAGCTATTCTACAAGTTCTCTATGTTATGAGATACTAAAGCATGAAACCAGAAATTCCATCAAGTGCTCTAATTGTTCATAAGACATTAGAAAAGAACATTAACAACAAGGGAGGCCAATCTTGATGTATTAGATGCTTAATAGCTAAACCAGTATCCACAATCAAAGAGTATGCGGCGGGATTGAGCAAGGACGACATACGCTGCACATGCTTCGCTTTAGTATAATCTTAAAACTCTTAGTTTTGGAATTCTAAAGACGTTTTTTTATTCCATGGACAAGAGGTTAAGGTAGGTCATCTCCCAAGTTATCTAAGGTAACTTGTAAGCATCTTCTCCTACCATGCTTCTAAAATATTCTTTATTGTTATAGTTAGTTGAGATGGTGGTCCACTAGTTTGATCAACTACTTGAGTTAAACACGATTAGTTCTCTGTAGTCAAGAATCATGTCATCACATTACTTGTACAAGCAAATGATAAGGCAGAATTAGCTTAAGTGGCAAGGGGGATTGAATAGAAAAGATGTTAACTTTATAAACTTTCGGACCAGCCAAACACTAGGATAACAGGGAAAAACAAAAGGCAGCCTGGTGCACAAAGCATCCCGCGTTTACGCAGGATGCTGGGAATGGCCTCACCCCTAGGGGTGTGAGGTATGCAGCCTAACCTGATGCATCAGTGGTTGTTTCCAAGGCTTGAACTCATGACCTATAGGTCACACGAAGACAACTTAACCCGTTGCTCCAAGGCTCCCCTTCAAAACACTAGCATAACAGAATTAAAAGAATTTTTGACAGGCACCTTATTGAATAAGTTCTGAAAGCAGCAACTAAAACACTGACAATTGCTATGGTTTTGATCATTTGAAGCAGCATTCTCTCCAACATCAGGAACAGTGAAACAGCAACAAACTGAACCCATGGTGCTTCTTCAATTCATTACATAAAAATTCTTCAACCTTTCAAATGCAATTCCCTTAAAACAAGTAGCAAAATTTTCCTTTAAAGCTCTAAATAACTATAAATAAGCAAACAGAAGTAAACACTAAAACTAAAATTAACAAACATGTCAGGCCTAAACTAAATAATAATGACCATATGAAAGTGTGAAATTACTAAACACTACCAAAATTAGTAAATTTCTTATTCCAAATTATTTCTCTTAATGCATGATTAACAAAAAGAAAATATTAAAAAAAAATTCTTTCCCTAATATAGCTAGACAGACAGTTTCATTCAACAGATAATGCAATCTATTACTGAAAAAGTAAATCACCATCAAAGGAGACTTAACAATTGTAGTGGTATTTGTTAAATCATATACTCGAGGCACATGTTACATGTTCGAACCGTGACACTTGACAAAAGATTGGCACTTAAGTGAAGAAAGGTAATAGGGACGGACCATTATCCATCGAGTATAGGACCATGTACCACTAACAAATTATGTTGATAACATGCAAGACTCATTGATCACAAAAAGAACAAACATAAGTCATAAAAAATGATTTTAAAAAATACACAACTAAACACATACCCTTAAGAGACTAACTTTTGAGTTAAAAAGAAATATAACATAAGATAAAAGACTACTGAATTGAAATATTATACATGCAGAAGAAAAAAGAGCCAAGGATGAGTTAAAGTACCAGAAACAAAAGGGTCTCTGAAAGAAAGAGAAGAGTTAAGAGTTTTGAGGATTGTTTGAAAAAAAAAAAAAAAAAAGAGTTGACACAAAAAGGAAGAGTTGGAATCTTGAATAATATGGAAACTCTATGTTTTTTCTCTCTCACGCCGAGAAATTAGCTCACAATTATACCTTTGTCCCTTTTTTGGTTTGTTCTGTTTAAGGTATGGAGTATATATTTTTTTTTTATTGTAAATCCTACTCCCACTTGATCTAATATTCTAATCCAAAATGAATTTAATATATGAATTTACTTTTGTTACTTATGAATTATTTGCATTGCCTAATTTTATTCTAAATAAACACTTTTTGATTTATTTTTACTCTTGACTCCTGTAATTAAAAATATCATCTTTTATTTACTTTTATTATCAAGGAAACTTCAATCTAAATTATTGAGAAAGTAAGTCTATCCTTTCTAAAATGATAGGAAAGATAAAAATTTATACCTTAATTTTTACTATGATTTAAAATTACCCTAAAATTGAATTAATGGTGACTCGTGACTAGCTTGTATATAATTATAATCTCCATTTTCTACTAAAGTCTCCATAAATTATCATCACACTCTTTTATATTCAAGACATATGTTAATTATTCTAGTGATGGGTTTCTCAAACTTTCACTCTCTTGATGGGGTACGAACTCCGACAACCGTACCCTTCAACCTATGTAATATAACACTCTTTTTTTTTAAGAAGTTGTGTTTGTGTTAGCACCGTGATAAACCTGACGGCCTATCTATCATTTTTGTCTTGCCTTCTCATTTTTTAAAACTTTTAATCTAGTAGAAACTTCAATGTGTCACAATTTCTCTACATTTTTCTAATGGTTTCTGTAATTTCCATCTTTTGATTTACTCATTCGGGATCGATCAACTTTAATTCAAACTATGTAGACCATATTAATGGAGTAATTAAGCAAGCTCTAATAGAAATTGTTCCATTTCTAATATTTGAATTTGAGATCTTTGATATAAGGTGAATGAATAAGTGAATGAATCTTACATCATTGATGATGGTTCAGATGATGTTTTTCGAATATAAAAGATAGTTAATAGTATTTCTCAAATTTTTAAATGGCCAAATATTTGATAACAACTACAATGCGGAAAAGAAAAGATAAACATATAATTACGACACTTCAATTTCAAGCAAGTTAAGATATGATCTATAACTTTTTACCATCTATGTCATTTTGTTTTAAGTTGCGTTGGTCCAATATTTAAATTAATTATATTTTTCTAGCATTACAAGTTCTTTGTAACACAAACACTACCATTATTATAAATAAATAATTAAGTATTTTTTTTCTCCTTCGACAAAAGAGACATAATTTGATTTGGATCGGAGTTCAAAAAATATAAAAAAAATTTTAAACTTGTGGTCTAAAATAAATTCTAAACAAATGTGTGGCTCCAAATTTAAAGTTGTATTATTTTTTAACCGACTAATAAAAAATAGTATCACACTTTTTTGGAATGAAGGGAGTAATACTTTAGGCATATATGTGTTTATAATAATGTTACGCATTCATAACGGATTCATAGTGCTGGTTAAGAATATAATTATATACAACACTCCATTAAATAAGTTTAATTAGGTGCAGGACACCAATCTTATCTATAGGGACAATGTGATAAGAAAGAAAAGTGAGACGAAATAATTAAAAAATGGAAACGATAGAAAGAAGCCTCATAGTTGGTGCATGGAATAAATGGTGAAGAATCTTCCTTTATTTTAGTGGACAAGCCATTCACAATTTTCCAAAAGAAAGATGTTGCTTTTGTGTGATGTGGTTCAAATTGACATTTTGCAGTTGAAGATGACAAAACCACAAGCAACTATGGCCCCATCACCAGAGGAACAATGAATCGCTCTTTCTTCATGTTAGATATATTCTTGTTTTGGTCTTAAATTATATAGTACTACTACATAAATAGTAAATATTTTTATTATTTTTATACCAAGTTCAGATGCATTTCCTAATCATAAGAGCAATAGATGCAGTGGTACGTCGTATTCGCTGATTTTAAGATTTTGAATCTTCTTCTGCATAAAAGAAGAATCTAATACGCACAAATTAGGAAAATACCGATGGCGAAAGCACTTTGTTGGACCCAAGAAACGAAAGTTATGGGGAGTTAACGAAATTAGATACCCAAGTGTACTAGTAGTTCAAAGTTTTACAATAATATTTGAACTATAGAGTTGTGACATTTTATGTATTCTTTTTATTTTGAAACAAATTTTCAGTAATAAATTTTATTTTAGGAACATTATTAAAGATTTAAGGACAACGACAAACTTTCTAGTCTTTCATATCATCAGAAGAAGATGGTGATATAAGAATCAGAAGGTAGTCATTCTGCATGTTCTTCTTTTCCTACTTACAAATTCCTAGAAGTCAATATTAAACCAAATATCATATCAAAATCTTATCTAATCATACCTACTTATCTATTGTTCTAGATCTTATCCTCAAAAGGAAGGCATGTACTGGGTAACATCCCGGAGATTTTCATAAATATTATCCATTGTTTATGGCGCTAAGCAGCGCGTAGTCAATATGTTAACAATATATCGAAGAATATCGACTAGATTACAAGTTTATTTCAAAACTCATTTTTTTCTTGAAATTCGGTATACTTAATTACAAATCTCATCTTGTTACACTATGTTTGAACTCTAGGATGAAAAAAATATGGCTTTTAGTTCAAATTTAGGTCTTTTTCTGGAAATTCAGAATTTATACCACAAATCTCACCATCTTAATAACAAGAACTTTAGCTCAAAACTCAGTTTTTTTCTTGAAATTCAACATTTTTAACTATGAGTGTCAACAATTTTTGCGGAGTCTGGAGTGGCTATAATTCAAATATCTTTCACATTTAAAACTATGGTTATTTATCTAAAATATTGGAAATGATGGGTATAACTCATTTACAACTCTAAAAAGTGATTATGGGGTACAAATTTTACGGTAACATCTCAGGGATGGGCTGGACGTGACAATATTTTTGGGCTTAATATGCAACCCACTATCTATTGGATTTTTTACATAAAAGTACAAGTTTTAGAGCTTAATTACCAAATATAGCAATATTTTAGTAAAATTACCCTATATAGAGGAAAACACAAGATAATTACAAACATAGCAAAAATATAACAATATTTTCCCATAACATACCAAACCCTTACATTCTTCCTTCTATTTCCCCCACTATCACTTTTGCTCCTCCCATTTCCCCCCTTTTCACTTTTCCTCCCATCATTTCCCTCCAATTTCACTTTTACTCCTCTCATTTTTCCCAATTTCACTTTTCCTCATCCATCCTCAATATATCTCGTTGAATCTCACTACTTCTGCACCGTATCAATTATTTCTGCACCGTATCTAACTGTTTCTGCACTGTTTCAACTGTTTCTGCAGCACCGTATCTAACTGTTTCTACACCGTTTCAACTGTTTTTGCATCATCGTATCTAACTGTTTCTGCAGCACCGTTTCAACTGTTTCTGCAGCACCGTATCTAACTGTTTCTGCAGCACCGTATCTAACTGTTTCTGCACCGTTTCAACTGTTTCTGCAGCACCGTATCTAACTGTTTCTGCACCGTTTCAACTGTTTCTGCACTGTTTCAAATTATTTTAGCACCGTTTCAGACCGTATCATACTGTTTCAACGCCGTTTTAGACCGTATCAGACTGTTTCAACAGTTGTTTCAAATTGTTTCAACGCCGTTTCAGACAGTATCATACTGTTTCAACATCGTTTCAAATATTGTGTGTACATTTATATATATATATATATATATATATATATATATATATATATATATATATATATATATATATATATGTGTGTGTGTGTGTGTGTGTGTACACACTCCTATATTCTTTCTTGTTCCACAAAGTATGGGAAGTCCATCAACGCAGAACTATTTTTCTCACACATTGTTCTCTCTTAAGTACTTTCTTAGCTGTGGCCCTAAGGGGACACGATGAGCTAACAAAATGGTTCAGCAAGTGTAAGTATGTCTTCAAATCGTGACATGTTGCCACATTTCCTAATTTGCTACGGTGAGGAGAATCTTTGCTACTTAACTTAAGCTCCTTGCCCACCTCAGCATACACCCAATGAGTATATTCTTCCATGTATTTTTGAAGCCAACTTGGCAATCCTGCCAGCATGACATGGCTTTCCATGCCATCATTATCGATCACGAGTCCAGGAACTTTTGTTATGAGATCATCGAGTTGACAATTCGAAGTACCTTTGTCCCATTTGTTTCCAACTGACATGGCGGTGGGGGTGGGAGTGATGGCAGGGTGTATTTCAGCTATGGGATGAAGAGAGGTTAAAATGAGAGATATTATAATTTGGTGAAATGAAAGTGAAATGTGTGAATTATTGTTAAATGTGTTAGGAAAAATAATGCTATGCATTGTAATTAGAGAAATGTTGCTATTTTTTTGTAATTAAGGGTGAAAATTTGTATATATGTGTAAAAATCCCTATATAAATGGCCCAACAAAAGAATAAGAGATTTTTACACTCTATACCCATGAAATTTAAAGTATTTACAAGTCATACCCATTAAAAATTATACTATCCATAAAACTCTAACCTACTCATTTATTATTGTATACCTTTGTTATTCCTTATAGGTGTATACCTTTAAGGTATACTGCATAAATTATAGTATACAAGTCTGGAGGGCCAATTATTACTGTATACCTTTGTTATACCTTATATGTGTATACCTTATGGTATAATGCATAAACTATGGTATACAAGTCTGGATGGATAGAGTGGGTAAATAGTTTAGTGGGTAAGTCGGGAAATATTTGAAAGTAGTGGGTAGTGGCTGTAATTATTTTAGGTTTTGTGGGTATTTTTGTAAGTGTCCCATAGAATAAAGGAGGAGAATTACGCAACTATGACATCTTAGGGTAAAAATTTCGCTCAGAAGCCAGTTTTGCCAGTGGTCTTTGCTTTGAGGCCACTTTTTTTTTTTTAATTGATTTAGCATGAGAGGCCATTTTTGGAACTTCAATCCTTTTAGGCTGAACTTCATACCACAATGGATGAAGTTCAACTTCAGCCCACAAGGGTTGAAGTTTACGCATCTTTGCCTAAAAATTCAACCCTTACGGTTTGAAATTGAACTTTATACCTTAGGCATGAAGTTCAGCCCACAGAGATTGAACTTTAGCCCACAAGGTTTGAACTTCAGCCCACAAGAATTGAAGTTCTAAAAAATGGCCTCTCATATCAAACTACTAAAAAAAAATGGCCTCAAACCAAGACCACTGGAAAAGGTGGCTATACGTGCACTTTGCCCCACCTAACATAATGGTTTGCCTAATTGATTTCGTTTAAAATATTTTGCAAGACTAACCGCGTAACTTAAGTGAGACTTTTCCAAATGAAACTATCCCTGAACAAATTATAAAATCACCCGATCTGTCCTTTCCTTTTTCACGACTCAATAATTGTTTTGCATAGAAAAAAAGCTTCATCAACTAAATCAAACCCTAAAAACTCCAAATTTCCAGAAAAAGAAGATTCAAAAGGTAAATATCTTAAATATCTTATTGATTATACGTAATTTTTGAATGAAATCACACATAATTATGTTTTAAATTCGTAGAACTTGTTTAAATTTTGTTAAATCTCATATAAGCTAAAATGAGCTATGAATTTTGCTGATACAAATAAAAAATAAGCTAAAATGAGCTATAAATTTTGCTGATACAGATCAAAACTTGCCCTGCAGTCAGTTCTCTGTCGGAAGCATTTGTAGTTGTACTGCAACAGACAGTAGTAGAGATGCTCTACATCTGATGCCCGATAGACAGCACTTTTGATTGCATTAAGTGTTGCCCTATGGGCAACATTTGGAGGTCTGGTGCAAAGCAGCATGTAGAGTCAAGTCAAGGAGAAGGATATTAACAATTGAAAATAGCTCTGAAAGAAAGCTTGAGACAGTTAACAATGGCGGTGGAAGAGTAAAGATGGGAGAGAAGGAGTTGGGAGGAGAACCTTCCAGATATTCTCATTAAGGAAAATAAACCAACTGACTATGTCTAAAAATATCTACCACTATTTATACAAGTCAACAAGTCAAAGGTAAAGTAACTAACTAACTGAAACCTAACTACTTGCATATCAACTACTTGTACATGATAAATAGTGAGCTGCCTATAATTTCTATTTACAATCTCAATACCCCCCCTCAAGTTGGAAGTGAAGAAGACCGCACAGTCAACTTGCGAAGGAATGAGGAATGTTTGACTCCAGTCAGGGACTTGGTAAATGCATCAGCTAGCTGCTCCTCCGTGGGGAGGTAATGTAAGTAAACAAGACCATCTTGAAGCTTATCTCGCACAAAATGGCAGTCCACCTCAATATGCTTGGTGCGTTCATGAAATACAGGATTGCGAGCTATTTGTAGAGCGGATTGACTGTCACAGAACACTGAGATAGGTAAGGAAACTGGTACGGTCAGCTCTGCAAGTAATCTGCTCAACCACACAAGCTCCCCCACAACTTTTTTGAGAGACCTATACTCTGCTTCTGCCGAGGAAAGAGATACCACTGACTGCTTCTTGGACTTCCAGCATAGGGGACTGTTCCCCAAAAGTACCAGGTAGCCACTAACTGACCTTCTTGAGTCAGGGCAGGAGGCCCAGTCAGAATCACAAAATGCTCTTAGTGTATAGTCTGGACTGTTGGATAGGAAAATCCCAAGAGTAGGATCTTTCTGCAAGTATCTAAGTACATGAAAGGCTGCTTTGAGATGAGGTTCCCTGGGCTGTTGCATGTACTGGCTCAAATGTTGGACACTAAAGGCAATATCAAGTCTGGTGTTGGTTAAGAAATTTAGTTTCCCTATGAGTTTCCTGTAATATGCTGGATCTGAAAGAATAGCCCCTTCATCCTTTCTTAATTTAATTGTTGGATCCAAAGGAGAAGAGACAGAAGTAAAGTCGGAGCAATGAAACTCCTTGAGCAAGTCCATTGTGAACTTTCTCTGTGATATGAGAACACCGGCCTTGCTGTACAAAACCTCCAATCCCAGAAAATAGTGCAGCTTCCCAAGATCTTTGATCTTGAATGTATGATAAAGGAACTTCTTTAATGACTGAATTTCTGATATATCAGTTCCTGTTAGGAGCACATCATCTACATACACAGCTACAAAAACACTAGAACCATTTTCCTTCTTGTAAAAAAGAGAGTAATCATTTAGGGAGTGCTTATAACCTCTGGAATATAATGCCTCAGTGAGTTTGCCATACCACTGTCTACTTGCCTGCTTCAATCCATAGAGTGATTTATTTAACTTGCAAACGAAACTGGGATGATCAACTACTAATCCTGGTGGGACCTTCATATATACCTCCTCATGCAAGTCTCCATGGAGAAATGCATTATTTACATCAAGCTGGAAAACATCCCAGCCCTTTTTGACTGCAGTTCCAACCAGAGCTCTAACCGTCGTCATTTTCACCACTGGGGAGAAGGTTTCTGTATAGTCGATGCCGGCTTGTTGGGTATAGCCCTTCACAACCAGTCTTGCCTTGAATCTTTCTATGCTTCCATTAGCCTTGTGCTTTACCTTGTACACCCACCTACATCCTATAGCCCTTTTACCATCAGGGGTGGAACCAAATCCCATGTGTTGTTGACATATCAAACTCCTGTGTCATGGCTGCTTGCCAAGCAGGGTGTACAGCTGCTTCTTCATATGAACATGGTTCACAACCATGTGAAATGTTTCTCACAAGCCTTTGACTGTTATGACTGAGTACACTAAGGGCAATATGGTGTGTATCTGTGGATAAGCTATTTGCACTGAGTGAAGGATTAGGGGCTGATTCTACAGGTTGTGTGTGATGTAGTATGGGCAGTGAATACTCATAGTCTTGCAAATAACTGGGTACTCTGTGTGCCCTGGAGGATTGTCTAACTTCAGGTAACAGGGGAACTGAATTGCTAAGATGAACAGGACTTTGACTAATGGAACTGGTGAAGTCACAGGTGTCATGTGGATCAGTGTTGAAATAAGGCTCAGGTGACATGTCATTATGATGTGCCCCAGGTATTTCAGAACTACTATCAACACTATGAGGGACATTTGTACCAGGATCATTCACTAGTCCTCCAATATCAGAAGGATTATCTGGCACAAACTGATTAGTGGAAGGCAGGAAAGGAGCTGAGCTAGAAGAGACCGACTTTAAAGCAAATGGAAAGATATTCTCATGAAATAAGACATCCCTGGAAACATGTATTTTCTTTGTGGCAAGGTTGAGAACTTTGTATCCTTTTGTTCCAAATGGGTATCCTACAAACACATATGGTGAAGTTCTAGGTTCAAACTTGTCTCGGTGAGTTTTCAAAATGGTAGGGTAGCAAAGGCACCCAAAGGCTCTTAAATGAGAATAATTTGGCTTTCTATTATACAGCAACTCAAAAGGACATTTATTGTTCAAAATGGATGAGGGTAGTCTATTGATCAAGTATGTGGATGTGAGTATACATTCCCCCCAATACTGAAGGGGCAATCCTGACTGGTATAATAATGCTCTAGCTGTTTCCAGTAAGTATTTGTGTTTTCTCTCTACCACCCCATTTTGTTGGGGTGTGTATGGGCATGTTTTGTGGTGTGCAATGCCTTGTGACTGAAAAAAGGAAGTACACTCAGAACTAGTGAACTCTAGACCATTGTCAGTTCTAATTATTTTTACAGAGGTGTTGAACTGATTCTTCACCATTGTGACAAAAGCTTTGATGACATGTAGAGCATTACTTTTGCTACTTAGCAAGTGTGTCCATGTTGCTCTACTATAATCATCCACCAAAGTAATGAAATATTTATGTTTATATGGGGTTGAAACATGGTAGGGTCCCCAGAGATCAACATGCAGCAGTTCAAATATTTGAGTAGTGGTTGAGGTGCTTTGTGGGAATGGTAGTCTGGTCTGTCTGGCCATTGGGCAAATGGGACAGACAAAAGGTTGTTTCTGGGCAAAAGAAGTGGGTATAGATGATATACCTTTCATTTTGACAAAATGTACATATCCCAACCTACTATGCCACAAAAAATCTACAGTGTTTCTATTATGCAAAGACAGATTAGAGAAAAAATTCTCATTTTCATTTCCATCACTCAATCTTGAAACAGATGCAGTGCATGGTAGAAGTGACTGTACATTATTCATATTAACAAGAGAACGACAAGAAGAAGGGGCTGAGGCTGAAATGTTACTGCACCTGCACTGACTTGTACCAAAGAAGTACAGATCACCTTTGCACTTACAAATTTCCAGAGGCCTCTTCAGTGAAGGGGCCTGTAGAAGACATGAAGAGTTGGTAAACACAACAGTACAATTAAGCTGTACTGCTAGAGAATGAACAGATATCAAATTGAACTTGAATGTAGGAACAAAGAGGACTTTCCTAAGAGTAATTTCAGGACTAAGGACTACATCTCCAATTATAGTCACCTTCACCTTATAACCATTTGGTAAAGAGATTAGGAATGGATAAGTCAAGTTTCTGGTGTTAGTCAATAGTGATTTATTGTAAGTCATGTGGTTTGTGGCTCCGGAGTCCAAAATCCATAACTCATGGCTTGATTTGAAACATTTACATGGCTGCTTATTAACATATTCAAGTGAAGTGGAGCAAGCTAGTATACCTGCAAAGTTTACAGCTCTTGAGTTCATGTTGATACTGTTCATTTCATCTCCCATGTTTGAGCCACGGAAATTATCCAGCATGTTGAGGAGTTGATTGTATTGTTCCTTACTTAGCTGCTGCAGGGTCTGTCCATGGTCCTGGAATCTTTCTTCCCTTTCCTTGTAGTTCGCAGACTTGGTATCATTACCTGTATCATACACATTTGCAGCAACTCTTCTCCCTTTATCAATCTGAAAGTTGTCAGGCTGAGAGTTCTGTTGTTCAAGGTCATCACGTCGCTTGAAGCAGTTCTCCAATACATGCCCAATCTTCTTGCAGTAGTCACACACAGGTCGTTGCTTGCCTCTTCCATTGTTTCTGTTTGATCCATAAGTATTTCTATTTGACCCATAACCCTGCCTATTAGGAGTAGCCTGTGGGTAATTCTGTCTACCTGATGTATAATTTGTCCTAAAATTGTTTGATTTAGCAACACTTGCATTCAGTGAAATTGAATCCATGGCCAACTGATTCCCAGGTCGTATCTCCCTTTGTTTCTCCTCTTGAACTAAGAGTGAGAAAGCTTGTGCAATAGATGGCAGCGGATTCATCATCAGTATACTCCCTCTAATCACAGTATAGCTTTCATTTAGTCCCATTAAAAATTGAATCAATTTCCTATCTTGCTCTGCTTTGTTCATATTTGCCTTAGCTCCACAAATACACTGACATTTACACTGAGTACTAGCACTTAGGGTATTAAGCTCTTCCCAAAGTTTCTTCATCTTTGTGTAATATCTAGTAATGTCCATGGATCCCTGACTTAAATCGTTAATTTCTTTCTGGATTTGGTAGAGCTTTGCACCGTTTGTTTGATCATAGCAATCCTCTAATTCTCTCCACAATTCAGCCGCATTTTCAGCATACTCTACACTATCAGCAATTTCTTTGGACAGGGAGTTCAAAATCCATGACGTGACCATATCGTCACACCTCTCCCATTGACGAAACTCAGCCGCCTCTAGGCCCGGCTTCTCGCATTCTCCATTGATAAAACCTACTTTATTCTTAGCAGATAGTGCCCTTAACACTCCTCTCCTCCACGATCTATAGCCTACACCGTCAAAGGGAACGGGAACAAGTATAATACCTGGATTGTCGGAAGGGTGCATATACAAAGGACTATTTGGGTCTGCAACGATTTGATTTTTTCTGATTTTCAGCCATGATTTCAAAGAAAAACTGAAGAACTGCTGTAAGGATTGATGGAATAAAAAAAAACTAAAAATGTACTGGTACTGATATAGATGCCGAAAAGGAAAAAACTCGCCGGAGAAATTCACCGAAAGACCCCCAAATTTGTCAGAAACCCTAATTTTCGTCGCATTCAATGTGCGCGATCGAAGAGACAGAAATGGAGACTTGGTTAACACTTGCAACCATGCTCTGATACCATATTAACAATTGAAAATAGCTCTGAAAGAAAGCTTGAGACAGTTAACAATGGCGGTGGAAGAGTAAAGATGGGAGAGAAGGAGTTGGGAGGAGAACCTTCCAGATATTCTCATTAAGGAAAATAAACCAACTGACTATGTCTAAAAATATCTACCACTATTTATACAAGTCAACAAGTCAAAGGTAAAGTAACTAACTAACTGAAACCTAACTACTTGCATATCAACTACTTGTACATGATAAATAGTGAGCTGCCTATAATTTCTATTTACAATCTCAATAAAGGATCGATAGACTTAGCCAAGTTTCGATCCTCCAAGTAAGATAGAGTACGTCGCATATCCTAAGAAACAAATCCGGGAAATCCATTAGCCCAAAACAAAAATAACCCACTATGAGATTTATCTTTGACATGTACAAGACATTTCCTTATTGCTCTAATTGACATATGTAGGAGTAATTTCAAGGATGGCGTATATCTTATCTTGCTCGTGGTAAATACTGTTAGTATTGCCTTTATATTCGCTACTTATGTTTGTCCCTTTTTCCTTGATGATGCATACAAATAGCTCCTTTTGCCAGGATAATATAACTCAACTAGAGCCAGAGGCTCTTCACAGTTCATGGAGTATAATTTTATAGAATAGTGCATACTATAATATATGAATATGTAGGGCACGCACTTGGTGCAGTGACTTAGAATCTAAGCAAAGTAAAGGATATTGAGGTCTTCTATTGTTCGTTTGTCTCCACTTATATAAACCCCACCCTAGTTTCTAAATCAACCCAGCTTTCCATTAGCATAGAAGTAACAGTAAAGCTGGCAGATAGGGGATTCACAAAAGCTGGCCAAAAGTATTTATAATACAAACCATGCGCTAGAATGACATGATATATACAGCTTTTAATTGAACTTAAGTATTTTTTTTTATTGGAACTCAGTATCCGTTGAAACATATTGATTAATGTCAAATGACACCTCCACGAGGTTGGCAGGGATTGTATAGTTACAATATTTTATAATGTGGTCGCAGAGTTGGGTCATTCTGCAGCTACAACAGTCATCAACGATTTGGTTTCTATTACCCCTAACTCTAAGTTTTGGTTCAGTAGTAAAAACCCAGTTAGAGTTAAAGTGCATGTCACAAGTTTGAATCTTTGTCATTGACGATATCTAAGTAGGAACAGGGTAGAGGGATGGACTCATACTTATTCGAGTCTTGACCTTGTGGCACGACCTGTTGGATTGTAAAAATGAAAAAATTATATATATATTACTATAAAAGTATGTACTCCTAAACTTGAAAAGTCAGATTACTAAAGTGCCCTTCAAAATAGTGCTAATTACTAAATTAAAACCTTATAAAAGAAATCGTGATCATTAAAAAAAAGTTACGCCAAAAACATTAGATAATGAAGAAAAGAAAAACAAATTAGAATTGTGAACTAAAACGTTGCCTTCTTCTGGTTAATTACCAAGGAAAGCTAAGGATGTGTTGGTTCAAATTAGTACTAACTTCCTAATTTTCTCTGTTTGAACAGTTGCCTATATTTGAAAAAATTAGCCTCAAATTGAAGAGCTTGACATAGATTTTGCCATAGAGAACACGTGAATATAAAAGCCAGGACCATTTTATTGAAACCAGTTTTTTCCTTCAATTACTTAGCCATAAATTCAAACGAGACGGAAGTTTTTCTAAGGAGAAAAAATATGCGCTAGCAGCAATAGAGGAAGAAAAGAAGCCCACAAAGAAACCAGCCTAAACAGTCTCCAACGTCTTGAAAGTCAATGGACAACTCCGGTTCTGGGAGTATGTTTATAAGATGCAGTCCAATGGAACAAGACCCCAAATTTGCAGTTACAAGTTCTAGCAAGATATGCCGGACATGCCCTTGGAGTATATAGTCCGTGTAGATTGATAACCTAATTTTATTATTCATAGCATGCCAAAATCGCAGATGGTTAGTTCTTTGACAATATATATTTGAATGGTCTTACACGATGCTCTCCATTAATAATTATCTGGCTACACATTGACGAGCAAACTCATTAGTAATCAACTGAGTAAGAGCACGGGATTGCGGGAACTCGCCAATATGTTTTGAGTAATTGTTCTTACACTGCCTATGCAAGTGCTAATATTAGTACGAGAGGAAGTGGATGCCATCACTTGGTATGCTAACTCGATTGACACAAGGGAGTTCGCTGATGGAGATTTCTATATTCGTGTATCTAGAGCAGATTTGGATAAACTTTAAAAATGTGTGTTAGAAGAAGAATTCATTTTTTATCCTTTCAACTCAATTCTTCAAGAATCCAAATGGTTTTCACAGGATTAGAACCATAACAATGTAGTAAGTTGTAACAGTATGCATTTATACAATAGTTGTCGTGCTCTGAATTACATTGAATTACCATAGCAATGTAGTAAGTACTTCAATTTTTTATGTTGTATTTGTTGTTATTATCAATTTAGTTAAACGATTCACTATTTTACAAAAATATTTGTATATCAACTATTGTTATTGATAGTTTTCTATAATTGAAGTATGATATCTATCGATGCTAAGTGAAGTACGAATATTAATAATTACTCAACGTTCATTTGAACACCATCAATTTTATCTTAATTGATTACGTCATTTTATATGTATAAGACAACAAAATTTATATATATAATACAAGAGTTGACATTCACGTGCAACGCACGCGCCGAGAACTATATATATATATATATATATTCTATTTCACTGAAAAAGAAAAGGAAGGAAAAATTTAGGATATATATATATATTCTATTTCACTGAAGAAGAAAAGGAAGGAAAAATTTAGCATCCTAATTAATCCATGAGAGATGCAAGCTAAGATAAAGTTGCCAATTAAGTATTAGCAGCTGTTACGCTAATAATCCTAAGGATCAAGAAAAGGTCCTACATATTCATGACAGTCATGTTCTTAATCAGTCCCACAGTTCCCTCAAAGGAACAAATTAAAGTTAACAAAGGCAGAAAAATGATTGATTTAGAAAAGAAGTAAAAAAGGTACACAACATTGGAGAAAAAAAAGTTGTCATGGCCCATAATATCATCATGCTAGAAACTGGCCTAGTCATCACAACAAAATATTATAGGGACAAACCTTCCTTTAATTTTTCTTATTACAACTACCTCATGATTGTTATCACATTCTATTTCTTTCTTCTTATAAAAGTATGAATTATCTTGAACTTTCATCACACTGATCTAAATTAAAAGAGAATACTATGGGTAGAACTGGAGCTAGAATGCCAAATTTTTGCCTAAATAGAATTAGACCTCATGTTCAAATTCGTTCACCACCAATACAAGCTAAAAATGACGAGAACTATGCTAAGAAAGTTGAAGATGATGAAGAGAAAAATCATACTACTTCAGCCATGACTGATGAGGAAAAAAATACTGGTGATGTCGTGAAACCAACACCGATAATTGGCAGGAAAATTATGATAGTGGTTGATTCTAGCCTTGAAGCCAAAAATGCATTGCAATGGGCATTAACACATACTGTTCAGAGCCATGATTTACTTGTTCTTCTCTATGTTACTAATAAACCTTCTTCTAAACAAGGTTTACCCTTTTGCTTTAGTTTTTTCTTTTTTCTTGTTATAGTATATCCTTCTTTTTCTTTTTAATTATATTCCATTTTAATTACTTCAGTTTGTATGGAGCCAGCTAATGGAGGCTCTATATATTCATAAAAGGGAAGTTCATATACTAATTTGTTCATTTTTTTCCGTTTGTTTGTTTTGCAGATGAGGATTCTAAAAAGGAAATAAATCCAAGAATCTTTGAATTTCTTGCTTCCATGAAGAATTCTTGCAAGCTGAAAAGGCCTGAGGTGTGTATAACAGTCAATTTTCAGTTCTAAATAAAATAAAACTAACTTATCTATAGTGTAAGAATTTTTACACCGTTGAAGTAATATAACCTGTACGCTGTGTGTATTTATTCAGAAGTAGTAAATAATATCTTCCTTACTTGAATAAAATCATTTATAAGTACTTAGTATGTGACTTTGCTAGTGTAAAAGTTTCTCTTTTACATGTCACTATATATAAGTTAAACTTAAATAAAATTAGGTGATGTTATGAAGTAATCACATGTAAATAATATTGTATTATTAATTGATAACTTGATAAAAATTACATCAATCTGATTGTGCTAAAAGAATCTTTAAATTTTGGATATATATAATTTTTTGTGACATTCTCTAATAAACAGGTCCAAGTGGAAGTGGCAGTGGCACAAGGGAAAGATAAAGGTCATGTAATTGTGGAAGAGGCCAAGAAACAAGGGGTGTCACTGTTGGTCTTAGGGCAGAAGAAAAGGTCCATGACATGGCGGCTGATTATGATGTGGGCTGGCGGACGGGTGGTTGCTGGTGGCGGCGGCAGTGGGGTGGTGGAGTATTGTATTCAGAATGCAACTTGCATGGCAATTGCAGTGAGGAGAAAAAGCAAGAAACTTGGTGGATATTTAATCACTACCAAAAGACAAAAAGATTTCTGGCTTTTGGCTTGATTACAAATTAAGTAAGAATGGTCATAATTCTTACTCATAGTGTGCTGCTTGTAAATTGGTGATTAACTTATATGGATTAATTAAGAAGTGAAATGGAAAGTTAGTGGGTCAAAGATATAGTTGGGAAATGTGCCTAGTCAAACTCGAAATCTTGCTATTTAGTACTATATATTGCACATTGATAGCTTGAATATAGAGTACATGGCAAATTTAATTTGACGAAAAATCAGAAAAACCAAAGAACAAACAATCAACAAATTTTCGAGAAGAGATTTAAAAGGTTCAAATAAAACTCAAAATCAAACCAAAATTCTATAACAAGAGCTGAGCTTCAGCTTCAGCTTCATCTTCTTATGCTTTTTCTTTAATTCATAAATCCAGCTTAGTGATTCACCATCATAAAAACTCAATTACTAATTAACAAAACCCATAAAACGAAATCAAGATAAACACAACAAACGAAAATCAATTCACTAAATTTATAGTTGCTCTAGGGCATTTTTACAACCTCCTATTATTCTAATTAATGGGTACAGCATTTCTTGCATATTGAGTTTCATGTGATGATGTAGAAGCTTCATCATCAACTCTCCAAGTCTAGTTTCTCAAAAATTTAGCAACTAATATAAGCCATGAATGGTCTTTTATTTCAAGGGAAAAAGATTAAAAATAATCTATGAACCATTCGAAATTAAACAACTTTGTCATCTTGTTTTTTGCTAAAATTCCTCGTGCATTAATACAGAAGGCAAGTTTCAACTATTTGACTTACAGCGAAACACTTTTGAACCAAAAATGAAACGAAGTACGTGTAATTATTTTCCATCTAAATTCACACGATAGAAAAGAGAAAATCTTCACGAGCAACCTGGCAAATAACCCAAATGAAAAAGTGAGGAAAATGATAGCACATGCTTTCAAGCTTTTTGAAGAAATAAGAACCCTAAAGTGTAGACATGTCGGACAGGTTAACTAACTTGATTTTCTTCTCTAGATCAACTTTATCAATTGGGATTGCTTGCAAATAACTCCACTTTTTAATATTACTTCTTTCTTTAATTAGTAGTAGACATAAAAAGATTGGAACTAATATTACTAAGTTCTCTTCATCTTTTGGTTTTGGAATATATAGTTATTTAGAGGTTTCATTCTCATATATTTTCCTCCTTACATAAAGTCAAAGAAAGAAACAGTGAAGATAATAATTACACATCTAGAAGAACAACTAACTAAAGAAAGAAATGGTATAAGAGATCATTTACTACTTGAAAAACCTTGTAAGTAGTAACTTAGATGTATGGCACGCATCTTGTTAAGGTTGTGATGGGTTCTTTCTATATATAATCGGTGTATGATATGATGTATTATAAACAATAAAACCCTTCTTTTTTAAGAGTGGGATGGGTTGTTTGTAAAAGGAATTTTTACAGAAAAGTACACCTTCTTAATTAGAAGTTATTTATAAAAATATAGCAATATTTTAGTAAAATTATCCAATATAGAGGAAATAAAAAGTTAATTACAGAACATAGCAAAATATAGGATAACATAGCAAAACCTTACATTCTTCCTCTCATTTCCCCCAATTTCACTTTTCCTTCTCCCCTCCCTAACCACCTCGTATCTCACTGTATCTCGATGTTTCTCAACTACCAACCACATTGTATCTCGTTGTATCTCAACTACTAACTACCTCGTATCTCGCTGTTTTTTGCACCGTATCTAATTATTTTTGGTCTGTATCTCGCTATATCTACACTATGTTGCATCATATCTAACTGTTTTTGACCTTTTTTTTTTTTTTTTTTATTTCTGCACTATTTTTGCATTGTATCTACTTGTTTCTAAACTGTTTCAACACAATTTGATCCTGTTTGTGTGTTGTTTCTCACTGTTTCTAAATTTTTAATTTTTTTGCTATGTTTCACACTATTTTCCATATATTCTACATTGTCAAAGGCAAGGCGTCGTGAAGGCTGACCATATTCAAAGAAGACAGATACATGAAAATTTTATTTTTCCTTCCTAAATCTGTACATCACGTATTTCTCATTTTCCTCACCACTCCCTCTCCGGCGGGCCCCACATAGATACTCTCCTTCTCTACCGCCCGTTGCCGGCACTAGCGTCGATGTCACCGAAGCTCAGCCACAGACGTCCTTGTCACTCCGCCATTCCCGACCTAAAACCTAATATCACCACCACCAATACATCAAATGGTTTATATTCCGTGGCGCTTTTAGAATCGTTTCTCGATCTCTCCGATTCGTCACTTCATTTCTCATTCGATCGGATTATGAATTCAAAAAATTCAGATTCAGATTCAGAATATAATGAAATAATAAGAGGGCACTTCGAGTAGGAGATGCACTTGTGGAAGCTGGTAAACGATCTTCTTGTGCTCGCCGAAAAATACGCACGATACCAGAGTTAGGTTTCTAAAGTCCGATCTACAGTGATACACATCTTTTCTTGAGAAATGGAGTTCAATTCGGGAGTGAAGGGGCTAAGATAAACCGGGGCAGGTAAATTTTTTTGCCGAAAATGGGTGGCTGCCGTCGCCGGTGGTGGTTCAATGGCGGAATTCGGGGGATAAAAAAAGCAGATTTCTCTTGTGCTTTATGACTTTGGGTGTTTTGATTGGAATTGGAGAAAATGTGCTAGGAAAAATATTGCTATACCTTATAATTTCTGTAATATTGCTATTTTTTTGTTATCCAATAGGGGTGCAAGTTTGGATATTTGTGTAAAAAACTCTTCATAAAATATGTTGGGTGAAGTGCACAAATAACTATCTTTGGGTGTACTCTTACAATTTCAGCCACTTACGAGGGCGCCTTTACAGAGGATGGCCACTTTATTAGGTGATATCAGTAAATAAGTTATGTTCTGTAATTTAGAACGGTACCTTAATGTATGTCTATGATTTCAAATTATATATATTATCTGTATAATTAACTTTTACACTAATCTTGCACAAATAAATTGTGATTCAGTATTGTAATGAAATGGATAATTGGAATTACACACATTGATATAGGAGTTTATCTCCATCTTGCAAGAAAACTTTGATTTAAAAAGTAAAACGGTGGAAAGGAGGTTTTAGATTTTTACTCTTAGTAAAACAATGAAGGGAAGGAGGTTCTAGATTTTTACTATAGATGGACAACTAAGAAAACAAATACATAGAGTGTGTGATATGAAGGGAAACATTTTCCTTGACAATAAATTTGAAAATTACTTATTTTTTGAAAATAGATTTTCCGGTAAAATATTTTCTTTCATACCAAACACACTCAGAGTTGGGAGATTTACATCAAAAGGACACTTCTGACACATGTCACTGTTTTGATCCCAGTAAAAGAAGTCTTACATATTTGGCTCCATAAGAAAAGCTTCCGGTGATCACCCGATCTTATTCAAGAATTTTCTCCTTTGGCCATAAGGGGTAAAAAGTTAAACATATTTTCTGCGGAAATTAAAAACTTAGCGACTTCTAGGTCCAAAATTATTTTGTTTTGAGTCATGTCAAATTTTTGGGTTTCATGGATAATCAATCTATTTATTCTTTTAGGAATTGATGAATCACCAGGAATTATGGATAAACGAGGAGAAGAAGAAGAAGCTCAGCTTTTGTTATTGAAATTTTGGTTGGATTTTGAGTTTTATTTGAGCCTTTAACATTGTTTTCTCGAAAATTTGTTGATTATTTGTCTCTAGTTTTTCCTTTTTCATAAATTTAAATTTGTCATTAACATTCATGTAACTTTTTTTTTAATATACAAGTGGTTAGCGTGTAATGACCATCATTGATAGAGGTTCGCTTCTTCAAGTTCAAAGTTTTATTTGCTGCTTCTCATTTCGATAGGAGTGCGTAACTCGCTTACTATCTACTAAATGAGCTTTCATTGCTCACTCGATGGTCTTTAATCTTTTAAGTATTAATCTCTCTTCCTTTATTTATGTTTTCGCTTCATGTTTATCAATGGTCATCAAATGAAGCTTCAAAAAATAGGAGTATCAACGGTTATTTACGAACCGATCATAACCCACCGAACCGAATCATACCAAATTGATTTTGAAGTTTTATTTTCAAAATCGTATAGTTCAATTTAAAGTTGTAACCTAACCGAATAATTAGGTTAAGTTTTTTATTTTACAAAAATAAACCAAAAAAATAACGAACCGAATAGAATTATGTGCATAAGATGGATTTTATATTATATTTTTATGTATAAGTACATCTATATATTTCTAGTTAATCTTTAAAATGAAAATGCATAAATATTTTTCACCTTTAAGCTTGAGCCTTAGAGTGAAATTAGAAACCCCAATGTTCAACCTACTATAGTACTACAAATACTACTATTCAAAGTTGAATCTAGTGTGCTTCAGCACTGAAGTGTATTCATCGATTCTCGATTCTAATCATTTTTAAATATAATTCTAATGAAGCGATATATTTGTTTTATAACGCTTTCGCAAGTAATTATTTGTGTCGGTATTGTAAAGTTTGTTCACTTAGATAAAGGTTTAATTTTCTTTTAGATTTATACCAAATAATTTTAGTATTATATTTAATTTAGTGTAGAACAATAGATGGTAGTCAAATATCTATTTGGAGAATCGAATGAGCTTCAATTTGACAATCGAAATAATATCAGTGTTTAGTGTTGTCTTATTTTTTTTTTTAATATATTCATACCTACTCTTTAAAAATGTAGTCTTAAGATTTTGTATTTTTAAACGATTCACATCCCCCATATTGTTTATGAATCTTTTTTAGGCACTCTTCATCAAATATTCAACTGAAATATGATATCATTAATGGTTTATAGTATATAATTCACTTAGTTAAAATAGAATTAGTGTTTTGGTTCGTTAACATGAAAATATGAGTTTTGTAAAAAGTGATACATCTTTTTTAGTGTTATTGACTTATATGTAAAAACACATCTTTGTTTGTAGGTAATTTTAGATTTTGTAAATTTGCTCCGCTCCGCCGTAGATTAGGTCATATTGACTAAACCACGTAATTCTTATGCCTGATTTATTTACTTTTATTGTCGTTATTATCAACTTATATCATATTTGTTATTGTCGTTGTTACGCTACTTTGTCTTATTCCGTACTATACCCGGGTCCCGATCCTAACATATAGTACTAGGAATATTTCCGATATTAATAAGGTGCAGGAGTTCCCGTCTGTTCAATTTCAAGCCCTGACTTTTGTAATAGTACATGTTAGTTATTAATATTAGCAATATGAAATTTATAGTACATGTTAGTTACAAAAAAGATAAACTGATCAATTGAATTAATTAATATACATTTTTTCTTGATTTAATCACTTTATTATTGTTAGTTGCCATGGTAAGGGTAAACACCCGGTTTGGGTGAGTTTATACCGTTTTATGCCTCATCAAGTTTACTCAAATTCAATTAATGGCAATGATATTCTCAATAAGAAGAAATTTGGAAGAGATGATATTTGATTGGTTAACGGTAAAAAAATCCACCTGCTCCTCCTCCTCCTCATTCTATTGCTTTAGTGGTAACAGCTCAGGGGAAACAAGACTATGATCTTCATATCAGTTGTTGTCTCTTTCTCCTCATGTTAAAGTATGATGAAAGGAGGTTATCAATTATCAAATAATGAGTAATGATAGAATGAGAAATAAAAGGAACATAACAATCACACCACAACACATTGGTTTGTACATAACATGGGGTTATTCATTGTTGCATATTAATGCATATTATTTATGATACAAGACAAGTATACTTAATAGTCTCACAGTGGATGAAGCATAATCTGGATTCCCTGTGTAGGTTGGAGGTTGAGAATTACAACGGGCGAGTGCTTGTAGTTGGGTGAAAGAGTGAACTTGTAACGCTGTAGGATCATGGAGAGTGCTATCTTGATTTCCATCATTGCAAAATTGCTGCCAACACATTTTCGAGGACCAAAGCCGAAAGGAAGATAAGCGTTCAACTGCTCTCGGGTTAATTTAGTCACCCCTTCAGCAAATCTCTCTGGTTTGAAAAGGTGAGTGTCTTCTCCCCATAATTCAGAGCTGCTCCGAAGTAGTAAAGGAGGAATATTCACCTCAAGTCCTGCTGGAAGAGTAAATTTTCCCAATCTTGTTTTTGTTGACTTTCTCATAATATAAACCGCCGGTGGATAAAGTCTTAGACTCTCATTAATTACCATGCCCATCTACAAGCAACGACAAAGAAAGAACATGAGTTATAAAATTTAGGGTGCTGATAAGAGGTGATATCATATGTACATTTTTGTGCATATACATACATTGTTCGATTGGAAAACAATGGATTTAAATGAACTCACAATACCTATCCCAGATTCGCTTATGAAATTGAGCATGTGTAAAAAATTTATCAGTCTAAGAATTATTTGGAGAAAGATACAACAACTAAGCCGCAACCCAAAACAAGTTGGTATCAGTATATGAATCTTCATTGACCATATTTCTCCATTTAAGCTCAATTCATATTATCATGATGGATACCAGATAGAAGCAATAGATATTTGGAGAATGATAAGGTAAATTTAAAGAAAAGAAATTGGTTCTTACAATCTTTAGTCTTGAAATGATATCTGTATTTGGATTGTCTTGGCCGAAGAGTTCAAGAACTTCCTTTCTAACTTTTTCTTGCCAATCTGTGTGGATTGCTAGGAGAAGAATTGTCCAGCCTAGTACAATGGTGGTTGGTTCATGTCCAGCAAAATAGAATGTTTTACATTCATCGATGATGTCGTCAAGTGGTATTCCTGTTTTCTCATCAGTATCATGGTGAGCCTTCAAAAGTGATCCAAGAAAGTCACTTCCATAGCTGTCCGTTAGTCCTGCCTTAACATTGTCTTCTCTTTTCTTTATCAATAGCATGATCGAGTCACGGAGAGCTTGTCGGAGATTGTCTGATTCTCTATCCAGAGATGTCTTAAAGAGTTTACTATAAAGGCGCAATAGCAGCTGATTGTTAATAGAATGACTACATTAAAGTGGAAATTGAAGTAAATTAATACAGTAGTTGTGTTTCTAGTCTTACTCGATTCCAGGAATCCTAGTCTTTGCCATGCCCAGAAAAATGAGGTGAACTAATCTGTCCACCATTTCGAAAATTTGCTTCCCCTCCTCGTAGCTGCTTCCAAAAGCATTTTTAGAGATGATCTCTGAGCTCATAAGCTTGACTTCTTCATACACATCCATCTCTTTACCTTCATAAGATTTCCATTTTTTCAACATTTCTTCCACAGTTCCAATCATAGCTGAAGTCATGCCCTATTTAGCAGGGATAACACTAGGTATTATTAAACATACTGAAAATTTCTTGCAACTCTGATAAAAAAACTAGCTATAGTACAGGATTAAAGAGATAGTACCTTCAAACTTTGTCCATGGAAAGCATATTCAGCCACTTTCCGAAGTTGTGACCATTTCTGACCTTCTGAAAAAGGAAGTCCATTCCCAAATAAATCATCTAATGAACCTTCAAGTTTACGCTGACCAAATGAACCCTCCTTGTTGCTAAGAATTTCTCTGATCAAATCAACATCAGCTACAAGCAATTGTGGTTTAGTACCTCGCCAGAAAAGGAAAGTACTTCCTGATACATAAGTGCAAAAGTCGGGTAAATTTTATTATTATAATAGAACTAAAGGAAATTAATCTCTTATAGTAAATGTTACTACCATATAGCTTGTTCCATATCTGGAAGTGAGGCTGCAATCTAGGCAATATGTCATGCGAAAGCTCCATGTTCCCAGTGTTGGATTTCATTTCCATGTCTCTAATTTCATTCACATTCCCATCAGGAAACTTATAAGGTGGACCTCTAATTCCCTGTGAATTCATCACTTTTTGTAGTGAGAGTGGATACAACCATTCTTTGTATAAGAACCTAGCAAGAACAAGGAGTGAGCCAATTAGAAAAACTAAGAAAATTGTTACCATGGTTTCCAAGTTAATAACAAGATCTTTTGCCTTCCCTTATAGTGAATTCTTATGTCATTTTATAGTTAGGGGTCCAGCCCGCCAGCAGACCTGCATTTAACACATGCATTCACTTCCTGCTTCCTGCTTCCTGCTTCCTGCTTCCTGCTTCCTGCTTCCTGACCATCCCCTCGTCAATTAGCTGTGAATTGAGAGTGGGACCCGAAATGCCATTTATTAAAAAGAAAATTGTCAGTTGAGGCATCACATCATGATAAAAACATTTCCCGCTACTATCATCTCTTTATAACTAGGAGCAGTGTTTTCACCCGCGGGAGCGTGAGGCAAGCTGAAAGCCCCGAAGTGCTGAGCTAAAGCCCCATAAATTTTTATTTTTTAATAATTTATAAAATAAGATACTTAAAATAAATAATTAAAACATACGAAAACCACCAAAAAATATTAGATTATAGAGAAATTATGAGAAATATACATATAGAACTTCATCACGGTAGCAAGTTTGCTAAAAAAAAAAAGGCAATCATAATTACATTAATTCTAATTGGGAATGAAATGGATAATCTAATCTTTGACCAATCAACCAAATTATTTTCATTCTTTTTGGCATGTAATTATGGATTTAAAAGCATCAAACCAACTAAATAATAGATCCCGGGAAATTAATTGTACAAAAAATGAACAGGACTGCTCCTTTTTCCGTTAGAGCGTAAAAACATATGATAAAATAAAATTTGATGTTAATTTGAATATCCGCGCTTTGGAAGTTAGTAAGTAAGATACTTTTAATTAAAATTATGTATTTACTAAGTTAACTTTTGAGAATTAAAGACTTTTTTTTAGTAATTTTTACTTTAATTTGAAATGTTTTCTGGCTTTACGCCCCATACGCCTGGACTCGTCTCACGCATGGGCTTACGCCCCAAGCCTCACGGCTTTCGCCTTTTGGTACTTTCGCCCGACCTGATCGCCTCGAGGCGCTTTTGCTATGCCGTGCCCAAGGCTCGCCTCGAGGCTCGCTCCATGAACGCCTTTTAAAACATTGACTAGGATAGGGTTGTCAGGCCCAAGTACTATTGAGATTTTGAGAAATTTTTTTTTGTTTAATTTTCATTTTATTTATATTAATTCTTGGACATCCTTTATAAGAAAAAATTTTGGTGCATGAGATGCAACCAACAAAACTTGTATGAGGATCCATTCATGTTTTAACAAGTGTTTTTTGTGGGCTCCATTTGCTGGCGTTAGAATATTTTAATTAAACAAAAAGAAAAAATGAGTTTGTGGAATGTGGGCATCTTTAAAATTTAATAAATAAAGTATAAATATAGATAGTCCTGTGGGTCCACACAAAAATTAATTTCTTTTTTTGTAACTCCATATGCATTTGTCTTCGTCGTCGGAAAATGAAAATTTCTTTCATCTCTCTGTCTTTAATCTTCTCCGGTCAGAAATTTCGGGAACAAATGATGAATTCCATTTTTCGTTTAATGAAATGAATTCCACTTTCAATTTTATCTCTTCGTGTAAGTTCTTGTTATATTTGATGGGAGTATAAAAAAGTTACATGAATCATACCAAATTGATTTTGAGGTTTTATTCTCAAAACCGTATATTTCAATTTAAAGTTGTAACCGACCCGAATAATTAGGTTAAGTTTTTTATTTTACAAAAATAAACCAAAAAAATAACGAACCGAACCGAATAGAATTATGTGCATAAGATGGATTTTATATTATATTTTTATGTATAAGTACATCTATATGTTTCTAATTAATCTTTAAAATGAAAATGCATAAATATTTTTCACCTTTAAGCTTGAGCCTTAGAGTGAAAGTAGAAACCCCAATGTTCAACCTACTATAGTACTACAAATACTACTATTCAAAGTTGAATCTGGTGTGCTTCAGCACTGAAGTGTATTCATCGATTCTAATCATTTTTAAATATATTTCTAATGAAGTGATATATTTATTTTATAACGCTTTCGCAAGTAATTATTTGTGTCGGTATTGTAAAGTTTGTTCACTTAGATAAAGGTTTATTTTTCTTTTAGATTTATACCAAATAATTTTAGTATTATATTTAATTTAGTGTAGAACAATAGATGGTAGTCAAATATCTATTTGGAGAATCGAATGAGCTTCAATTTGACAATCGAAATAATATCAGTGTTTAGTGTTGTCTTATTTTCTTTTTTAATATATTCATACCTACTCTTTAAAAATGTAGTCTTAAGATTTTGTATTTTTAAACGATTCACATCCCCCATATTGCTTATGAATCTTTTTTAGGCATTCTTCATCAAATATTCAACTGAAATATGATATTATTAATGGTTTATAGTATATAATTCACTTAGTTAAAATAAAATTCGTGTTTTGGTTCGTTAACATGAAAATATGAGTTTTGTAAAAAGTGATACATCTTTTTTAGTGTTATTGACTGTATGTAAAAACACATCTTTGTTTGTAGGTAATTTTAGATTATGTAAAAAAAAATACCGAATATTAACCGAACCGTATTGAAATCGAGATGATTGGAACGGTTTCGAAAATTTAAATTTTGGTTACACATATTAGAATAATCGAAAAATTAGTACGGTACAAATTTTTTTAAAATAACCAACCGAATCGAACCGTTGACAACCCTATTCAAAAGAACTTGTAAATGACTTGACAAATTTCCCAATTATATCTGTGACCCACTAACTTTCCATTTTATTTTTGAATCCATAAAAGTTAATCATTAATTTACAAGCATCACAATATGAGTATGAATTATGATCATTTTCTTAATTTGTAATCAAGCCAAAAAAATTTTTGTCTTTTGGTAGTGATTAAATATCCACCAAGTTTCTTGCTTTTTCTCTTCACTGCAATTGCCATGCAACTAGCATTCTGAATACAATGCTCCACCACCCCACTACCACCGTTGTCGCCACCAGTAACCACCCGTCCGGCAGCCCACATCATAATCAGCCGCCATGTTGTTGATTGTTTCTTCTGGCCTAAGACCAAAAGTGACACCCCTTGTCTCTTGGCCTCTTCCACAATTACATGACTGTTGAGAGCTGGTTTTGAAGGATGACAAACGTAAAAGACTCAGAGGTTCTCACGACGAACCTAGTCCTTGAAATGAAGGGCACGATTGATCGAAAAAATTGCGGGTTGCAAATCCCTGCGGAACTAGGAGTAATGGCGCATGAATGAATATGCATCCTAGTCAGACTAAAAGAGGCGGTGCCCAGGCTGTGTCTACGAAGTGTGAAAAGAGTTGGACTTCAACAAGAAAAAGAGTTACTAGGAATCCTGACTTACCATAATTAAAAGGATTTCTTGTAGGACTCAACTAGGGTTTCAAGACCCGTATAAATACAAGTAGTGGAGACAGCCGTAAACGCAGTTATTCACAAACAGAGAGTTGAGAGCATACGAAAGCAATCTAGCATCTTTCTACGTGAGTAAACTGGAGAAGACAACTGAAGTGCATGCAGTGTATTGAGTCTAGATATTCTGTCTAGGTTCATTGAGTTGTAAGTTGTCTTAGTTTGAGCATTCATAGTTTTTACCTATTGGCTTATTGCAGAAGCATATGTATTAGGTGAACTCTTGTGTAATTACTTGAAAAGCTAGAGTTTAGCTTTGAGTGGTGATTAGGGTCTAGAGTGTAGCCCCTTGGTTACAGAGTTTGTAATCAGAAACTTTGCTCTTGTGTTAGTGGATTCAGTTATAAAATCCCAGAGTGTGGGTCGTGTTTTTTCTCCCTTGAGCAAGGAGTTTTCCACGTAAAATCCTTGTGTTTCCTGTGTGTGGAGTGTGGTGAGTTGCAGTGGTTGAAACAGTATAATTGCTAAAGTAAGAACTAGGTTCTACGTTCAGAAGAAACAGGTTCTTAAAACGAAAATCGGTACACACTATTCAACCCCCCCCCCTTCTAGTGTCTTTAGGAGGTGCATAGATTATAATAAGTGGTATCAAAGCGGGTCTTCTCGTGAGAGGGATCAGAATCATGAGTGCACCACCTACCATCACTGAAGGACAGTCAGTTCAGAGACCCCCCACAGTTTAATGGGCAATACTGTGCATGGTGGAAGAACAGGATGGAGAATTACATATGTGCTGAAGACTATCAACTCTGGCTGATAGTTTCTGAAGGAAACCTGATCCCTACTAAAATAGTTGGTGAATGAGCCACTGCCAAGCAAGAACCTAAACTGAAAGAGGAATTCAACTAGACAGATTATAAGATGATTGAAAAGAATCACAAAGCCAAACGTCTGGTCATATTTGATCTTGGTCCTGAGGAGTTCAATAGAGTATCATCTTATAAGATGGCTAAGGAAATATAGGATGCTCTGCAGGTTGCGCATGAAGGAATCACAGAAGTAAAGGACTCAAAAAGGAGAATGCTGAAGAGACAATTTGAACTATTCACCACGGGTGAGAAAGAATCAATTCAGGATATGATGACCAGGTTGACCATCATTACTAATGAGATGGGATCTCTGGATATGGAATTGCCTGAAATAGAGATGGTTGATAAAATCCTGAATGTGCTTCCTGAAGCATGGGAACCCAAGATGACCGCTATTATTGAATCCAAACCTCTCAGATCCATCAAACTTGAAGAACTGGTTGGTAGCTTGAAAACTCATGAGATGATGAAGGACTCAAAAGCTAAACCAACTGTAAAGAAGGACAATACCTTAGCGCTTGAAGCAACTGATGAAATTGATGAATATGTTGATCTTCAATCAGTTGAAGCAGCAATGGTAAGTGCTCTAAGACAGAAGCTTAATTTGGGAAGATTCAAAGGATTCAAAAGAAGTGGCAAGGAGAACTCTGGCAGGAAGAACATAGTTGACAGCCCTGATTATTCATGATGCTTTAAGTGCTTCAAAAAGGATTACACTGTCGTGGACTGTCCTATGTGGGAAATAGAGTGGATGAAAAATAGAGCATCCAAGGAAAAGGAGAAGGAAACGCCAAAGGAAAATGACAAAGATAAGAAGAAGTCAAGACGACCTCCAAACTTCAGAGCAGAAAGGAGAAAGAAGAAGAAAGTCTTCTATGCTACATGGAAAGGATTCTGAAGATGATCCACCACTGGCACTAATGGGTATGTCAGACATCAGCTCTGATGAAGAAGATCCTCGAGAGTTTAGAGGAGGAAGAGATCCATCAAGGCCACCTGTGTTAAACGGGACTCACTACAAGAACTGGAAGAAACAGATGAAGACCTTCTTGCAAGCAGCAGACTATAGTCTGTGGCTGATTGTGAAGAGAGGACCTCATGTTCCAGTAAAGAGAGCTGCAAATGGAGTCTTAGTGCCAAAGAAGGTAGAAGAAGTAGATCCTCAAGATCTAGACTGGTTACAGGCAAACTCCAAAGCTGAATGGTATCTGAAGAGAGGACTCACCTACGATGTGCTTGCTACAATACTTGAATGCAAGTCTGCCAAGAAAATCTGGGAAAGACTGAAGGAGGTGTACACAGATGACAATCAAAAGAAGGACTCTGCTCTCATGGCAACTGATGGAACTGAAGATGCTCATTCAGCAGAGGTATGTTTATCTGAACTTAAGGAAACTTTACATACATACTCTTCTGAAAACTTGATCTTAATCACTGCCACCTTAATTGAGGGTTATGAAAAGGAGAAGCTTGAAAAGGATAAATTAACTGAAGAACTAAGTAGTCTTAGAACCAAGCACAAGAGTCTCCTCGAACAGAACATTGATACTGAAGAATTTAATGTTATCTTGAAAGGGCAAACTCTTGTGTCAAACTCTAAGATCACTGAACTCGAATTGGAATGCAATCAATTAAGAGAAAGTGCAAATGGTACGCAAGTAATAAGTGAAGTTCAAACCTTTCTGGAAAATGAATTGAAAAGAGCCAATGAAATTCTGTATCAGGAAACTGAGAAGAACAGGATTTTAAGTCAAAAGGTTGAAAAATAAAAATTTGAGCTTACTAGATTGACTAAATCGAATAAATCATCAGAGGCAATGAACTGGGTTCTTGAAAATTAAAACAAAGGGAAAAAGGGTTAGGATTTAAGAAACCACTGCCTCCATATAACCCTAAGAGCAAGTATGTGGCGTTACCTTGCAACATGTTATGTACCTTTTGTGGTGAAACTGGACATGTCAAACAAAAGTGCATAAATGTTAGCAAGGCAAAGGCCAAGAACAAAAGAAGTGTTCTACCTAAATGGGCTAGACATGATTTAATTTATCCATTTTCTAGTATGAAGGGACCCAAGCTTGTTTGGGTTCCTAAGGCTAACCTCTAATTTGTTTTGCAGGCTGGAGTGAGGGAGAACAACTCAAGCTGGATTCTTGATAGTGGTTGTTCAAGGCACATGACAGGAGATAGAAAAAACTTTCTCTCGCACGCAGCATTTCAAGGAGGCAGTGTGGCCTTCGGAGGAGGAAAAAGTGGTCAAATAGTAGGAATTGGAAAGATTGAGAGAACTCTGGATCATGCAATTGAGAATATTTATTGTGTTGACGGTCTCAGACACAATCTGCTGAGCATCTCCCAACTATGTGACAGAGGTAACGAAGTGAGTTTCTCGTCTGTAGGATGCATTGTGAAGAACCTACATAGTGGAGAAATTGTTATGGAAGGAAACAGGGTGAACAATGTATACAAAGCATCGCTGAAGTCACTACCTGAAAATAACCTAACATGCTTGAATGTACAAGAAAGTGACTCTCAGCTGTGGCACAAAAGAATGGGTCATGCAAGTCTCTCACAACAGAATAAGCTTGTATCGAAGGAGCTGGTTCGTGGATTGCCAAGCAAGAGATTTGAAAACATAAAAATGTGTGATGCGTGTGTAAAGGGAAAGCATGTGAGATCATCCTTTAAATCCAAGAAGGTGGTAAGTACATCAAAGCCACTGGAACTGTTGCATATGGATTTGTGTGGACCTATGAGAGTTAGGAGTAGAGGAGGAAAGAGATTCGTGTTCGTGATTGTTGATGACTACTCTAGGTACACATGGACCCTGTTCTTGGCATCTAAAGATGAAGCTTTTGACAGCTTTAAAGACTGGGCTGGTGTAGTTCAGAAAAGGTTAAGCCTTGAACTCATCAGCATCAGATCGGATCATGGAACTGAGTTTGAGAACTCAAAATTTTCTGAGTATTGTGTAAAGAACATCATAGATCATAACTTCTCCGCCCCAAGAACTCCCCAACAAAATGGGGTGGTTGAGAGGAAGAACATGTCTCTGGAGGATATGGCCAGGACTATGCTGTTGTCAAGTGGGCTTGCAAGAAACTTTTGGGCTGAAGCTATAAATACTGCATGCTACTTGCTGAACAGATGTTCCATCAGAGCAAGTCTTGACAAGACCCCATATGAGCTACTCAGAGGTAGAAAACCAAATATTGCTCACCTAAAACCCTTTGGTTGTAAATGTTTTGTTCACAACAATGGCAAGGAACCCTTGGGAAAGTTCGATGCTAGGAGTGATGAGGCAATATTTCTTGGTTATTCTACTCAAAGCAAAGCATACAAGGTGTTTAACAAAAGAACACAAACAGTAGAAGAAAGTATGCATCTTGAATTTGATGAATCAGATAAGGCACTGGAGGAGAGTGAGACAGAAGATCAAGTGATTGGCCTAAGTAGGGAAGAAGGTGTAAATGAACTGGAAGACTCAGAAGACAAGGAGACATCATGTGAAAATACAAGCACACTAGAACAAGGAGTCAATTTGACAGGGGAACTTTTGATGAAGCTGATGATCTAGCAAGTCAGGAAGAACCCCTCCAGGATAATGCTGCAGGTTCTTCCAGTCATATTCAACTCAGGCCATGGAAACATAAAAGATCTCATCCTTTGGAGAATGTTCTATCGGAATTGGATACATGAATCATGACCAGGTCAGCCTTGAAAAACTTCTGTGCGTTCTTTGCCTTCCTCTCATCTCTAGAACTAAAGAACGTAAAAGAAGCTCTAGAATACCCAGATTGGATTCTAGCCATGCAGGAGGAACTACATCAATTCGAAAGAAGCAAAGTGTGGCACCTAGTTCCTAAGCCAAAGGACAGATCAATAATTGGAACAAAATGGGTATTCAGGAACCAACTGGATGAGCATGGTATAGTGACGAGAAACAAAGCGAGATTAGTAGTTCAAGTTTATAGTCAGGAAGAAGGAATAGACTATGATGAAACCTTTGTACCAGTTGCAAGGATGGAGGCCATCAGGATGCTAATTACCTTTGCTACATATATAGAGTTTACACTATACCAGATGGAAGTAAAGAGTGCTTTCTTAAATAGTTACATGAATGAAGAAGTCTATGTGATATAGCCACCAGGGTTTGTGAACAATGAATTTCCTGATCATGTTTACAAACTGGACAAGGCTCTTTATGGACTGAAGCAAGCCCCTAGAGCCTGGTATGAAAGACTCTCAGGATTTCTACTGAAGAATGGTTTCGAGAGGAAAGATTGACAACACCTTATTTCTCAAAAAGAAAGGAAAAGATCTATTGGTAGTTCAAGTGTATGTCGATGATATCATCTTTGGAGCCACTGAGGAGGGGCTATGCAAAGGATTTGCTGATCTGATGGGAAGTGAATTTGAAATGAGCATGATGGGCGAACTAAATTTCTTCCTTGGGTTACAGATAAAGCAAATGCCTGAAGGAACTATGATTCACCAGCAAAAATATGTCAAGGAACTACTGAAGAAATTTGACATGGAAGGAGTAAAAGAAATGACTACTCCCATTGCACCTGGGACGAAGCTGGATTTGGATGAACTAGGTCCTTCGACAAACGAGACAAAATATAGAGGAATCATAGGTTCACTTCTTTATCTCACAGCCAGTTGACCTGACATCGTATACAGTGTAGGACTGAGATTTCAGTCCAAGCCCAAGGAGTCACATTTGACAGCTATGAAGAGGATCCTGAGATACTTGAAAGGAACTCAGGACCTTTGTCTTTGGTACCCAAGAGGAGGTACTTTTGAACTAATTGGTTTTGCTGATGCAGATTATGCAGGTCATTTGGTGGATAGGAAAAGCACTTCAGGAATGGCACACTTTCTTGGTCCTTGTTTGGTCTCTTGGGCTACAAAGAAGCAAAACTCAGTTGCCCTATCTACTACTGAAGCTGAGTATGTGGCAGCTGCATCATGCTGTTCACAATTGCTATGGATCAAACAACAACTGGAGGACTTTAGTATCAAGTGTGGAGCAGTGCCAATTTTCTGTGATAATACTAGTGCAGTGAATATTGCCAAGAACCCAGTCCAACATAAAAGAACCAAGCACATTGATATTAGACACCATTTCCTGAGAGATAATGTGGAAAAGGGTCTGATCACTATGAATTCGTGCAGAACTGAAGATCAAATTGCTGACATATTTACCAAAGCATTGAACAAGGTACAGTTTGAGAGGAACAGGTTGGAATTAGGGATGACCAAAATACATGGATGACCCAGCAGGTAATCCCTTTATGATTGGTTAGTTAAGTATTCAATTGTTCATGTTTGAATTATGTCATTAATGTTCAGTTTAACCCTGTACTTTAATAAGTACACTTGTTCAGTCTTTGAGCATCAGGTGAGAATAATGTGATCCCATGAAGAACCTACAATGTACTGAGAAGGAACCGACTAAAGCATGAGGAATCATGTCCAGGTACATTCACACTACCCTGCATGATAGAAGTCATAACTGAAATTAAATTATCAATTATACGTGTGTCAAGGGAGATCCTCCATGTTCTTATAACCGTCCTAAATTATAGGAACACATTCATTTTTCGGATAGAATTCTATTTGACTTGTTTGGGCCCCACTACTTAAAAAGGGTATATTAAATGAGTTCATAACCGTCAAATCTTTAACTCTTCCCGGTTTTCAAAAATTTCAAAAAGCTGCTTCTCTACTTTACATCATTATTTCTTTGTCTTCCCTAGAAGTTGTCTAATCACCAAAACCCTTCCCCTTTTTGTCGATACACTCAGGATCTCTCTCAAGCCAACTACTTCTCCCCTTCCACACCAAAGTTCTCTCCCAAAACCTAAAACAGAAAATTTACTTGAAATCTCAGTGACAATCCATTAAAGTCTTCACCATGTCTGCAAAACCACCCCCATCCACTCTCGCACAAAAAATCGCTAGGGCCCGCACAAAGTTTCTTCAAAAGGGCGACAAGAAATTGGTTAAGAAGATAAGGTCAAGAGCAGTACCTACTATGCCCATTGCACAAAGTACATCACAATCACCTTCTGAGGTAATCCTTGATCCTATTTCATATACTCCTGTTGGTTTAGTAGAAATAAAAAGCCCTGGTACTACAGACACTGAACCCTAGTAACAGGACTAGACAAAATTATAGGAGTTGTAGAGCATGATGACAGAATAGATAGGGGGAACCCAGGTGAAACAGAGCAAGATAGTGGACAGGATGAACTTAGGGAAGATTTGCAGGTGCCTTTGGTTGAAAAGACTGGTGTAGAGTTGGGTATAGCAGAAAGAGTGAAAGAACAACTTAGGGAACAAGATCTTGTTGAATCCCTTAGAGAAAGTGAAATGGAACCCTGTAAAAATGTTGGGAGTACTGAGAAGAATGAGGAAGAATCTGTGCCAAAAGGTCTAGTAGATAGAGGACCTGGTCTTGCTGAAGCCTCAAAGGATTTATGTCAAGAGCCTGTTGCTTGTCCAAATTCCACTGAGGCTGATGATGCAAACTTAAACTGGACAGATTCTGAAGAAGAAGAGAATGAGGAGATTGTTTTAGAAAAAGCTGAAAAGGAAGAATTACTAAGAAAGCAGAAGAATCAAAAAGAAAGAGAATGTTTGGTGAAGAGGATGAGAGACTTTCATGTGAGGAAGAAAAAGATGAGGTTGTATTTGTCAAAGAAAACAAGGTAGAGCCTAGAAAAAGGAGGAGACTGGTGAAAGGGGGAAAGCCAGTATTGAAAACAAAACTGGTTGATGAAGCTAGTGGAGATAGTGATGACAAAACTGTTGATGAGCCTGTTGCCAGGAGGGTTGGCACTAGGTCTGTATTAAAACAACAGCTGGAGAAGGTTGGTAAATTCGAAAGAACAGTGACAAATGTAAGAGACAGAGAGGCAAAGAAAAGGGAAGAAGAAAAGAAAGTTGGGGAAGTACAAGAAGAGAGTGATGAGGATGGAAGTTATGCTGATCCAAGTGATTCTGAAACAGATAGTGAAGCTGAGAACAGGAAGAGAAGGAGAGGCAGTGAGGAAGAAGTTGACAGGGTGGCCTTCTTTTCAAAGCATCAGGTGTTGCCAGGCAGCATCTTGCATGATGAGAAGGAATTTCACATGAAGCCACTGCTGAGAATGACTGCTAACCAGGGATGGCTGGGTTTGTTTGCCAACAAAGAGAGAAAGTTGTTTGTTGATGAGATCAGAGAATTCTACACCAACTGCAGATTTAATGCCAGGAGAATGTTCACCACAGTGAGGGGAATTGAGATAGAGTTTGGGAGACCTGAGCTTGGAGTGATTCTTGACATACCTGCTGAAGGTTATTGCAGGTATATAAAATTGAAATAGCCAAAGAGGACTGATGGAGTGACTCCTCTGGATGTAGTCAAGAAGTTCTCAGGAAAACCCAAACTAAGGAAGGAGAGGAAGGTTGATAAGAAGGAGATGGAACCTGCACACCAGTTACTGTTTGAGTTTGTGCACAGGTTCCTTCTGCCTAGAGGTGAGAGAAACTGTGAAACTAGTGCTTTGGACCTGACATACATGGACTTGCTGGACAGGGGGGTAAAAATCAATTTGCCTGGGCTGATAATCAGACATATAAAGAGGATTGCTGACACAGATCAAAAGCCACATTTCCTTGTGCATTCCTACATCCTCCAGCAGGTACTTGAATATTTTGGGGTTCCACTGGAAGCTGGGAAGAAGCCGACCATTCATCAAATGTTTGGACACAATGTGCTTAAAAATTATGACTTCTTCAAGGAGAGAAGAGCTTCTAAGAAACCAATGCAGGCCAAGGAAGAACTAGCTGAGGAAAGTGAGGACTATGGACCTGAAGAGGCCATTGATGCTGTGAAGGAGCTGGAGACTCATGTCCTTGAGGTGAATACAGAAAATGCAGAGCTCCACAGACTGCTGAAGTTGAAGGATCAAGAAATTGATCGTTTGAAGATAGACTACCACAAGTATGAGGCCGAGCTAGTGATGGAAAAGGCCAAGAATACGAAGAAACTTGAGGCGCTTGTCAAACACTTCAACATGCAGCTTTGAGTCCTCCTGTCCTATCCTCATATTCCTCTTTCTGCCTGTTGTCTATTCCTTCCAATTCTCCCATGTGCATGTGATAGTTGTTTAAAACAATTTATGTTTCAGTTGTGTACTTATTGATGGGGTTGTGTTGATATCACACCCTGGATAATGGTTTTAATTTTCCTATGTTTGTGACTGTTTCCTTTTAAGTAATTGGTTCTTGATTGGGCCCTTATTTCTGCGTGTGTGTGCTCTTATTACTGACTTGTTGTCTTGTGCTTTAGACTGGATAGTATTGACAGGTTCATGCAGGTATTTGAATCTTTTCGATGATGCCAAAAGGGGGAAGAAGAAAATGTTGGGGTGTTTGTGACCTAATTCATCTGTTTCGTTTTTTCTTGAACTTGTTACTTTTGTTTATGTGCTTTTGGGTTTTTGTCTATTCAGGTTATTGGGCAACATTTGTTTGTCATCATCAAAAATGGGGAATTTTTTGAGAGCTGGTTTTGAAGGATGACAAATGTAAAGGACTCAGAGGCTCTCACGACGAACCTAGTCCTTGAAATGAAGGGCACGATTGATCGAAAAAAATTGCGGGTTGCAAATCCCTGCAGAACTAGGAGTAGTGGCGCGTGAATAAATATGCATCCTAGTCAGACTAAAAGAGGCGGTGCCCAGGCTGTGTCTACGAAGTGTGAAAAGAGTTGGACTTCAACAAGAAAAAGAGTTACTAGGAATCCTGACTTACCATAATTAAAAGGATTCCTTGTAGGACTCAACTAGGGTTTCAAGACCCGTATAAATACAAGTAGTGGAGACAGCCGTAAACGCAGTTATTCACAAACAGAGAGTTGAGAGCATACGAAAGCAATCTAGCATCTTTCTACGTGAGTAAACTGGAGAAGACAACTGAAGTGCATGCAGTGTATTGAGTCTAGATATTCTGTCTAGGTTCATTGAGTTGTAAGTTGTCTTAGTTTGAGCATTCATAGTTTTTACCTATTGGCTTATTGCAGAAGCATATGTATTAGGTGAACTCTTGTGTAATTACTTGAAAAGCTAGAGTTTAGCTTTGAGTGGTGATTAGGGTCTAGAGTGTAGCCCCTTGGTTACAGAGTTTGTAATCAGAAACTTTGCTCTTGTGTTAGTGGATTCAGTTATAAAATCCCAGAGTGTGGGTCGTGTTTTTTCTCCCTTGAGCAAGGAATTTTCCACGTAAAATTCTTGTGTTTCCTGTGTGTGGATTGTGGTGAGTTGCAGTGGTTGAAACAGTATAATTGCTAAGGTAAGAACTAGGTTCTACGTTCAGAAGAACCAGGTTCTTGAAACGAAAATCGGTAGACACTATTCAACCCCCCTTCTAATGTCTTTAGGAGGTGCATAGATTATAAGAATGACATTTCTCTTCTCTTATGCTACTAAAAATTCCACTTGGACCTGTTCATTAGAGAGAGAGAGTCACAAAAGAAAATTGTGTACATCCATAATGTAAAGATTTTTTTACTGATATTATTTCTATCAAGTTATCATATACATACAAAGTATTAACTCGTAATATCACCTGATTTTAATTTGAGTTTAACTTATATATACTGCAATGTAATAATAATATATACAACCATCAAGTCATATAAATGATTATTGCAAGTTGTCGCCCATAAATAGGGGTATCAACAGTTCGGTTCGGTCGGTTATTTTGAAAATTTTATACCATATCAAAATTTTCGATTATTCTAATATGTATAATCAAAATTTGAATTTTTGAAATCGTCCCAATTATCTCGGGTTCTCTTTGGTATCAGGACGATTCAGTTAATTTTTGGTTTTACTAAAAGTCATCTAAAATTATCCCACAAATAAAGACGTATTTTTGCATACAAGTCAACAACACTCAAAAGAGGTATTGCTTTCATTCAAAACTCATATATCCTAGCTAGTGACCGTCAAACTCATGTTAATTTTTCAAACGATTATTTGATATCATCTATTGTTTTAGACTAAATCAAATTTCAAATTTTAGATAAGTCGGCATATAAATCTAAAAAGGGACCAAATCATCATTCAAAATGAACAAACTTTATAAGATCAATACAAACACTCCATGAAAATCTTCTAAAATAAAACCATTACTTCAATAAAAGAGCTAGAGTAAAGAGATTCGAGTAAAAAATTACCGAAAATACTTCATAACTGAAGTACCGTAGTTTTCACTTTGAATAATAGTACTCGTAGTAGTACAAGAAGTTAGGATCTTTGAACAATACTGATTCAGCTCCAAGCCCAAATGAAAAGATAAAATATTTTATGCATTATTATTTAAATATAATACGAAATGTATAGACATGTTTATACATGTATATCTAATTAAAGTATCTTTTATGCATATAAAGTTATTCGGTTCGATTCAGTATTTTTTCAGTTGTTTTTATAAAACAAAATATCTAACCTAATTATTCAGTACGGTTATAAGTCTAATTGAAACTTATGGTTTTAAATAGAAAACCTCATAATTGGTTTGGTATCGTTCGGCTCGGTTGATTATGATCGATTTTTAAATATCCATTGATACTCCTATCCATAATCAATGAAGTATTTATCTAAAAATAAAGCAGACAACTTGATATGTATATATATAGGTGAAAATCATTTACACCCCTCAACTTTAGTTTAAAAATCAAACTCCCCCTCAACTATGAGCATAATCATTCTCCCCCTTTAATTTATCTTAATGGACTTTTGAAATTCCCTACTTTACCCTCTAGATTATCGAGACTTTGTATTTTTTCTCCATTAATATCATGATATATTTTATTCTATGTTATACCTACATAACAAAAAATATTATAATTAAAATAAAAAAAGAGCGAATATTAATCAAAGCATAAGTTAATGATTTTATTAATAGAATAAATTGTAGAAAATTTACTTGTATTAATACGTGATTAATAAAAATTAAAACTCAAAGTTAATCTATTACAAAATAGAAAGTAAAATTTTAATGCATGAAGTACGAGAAGAAATTATTGAGGATAGCAATATATTTTGTATAAATTCAAAAAATTATTATCTATTTATCTTAAATGAATTTTAAATAATAATATAGATTATATTTCATCATAGAGGTGGACACACATGGTGGGCTAGGGTGTACTAGCACTTGCCAACTTGGGCAAACTTTATGTATTAATGTGTTAATTTCTTTGAAAGTAGACATATACTATGTGTTAAGGTGGCGCCCATATATCAAAAGTATCTTCGAGCGCATTGGTTGAGTATGTATAATACTTGCATCTTTTTCTTAGTTTACTCGCCATATTTTGAACGCCTTATCTCTCTTCTTTATTTTATTTTATTTTATTATATTTTTATTTTTATTTCTACATTATAAATAGCGACACCCGTAACACCCAGTTCTTGGGTCCACCTCTTTTTTATCAATGATAAGAAAACTCAACAAACTATATACATGGTAGGGAATGAGGGAGAACGTATTTTGTGGGCAAATTCATATTTAAACATTTTGATAATATCATGAACTTAAATTACTATAAAAAGCTATATATTATGTTAACTATAGATAAAATATTTTGATTAAAAATCATATATAAAAATATACCACATAGATGGGGATTGAAAATGCAAAGGATAAAATGGACATTGTATAGGATAAAAAGGGGAGGGGGGGGGGTAGGAGGGGGGGAGGAGAATGACTATTCTTCATAGTTGAGGGAGAACTTGATTTTTAAACCAAAGTTTGGGGTCAAAATGATTTTCACCCGTATACACACACAATAGGTTATATAACTCTCATGGAGTAAAAATGCTTGCACTGTAGATCATAATTTTATATTATTTCGGACTGAAATTGATTAGATGATACATACCTCGGGCCTTTTGAGCTTGCAAGAATTCTTCATGGAAGCAAGAAACTCAAAGATTCTTGGATTTATTTTCTTTTTGGAATCTTCGAAAAAATAAACAAATTAAATTAGTATAAGAACTTCTCTATCTGTATAGAGCCTACATTAGCTGGCTTCATACGAAAACTGAAGTAACTAAAATAAAACATAACTAAAAAGAGAGAACGAAAAGAAGGACATGTAACAAGAAAAATATCTAAAACAAAAGGGTAAACCTTTTTTAGAAGAAGCTTTAGTAACATAGAGAAGAACAAGTAAATCATGGCTCTGAACAGTATGTGTTAATGCCCATTGCAATGCATCTTTGGCTTCAAGGCTAGAATCAACCACTATCATAATTTTACGACCAATTATCGGTGTCGGTTTTGCTACATGAACACTGGTATTATCTTTTTCCTGATAAGCCATGGCTGAAGTAGTATGTTTTTTCTCTTCAGTATCTTGAACTTTCTTGGCAAACTTCTCATTATTGTTGGCTTGTTGTATTGGTGCTGAACGAATTTGAACATGAGGCCTAATTCTATTTAGCCAAAAACTTTGCATTCTAGCTCCAGTTCTACCCATAGTATTCTCTTTTAGATCAACGTGATGAAAGTTCAAGGTATTCGATACTTCTATTTACAAGTAGAAAGTGTTAGAATTTAGGTGACTTCAATGTGGCACTATATTAGGTAATAACATATATTTACCTTAACCCAAAGTAAGTAATTAATCAGATTAATTATTTATGGTAATACACATCTTGTAATTTCTTGATGGAAGAAAACATTTCTTATGAGCACTTAGGGTAACCTTATTTTATTAAACGAACCCTAGGGTTAAAGTTATTATCACGAGTTCCAGGCAATTTACAAGACTATGACACCATAGGCAGTAGTTTGCCTTATTGACCCCGTTTAAACAAGTTTTGCAAGAATGACTTCCGCTAATTTTAATGAATAAATTTCGGACAGAAATACCTCTATGAAATCTTATATTGATGCCACATCCCGCCATTTTTAGTAAGCACTTGACCTTTTATGTCTTTCCACATTCTCCTAGATAACTTGAAGTGTTGCCCCCGCCCTCCCTTCCTCGTAAGTGGTGCCTCTTAGGCAGCACTTGACAAAACTTGACTTTGACTTCCTCTTGCATAGGCAACACTTGCCCTTTTATATCTTCCCACATTCTTCTAGATAACTTTAAGTGTTGCCTCGGCAGCACTTGCCCCTTTAATAACTTCGCATGCAACACTTGCCCTTTATATTTCCTGAAGAGGAAGCACCTGTCAATTTAACTTGAAGTGCTGCCTCCGAAGCCATTTTGCTAAATCATTTTTAAGTAGGAATAAAAAGTCAAAACAGTGATATGCGGGTACACCCAGTGAAATTTTGTCCAGAACTTCCTTTGCTAGATTAGCCCAACGTCAGACTCAGGTATGAATTGGGTACACTTCTGACGCCTCATTATAAATTTGGACCCTATAAGTAAAGTCTTACAAATTTGACCACCGAGCACCAAATATTCGCATTAGCAAAGTCCTGAAGATCGATAGGTCTGGTGTCACCAGTAGCTTTACCTGACGAGGGCCATTTTTCTTAGATTTTTCTTAGATAGGTCAAAACTATAACCGAGGCATCAGATTTGTCTATTTTTCACATAAACTTGATTAATTTAGGTTAGACGAGCCCCAACTTCAGGGTTTGAAGTTGAAACAACTAAAACATAAATAGTTTTTAAAAATTAATTTCATCTTGATGACACGAACAAAATAGGCTCAAAAAGTGGGTCAAATAGGGTCTTTATGTAGAAATATGACACCATAAGCAATGTTTTGCCTTTTGTCATGCGCTTAGCACAATTTTGCAAAAATACCTCTATTAAATTTAATGAAAACATTCTGGACGAAAATATCCATGTCAATCTCTTGGAATGGGGCCAAGACTTGTCATTTACCCCTCTCTATTTGCTAACACTTGCCCCTTGAGCCCTTTGAATCTCATATTTTCTTAAAGAAAGTGTTGTCCATGCAGCACTTGTCCCTTCCAACCTCTTTATGTATTCTCCCCAGATAACTTGAAGTGTTGGCAAGGCAACACTTACCCTTTACCTCTTGCCCAAAAGGCATCACTTGCAAATTGGTGTCTTGAAATCTTGACCCCGTGCCGACATAAGGGTATTTTATTAAAATATTTTCAAACGGGGGCAAACTTACAATACCACCCATTACGGAGGGCATCCGGGGAAAATTTTACTACAAACTGGCTACAGGCTCAAATTTTCTCTTAAATCGACAAAATAGGCTTAAAAAGGTTGGGTCAAATAGGTAAAAATTTGGTTAAATTACACTCTATGTCTATTTAGGGAACTTTTTTTAAAAATATAGCAATATTTTGACACTTTACCAAACGTAGCAACATTTTCAAAAATACTACTAAACATGCCATAACAAAAAACCCTAATCCTAACTTTTCTCTCCCTTTCTCTCTCCTCCCTCTCTGTTCTCTCTCCCTTCCCTCCTCTCACTGGGTCGCCGGAGCTGCTGCTAGGCACCATTCCTCATCGCCAAAAATCCGCCACACAGTGTCCCCGGTTTTTCCGCGTTGCTCTGGCAGCACTGCTGCGTAGATCGGCGGCGCTGCTGTGAGGGGACGGGATTGCTGCTATAAAAATCGCGGTGGATGTGCGGTGGCTCCAGAGCTGTTACGCTGTGCTCCGGGGGTGCTTTTCCAGTGATGTTCCGGCATTTTTTTGGGCGGCTGCTTTTTTTTTTTTTTTTTTTTGATTTTGCGGTAACAGGGTGGAACCACAGCAGTGATGTCCGGTGTATGTCACATGGCGGATACGGTGGTTGTCGTTGGTGGTGAGAGGTGGAAAATGTATATGTCATTTGTATACCCATTGTATGTCCGGTGTACGGACGTACACCGAGCATACACTTAACATACAACACGTACACATGTATATTTGTTTTGTTGGTATTTGGTGGTGCACGTTGGTGGTTGGTGGCGGTGGAGTAAAAAAAATTTGTATTTCATGTGTATACCTAATATATGTCACCGGACATACACTAGATATACACCTTACATACAATACGTATAAGTGTATGTTTGTATTTATTCATTTATATATGCTGTGTATGGCTTATGTATGTATATTACACACTTTACATACAGTGTGAATACAAAAAATAATACATATGACATACACTGAAAATACACAAGACATACAAAAAAAATAAAAATAGAATTTTCCGGCGACCTGGCGGCGGCGGCAGCCGGTGGCCGCTGGCTGGGAGGCGGGAGCAGTGATGGGGGTGGTAGAAGCAAGATCTAGGATTTTTAGCACCCTTTTATGTATTTTTGCTATGGTTTGAAAAAAAATATTGCTATGTTTTGAAAATAGAAAGTTATTGACATTTTTGTGAAAGTAGTTTGTTAGTTTGTATAGTTTTGTGAATTGCCCTAAAAATTTGGCCCCGCAGTCTGTTTGCGCCACGCTAAATAAAAACTAGCCAGTAGTGTAAAACTTTTTGAAGAACAGATTCGAGAAACACGGGAAAATCCCAATATTTTATATTGGAATTTTGAACTAAAATTTCAAAATCCCAGTATGTTATACAAGAATCACTTAAATATGAATCTCAGTAAAATATATTGGGACTTTAAACACGTTAGTTCAAAAGTTTCAATATAAAATACTGAGACTTTAAATATGAAGCTCCAAGAACTTTGAACTAAACTCCAATAAAAAAATTTGGAGTTTAGTTCAAATTATCGAATTCTTATACTGTGGCTAGTCTGGGCATTATTAACGTCAATAGACTGTAAGTGTATGCGGGGTAATCTGGATATTTTTCAATTAATTCTGAAACAGTGGATAAAACTTACCGTAGGCATCCAAAATTGGCTAGTTATCAATTCTGTAAAAGCCCAACCCAACATGATCCAATACATAAAAAGCCCACAATAACTCATTTAACCTTCAAACACAGTCTCCTCCTCCACCATTAGAAACCTTTCAAAAACCCTGAGAGGTTTTAGCTGCAGCAATAGTGAAAAGAAATGGCGAAAACTAATAACAAAAATGAGAACTCAGCAAAGAAGAATAAGAGTAAAAAGAAGAGCAGCAAATCAGGTCCAAAATCAAAAGATATGAAAGTAAAAGCACCAAAAGAAAACCCTTTCGAAACAATTTGGTCACGTCGTAAATTCGATATACTTGGTAAGAAACGTAAGGGTGAAGAACGTCGTGTCGGGTTAGCTCGCTCCGTCGCCATCGATAAGGTACTTTAAAATTAAATTAAAAAAAAATTACTTTTTTACTATCTTTATAATATTTTGTTTGTTTTCCTTAATTACTATTTGGAAATTTGTTGTTTTTGGGTAACAGAGGAAAAAGACATTGTTGAAAGAATATGAACAAAGTGGGAAATCGTCAATGTTTGTTGATAAACGTATTGGAGAAAATGATGAAGGGCTTGAAGAGTTTGATAAAGCTATTTTGAGGTCGCAGCGCGAGAGGCAGGTAGTGGTTTAATTTTGTGTTCTTATACTATTGTAGCCTTGTATGTAGTTATGTTAGAAGTTTTGTTGAAATTGTTCAAATAGTTAGTTAACCTAACTAGGAATGCAAAATGTAGCCCTGTGATCACTCCATCGTGTTGAGGGACCACTATTTGATGCTTGAGAAGTTCACTACCTATTTACATTGCCCTACTTATAACACATTCATAAAGAAAACCTTTAAGAAGTAATTGATGTTGAAGAAGTGGTCTTTCAATAGCAACTGCGGATATTTTCATGCGAGTCACAATAGATCGTTGCGTGTTTATGCTAATTGACCCTTATTGAGATTTCCTTAAATATTTTGTTACTGCTAGTGCTGTTGACACTTGACAGTTAACCTACTTTTATTATTCTTAATATGTAGCTGAAGTTGAAGAATAAAAGCAAGTATAATTTGTCAGATGACGATGAAGACGACTTTGAACTTGGTGCATCATTGGGAAGGGATGATTTTGACGAAGAAGTGCCATTTGATGATGATGAGGAGGATCATGGGAGAAATGGTGAGAATAGCCCTTCACTTAGAATCTATAAAGTTTTTACTTTGAACTTGTAAAGACACCTGTTTCGTTTACCGTAATCCGTCTCTCATTTACTGATAATCAATGCAAGTAGTCTTAAGATAGTAACACAAGTCCGGGGCAGAGGATAGAGTTCTGATAGTCTTGAATCCCTCTACGGAGACTTAAACTAGCATCTGGCTGGATTATATATACAAGATAAACTCCTTATTGAAAATTAAAGAATGATTTGTCCATTTGAGGAGTAGCCTCTTATCTTTTATTTCTTTGTGGTGCAACTGTTGGATTACTGTATGTATAGAAGATAAGGTGATGTTTGTAGAAAACCATTTATTTTTGTAAGGTTTTCTACCTTTTTTTTTTGGTATACTCCTTGTATACGGGTATTTTAATGCCCTTCATTTATAGAACTCTTTCTTGATTAAAAAAATTTGAAAATTAAATAAATATAAAAATAAAATCTATAGTGAAAAACATCACCTTAAATTCTAAGCTGGCAGCCGTCTAGAGGATTACAATCGCGAAAGAGTTTGTACTTTATCAGGTTCTTTTTCAATGAAGGTGGTAGTGTTCCTGGTTTTTTAAATAAAGTGAAAGGTATCCATATAAAATTAGATTTTCTGTTATCAAACATCTTTCTTGTATGGTTTGCTTCCCTTGTATCAGCTGTCTGTTTTCGTGCAGATAAATCAGCTAACTTGGGACAGCTTAGCTCTCATGGATCTCAGAATGCCCAAGCAGGTTCGGAGGAAGCAGAGGGAAATGTGAGATGCTTCCTGCTTTTCACCCCATCCTGATGGATTTTTTCCCTTCTCTTCAAAGCTTACAGTTTACACTATCTAGCTGCTCACGAATGAAATTGGCTGGACCTTTCTCCTTCTAATGATAATGAGCTTACTTAATTGTTATTATGTCCACTCCCTTTTTTTTGGATAAAGAATTGTAACTCTTGACTAGTTTGCTATATAGATGGTTACTGCATGCACCTTGTCACTAAAATTTGTGTCCTTTATTTTTTGGGTCATGTGGAAAGAAAGAAATCAAGGATGTTTTGAAGGAAGGGCTGCATCTATGCATAAGATCTAATTGAGTGTCTATATTTGCTTTTTGGTGCAATTTGCTTAATGCACATGTTATGGACACATTAGTAGATTTTCTCAGTACCCTAGAATTGGAAAAGGTACGAAGGGTGTTAGGGAATGAGATATTCATTTGGCTGTACAGAGAGAAGTGCCAGCTTGGTGCAATTTCATAAATAAAATTGTTTACTTGTCGAAAAAAAAGTGTACACCACTAAAGCTGTCAGTGGCTGGTCGTATGCTTTGACAAATGATACTAGACTAGCTTATGCTACATAGGTAACAGGATAGTTATATATGAGAACAGTGATTTTAGGACTGCCTTTGAAAACCTGAGTAATTTCTGAAAGAGGGAGAGATAGGAATAAAGGTTCTTATGGAAGAAAACAGGTTCGTACCTTCTTACAAAGGAGCATGCACCATTTTCCATGGGATAATAGTCCATAGTTCAAAATAATGTCTTAAAAGGTTCTCTTTGTTGTTATTAGCAAGTGGCAACACATATGTCATGCTGGTTCTGATTTGGTGTACCATCTACTTGCAGAGGCAGAAAAGCAAGAAAGAAGTGATGGAGGAAATAATTCAAAAGAGTAAATTCTTCAAGGTTTGTCATGGATCGGAGTCTTATTGTTGCCATCTCATAAGAAAACAGTTTTATGTACCTGCACATGTGTTGAAATTTTTTTCGTGTTCTTTTTCCTACACTGTTAGGCCCAAAAAGCAAAGGACAAAGAAGAAAATGATCAATTAGCTGAACAGTTGGACAAAGACTTTACGTCACTAGTGCATTCGAAAGCGTTGTTGTCTCTGACCCAACCAGACAAGATACATGCTCTGAAGGCTCTTGTCAACAAGAACATTTCAGTTGATAATGTAAAAAAAGATGAGGTGGCTGATGCTCCCAGAAAAGTTTCTATTGGAAAGGTATAATTGGATTTATATTCTATTGCCAGATACATTTTTGATGGATTCCAAGCATCTCAGTATTTCTCTCAATTCATGTGCCTCAATGTATCTTGCTCTCCATGTTTTGTAGGTTTCTAGTGCGTCATCCATGAACAGTTACCAATTTTTTTTTTCATTTGATGATTATTCTGAATTTATCTATGTTAATGCTTTAGGTTCCTAATTGATTTCAGGAAAAGCCTGACACCTACGACATGCTTTTTAGTGAGATGGCACTGGATATACGTGCTCGCCCATCAGATCGTACAAAGACACCTGAAGAAATCGCACAAGAGGAGAAAGAACGCCTAGAATCGTTGGAGGTATGGCTTCAGTATGGCATCATTATGTCTTCTTCCTATTTTTGATTGGCAATGTAAGAGTATTATTGATGTATGTCAGCAACATGCTGATGTAATTACATTCAAAAGGAGAGAACTTTACAGAGAATGTAAAGAGCTAAGAACATCTGTCATAGCAACTGGTTCTAAAACATTGGAGATGGCCATGCTCCTTAGCTCTTTTTGTTACCATGCATTACGAATCCCAGTATTTGATTTGGTGCCAAGATGGAAAATGTGGTTGCATTTCTATAAGTAAATACCACAATTGAGCATCTACTAATTTCTAGATCCAGCTCAAGTCCTTTTACCTGTGTTTTCATCTTGTGGATCGAGGATCCTGCTCTATTTTATTAATTTTGTTATACCTTTTTCTGATACTATTTTCATGTTCTTTCAAGTGGTTGTTGAGTGTATGCCCTTAGTTTCTGCTGGATAGTTGATGTTATTGATTCATCATTAGTTTCCTTAATGCCTTTCATCATGAAACCGCCTACTGTGTGTTTGTCTGAACTGGAGTATCCCATCGTGAAACCGCCTACTGCGTGTTTGTCTGAACTGGAGTACTAGTGATTGCACACTTTCACATGGTAATGCTCTGAAACACAATACATGCACTTAGTAAAGAAATTTAGGTGGATTCTTATTGCTTGGATTTAACACGATTAAAATAGGCATTGTTTATGTAGGATAACGAGCATTTGGGTTTTAGGTATAGTAGATATTGTCTGATCAAAGCATTTTCATTTTTCAGCAAGAACGTCAGAAGAGAATGGCTGCCGCTGATGATGAGAGTGATGAAGATGGCAATGCATCTGATGATAACAGTAAATTGGTCAAAGACCCAAGGGCTATATCCGGCGATGATCTTGGGGACAATCTTGAGGAGGAGGTGCCTAGGACTAGGTTGGGTTGGATTGGTGAAATCTTGAGGAAGAAAGAAGGGGAGCTTGAGAGTGAAGATGCTGCTGCTTCTGGGGATTCAGAGAGTGAGGAAGACGATGGTGAGTCTGAAGGTAGTGACGATGGGGAAGATGAAGGAAATGATGATGGGGAAGATGAGGGAAGTGATGAGTATGATGAAGAACAAGGGAAGGCACAGACTATTAAGGACTGGGAGCAAAGTGACGATGATATTATTGATACTGAGCTGGAGGACGACGACGACGGTTTAGATGAAGCTGCTGAAAAGGTGTTGAAAGTAAAGGACCACAAGGAGGTATCAGTCAAAGGGAAACAAGTTGGGACTTTACAAAACGGAAAAGATAAAGTAAAAGCAACGATGAAGCATCAACAAGGGGAACTTCCCTACACAATAGAAGCCCCCAAAACATTAGAAGAGTTTACTTCATTGCTTGACAATTGTTCTGATGATCAAGTAATTGAAGCAATCAGGAGAATTCGAACATTCAATGCAATAAAAATTGCGGCTGAGAATCGAAAGAAAATGCAAGTATGGTACTCCATTTTCACTGTATTTTGTTTATGATGGATGATTGACCTTTAAGGCTTTTTTCCATCTCCTTTTTTTTAAAAATAGTTCTGAAGGTTTGCCTTAAAATTCTAAGAGGATTACATGGTTTCTTTCATCAGGTTTTTTATGGGGTGCTGGTGCAATATTTTGCTGTTTTGGCAAATAAAAAGCAGTTGAACTTTAAGCTTTTAAATTTGCTTGTAAAGCCACTGATGGAGATGAGTGCAGAGATCCCATACTTTGCAGCTATATGTGCTCGCCAAAGGCTACAAAAGACAAGGACACAGTTTTGTGAAGATCTTAAGAATACAGGTTGGCTTTGACGGACTGTTTGTTTTCTCTAAATGCTCTTTCTACCGCAGTTTACATTGCTTTGCTTACTGCTTGTTTTAATTCATTTGTCCTATCCTCGTAGGAAAAAGCAGTTGGCCGTCTTTGAAGACACTCTTTTTGCTGAGGCTTTGGTCCATGATATTCCCATGCTCTGATTTCCGCCATTGTGTCATGACTCCTACTATACTGCTAATGTGTGAATACCTAATGCGTTGCCCCATCATTATTGGTCGAGATATGGCAATCGCTTCCTTCCTGTGTTCTTTGCTGCTTTGTGTAAGTGGTTACTATGTTTTATCTTTCTTCCAAGCACTGAAATTAGTCATGGCTTAAATCAATGGTGCTCAACTTGTTTGGTAGATTATTCTGTGCCTTCAGAGCACATACTGTTTCCACCTATATATTCTTCTGCTTAACCAAAGCAGCGTCTGGACTTTTGGTGTGTATGTATTGTCTCAGCTTAGATGTTTCTTGTTGCCTTATTAATAGCTTGTGCGTCGTGGTAAACACGTGCATCTACCCTTTATCTTATGTCCTTTGATTATCTGTCTTTGAAACTATTTATAGTTATCCTTATTCATTTCAAAAAGAAAGAAACTACTTGTTGTTATCTCTTAACTTTGTTTCTCCTTCTTCCTGCCTAGTTTTATACTTAATACATCACTTTATTCCAGCCTGAGAACATGGTTCCTTAGAGTGCTAATGTGAAGAACTTATTCCCATATCCTTACCTTTTGGTACCAATGCGCCTGGGAAAATTAGAGAGTACTTTATAGGAGGTGGTTTAGAGGTGCCTCACGTAATCCAAGGATCATCAATTAGTTGAATGAGCTGGACCAAGCCCACTGTCTAGTACTCCGTCCCTACAATGTATGCACTCTTTTTTTTTTCCTGTTCCAAATTGATTCCACTTTGTATATTTAGAACCCAGTTAAATTTTAATATTCTCATTTTGTCATTGACTAGGTCTTTTTGTACGCTCCATGGGAACAAAGACAAATAATTTAACTTGGTACTAAGGGTAACTTTGGTATTTTATGCGTCATAAGCTTATGTGTGAATAGTTTTTCTTATGAAATTGAAAACACAGTCAAAGAATTTGGATGGAAGGAGTATCTTGCCGAAGTCTTTTAACTTTATAGGTTCAGGTACTGCTTAGATGTTTTCAAGTTCAGGGACACAATTATCCACTACTGTGAACTTGTCATTCCCTTGTATCATAAGTAGGTGGTACCTATAGGCGATTGCACTCAAGTTGGTTAAGGTTGTTATTCACTTATTTGTGGTACCCACAACTGTGGGTCAAGCAATACGTGGATAAGAGATGGGTTGAATGGAGGAGGACAAATTTTGGGATTAACTTTTGGCTGTTATTTCTTTTATTCTCGACAACATTCTTTCCTGGTTGATAGTGTTGCAATTACAGAATGGTCATATGATCTAGTTCTCCAGGCTTATGGATTTGAACATCTTACCCTGCAGGTAATTAAACAATCTCAGAAGTTCTGTCCTGAGGCTATAATATTTATTCAAACTTTGCTGATGGCAGCTTTAGACAAGAAAGAGCGATCAAAAGATCCTCAGGTTTGGCTTTGCTGTTATGAAGTATTTCTTGCTAATTTAAATCTTGGTTCTGTTAACTATTTTCCTTCTTGTCTTGCTATTGCACTTACTTTATATTGTTATTGGAGTGTATTTCGATTCTTTCCTTTCACTTGTGAATTGACAGACATGTGTCTTACGCTGCAGTTGAATAATCTTATGGAGATCAAAGAACTTGGGCCTCTGCTTTGTATACGCAGTAGCAATGTAGATATTGATTCTTTAGATTTTCTTATGCTAATGGATTTGCCTGAGGACTCAGAGTATTTCTGCTCTGATAATTACAGGTCAGTTAGTGTTCTGTTGGCATTCATATGGACAAATCTATTATAGGAATCTGAAAGTTCTTCAAATTGTTAAAGGCTCTATGTTAAGATTCTTGAGACAAATTAGAAATTTGTTCGACAAGTCTCTGGTGGTCCATTCAAGATGTGGTCTGTTATTCTAACTTGTATTTCCAAAATTATGATTGTCAGCCAGCTAGTTAATATTCCAAGGATCTTTCTAATTTTCTTGCTATTGAAATTCTACATCCAATTTTCTTGTCCGGGACACGTAGATCTTAATGCAATTAAATGCTTTCTTATGCAGGGCCAGCGTACTTGTAACAGTTCTCGAAACCCTTCAAGGATTTGTCAATGTGTACAAGGAACTTATTTCTTTTCCTGAAATATTCATGCCAATTTCAAAATTATTATGCAAATTGGCTGGAGAAAATCATATTCCAGATGCATTAAAGGAGAAAATCAAGGATGTTTCCCAATTAATTGATGCTAAGGTTCATGAACATCTCATGCTGCGTCAACCTCTGAGAATGCGGAAGAAAAAACCTGTGCCCATCAGGATGCTTAATCCGAAATTTGAGGAGAAGTAATATACTCTTCTAACTCCTTTATCTCAAAAATAACAAATCATATTGCTTGTTTCCCTGAGCATAATCATCTGGTAATCACCTACCTCTGCAGCTTTGTCAAGGGTCGAGATTATGATCCTGATCGTGAGCGTTCTGAAATGAAAAAGATGAAGAAACGTCTGAGAGAGGAAGCTAAAGGTGCTGCACGAGAATTACGTAAGGACAACTATTTCATATCCGAGGTGAAGGAAAGGGAAAAGGTGGTAATAGCTGAAGAAAAGGCTGAGAAATATGGGAAAGCTCTTGCTTTTCTTCAAGAACAAGAGCATGCATGTAAATCAGGGCAATTGGGGAAGGGCAGGAAGAGAAGAAAATGAAATTAGCTTTTGGTTGCCGCTTGAGAATCTTATTGTCAAAGCTTCCTGCTTTTTGGTAAGGTTCAACTCTTTATATTGCATTCACAGTTAATATGTAGTAATAATTTGTTCCATGAGTTTGTCATGTTCAAAATTTAGTAAGGTGCATAGTAATTATTTTCTTCAAACTCGCCTTTCAAATTTATTTAGGGGAAGTGCTTCCTGCCTCCCCCACACCCCACTTAACAGGTTATGATGTCATTCTTTGTTTTCTTGTTCGCTCTCTTGCTTGGTGTTTGGCATCAACCTGTTAATATGTTTTCATCAACCTGTTAATATGTTTTCTTCAGAAATAATATCTGAGCTATACGTAGATGTAAATGCTACTGAATAACCAGAAAAGCTACACATCATTTGCTAGAACTGTTATTGATACAAGATGTTGAAACTTTGCTCCTTTACTATTCCAGGCCAGGAAGATGAGGAAAGTTGATATTACAGTGAATTGAGCGCGGAATTGTGGTTTGGATGCTCTATTCATGTTGTTTCAACATGCATTTCTCTCTTTCCTCCAACTTTGCCATCACGATGCCACTGCACCTATTGAAACTGGTTGTTGTATTTGATATAATCATAGGCTCAACCTGTGAAGTAAAAGAGCTCTCCAATTTGATCGTCTTCTAGCCGAAGATCAATTTTGTCCATCACAGTCAACAAATATAATCTTGTGTTGTAAAATAGGATAAATATGTCCCTCTGACTATGTCCATGGCTTCTTGTTTCATGTTGCATTTGTCATTTATCCTCACACAGATGGAACTATCACTTCATTAGTGTTAAAAACCATATATCTTATTTTCCAATTGCCACAGCTCCTAGTATTTCATTAATCAGGAATGTATATAAATCTTTATGATAAACATACCTAGCGAAAGTAACTAAAATAATAACAAACTTGGTATAAACTACCCAATAAGATTTGCATACACCTCATTTCCTAAAATCCTTCTAAATCCTTCTTGTAGAATTTCATTGAGTATGTTGTGTCAGAGTATTAAACTAAAATCACCTGAGCGTTATATCTTCGAGAGAAAAACTTATGCCAAGGAAATGACTAAAATTTGGTCAAGTTATGCCCCTCCCACTTTTGCTATTTTTTTGCAACTTTCTTTCCTCGATAGCCTTACTTTTTTGAAGCTGCTGCTTCTGCCTTTACAAAGAATCAAGTTATCCTGTGGAGTGAGAGTGTGGCCCCCACTCTAGACTCTAGTTAGTAGTAATAATTTTTTTTTTTTTTTGCATTGAAATTTTCTACTTTGAATAATAAAGCTATCTATCAATGACATCTTTTTTTTTTTTTTTTTTTTTTTTCGAGACATTTTATACAGATAGATGAGTAGTGTAAAACTCAACCTTTTTTTTCAGATATGTATGTCCGAACAGAACTTAAATTTCCAAAAATTATTTTCCATCTTGATCTTTCAAAATTTTAATTTTCAAGTTTTAACCAACCAAACCTATGTCCAAACGTTAGCTAAGTTTGGTGCCTCAAACAACAACAATATAACCAATATTATTTTATAAGTTGGAGATGGGGAAGGTGAGATGTACGCATATATTACCCAACATTACTTGGCTATTTTTGTTGCATCAAATGACAATATAACAAGTAGTAGTATTAGTACTTTACAAGTGCGATCTGAGGAGAGTGAAATACGCGGAAGTCTTCTCTAACTAGAATAAGGTAGGAGGTGGTTGTTTCATCAAAGTTAGGTGAAAAATGGGCCCCAGCAATTTATGAACCCGAGAAATAACAAAAATTATTTATGAAAACAAGTGAGTAATACCCATTTTAAATTAATCAAACCCAACTAGGTCTCTCCCATTTCAGAAACAACCATTCTAACTTACAAAAGCAGCAGTAGATAGAGAAGTTGAAGAAAATGAAAGCAGAAAATATGGTTGAAAATGCAATGGAGAGAGTTAAAAAATCAACTCCATTTTTTGAAAACTTTGTAAATAGTGAGAGTAAGTTGAAAAGTTGGATAATGCAAGATCCAATAGCCTTTACGATTTTTATTGGAGTTGTGTTAATTTTATTGTTCAGTTGGTGGTGCAGTTGCTGCTGCAGAGGCAATAAGAGAAATGATAAGATGATGAGAGGAGGTGGCCGCAGGAATAACAAGAAATCCTATTGATATCCTAAGCTTCAAATTTGAGCACCACCACCACCACCACCACCACCACCGACGCCACCACCACCACCAGCCATCACATGTCACTTCCTTTTTTTTTTTTGGCCAGATCTTGACCACTTTAATTTCTTTATCGTTAATTAATGTATTACAAAGTTTTTTGTTTGCTTACATGTATTTTCTTTGGTTTAGTTTGCCACTTCAATATATGTGACTGCATTTTTTTTAGTAGTTTGTTCGAACAAGAATGACATCATTATAAATTGAAAATAATTTAACTTCACATTATCATTTACTACGGTGATGATTATACGATATTTGTATAATTTATTTTAGATCATAAATCTCGAAAGTCTTTATTTATTTCTTAAATTCCGTATCGATTTAAATTATGACACATAGAGTAAAACAGAAGGAATAGTTACTAACGGTGAATTAGTTAAATCGTGAACTTTTAACTTTTTATATTAATGATAAGGGGGATGAAGATAATACTAAGTTGTTACTGTCTCGTCAAACTTGTGAATTGTTGCACTACACGGGCATGATTTGTTCATTCGAAAAGATCTTATGGACAAGTTAATAAGATAGACAGAAAGAAGATATTACCAAGATATGGCCTTCGAATAAATTTGTTAATAATTGGTATTTGTATTAAATAGTTATAATACGCAGATTTTACTCCTATTTTGAGTGAGATTCAGATTTCAGAGTACTAATCCAAGGAAATCAAAAGAATAATAAGATTCAGATTTCAGAGTACTAAGCCAAGGGGAGAATTGGGTCCCCAACTCCCAACTCCCCTCAACTTTAGCTAAATAATTGTGATTTTAAAGCTGTCGGCCAGACCAAGAAAGTCTTCTAGGAGTAATGAAAGAAGGAAAAAAAAAAAAAAAAAGACTCTATTCGAAGCCAATTGGTCATGAGAAAGACTCAAAGTCTCGAACCTTAGGTCCGCCAAAGAAGAAAAGATTAGTAGTACTACTTTAATGGTCCGCCAAGCTTTTAGAGTGTGCTTTACCAAACAAATGAATTTTACAACACCTTGTAGATCAAGATTTTCTTTATTATACTCTGAATGTAATATTTAATATTTATTTTCTCTGAAGTTTATGTCTATTTGTAAATAAAGATAATATAAACACAAGATGTCAAGAAAACAAACATTTAATTCTTACACATTCGAATGATGAAAAAACAATTTGTATGAATAGTTACTTAGAATAGATAACATTGTCTTAGGATTTAAGTTGATTCAATGTATATAACTAGAACTCTTCTTAACAACTACTATATGATTAATGAAAATTCGTATAATCTGGCTTATTTAGCTAACTTGGGACTGGTCCTAGCTATGTAATTATTAATGTTCTATTTTCAAACATCTTAACCTTAAAATAACATAGAAAAAAAGTTGGACCTTAGTGGGGTCTTAGTGGATCTCTCATCTTAACAAAACCATCCTTACATCACCAAGAAAATATATATAAAAACAAAGGAATTGGTATACTAAGGATATTTTCTATCAGCAGCTAACATCGTCATGGACCAACTGAAATCAATGAACGTAGGAAGCATAACAAAAGCAGCACTAGAGAAGTTAAAGGAGATAAAAGCAGAAAGCATGGTGGAAAATGTTAAGGAGACAGTTAAAAGAGCAACTCCATTTATAGCAAACTTGTTAAAGATGTCGTGTAATTGGTTGGAAACAACTCTTCCGACTTCACTACTGGCTACCCCCATGGAGAAGTTGAAAAGTTGGATGAATGGTCCACTAACCTTTAAGATTTCTATTGGGTTAGTGTTGATTTTGTTATTCAGCTTGTGTTGTGGTGGCAAAGGGAATAAAGGAAATGTGAAGATGATGAAAGCTCCTGGGAGAAGGAATAATGCAAGGATTTCAAGGGGTGGTTTTGAGAGCAACCCTAAATCTTATTTCTGTGATCTCCGTTCCAAGAAAGCCACTTAATTTTGCTGATGTTTAGGCATGAAGTGTAAGGTACGTACTAGTTATGTTGAAAATATAATTAAGTGAATAATTGTGCTCTTTAGATCGATGATCAACTGGTCGCACACATTCAACATGGTTGATCACGATTGTAACACAACTTCAGATCCGGCCACAAGCACCTCCTCTCCAGCCACCGCTTCTCATTTCTTACTTCCTTTTTTTTTTTTTTTTTTGGGGGCAGATCTTTACCAGTTTCTTTATCTTAGTCTAATAGGAGTATATTAAGAGTAATATTTTTTTTTTCTAGTCTCACATTTATTTTCGCCTTTGGTTTAGTTTGCCTAGTGAGTGAAATTTTATGCTTATATTTTGGTTGGTTAATTTGGAAATGTTAATGTGTTTACAGTAATATACTTTTTTTTATAACATATATAATGTGTCCATTACAATTGGCTACGGTAATTACGGTTCGTATTTTTGCAGAGCAATGATTTGCTTTTTTGCCCGTGTTTAAAATAATTTTGCAAAAATACTCCCGTTAAGTTTAGTAAAAAATTCTAGATGAAAACACCTCTGTCAATCTCTTGGCACGGGGACAAAACTCATCTTTGACCCCTCTATTTGCCAACACTTGCCCCTTAGCTTGAAGTCCTTGAATCTCACATTTTCTCAAGGAAATTGCCCCAGTCAATCTCTTGGCACGGGGCCAAGACTTGCCCTATGGCAAATAAAGTGGGGCCAAAGGCAAGTGTTGGCTCCGTGCCAAGAGATTTACAAAGGTATTTTCGTCCAAAATTTTCACAAGTATGGCCAAACTTATTGGGTGTATTTTTGAAAAATCATTGTTAAGTGCGGGCAAATAAGCAAACCATTACTTACGGTGTCATATTTCTGCAAAAAGCCTCCAATCATATTGAATGAGAACAAATAATTTCACCTCAAATTTAACTGGTTCTGCGAGCTTGCCCCATCTTTCATGGTTTTAGTGAAATGACATCATCTTTCGTTTCTGTCCTTTTCTTTAAAATGTTATCTACGCCTTCAAAATTAGTTGGGATAATATGGGAAGAGGTTGAGGACGAGTGTTGCCTAGACTAGACAACAACTATCTAAGAGAATGGAGGAATGGATGAGGACAAGTGTTACCTAGTTGGACTTCAAGCAGTTAGATTCAAGAATGTAGGAAGGGGTCGAGGGTAAGTGCTGTTTAGGGTAAACGTTAAGACAATTTGTGAGGATATTGGGAAGGGGTAACGACAAGTGCTGCCTAGCCAAAACCTCAAGAAAATTAGCTGAGAGAACATGATAAGGGGTTTGGGGGGGGGGGGGGGGGAGGGGAGGCAAGTGTTTCCTACGCCAAATTTTTTAACGGAGAAAAGTGGGGGGAGGGGATACCATACATTATTTATAAAATTCATAAGGGTATGTCCGTTCGAAATTTATTTATTAGAGTAAACAGATGATATTTTTGCTAAAGTACCGTAATTGTGATAAAAACAGCAAGAGATTTTTATGCTACTTGACACATTAAACCCCAAAATTATAAAATATACCGACATTTTCAAACATTTACTAAATATACCAATATTTTTCAATTTATGTCACGACCCAACCTAGGGTCACGACGGATGACCAACACTAAGTATCGATCATCATTAATTCTGCTGATAATCTGCTAACCATTATAACTGATAAATAGAATAAGCATAAACCTAGCTGATAAGGAGTATGCAATGCAAATAGCTGACAAGGCTAACATAAGCTGACATACATAACATACTGACTGCACCACACAGGGACATATCTACAGGCCTCTAAGAGTGATGAACTGAATATACAAAGGACGAGATAAGACCCCGCCATACCCAAGTTGGCTGACTGTACACATACCAAAAGATAAGTAACTCCGAGAGTAAGCGGAGTGACTCCAGTAGCTGATAGATGGCCTACTAACATGGTCCAAGCATTGATCTATCTGCACCTGCGCGGCATGAAACGCAGCGCCCCAGAAAAGGGCGTGAGTACGATATGTACCAAGTATGTAAGGCATGAGCATATAATATGTCATAGCTGAATGAAACTGTAGGCTGGAATATAAATATGTAAACATGAGCTGGAGCATAGCAATATAGCTGGAAATCTGAAGAACGTACTAAACATGATATGAATATAAGCTGAAGTCTAGCTGAATCTGAACCTGAAGATTGAGCTGAACTATACTGATAAATAACTGTAATATGACTGATAGCTGGTTACTAGAAACTGGAACTGATAACTGTCAACTGATACTGACGCTAAGAACTGGTGGCTGATAACTGAGAACTGATAACTGTCAACTGATACTGACGCTAAGAACTGGTGGCTGATAACTGAGAACTGATAACTGTCAACTGATACTGACGCTAAGAATTGGTGGCTGATAACTGAGAACTGATAACTGTCAACTGAGCTAAAGCTGAGCTGTTATCTGAACTGGTACCTGTCTGGTGTTATGGGCTATATCCCCCCAAATCAGGTAACTGAACATCTGAACTAGTACCTGTCTGGCGTTATGGGCTGTATCCCCCCAAATCAGGTACTGAAAACCGGAACTAGCCTCATGTATAATCATGCAGTGCATACTGTGGCTATATACGCATATATAACAAACCTGGTGGGTGTTATGGGCTATATCCCCCCCAGCCAGTAATATCTAGTCTCTCTGGTCAGAGTGTGTGAATGACACCCGGTCACACTAGGTGTTTCAACTCCCGCCTGAACCAGAGGGGCTGTATCCCCCAGACGGGTAGTATCACACGCGACCGGACTGTGTGTCCAATGTCCAGCCTCTATGGGGGACTCCAAATCACACATAACATATAAGCATAAGCATGTATGAGGCATAACACATGTGGCGACAATATATATGGACTCAAAGGAATGATAAGAAAACTCTGGATGGAATTGTAGACACAACCTGAAACTTAGAATCTGTCTAACTCTTTGATTTTTATAGAAATTTCGGCAGAGTTTCCTCTAAAACTGGATGATCCGCAAAACAGAACCAACACTATACTATACACGGGAATGGATACCCGGATAAACTGATAACATAAACAAATTAACTGGATAACAAGATGAGACAACTGGATGACATAACTCATCCGCAGATAGAATGTCTGGACAGCACCACTGTCCTGAATTTCAACCTAATTTTCAGAGTGTACATCAAAGATATAGACCTCATGGTCTTCATGAAAGATGTGGATATATGTCTTAGGATTCTGGAGATTCTTAAATCATCTTAATATCAATTTTGTATAAGGAGTTATGATCAATATACTAACAACTGTCCAAAGTTCAAAACAATTTTCCAGATTTTGAAACGTTTTGCCTTTCTGATTTGGACGTCTTTCACCTTGGATTTTAGTACCAAATTAAGTATATACAAGGTTTCCTTGGTACCATACAAGTTTCTCACAAGAAAAACTAAGTTTGAAACTAATAAAAGCTTCAAAATCTAAAAGATACATGCCTTGCCAAAAGAAAGGTTTAGCCTTACATACCTTTGATGTTTCTAGCTTCTAAACTTCGTTTCCTTTGAATTCCACACCTTCTAAAGCTTAAACAAGCTATAAAATAGAATTTAGATACTTTACTTAGCTATGAAGTAATTCTAAAACTCAAACTATAGACGAAATTGAAGGTAGCATAATGTTACCCTAATCGCGTAGAGCGTTTTGACGCAATCCGTCTTCCGTTTCGTGCTAAGATCAATGTTCTTTCTTCAAAACCATCAAAATATCTTTAGAACCCAAGAACACACTGCTTCTATCACTGAGTTTCTGGAAATGACGAGATGGAGGAAGATTTTTTCCTTTTATACTTGAAACATTTCAGTTTTAGTCCTCTTTTACGCTTATGGCCCTTTTTCTGGCCTGACTTCTGATGCTCATATCTTTTTATCTATAAGTTGTATGAACAAACCGTTAAAAGTGTTGGAAAGTACACTCCAAGACCTTCAATTTGGTATATGATATGTCTCCAAAAGACCTCATATAACACACTGAATTAATTGCTGAAAAAGCTCCATTACAAGGCAATTCCTTAATCGGTTTTTCCGCAACTTAAATCCGACTTTTCCCAAACTTTATATTCAATATATAAACATCTTATATGGTAATATTATGACTTTTAACTCTCTTAAATCATTCTTAACATGTCATTATAATGATATACGTCAATTTAGACGTACGGGGTGTAACAATATTCCCCCGTTAGGAACATTCGTCCTCGAATGTTAAATGAAGTATGTAGAAGCATTAAGCAACGATCTGTTACATACTCGAAGTAATGAAGAGATGTGTATATTTGGCCCTCATGTCATTTTCAGCTTCCCAAGTTATTTCTTCTATATTATTACTTTGATATAGCATCTTAACTAAAGGAATGTCTTTCGTCCTTAGTCGATGAATCTGCCTCTTTAAATTGCAACTGGCACCTCCTTATTAGTCAACTGCTCTGTGATCTGTACATCCTCTACTGGTACAACTCTAGAAGGATCTCTGACACATTTTCTGAGCATGGAAACATGGAATACTGGATGTACCTCCTGAAGGTCTGCTTGAAGGTCTAACTCGTAGGCTACACACCCAACTCGCCTGATAACCTGATATGGACTAATAAATCTAGGGCTAAGCTTTCCCTTCTTTCCAAATCTCATAACGCCTTTCATAGGTGATACTTTCAGGAATACCTAATCGCCAATATGAAATTCTAAATCTCAACGTCGATTATCTGCATAGGAGTTCTGTCTGCTCTGCACTGCTAATAATATTTCCCTGATCAACTTGACTTTATCAATTACTTGTTGGATTAAGTCTGGACCTATCAATTGAGACTCGCCAACCTTGAACCATCATATAGAAAACCTGCATTTGTGCCCATACAAAGCTTCATATGGCACCATCTGTATGCTAGAATGATAGCTATTATTATATGCAAACTCTATCAACAGTAGGTGACCATTCCAGCTGCTTCTAAAATCTAACACGTAAGCTCTAAGCATATTTTCTAATATCTGAATGGTCCGCTCAGCCTGTCTGTCTGTCTATGGATGAAATACTGTACTCAGATACACCTGTGTCCCTAAACCTGTCTGGAACGATCTATAGAAATTAGCTGTAAACTGGTGTGCCCCCGTCTAAAATAATAAATACTGGAATACCATGTAGGCGCACTATCTCTCTGATATAAAGTCTGGCATAATCCTTTGCTGTATATGTAGTTCTAACAGGAAAGAAATGAGCTCATTTAGTAAGCCTGTCAACTATAACCCAAATAGAGTCATATCTGCTCCGCATACGGGGAAAGCCTGTAATGAAGTCCATATTCACTGCTTCCCATTTCTATGATGGAATCTCGACTTCCTGTAACAAGCCACTAGGTTTTTTTTTTTTTTTTTTTTTTTTTATGCTTGACTTTAACCTGCTGGCAGTTAGCACACTGAGCCACAGATTCTGCTATGTCACGCTTCATTTCGTCTCAACAATAAATCTGCTTAAGATCATGGTAAATCTTAGTCGAATTAGGATGAACAGTGTATCTGGAATAATGTGCATCTGTCATAATCTGTCCACATAAATCTGCAACATCAGGAACACAAAGTCTATCTTTATATATAAGAACCCCGTCACTAGTAACCTATATAATAATTTTGGTTTTCTTCTGGCTATCTGCCTGTATTGAACTAGAACTGGATCCTCATACTGGCGCTGCTTTACTTATGTCACAAGGCAAGTAGTGGTTGCGTTCTGAACTGTAACTCTTGTGTCCTCTGAATCTATTAATCTGACATCCATGCTGGCCAACTGGTAGAGTGTATGAGCTAACTTTATTTTCTCTGGTTGTAAATAAGATAGACTACCCATAGGCTTGCGACTAAGGGAATCAGCAACAACGTTCGCTTTACCTGGATGATAAAGAATGTCCATGTCATAGTCCTTCAGCAACTCTAGCCACCGCCTCTATCATAGGGTTAGCTCCTTTTGCTTAAATATGTATTGGAGGCTCTTGTGATCCGTATAAATATCAACATGAACACCGTAAAAATAATGTCTCCAAATCTTCAATGCATGAATGACTGCTGAAAGCTCAAGATCATGGATGAGGTAGTTCTGATCGTGCTTTTTCAGCTGCCTAGAAGCATAAGCAATTACTCTTCCATGCTGCATCAAACACAACGAAGACCAATTCGAGAAGCATCAGAGTAAATGACATAGCCCTCAGATCCCTCTGGAAGTGTAAGTACTGGAGCTGTTATCAACTTGTTCTTTAGTTCTTGGAAGCTGTGCTCGCAAGAATCAGACCACTCAAATTTAGCTGATTTCTTTGTCAATTTGTTCAGTGGAGCTGCAATGGAGGAAAAACCCTCTATAAACTTTCTGTAATAACCTGCTAAACCCAGAAAACTACGTACTTCAGTTGGCGTCGTAGGCATGGGCCAATTCTTCACAGCTTAGATCTTCTGGTCATCTATTTTAATTCTTTCTGCTGAAACTATGTGGCCAAGAAATGCCACTGAATCTATCTAGAATTTACACTTTTGAGAACTTAGCATATAATTGTTGGTCCCGATGAGTACCCAATACTGTGCGTAGGTACTCCGGATGCTCTGATTCAGACTTTGAATAGATGAGAATATCATCAATAAATATAATCACAAATAAATCTAAATAAGGCCTGAATACGCTGTTCATTAGATTCATAAATACTGCAAGGGCATTAGTGAGTCCAAACAACATCACTAAAAACTCATAATGGCCATTCCTAGTCCTGAATGCAGTCTTAGGTATATCAGATTTCTCTGACTCTAACCTAATGGTAGCCTGATCGCAAATCTATCTTCGAGAAGCACTTGGCACCCTGGAGCTTGTCAAACTAGACATCAATCCTGGGCAGAGAGTATTTATTCTTAATAATGACTTTATTCAGCTGTCTGTAATCTATGCACATGCGTAGAGAGCCATCTTTCTTTTTTTACAAATAGTATCGAGGCTCCCCACGGGGAATTGCTGGGTCTGATGAGGCCTTTATCTAACAAATCCTTCAATTGCTCCTTAAATTCTTTCTGTTATACAGGTGCCATCCTGAAGAACATGCCCCTGATGGCGTGCTGATGCTGAGCAAGCAACTGGTGATCTAGCTGGCTAGGCTGTACAACTGCCACCCCTAGGCGGGCAACCTTTCATGAAATAGCTGCCTCGCGACAAATATAACAAGTATCAACTCCTAACTGACATGGACCCAAGTGGCGTCTACCACAATCCGAACATCTGGGATATGTCTGACTGGCCGGTATAGAAGTACCACGACACTTTAATCTTGAAGTCAGTGATGTGTGACTAGATCTAGACTGAGGAGATCTATCAAATCTCAGGCCATGAGACTATGGAGGTATACTAGCTGGTGGTTGTCTAACACTCTGCTATCTACTCGCTCCAAATGTCTCTCTAAATGAACAAGACAATCTGCCCCTCTTGTGTAACACTCTATCCCTGTCGGCTCTCTGTTTTTGCTTCCTCTCCTCAAGTAACAAAGCAAATGCCTGAATCTTATGTTCATACATGACTGCATAACAACTGTCATACGCTCGTTCACAAGGTGTGGAGCTAGTCCCACTATATATTTGTGAATTCTATCCTCCATATTGGCTATTAGGGTCAAACCTTGCTAAGAAATTAAAGCGATAATTATACTCTTCTACACTCAAACTTCCCTGTCTCAAGGTCAGGAACTGATTAGCACGTGCTCTCTGTGTCTCTATGGGCAAATACTGATGAAGGAAGGCATCTGAGAATTCCTTCCAAGTCGTGGGAGTAGCATCAGGCTGTCTAGATAGCTCCCATGTCTGATATCACCCTGCTGCTAAGTTATCCAATCTGAATGCATCCAACTCTACTAACTCTGTGTCTGACACGTGCATAACCCTCAACATTCTGGCTATCCTCACTAGAAAATCCTGAGGGTCCTCTCCTGTACGGGATCCGATAAAAACTGTAGGCTCTAGCCTGATAAAATCATTGATCCTGGATCCAACATCTCCCTGGGCATCTGGACTGTGTTGTCTAGTCTGAGCAACTACAACACTGGTCAATAATCTGATGGCATCCCTCATTTTCTGCCCCTAACTGTTGGGTAGAGGAGCTGGACGTACAGTAGCTGCGGTACCTCTAATATCGCCCTGACCTGAAGGGATCTGTGAGGCCTCAGATGGAGCCTCAGGTCTGAACTCCTCACTCTCATCCACCTCAAGTGGCACTCTACTAGTACCCTGGCCGGCAATGGCCTTGCTCTTCTGGGCATCTGTTATTTTCTTCGGCGGCATCGTTTTGCTGAAAACAATATTGTTAGAGGCCTGAATTCTATAATCATGGCTCTATTGCACGATCTAGAGAAGAAAGAGAGACAACTGTCCTGAAGTGCCTTGTAGCCTCCTGTTTAAAAGTATGGCGCGCAACATACTCCTAAACAAGACTCTACTAGACACGGCCTGTAGACACCCTAGGACTGAACTGCTCTGATACCACATGTGTCACGACCCAACCTAGGGTCACGACGGATGACCAACACTAAGTATCGATCATCATTAATTCTGCTGATAATCTGCTAACCATTATAACTGATAAATAGAATAAGCATAAACCTAGCTGATAAGGAGTATGCAATGCAAATAGCTGACAAGGCTAACATAAGCTGACATACATAACATACTGACTGCACCACACAGGGACATATCTACAGGCCTCTAAGAGTGATGAACTGAATATACAAAGGACGAGATAAGACCCCGCCATACCCAAGTTGGCTGACTGTACACATACCAAAAGATAAGTAACTCCGAGAGTAAGCGGAGTGACTCCAGTAGCTGATAGATGGCCTACTAACATGGTCCAAGCATTGATCTATCTGCACCTGCGCGGCATGAAACGCAGCGCCCCAGAAAAAGGCGTGAGTACGATATGTACCAAGTATGTAAGGCATGAGCATATAATATGTCATAGCTGAATGAAACTGTAGGCTGGAATATAAATATGTAAACATGAGCTGGAGCATAGCAATATAGCTGGAAATCTGAAGAACGTACTAAACATGATATGAATATAAGCTGAAGTCTAGCTGAATCTGAACCTGAAGACTGAGCTGAACTATACTGATAAATAACTGTAATATGACTGATAGCTGGTTACTAGAAACTGGAACTGATAACTGTCAACTGATACTGACGCTAAGAACTGGTGGCTGATAACTGAGAACTGATAACTGTCAACTGATACTGACGCTAAGAACTGGTGGCTGATAACTGAGAACTGATAACTGTCAACTGATACTGACGCTAAGAATTGGTGGCTGATAACTGAGAACTGATAACTGTCAACTGAGCTAAAGCTGAGCTGTTATCTGAACTGGTACCTGTCTGGTGTTATGGGCTATATCCCCCCAAATCAGGTAACTGAACATCTGAACTAGTACCTGTCTGGCGTTATGGGCTGTATCCCCCCAAATCAGGTACTGAAAACCGGAACTAGCCTCATGTATAATCATGCAGTGCATACTGTGGCTATATACGCATATATAACAAACCTGGTGGGTGTTATGGGCTATATCCCCCCCAGCCAGTAATATCTAGTCTCTCTGGTCAGAGTGTGTGAATGACACCCGGTCACACTAGGTGTTTCAACTCCCGCCTGAACCAGAGGGGCTGTATCCCCCAGACGGGTAGTATCACACGCGACCGGACTGTGTGTCCAATGTCCAGCCTCTATGGGGGACTCCAAATCACACATAACATATAAGCATAAGCATGTATGAGGCATAACACATGTGGCGACAATATATATGGACTCAAAGGAATGATAAGAAAACTCTGGATGGAATTGTAGACACAACCTGAAACTTAGAATCTGTCTAACTCTTTGATTTTTATAGAAATTTCGGCAGAGTTTCCTCTAAAACTGGATGATCCGCAAAACAGAACCAACACTATACTATACACGGGAATGGATACCCGGATAAACTGATAACATAAACAAATTAACTGGATAACAAGATGAGACAACTGGATGACATAACTCATCCGCAGATAGAATGTCTGGACAGCACCACTGTCCTGAATTTCAACCTAATTTTCAGAGTGTACATCAAAGATATAGACCTCATGGTCTTCATGAAAGATGTGGATATATGTCTTAGGATTCTGGAGATTCTTAAATCATCTTAATATCAATTTTGTATAAGGAGTTATGATCAATATACTAACAACTGTCCAAAGTTCAAAACAATTTTCCAGATTTTGAAACGTTTTGCCTTTCTGATTTGGACGTCTTTCACCTTGGATTTTAGTACCAAATTAAGTATATACAAGGTTTCCTTGGTACCATACAAGTTTCTCACAAGAAAAACTAAGTTTGAAACTAATAAAAGCTTCAAAATCTAAAAGATACATGCCTTGCCAAAAGAAAGGTTTAGCCTTACATACCTTTGATGTTTCTAGCTTCTAAACTTCGTTTCCTTTGAATTCCACACCTTCTAAAGCTTAAACAAGCTATAAAATAGAATTTAGATACTTTACTTAGCTATGAAGTAATTCTAAAACTCAAACTATAGACGAAATTGAAGGTAGCATAATGTTACCCTAATCGCGTAGAGCGTTTTGACGCAATCCGTCTTCCGTTTCGTGCTAAGATCAATGTTCTTTCTTCAAAACCATCAAAATATCTTTAGAACCCAAGAACACACTGCTTCTATCACTGAGTTTCTGGAAATGACGAGATGGAGGAAGATTTTTTCCTTTTATACTTGAAACATTTCAGTTTTAGTCCTCTTTTACGCTTATGGCCCTTTTTCTGGCCTGACTTCTGATGCTCATATCTTTTTATCTATAAGTTGTATGAATAAACCGTTAAAAGTGTTGGAAAGTACACTCCAAGACCTTCAATTTGGTATATGATATGTCTCCAAAAGACCTCATATAACACACTGAATTAATTGCTGAAAAAGCTCCATTACAAGGCAATTCCTTAATCGGTTTTTCCGCAACTTAAATCCGACTTTTCCCAAACTTTATATTCAATATATAAACATCTTATATGGTAATATTATGACTTTTAACTCTCTTAAATCATTCTTAACATGTCATTATAATGATATACGTCAATTTAGACGTACGGGGTGTAACAATTTATTACCCTACATATACTATTTTTTACTCCCACTCTTCCCAAAATAAAACTCTGTCTTCCCCCCCCCCTCTCTCTCTCTCTCCTCCCCCTCCTCCACCCACCCTCCCACCCACCCCTACCGGCCGCCCCTTCATTTTCGGTGATCTAGTCCTCCCGTGAACCACGACGGTGCTGTTGCTGCTACAGATCTGAGCTTGTCGAAGTTGCTGGTTCGGATTTGCTTCTTCTTCTCCTTCTTCTTCTTTTTTTCTTTTTTCTTTTAAAAAAAAACACATACATATATGTATCCCTTTGTATTTTAATCTATCTACATATTTTTGGTGATTACAGTGGTTGTTAATGGTTATTTGAAGGTGGAAGAAAGTGTATGGTTAGTTTTTCTACAAGTATATGTATCTGTATGTTCGTGTATATACATATATTTATTTCAATCACATAAGTGTATGATCTTGTATATTACTGTATGAATATATATATTTGTATTTTTTATATGTGCTTTTATTTGTATGTCAAGTGTATGTGTGACATACATAAATTTGTGCGTTTGATTTGTAGATCTATAGATCGTTGTATGTATGTGTGTGTCTAGTGTATGTAAAACATATTATTTTTGTGTATTTACATGTATTTTTTGTTTGTATGTATGTTGCAAGTGTATTTTCAAAGAGAAATCAATGTTTATATGTGTCTTTTATTTTTTAGATTCAAAAGAGCAAAAAAAAAAAAAATAATCCGGCGGGTGGCCGGCGGTGACGGCGCCGCCTTGGGTGGTAGCAATGTGAGGGGGGCAGCAGGAAGAAGGAGGAACCCTAATTTATTAGTTTTGTTGGTTTTGTATATAATGTGTAAAAAAATGTTGGTATTTTTTGTAAAGTGGAATAATGTTGTTATTTTTTATAATTTTGGTGTTAGGGTTGTATATATTTGTAATTAGCCCATTAAGCAAATCATTGCCTATAATGTCATAGTTCTACAATTCTCCCAAAGGAGGCTAGTAGATGCTAAACTTTTACAAGTTTCTTTCCACTGGGCGACTGGCGCTAAATTTTCTAACCAATGGCAAAATCCTTGTAAAATTGACCCATATAGTGATTAGGGGTGTCAACGGTTCAATTCGGTCGGTTTTTTCATGAAATTTATACCATACCAATTTTTCGTTACTCTATTGTGCATAATTAAAATAAGACTTTTCAAAACCGTCCCATTCATATCGGTTTTCCTTCGGTTTCGGTTAATTTTCAGTAAATTTTTTTAGAACTCTGTGGTAGTGTCGTACCATTATTAGAAAGTGCTATTTTTATGTAAAATACCTATAAATTTAATATAACACAAAGTATGTTTAAGATAATATTTGAATAAATAATGACTCTTAAATGGTCATAACTAATATTTAATTACTTGACATATTTTCGTTCTCTAGTACAGTCAAACCTTGTTATAACAGTCCCTCGTTATAACAACATTTCAGTATAACGGCCTAATTTTATCCAGAACCGATTTTTCATATTATATTTTACCTCTATAACAGCATTTGACCTATAATGACAGTGGCATGCACTATAGCGGAACGCTCTTTGTAAAATTACCTCTCTATAACAGCTGTACTCAAATATTAGGTAATTATATTTTATAGGTGATATATTATGTATTGAATAAAATATAAAATATTTATGATAATCATTTGTACCATAAATATACTTCCTTTTTCACATTCATACCATAAAAATAATTATTAGAAAATTGTATCAAATATGTATAGTTTGTCGGTACGGTGCAACTTTGTCGGTACGGTGCAACTAGTTATGGATTTATTAATAATGTATTAACTATTACATTTTTTAATTAATGAAATATGATAATCTATTGAGATTTTATAATTAACATGTATTTTTTACCTACTTTTCGGTTATAACAGCTAAATGAGATGTAAGCATCAAAACGCCAGTATACATATATAACAGTACATCACTATAGCGGCCATGAAAGTTCCAGACAAACGCTGCCACGATAGCGAAATTTGACTGTATTGAGCTACAAGTAATTGTCACTCTCTATTAAGTAGATAATATAACATGATACCATATACATGACTTTAGTAAAATTTATTTATAAAACAATTAATCATAAGAACATTATTCTATAATGATATTATAAAATCAATGAAGCAAAGACAAGATTTTTAAATAACACGAGTTGACAGATATTGATTAAATATAACTCAAGAACTAGAATAATAAAAGATTAAGTATATGCTAAGAGAAATTTAAACGAGTAGAAAAATATTTGATATCTTGGTCACTTAGTAACTTGATGTATGCTCAAGTTTATTAGTCGTACTAATTGATTTAGTGTATATGAGTGCGGATTAGTTTGGTAGTTTGCACTTTCAGTGCTAATTAGTATATGCAACGTTGTATTTCCATCACTTTATGTGTGTAAATATATTCGGTTCGATTTAGTATTTTTTCGATTTTTTTTTATTTTTTTAAAAAAACCTACCCTAATTATTCGGTAGAGTTATAGAGTTATATTCAAATCATCATTTTTGGTAAAAAAAAGTGGTTCGGTTCGGTACGGCTCGGTCGGTTAAGTCGGTTTTTCGAAAACCATGACACCCCTAATAGCGATCATTCTGGATTCGCCACGATATTTTTGAGCTAAAATCTTGGCTATCCGCCATGATCTTTAAAGTACCTCAATAATTTTGGTGCCAACGTATTTTTTGCAAATGTTTCTAATGGGAAAACTATTTGCAAAAAAAAAAAACGCGTCCTATTTCTGCAAGACACCCAAGATTTTACCCTTCAATATATGTATTGATAGACGATAATCAGGAAATGTGTAATTTCCTTATTAAATTACTGACTCATCTTCAAAGAAAGCAAAAAGATAATTGTTCACAAAAGAATCCAAAGGAATAACCAGGAAAACTAACAAAACTTCTGATTCAATCCATTGTTCTAATTTACTTTCACTCACCGGCTTTAATTGAAAAATCGCATCCCAACGCCTCCCTTCAAAATGGAAAAATGTAAAAGGAAAATTAGTGAAAGCGATTGCAGAAGAGTTGTCAATCTGCGATTGGGTACCAAGCCGATAAATTAATGTTATACGATCAAACATGCATTCCTTATAACAATATTTTATCATGACGGTATGATTTTCAAATGTTACATATTTTATTGCTACATAGCAACACTCTACCTATAACAATAATGTCATTCAATATAGCATCATACTCTTTGTAAAATCACTTCTATGACAATCATACATTATGTAATGAAAATATTATGCAGAACTATATTATCGATTGAGATAAAAAAATCAACTGCTAAGCCCTTAGAGTACATCAATCAAGGAAAAGTAGTTGCAACCCTCTTGATGAAAATTTGGAAAGAACGCTTCGCTAATTCAGAAGTTATACTGTCGCGAAGAGACTGGTATTTACGAACAATCTATAGTTGTAAAATTCTTACGTCAAACCTGAAAATTTTAAAATTTTCATTTAATTTTAATTGTATGTGCTCCTGATTTTTTTTTTTTTTGCCAGTAGAGTACCACTAATTATGAAAACTTATTGGCATTAAATATTTAAAAAACTATCTTTTTTTCATTCATATCATAAAAAGTACAAAGAAATAATTTTTGAATATTTTTTGTTTATAACAGTTAAGAGATCTAATTACAAAATAGTAATTAAGTGTAAACATATATAACAACACCTATAACAATAATGAAAATTTCAAGTAAAAGTTACTACTATCATGACGAGGTATGACTGTAATTTAAACATGAAAAAAAGATGGATCCCGCCTACCGAGAGTTCCTTAGATGACTAAAGTTAAACAGAAGCATGCGACGTTAAAATGATAGTGAAATGCAAGTGACAATCTATCCCTTTATATTATGTACTCACGCAGTTTGATTCGGAAATCAATGTACTAGATCACTACTTCATATCATGTTTTAAACTCCCGTATTAACAACACAAAAAGCTAAAGAAGGAAGGAAATGAGAGAAGACACCATATCGTTACTGCAAATCTTACTAACAAAGACAAAAGACACGATACGAAAGTGACACAACTTAAATAAGAGATATAACATCGTCAATTGGAACTAATATATCATTCGATATTAAAAAGTGGACCTGATAATAAGAATTTAAAACTTCGAACAGTATCCTAATAATTAACGATCCCCTAGTTTGTAGTAGCACTTTCGAACGCTGTACTTATCAGTTAAAGGGCTTTCTTTTTTCATTTTATGCTGTTTCATCTTTACTTCTACTTTCACATCAGTAGACGTAACAGGGGTTCCTTCGTTCTTTTCTTCTTTAGTCATTTTTGGCTGTTCCTTTTTATCTTCTTTCGTCTTAGCACAGCTTCCTTTTTCCTCTTCTTCTGATGATGAAGACTCAGAGTTCATATTTGGGATGGCCCTAGAAGCAAGTGACACACCAACAACCACACCAGCAGCAAGACCAAGACCAGATAAAGCAACTGCTGTACCTGCAGCAGTAGCAACTGCAGTAGTAACCATCTCAGCAGCCACCATGGTTTTAATAATGGAAGCAAAAATTGCGAAACTCATTTTCTCACTTAATCTTGGTTTATCTATTTCTCGGAGAAGAGTACGTGGCTGCAATAGACATACGCATATCAGTATATATAGGAAATACTATTTGGTGACTGTGAAGTCGACTTGTTAATGAGAGTTATAAAATCGAGATGTAAATGCAAGGTCTTTGAAAGTGTAAACGTTCGATCTCTTCGATTAGTGTAGATGCACGTCTTGGAAAATGTAACACTCCTCAACTGTACTAGAAGGCTCGGTAAAGCAAATGACTACTACAAATAAAAGGAGTCTAAACAATGAGCAGATAATATTGACAGTGTATTGGTCGATTTCTGTTCGATCACAAAGGGGATGTGTTCGATCGTGTTGCAAAATTATTGTCGGTTCCGAAGACATATGTTGGTAAAAATCGATTGATGTGGCTTCAGTTTAATGGCGTGATCGGAATATTCCGAAAACAGCCGTTCTAGCAGATAATCTCCATTGGTCTTATGCCACTTTTATCGGAACGGATCCAGCGCATTTCGTGGGACGTGGGCAACTGCTGAAGAGACGCGGGGAATCAGAATTCTTCTAAAGTTGGGCACTTCATTTCAATCTATAAATAAACTCCCATTTTTCCCCATTGTGGATACGTTCATCTGAACACCACTTTTTCATTCTTCAGCTACACACTCGCTCATTACACTATTGTTATTTTCTCATCATACTAGAGTTAATCTACCGTCATTATCAAAGCAACCATTGTATTAAACACCAATCGTGGCTTGGTTCAAGCGTGGAAGAAGATTCATCTCTATCATCGAAGCACCGTCCTCCGATTCTTTAGTACAATAAGCTTTTATCGCTTTATTTATTTATTCATTATTGCTTATTCCGCTGTTTGCATGCTATTTCCATTATTCGATATTTTAATTCATCACAGTCGATCTCATTAATCTGTTATCGTTACCTTGATCGTATAGTTGGTTCACTATCTAACTTGCTTATTAATATCGAACATATCAAGTGAATTGCTATTGTTGTTTTCCGATCGTAGTGTTATCTGATTGAATACGTTTTTATCGATCACATTTATTTATCATTATACGCAAATTTGTCATCGAATCTGGTTAAAACCAAACAGTTAACATCGAACGAAGTTAATATATAAGTCGTCTTCGATAGAAACTTGCCCGAAGTCAGATCAGCACAAACTATTAATTCGTTATCTACTCTATTTCGTCTGTTTACTTCTGCCTTCGAATTGTCCATTCTGATTACAACATCGGATTTGCCTATTTACACCTTCGAAACTGATATTTGCATTGTCCTCGAATCGAAGCCTTGAAAATCGATTACTTGTCAACGTAAATCGCCTGTCAATCGATCGAATTGAGATATAAACGGTCGCCTTAGACTCAACTAAATACAAATTTAATTGTAAAACCTGAAATATATTTTTAGGAAATACAATTTGGTGCCCACCGTGGGGTCTAGGCAATCGATTTATTCCGAAATTTGAATCGTTTGATACTACTTACGTTTGCTTTTTTGTCTTAAAATGGCAGATGAACGTAACATCGATGTTACCACCGCTTTGAACGGTCAACAACAGCTCAATCCCAATGACGGGGTTCATGTTCCGGCCAATGTTGAAGCGGTCGATGAGTCTACCAATCACGAGCAGGATCCGATTCATGACGACATTCCTACTGGTTCACAGCTGAACGCGCCCCAAGGACGACGACCCGGTAAGGAACCCGCGGTCGAAACTGAGTCAGAAGATACAAATGTGGAACTAATGGCGTATTTGAAAAGGCATGACGCTCAATTCGAAATGATACAAGAACAGCTGAAGGTCCTGTCTAGCTCTATCGGAAACAGAGGGCCCACCTCCCCGATCACACCCCCTGCAAGCATTTCGACTTCGGTTCCTCAGGGCGCCGTAACAGGGAGACTTGCAGCGGGGGTCGGATCTGGAGGATCGGGTACGGCCGTCGTGGCTATGGGAGCTCCGGCCTCCGTTACGACAGAAGTAAGGATGTTGGCTACGATGCAAACCCTGTTGAATGACACAGTAGATAAAAAGTTCAATGAGATAAAATCATTTATGGAAAAGTTGCCAAGTGTTCCGAAGTTAACGGACGAGGTCGCTAAGAAATCTATATCAAAGCGTCCGTTTCCAGCAAGAACGGCTCCACTACCCATTCCTAAAATTTTCAAATTGCCAGAAAGTTTGAGATACGATGGAACCACAGATCCGAGAGACCACATTGACATGTTTTCGGTTGCAGTTCAGGCGAACGACCTGACTTCGGAGGAGATCAATTCGGTCAGTCTTAAGAAGTTTTGTGAAACATTGAAAGGAGCAGCACTAAAGTGGTATTTGCAGCTACCTGAAAACGAGATACTGAATTTCGATGATATGTCAGCCAAGTTCATTCGATCACATACTGGGGCAAAAAAGATAGCGCCAAGGGTGGAAGATATCTTGAATGTTAGGCAACGACCCGGGGAAACTATCAAACAATTTGTGAAACGATTTAATTATGAAAAAATCCACATCCCAAATCTCGAGGAAAGGTGGGCTTGTTTGACTTTTGCTAATAACCTGCGCACTGACTCAACAGAGGCATGGAAGTTAAAGGATCGTCTTAGGAAAATCAATGCATGGACGTTCGACGATCTATATCGTGAGTGCGAACCAAGGATCAGGGCTGAGGAGGAGGAGCTGCAGTTGGCCCGAAATAATCACCAGTATGATCGACCACCACCATAGAGAGTCGAGAACGACAGACGAAACTACAGGGACCAACGATGGGAACCCTACAGTTTCCCTCGAATGGGGAGCAACAACCACGAAGCTGGCAGCTCGAAAAATCAGCCGAAGAGAGGGCAATCGAACGCATCTTCGGCTCCAAATGATCGATCACTGCCTCCAAAAGTGACGGAATATAATTTTTGCATATCAACACCGAGCTTGGTAAATCACTTGAAGGGGATGGGTGATAAAGTCGTGAAGTTTCCGGGTCGCATAAAAACAAATCCAAACACAAGGGATGAAAATCTATGGTGTGCATTTCATCATGACTTCGGCCATACAACGGAAGAATGTAAGGCATTAAGATAAGGAGTGGCCAGCTTGCTATAAAAGGGGCACTTAATAGAATTATTGACTGATAGAGGGCGAAACAATTTTAGGAAAACGGTGAATGTTATTATCGGAGGAGATGACGTTTGTGGAGTGACTTACACTACAAAGAAATATGCAAAGGTCTCGTTCACACGAGACAAACGAACTCGGGTGGATATGAACGATGAGATTGTGTTCGGGGATTTCGACTTCGATGGAAGGATTCATCCCCACCACGATGCTTTAGTAGTAACGATGAGGATCGACGATGCAGATGTAAAAAGGGTATTGATTGATGCGGGCAGTTCAGTCAATATAATACATGCAAGAGTAGTTGAACAGCTGCAGTTGAGCGATAAGATCGTACCTCGGTCAACGGTGTTGTCGGGTTTAAATAATGCAAGTGAAGTGACCGTTGGAGAAATCATAATTAAGACATATGCAGAAGGCGTCGAAAGTGAGACATCATTTCAAGTGATGAAAGGCGAAATGGCGTACAACGTGATACTGGGTCGACCGTGGATTCACGCTATGGGAGCAGTCCCATCGACTCTACATCAAGTTGTAAAATTCCCTACCCCAAGGGGAATTCGCGAAATAAGAGGTGAACAACAGGCTTCTCGAGAATGTTACTCAGTAGCTGTTAAGGATTGCTTTCAAAAATAGCAATTACAGCTAGTGGAACCCGTGGCCGAAGACTTCACTGCGGCTCCGTCATGTGCTCTGTCACAGTTAGCGGAACCCGAATTTGAAGACAAATTCGCACAGGTTCCACCATGCGTGAGAGAACCGTACAAACAAAAAGCCGGAGACTCTACGATAGAAGAATTGGAAGAAGTAATGTTATTCGATGGTAAGCCTGATCGGAAAGTCTGTGTGGGAGCAGAATTGGATCCCGAAGTGAGATCAAAGATCATATCCTTTCTCAAGGATAACTCTGATTGTTTTGCTTGGTCTCACGCAGATATGATAGGAATCGATCCAAAAGTTGCTACACACAAATTAAACGTCGATCCAAAGCATCGGCCGGTGAAGCAAAAGAAGCGGCCGAATGGAGGATTCCGGAGGAAAGCGATCAACGACGAAGTAGAGAAATTGTTGACAAATGGGTTCATTAAAGAGGTTAAGTATCCAGAATGGCTTGCAAATACCGTCGTGGTACCAAAGAAAAATGGCAAGTGGAGAGTATGCGTCGACTATACCGACCTCAACAAAGCTTGCCCAAAAGATTCGTTCCCACTGCCTCACATCGACAGGCTGATCGATTCGACGGCAGGGCATGAAATGCTGAGTTTCTTGGACGCCTACTCAGGTTATAATCAAATTTCGATGGACCCAGTAGATCGGGAGAAAACTTCATTCATCACGGACACGGGGACTTATTGTTACACAGTTATGCCCTTCGGCCTTAAGAATGCTGGGGCTACTTATCAGCGTTTAGTTACTACCATGTTCAAATATTTGATCGAAAAAATGATGGAAGTGTATATCGATGATATGTTGGTTAAGTCGTTAAAAAGAAAGAATCATTTGAGTTATTTGAAGGAAACTTTTACGATATTAAGGCGGTTCAACATGAGATTGAACCCGAAGAAATGTGCGTTCGGGGTCGGATCCGGCAAGTTCTTGGGATTCATCGTATCGCAAAGAGGACCGAGGCCAATCCAGACAAAATCAAAGTGATTGAGAGCATCTCCGAAGACTTGACAACGGTGAAAGAAGTTCAACAGCTGACCGGTCGAGTAGCCTATCTCAGCAGGTTCATCTCGAGGTCATCTGAACAATGTCACAAATTCTTTTCGGTGCTGAGGAAAAACAAAAGCTTTGATTGTACACCAGAATGCAAAAAGGCTCTCAAAGAGCTGAAGCAATATTTGTCCAATCCTCCACTTCTGTCGAAGCCAGTCGAAGGAGAAATGTTGCTGATCTACTTGGCCGTTTCCGATGTTGCGGTAAGCGCCGTCCTCGTTCGCGAGGATGGAGGTAACCAATTTCCTATCTATTATGTTAGTAAAACATTGTTAGATGCAGAAACAAGGTATCCACATCTAGAAAAACTAGCACTTGCACTAGTCACCGCTGCACAAAAGCTAAGACCTTATTTCCAATGTCATTCAATATCTGTTATAACTACTTTCCCATTGCGAAATATTTTACATCGGCCAGATCTCTCTGGTCGATTGATGAAATGGGCGGTCGAGCTGAGTGAATATGACATCACTTACCAGCCTCGCACCGCCATAAAATCTCAAGTTTTAGCTGATTTTGTAGCAGACTTTAGCGCTAACATCTTCCCGGAAGCAAAGAAGGAAGAATTGATGATAAGAGATCCAGACCCCGGAGTCTGGGTGATGTACACCGATGGAGCTTCAAACGTAAAAGGGACTGGCCTCGGAATCCTGTTGATAGCACCTACCGGCGAGAAACTCAGGTATGCGATCAAATTACATGCAAAGACTAACAACGAGGCCGAATATGAGGCCCTCGCTGCAGGTTTAAAGATCGCAAGAGACTTGAAAGTCGAACGACTAGATATCAAAAGTGATTCTCAGTTGGCGGTAAATCAAATCCAAGGCGATTTTTGTGTTCGAGATCTGAGGATGCAGCAACTGCTCGAAAAGGTGCAAAATCTTCTAACTTCTTTTCAGGAATGAAAAATAGCTCAGATACCGAGGTAAGAAAACATTGAGGCAGACGCCTTAGCCAACCTTGGTTCTGCAGCAGCTATCAATGGAAAACTCGACGAAACAGTGGTCCATTTGTTCGAATCCCCACTTTGTCGAAGCATCAAAGAGGTAAACAATGTTAATCATACTTGGGATTGGAGAAATAAATATTTGTCTTATTTGCAGACAGGCACCCTTCCAGGTGACAAAAAGTCTGCCCGATCACTTAAAGCTAAAGCGGCAAGATATTGTCTCGTAGACAATCAACTCTACAGACGAATGTTCGGTGCCCCTTTAGCAAAGTGTGTAGGACCAGATGGAACAAGCTATGTGTTGAAAGAAGTACACGAAGGCGAATACGACAATCACTCTGGCAGCAAGTCATTGGTTCGAAAGATAATAAGAGCTGGATACTATAGGCCAACGATCGCGGATGATGCCAAAGAGTTCGCTCGCAAATGCGACAAGTGTCAACGATTTGGCAACCTCATACATCAACAAGCAGAGCCACTTCATTCGGTCACGTCACCGTGGCCATTCATGAAGTGGGGAATGGATTTGGTCGGGCCGCTTCCAACAGCGCCTGGTGGGGTAAAGTTTATTTTAATTCTTACGGATTATTTTTCTAAATGGGTAGAAGCAATTGCTTTGGCTAAAATTCGTGAACATGAAGTCATCAAATTTATTCATCAGAATATCATCTGTCGTTTTGGGATCCCGAAAGAGATCACATGCGACAATGGTAAACAGTTCGTGGGAAGACGGATCACTCCCTCCCCCAACCTCTTCGACTTCTTCCTCGCCGACCAAATCTTCAATCGGCCCAGTACCAGCACCAGTGATGCCTGTTGAAGGTAATCTGTTAAAATTAAACAAAGAATGCAACTCGGCTGAAGGCAAAACTAAACTTACCATGGTTTTTCGCCTTCACTTTCAAAAGAGCCACGATCGGCTTCCAAGTCCTCTGATCGTTGGTAGTTTCTTTCAACACTTTCTTCAACCAATCAACGATGTCGAGAACTAACTCGAACAGAACTTTGCTGGCTGCACACACTCACGAGAGTAAAGCATGGAATAAATACAAGACCAAACAAAAATCAAATACTTATGTGTGCGGTTCCAGCCAACTGGAGACATTCAGCCCCCGGAGCCACGAGCTGTTCTGTCGGGATATAAACAAAGCGTTGATCCCATGCCCTGAGATCATCGTCGTTATCGGAAATTAGAGCTCGGCTACCTCGTTTTTGCACAGTAATAATGCCAGCCTTGTAAACTCTAGGAGAATATAGGTGAAGAATGTGTCTGAGTGTGACCTCCACTCCCACCTTCTTGCCAATCCACTGATACATGGCAACCAAACGCCACACCATCGGGGAAATCTGCGCTAAGCAAATCTTATACAACCGGCAAAACTCCTCAATTATTGGGTCGACCGGCAAAGTAAACCCTATCGTAAATGGGTACGTCAAAACGGCGGAATGTCCACCATAAAAAGTGGTCAGAGTTGATCTCCTCGGGAGGCACACTAAATCGACCTCACCTTCTTTCCAACCACAATCCTCCCTGATTCGTGGTATCGACTCCTCAGTGACAGCCCAAAAAACTGAATCGACAGGAATATTCTTCTTTTTAGCCAGTTGAACGTCGTTCTGGGTACTAACCTTGCAATCATCGTCATAAGTAAACTTCTTCGGAAGAATGTCAGTATAAAGCTTTTCTGGGCCGAAGTCTTTGGGTTTCCTCTCTCTTTTTTTCCCTTCTTATCTACTAAAGGGCCAGCAGCGGGTTGCGGCGGTGCCGTGGCGGCAACGGCGGTGGGGGGAGTAACTCCGGCGTCGGTTATATTTTGAGAAGAAGACATTGTGCAACAAGTTCAACAAATTGAAGCAGTTAACTTGAAGATTTGAAGCAAGAACTGATAAAAACAAGCGAAGAATTCTGAAAATTTGCTTGAAGAATTTTGGAGAATTTTGGAGAATTCTAAGAGTTTAGAAGATGTAAAGTCTGTGGAATGATTTGAAACTGATACTTATAGGGAGAAAGCCATCATGGCCTTGGGAACCGACGAAAACTGCCACCCACACGATTTCTGACACGTGCGGCGACTGGAAGTTGAAATGACAGCTTGACATTTCAAAATGAAGGGACACGAATGCTCCACGTGTCTTCCCGCTTAAAATTTCAGGCCACTTGCCAAGTTTTTACGGACACAGGACTTAGCAAGTGGGGGGGGGGGGGGGACTATCTGTATTGGTCGATTTCTGTTCAATCACAAAGGGGATGTGTTCAATCGTGTTGCAAAATTATTGTCGGTTCCGAAGACATATGTTGGTAAAAATCGATTGATGTGGCTTCGGTTTAATGGCATGATCGGAATATTCCAAAGACAGCCGTTCTAGCAGATAATCTCAATTGGTCTTATCCCACTTTTATCGGAACGGATCCAGCGCATTTCGTGGGACGTGGGCAACTGCTGAAGAGACGTGGGGAATCAGAATTCTTCTAGGGTTGGGCACTTCATTTCAATCTATAAATAAACCCCCATTTTTCTCCATTGTGGATACGTTCATCTGAACACCACTTTTTCATTCTTCAGATACACACTCGCTCATTACACTATTGTTATTTTCTCATCGTACTAGAGTTAATCTACTGTCATTATCAAAGCAACCATTGTATTAAACACCAATCGTGGCTTGGTTCAAGCGTGGAAGAAGATTCATCTCTTTCATCGAAGTACCGTCCTCCGATTCTTCAATTCAATAAGCTTTTATCGCTTTATTTATTTGTTTATTCATTATTGCTTATTCCGTTGTTTGCATGCTATTTCCATTATTCGATATTTTAATTCATCACAGTCGATCTCATTAACCTGTTATCGTTACCTTGATCGTATAGTTGGTTCATGATGTTTGGCATTTTATGCCTATATTTCCTTAATATTTCCTCACGTTTGACTATTTTATTAGCCCGTTTTCTAGTTTATGAATGTGATTTTGCACTGATATTGGTCGTACGTGTGTAGGTTGTTATGCAGTGCATTTGGAGCTTTAAAGAGCATGATCGAGCAAGGAATGGTTGGAAATTGATTGAGGATTGGATCGAGCACACGAAGACACGACGCGAGGCGAGTTGCGGAGCAAGGAAGAAGCTGAAGTAGCCTGGCGCGTTAGGCCATGCGGCACGCCACCCAACGTGCCAGCTTGTTGAGCGCGGTTTTGGGTGCGGCGCGGGGCCAAAGCGCCCAAGTTTCGACGTAAACTGCTTGACTCAGCGCATTCGGGGGTGCGGGGCGCCAGTTATAGCGCCCCTGGAGCGTTTTTGGACTTCCTATTTCGTCTAGGCTTAGGTGTAACTTATTACTAGGCCTTTATCAACCCTATAAATACTCTTTTACTTAGTTTTTGATAGAAGTTCAGACTTTGGAGCAATTTGAGAGCACCATACTTCATTGAACAAGGGTTTATTCCTAATCTTTCATCTATTTAATCATTTACATCATTGTTTCATCAATTCATTGCCTTGTGATTATAAATATGCGTGGCTAATTCTTACGTTCTAGGGTTAAAGTATTTCATGAAAGTTGATGTTTGAAGATTGATTCCCATTATCTATGGTTCTTAGATTAAACTCGAAAGAGGGAATTTATGAACGCAATAAGAAAGAGTAGGGCTAGATTGTGAACCCTGGCATCGGAGAACCAATTTGTGAGTAGGATAGACATATACTTGCTCGCCTAGCTTAACTAATTACAGAATTCGTTAATGCGTGCACGTGATTCAACCCATAGACTTATAGGGATTGGAGTAGCCTGCATAGACCATGAAGAATCGAAAGGTTTTCACGGGTACATTTAATCTATTAGTTAGTAATTCGGGATTTGAGAAGTGGAATCAATTGAAAAACTCAACTGGATTGGTCGTAGCTCTGACCCTGGACCGTCTCATTAATATTGTTTACAACAAAAACTTGCCCCATTGTTTGACTGAATTTCCACCATTTAAATTGATGTTCTTCAGTTGATAAAATTCTCACTATTGGAAAAGATCCCTGGATAGTTAGTTAGAAATTGTTTGTTAAGCGCCAGTTTGAATAGTCCTCGTGGGAACGATACTCTACTTACCTCTTTATTACTTATCGACCACGTATACTTGCGTGTGCGTTGGGAGCAACAAGTTTTTGGCGCCGTTGCCGGGGACTAATTATTGACTGATTTCTTTTTGAACGATTACTTATTATCTATTCAGGTTTAATTTTTTTGTTGAGTTTCTTGTGCTGTTTCAGGCAACAAGTTTTGCATGCAAAGGAATAGAAAGGACGAACCACTCGCACCTTTTGATTCCGAGCCAGAGAGGACCTTGAGAAGGGTAAGAAGAGAAGCGAGAGACCGAAAAGCACTTGCAATTGCACTTGCTTCCTTACCCACTGGAATGGCAGAAGAACGAGCAGTAGCAGTGCGAGACGTCGCTCTTCCCAGCCTGGGGGGAGTAGCGTCGAGTATTGTGAAGCCCGCTATCACCGGGCACTTTGAGATTAAGCCCGGCATGATTCAGTTGCTGCATGTGACTGGGAAATATGCTGGATTACTTCATGAATATCCGCAGCAACACATTCAGAATTTCTTGGAGATCAGTGATACTTATACACCATCGGGAGTTCCTACTGATTATGTTCGCTTGACGTTGTTCCCGTTTTCACTGATTGGGGCAGCAAGGAAGTGGTTAAAGGCTGAAAAGCCTGGGTCTATCACTACTTGGGAGGATTTGGCTAAGAAGTTCCTGGCTAAATTTTATCCATCTGTCAAGACAGCCCGGCTGAGGAGTGAAATTATATCCTTCAGACAGATAGAAGGAGAATCTTTGTATTCATCTTGGGAGCGATTTAAAGCTTTATTGAGAGATTTTCCACACCACAACCAGTCCAATGAGGTTATTGCACACACTTTTGTTGAGGGGTTGAATGCGCACACTAAGATCGTGGTAGATGCTGCTGCTGGAGGCCAAGTACTGGCCTTAAATTTTGACCAGATCTATGATTTACTTAACAAGTTTTCGCAGAGCAATCCTGATTGGCAGGGTGTTGGTAGAGCTACTGCACAGAAATCTACTGAGGTACTTCAATTAGATGCTGTTTCAGAGCTGAGGGCGAAAATGGATGCTATTTCCAATCAAATCAGCAAGCTAGCTCTGCCGCAGACTCAACAACCAGCAGCTCCAGTGCAACAACTTCAAGTCTTTTGTGAGGTTTGTGGAGAGGATCATGCCACTGACGTCTGTCCATCTAATCCAGAGTCAGTATATTATGTGGGTAATCAGAACAGGTCACAGGGTCAGAATCGCAATCAATATGGTAATAGCTATAACACCAGTTCGCGTAATCACCCTAATTTTTCTTGGAGGGATAATCGTGAGCAGCTTTAAGGCAATGAGAGACCCCAAAATAATCTTCAAAATGCACCACATCAGGGGTCACAGTCGCAGACTCAGCCACAATAGTCTAATTCAGTTGAGGATATGCTTAGGAAAATTCTTGTAGGGCAGCAAAAATTCATGGATGATTCAGCAGCTCAGACACAAACTATAAAAGATTTGAGCAATGCTCAGAAAGATATTGAGAGACAAATGGGGCAGCTAGCTGGAGCACAGAATAATAGACCTCGGGGTGCTTTGCCAAGTGATACAGAGATAAATCCTAAAGAATTTGTGCAAGCAGTTACTTTGAGAAATGGAAGAGCTCTAAAAGAGGTTCCCCCAAAGCCAAGGAAGCCTGTTGGTGAGTTAGAGCCTAACATTGATAGAGAGGTGGAGAAAGAAGCTGAGAACGTGATAGAAAAGCAGCCCGAGCCTGCTATTGTGAGACCACCACCACCTTTCCCTCAAGAGACTTCAGAAGCAGAAAGTTGATGCAGCATGCAAGAAATTTTTGGAGATCTTGAGTCAGATTCAGGTAAATATTCCTTTGGTAGAGCTTTTGCGGGATGTTCACAAATATGCTAAATACATCAAGGATATTGTTGCTAACAAGAGAAGACTGACTGAATTTGAGACAGTTGCACTTACTGAGGAGTGTAGTTCTAGAGTTAGAAGCAAGCTTCCTCAGAAATTGAAGGATCCTGGCAGTATTACTATTCCTTTGAAAATTGGGGAACATGAGGTTGGACGAGCTTTGTGTGATTTGGGTGCTAGTGTGAATTTAATGCCTTCATCAGTTTTCAGGAAACTAGGCCTGGGTGAACCATGACCAACTACTGTGACTCTGCAACTGGCTGATAGATCTTTGACATGCCCCGATGGGATTATTGAGGATGTGCTTATACAAATGGGTCAGTTTATATTACCTGTTGATTTTATTATTCTTGACTATGAAGCTGATCCTGAGGTTCCTCGCATATTGGGAAGAGGATTTTTGGCTACTGCTGATGCTGTCATTAGAGTTAGAGCTGGAAAGATGATTATGAAGGTAAATGGTGAAGAAGCTGTATTCAATGTGTTCAGAGCTACCCAGCTTCCTTCCCATTATGAAGAGTTGTCCATGGTAAAAGTGATAGATGATGAGTTGACTGCTGATGAGAGGTCATTCTTGGCCTCTAGTGTTGATTCTCTGGAAAAGGCACTCTTATGTGATGATGATGATATCCTGAAGGATGATGACATTGAAGAATATTTGGAGATTCTTAATATACAGAGTAAATTCATCCCAGGATGGAAGAAATTTGAGGAGCTTGATGGCATCATCGTGCATAGATGGCATCAAAAGTTTGAGAGTGTAAGCATTACACACATCATCCTTCAACTCTTCAATCGTCTCAGAAGGATTAATTTCCATATCCCCTTCTAAAATCAATGTAGAAAAGTGTCTAGAATGCGGTACAACCCACTCACACTTTGATTCATCGATCACATCCTCTTTCTGGTACGAGTTAGAGTTAACTACAATTTCAGCTTTAATTTTATTGTCTAACTCTAGTACCATATTTTCTTCATCGGCATCTTCACACACCATATGGCTAGATGGTTGGCTTTCAACCCTTCTCTCATCTAATGGAAATTCATGCTTTAGATCTTCTACAATAGCCATGATTTCTTCTTCTAATTCCACGTCTTCTTGGCTAGTTAGTTGAATTCCCAATAGTGTAGCCAACTGATTCACTTGAGCTTATATCTGGCTTAGTTGTGCTCTACGTTTGTCCCAAACCTTTTTCAGTTCAGTTTCATATTCTTCCTCATCATCCTCTACTTCATTGTACCAACTGTTATCATAAGAGAAAGAAAAATCGTCATAATAGAGGCTCGGGGAAGAATAAGACGTATTAGTACAACCATAATAATGATCACCTAGCCACATGTTATTTTCTAATGCCATGTTTTTTTTTTAATCTAAAAAAAGAATATGTACAGAAACGAAGTTAATTGAATAAACAATTCAGCTATCCTAACAACTAAAATAACACTGTGTTCCCCGGCAACGGCGCCAAAATTTGATCACCCTAACTACGCCCTATAAAAGAGACTAAGCGGTCGCGGCAAATATAGCTCGGTATTTAAAGCCCCGAGGTCGAATCCCACAGAGAACACTCGTAATTCAGTCGTTAATCTAACTAATTTATCTAATCAACCAACTTCAAGAGTTCATATTTTAATGATGGTTTTAAAGTAGAAACTAAATAACAATAAGGTAAATAGCAAAATAATAAAAAGTAATCAAGCAAGGATATTAAAAGTCTAGAATTGATTTATACCGACTCCTACCTATGTGATTGACTAATGATTCAACAAATTCAACTTGGTTCTTCCTATTGAACACTTGCTCCAAATTCACAACTAACCACTTCCGTGCACTAGCTATGACTTTCACTAACTAATCTTCCAACTAATTAATGAAGATGTTTAGGACTACAAGTATGGTTCACAATCGGGCTCGGTGGTCACAACTCACCCTATTGACAACCTAAGTAATTCCTTGGTTTTAGGTTGAAATATTGCTAAGCATTTAACCCTAACTCGTGAATTTATTCCTAAACGCACAAGGATAAAAGTGACAATCAATTGGGGGCCCTTCCAATCAATTAGCAAACAAAACGTAAATACTTAGATAGGAAGAATAATCAAGTTTCATTCATCAAAATCAATTAATCAATTCACATAGTATTGGAGTGGTTCAATCAACCCTAGAATAGGTAATTTAGCCACTCATGGTCATCAAGAACAAATCAAGAATAATCATGAATGAATAAACTATAAAGGAGAAGAAATAATGGAAGAAAGAACTCTTAATCTTCAAGTCTTTAATCCCACACCTCCTTGTGTGTTCCTTGCCTCCAAGAGTCCAAAGATTCTCTCCAAAGTGTGTTTTTAGGGCTTTTATATGGAATCGGATAGGTAAAATTCGTTTCTGGCTTCTCCAAAATCGGTTGGAAAAACATCCCAGCCGAAACACTGGTTGGCGCCCCGCGCCGATGGCTGTGCCAGCTACCTCTCCCAAGTGAAACACTCCCTGCAAAGCATGCACAGGTGTTTCAACTGTAGCTTCACCCTTTTTCATCCAAATTGAGTCTTTTTTGCTCCAATTCATTCCTACATCATCCAAACACATCAAATTAATAAATTAACTCACTTTAATAATCGTAAGAACGTAAATCCCACAAAACCAAGTTAAAAATAGTGAGAAATCAATGCCAAAATATACATATTATGCACCGCATCTCTAGGATGGGGCTTGTCCAAACTCATCGATGGTGATAGAAACTCGAACAAGAAAATGATGAAAGCTCCTGGAAGGAAGAGCCATTACATTTACAGGAATGAATTTGAGCGTAATCCTTCTGATTATTTTCGAAGGCTTCGTGATTAAATCACTAGTAATTAAGAAGCTTAGTGTCATGATGATGGATACAAATGGAAATTAATGTCTTTTTATCTTGTCAAGTCTTTATGTGGTAATCACCATGTGCTTTGTTAAAGCGTTGTTATTCTGCTCTATTATTGATTGTCAAAATACTACATTTCCGACGTTTGATTATTTTCTTTTTGGTAATGGGTGAATTGTAGTAGTAGTAAAAACTAGTCAGATTACCAATTGTGGTTAAAAACCTTGCCAAATACGTTCTTACCTAATACTCCATCCGTCTTAAATTATTTGTCATTTTTTTTTAAAAATAGTCGTCTTAATATATTTGTCCAGTTAGTAATTCAAGTAAAATTTTTCATTCTTTTCCCGTTTACCCATAGTAGTAAATGTCTTGAAGACCACAAAGATTTCACTTATTGGTTAATATTATAATTGTTCAAATACCAACGAAGATTAAATAAGTATAAAATAGTCAATAATCTCTTCTCATTAATAATTTCTTAAGGGGCGTGTAAAAGTGAAGAGGACAGATAACTTGAGACGGAGGGTGTACATAAGTTTGAAAATTAGTTGTTGGGCACGTGGTAAGTATCAATAGAATAAAGGAAATATTAATGTTACATAGAGATAAATTTGGATTACCAACTTTTAACTATCTGTTACTCTTGTTTTTGAGTCGAAAGTGTCAAAGATAGAGTGGTTCTAATAGATGTTTTGTTTCAGGATTATATATGTTCAAGAGCAAGTGGAGATGTTTCAATTTGTTTCCACGATAAAAGATTTTTTCTAGTCCAAGTCACTAGCCAAATCCACACGATTATGAGCCATGATTGAATTGGGGTGTTAGGCCTGGATGACTGCCTTGGTCGATGATTAAAGATCATGTCCATGATTGGACCTGTACTGAAGGAGCCTGAAGTCTGCCTTGCTCCACGATTAAGATCGTCTCCTGGAAGTAGCTCCATGGTTAAATTTGTCTCCCCAAAGAACAGAGGAGGATATAGCCTTACCTCAAAGTTACAACACAAAAGGATATGAACTATCCTTTCAAAGAAAAATACTGGAATGGTACTAATTAATACACCCCGCCAGCAAGTATCTAGCAATTGTTTTTAACTAACAAAAAAATTGGCCTGCTCATATTTTGATCTAATACAAGGACGCTGGCTATTGTCTAGGTGAATTCTACTTTTGGTCCCTAAAGGAAGTTGATGGACACAAAAATAGAAGGCTTCAAACTTTCACTACTAGAAAAACTCGTTTTAGGGACGGAAGGGTAGAGATGGCTAGCCGTCCGTATTTGTGTAGAAACGGATAGCCGTCTCTAGGCTACCCTACACTTCTGACAATTTAAAAAAATAAACAAGCTAGAGATGGCCTGCCGTCCTTATTTTATTAGAGACGGCTAGTCGTCCCTAACCCTTGCGTTAAATTTCAATAAAACACACGAGTAGCAGCCACAAAAGCTTCAAACACCCAAACAACTCATATTCTTCCTTAAAAAAACTCTCTCCCGATTTTGCAGCAGCCACACAAGCTTCAAACACCTCTAAAACATAAATCAAACAACTCACCTTCTTCATTTATCTCATTGGTAAGTTTTTTCCGTTTTTTTTCTTTTTCTCAGTAAAACATAAATCAAAACGGGTTTAATTAATTTTTTTTTTCAAAATTTGCAGCGCCACCGGATCTCTGCAGCACCGCCACCGGATCTGAGCATCAACATATATTTTTTTTCACTTTTATTATTTCTCAAGTTTCTTGCCTCTATAGTTAGGTCCTTGAAAAAAATTAACCTCAAAACAAATAGGCATTGACTAACTATAAGTATGTGTATATATATTTCAAGAATTGAACCATTAAACATAAATAAAAGCCGAATCTTGATATAAAAGTAAAAGGAGTTTGAAATAAGGTGATAAATTGAATTGAATTGTTACCAGAAAAGAAGAATCTTCAACTGGTGTGAGAAGGGGTTGGTCAAATAGTCATAAAATATGAAAGGAGGGTGTAGTTAAAGGGAAAAGTGTTAGATAAAAACAATAAAGAGTATATCATAGTAGCAAGAAGTAGGTGAAGACAAGATGTGGGATCTAGTTGGTTGTCCTTGTAATTAGGTATTGTGTTCAAGGCCGGCTGAACTATAAAAGCAACTAAGGCAATAGCTTGGGGCTCAATTTTTTGGGGGCCCCACTTTTTCTTAAACATGTACTCCTATATAAATTATATAAAAGAAAAAATTGTATGTATTAAAATTATAGAGTAATTATTTGGGGAGAAAGTACAATAACATTTTTGAAGCGTATGAAAAAAACTTTCGATTTTCTGTTTCTTTAGATCACAGGATGATAAGAATTTGAAAAGATATTGTCTTAACCTTGAACTTTCTTCAACACATAGGAGTAATAGTTATTCTAGTATTTATTGTTTAGATTTATTATCAAAAGTGTTAAGAGAAATTAGTATAAATAGAAGATGGTGATCCGTCAAAATACTGAATCAAATAAAAAAATTTGACTCTATACATATATAACTTGTAAATAACGTCAAAAGTTTTTGTAATTGTTGTCTCAGCCGAAAGAAGTTTTTCAAAACTGAAATGCATAAAATCTTGTCTAAGATCAACATGTCTCGAGAGAGATTGATTGGATTAACTATATTATCAATTGAAAGGAAATGTTAGAACAAATCGATCATAAAACAATAATTAATGAATTTACATTTAAAAAGCTAGAAAAGTAGAGTCTAAATAAAAATATATATATGAAGATCGTTGATTGTTTTTTTTTTTTTTTAAAAAAAATTCATTAATTGTATTTTTAAAAATATGACCTCTTTATGAAGTTTGGCTTTAGGCCCCCAATTTTGTTGAGAAGTCCCTGATTGTGTTAGTGTTAAACTGGGGAAGTATCAAAACATGTGAAGCTAATTGAGAAAGTAATGGGTTATTAAGTTATTAACAATAATTTTAGTCAAATTCCCAAGTTAGGAAGATAAAAATAATTTTATGTATCTATATTTAGCATAAATAAATATACCTAACCAAATTAGCAAGAAAAAATTGAAGATAGCTTTGATTGTTTTTGCTAATAGTGTCATGCGAAATTAGGTTGTAGTAATGAATATTTGATTCTTGATTTTGCCTGCAATTTCTCAGTTTTACATAAATTGTGTTTGTGTTTTGAGAAAGTCAAGAATGTTAGGTGCCTGCTTTAAATGATTGAGTTTTGACTATGAAATCAGTAGATTTTGATAGAAAGCCTAAAAGAGGTTGTAATGCATCTTTATACTAAAGGTTTTATGTCAAATTATTTTGTATGGACTGCACATGGAGAGTTTGATCCTAGTGTCAACATAGACAATATATATGCTGGTGCGAGTAGTTTGTATGCTGACAATGAGTCTCGAAATAATCAGATTCATGAAATGATTAATGATGCATTCGGGATGTTCCACGAGGAACCATCCCAACCAATGTTGGGCATTTTCCAAATGATGAGGCCAAGTTCTTCTATGAACAGTTGGATGAAGCTAGTCGCCTATTTTATGAGGGATCAACGCATTCTAAGTTGTCGGTTGCAGTTAGATTGATAAGTATATAATCATATTACAATATATCTCAAGCCGGTATGGATGAGATAATTGGGCTTATGAATAAACTTAATCTGACTAACTTGGGGTTACCTGGATCATACTACGATACAAAAAAATTGGTTTCCAAGTTAGGTCTTTCTTCTGAGAGAATTCATTGTTGTAGAAAAGGTTGCATGTTATTCTATAAGGAGGATAAGGATAGGGTTCATTGTAAATTTTGTGGGGAGGATCGTTATAAGCCAGTAAAAAAATGAAAAGGATAAGCAGGTCCCAGTTAAGGCGATGCATTATTTGCCCCTTATTCCTCGGTTGAAAAGGTTGTATGCATCAATGAGCTCTGCTCCTCATATGCGATGGCACCATGAACGCACAAAACAACCTGGAATTCTATGTCATCCTTCTGATGGTGAAGCATGGAAGCACTTTGATCGGATGTATCCGGTATTTGCTAGTGAACCTAGAAACATTAGGTTGGGTTTAAGTTCTGTTGGTTTCACTCCATTTGCAGTCTCTGCCACACCATATTCTTGTTGGCCCATATTTATCAGCCCGTCTAATCTTCTACCTGAATTGTGTATGACAAGTCCATACATTTTTCTGACTTGCATTATTCCGGGTCCACACGACCCAAAAAGCTCGATTGATGTATTCTTGCAGCCCTTGATTGATGAGTTAAAAATTTTGTGGCATGAAGGTGTGGAAACATATGATTGCTCCCTTAAGGAAAACTTTATGTTGCATGCTTCTTTGATGTGGACTATAAATGATTTTCCTACTTAAATATTATCTCGTTGGTCCAATTCTGGTAAGTTTTCTTGCCCTTGTTGTATGAAGGACACAAAAGCTTTTTATTTGAAAAATAGAGGAAAGAACACATGGTTCGACGGTCAACATCGATTCTTGCCAGATGATAATCAGTTTAGGAGAAACACTAGTGCATTTATAAAAGAGCAAAAAGACTTTGATGACCCTACACGAAGGTTGTTTGGTCATGAAATTTTGGGATAGGGTGAAGGGGTATCCTAAGGTAACTGATAAAAAAAATCCTTTAAAATAACTGAATTTGGTGAATGACACAATTGGACTAAACAAAGTATATTTTGGCAGTTGCCTTATTGGAAGGACAACCTTCTCCATCATAATTTGGATCCCATGCACATAGAAAAGAATTTTTTTGATACAGTCTTTAATACAGTGATGGATGTCACTAACAAGACAAAGAATAATGTTAAGGCCAGGTTGGACATTCAGAAATACTGCAGGCGTAATGAATTGCACCTATATCCTGTTGGTGACAAGGTTCGGATATATGATTACTTATACTATAGACGTAATGAACTGCACCTATATTCTGTTGGACATATATATGAATACTGTAGGCCAGGTTGGACATTCAAGAATTTTTTTGATGCAGTCTTTAATACAGTGATGGATGTCACTAACAAGACAAAGACTTGTGCTCTAACATATTACGGGAAGAAAATCTTGAATTGATGGAAAGAAACATCCCAGTGATCTTAATTAAATTGATCAAGATCTTTCCTCCTGGTTTTTTCAATGTGATGGAGCATCTGCCTATTCACCTTGTGGAAGAAGCACGCCTTGGAGGCCCAGTTCGGGGAAGATGGATGTATCCTTATGAAAGGTAATCTCTTTTCAAGTGTCTGTATACTTATGTTTATATTAATTCTTTAAACTCAACTACTGTAACATGTTATGCAGGACTGTTGGCAAGTGCAAGCGAAGTGTGAATAATAGAAATATGATTGAGGAGTCGATATGTGAGGCTTATCTTGTAAGGGAAACTATGCATTTCTGCTCGTGCTATTTTGGTACCGAGGTCCCAGTGTTTGATCAGTCTCCTCGAGCCCCAGGCCCCTCATATCATTCTATGCGTCCACCCAGCCTGCCTTGTCATTCTATGCCTGCACCCGGTTACTCATAACACTATGTTCGTGTACCATGCCCATCCTACCAGGCTCATCCAGAGATGGTGTTTGTTCCTACTCTGACTATTCGTCTGCACCATGTTCCTTCCCCAGTTCCATCAGATTCCCCGACATTGTCTACTCTGGGATCACATGGTTTGCCTGACTCAGAGTCTCCCACCCCTTCTTCTCCGGTTGCCTCTACTACTAAAGGAAAAGGAAAGAAGCATAATAAGAATATAAAGGTACCAGATGCTTCTGGCCAGCCGGGGTCTTATGATGATTGTGGTAGGTTAATTGTTATTCTTGACAACCGTCGTGGGTAAGTTGCCAATAGGGACATTAGAGTATTAAAACTTGAATATATATGATTACTTATGCTACATTTTATGTAGTTTTATACTATCAGAAGAGGCTGCGTTTTTTGTTATAAAAGCTATGCACCCACATTTTCTTGAAGCTTGGAGCAGTTTTGAAAAATCCCAGTAGTTATCAGAGCAAGGATGTTTGATACATTTAAGGTATACAAGCTATTTCTGCTATTTTTTTTAATATAATTTTTCCTATCATATATAGTTTTCTAACATATTATTAAAAATTACAGAACAAGGTTTCTTGGAGTAGTGAGTATCCTGATTCCATTATAATTCAGTGTTTTAAGCAGAGAGCGGCAACCCGACTTAGTAGCGCATTTTATAATGCAAGACTAACTGGGAACCCCCAGAGTGGGTCTATGATGACTCTTGGATCAAACTGCTGGCATATTGGGAAACTGATGAGTTCAAGGCGTTATTAGAGCAAGCAAAGGCTGCCCGGGCATCCGAGAGGGGTGACTCTTTACATACTGGCGGTTCGGTTAGCTTGGCGACACATAGACACATAATTGTAATTTGTTAATTGAGATTTTCTTGAATATAATTAATATAGGTGCTAATATTTATAAGCTTATAGGAGCAAGCAAATGTAGGACCTATGTTCGATATTGATTTTTTCGAGAAGTTTTATATTTTATATGACGAGGATGGTAATGCTGTAGGCTTTATGGAGAGACGTATAGAGAAAACCATGATAAGTTACTAAATTAAATCCTCTATTTTTATTTAACATGAAGAAAGTATACTTATCCTAAATTTTGTTTATTTCAGAAAAAATTAGAGCTGCACAGGAGCAATGGGTTTAAAGCCAAGGATTTGATCCTGGATCCAGCCCACTCAAGAAGAAGTTACATCAAAGTTTGTTCAAACGAGTGGTGGATACAACAAAGGAAGAGCCTACGGATTCGGACCTAAGCAATACAAGAAACCATCCCGTGTAGATATCTCTACTTCTTGCTCTTCTTCTTCTTCCCAGGTTTCCAATGATGAAGTACTTGTAGAGTTAGAAAGGCTAAGGCAAGCAAAAGCTGTAAACACAACGAAAATCAAGAAGTTGGAAAACTTTATGGCCAAGTACATGTCGGAAAAGGGTAATGGTACTGACTCGTTTAGAGTCGAGTAGATGGTTGGTTTGTTAAAACTTTATGTTCTAGACTTGGTTTTTATCCCGTCCTTATTGTGAGACTTTATGTTTAAAACTTTATGTTCTAGACTTGGTTGTTATCCCATTTATGTTACATTGTGAGACTTTATGTTAGGTTTGTTAATGTTTATTTTTAGGACTTTATATGTTGGTGATGGATTCGGCACAAGTGTTATGTGTATTTATGTTTATAGTTTAAGTTTACGGAAAAATTTATTAGACTTAATATTATAATATTTGTGTATTCTAGTTTAGTTATCTATTCGGCTAGCTGTGTATATGAATGTGTATTGGTTTGGCAGGCATGTATCTATTTTTAGACAATTTATTGTGCAAGTTTATCACAGATAGCGACGGCTAGCCGTCTCTACCAAACAAAAACTATCAATATAGGGACGGGCAGCCGTCCCTAAACCGAAAAAAAAAAACAGATTTTAGAGGTTAGGGACGGCTAGCCGTCCCAGCCTGACTACAAACTTAAAAACAACGACGGGCACCCCTCCCTTAACAAAAACTTATATTTCAGATTTCACTGTGTAGGGACGGCTAGCCGGCGCACAAGCAGTCTATATAGCGGACGGCTGCCCGTCCCTATGTGAACATCGTCGAGCGATTTACGGACGGACGATGCCATCGCATAGCTCGTTCGTAAACCTCGTTTAGGGACGGCTAGCGGTCCATATTATCTGTTCCTAAATTGCGTTTTTCTAGTAGTATTTGCTAACCAATCTGTCACCTGGTTTGCTTCTCTTTGTTTCCAAAAACTGTGGATTCGGTATTCTTATTTTCACATTGATCTCAACCATGGACGGGAATAGTGGTTGATGGTAACATTTGCCTGCTTAATGATTGTAGAAGTGTCATCAATGATTTTGTTCAATCTGAGGTTGGTAGTCTTGTTATCCTTTAGCATTTTCGCTATCACTTGGGAATCTAGTTCTAGTGTAAATTTAGTGTAGCTATTGTGTATACACCAATCACACCCCACTTTAGCAGCGAAAGCTTCTGCATAGTTATGACTTGTACACTTGATTGGAATGGAGAAAGCCATAACAAGAATATATAGCACTTATTTGGGTATTTGGAAGAGGATTTTCGTACTAAGGACAATTTTCTTTTAGAGATTGACTATTGCTCCCCCTTTTTTAGTTTAATCATGTTTCACTACTTTCCCGTATTGTGGTTTCTGTTTCTAACATGAGTAGTTGAATTCATAACTATGATAATGATCGTGTCATAAAAATTCAAAATGGGGCCGGGATCGTGTCATAACAATTGGGAAAGAGGGGTACAGTAAAACAAACTCTAAGTTTACATCAATATATCTAGGAGCGTTCACGGTTTGGTTTGGTTTGGTTTGGTTGGTTTTTGATTAAAACCATAACCAAACCAATATAATCGGTTTTTCAATTCTTAAAACCAAACCAAACCAAATAAAAGTTATATCCATCGGTTTGGTTATTGTCGGTTTGGTTCGATTTGGTTTGGTTTTATCGATTTTTGAGAAACAAAATAATAATAAAGATAATAAGAGTGATAGAAAGAACTTTTTCTAAAAAAATAAATGATAAAAAGATAATTTTTCATAAAAACGAATGATAAAGAGAACTACAAGTATGCTCTTAGTCTTATACAGCTAGAATGTTGCACAACTTGAAATTACTACAAGTATGCTCTTAGTCTTGAACAACTTGAAATTTTAACTTAACTACACCTAGAATGTTGCACTCTTGCCACTACAACAAATCCTGGGGCAATTGAATATAAATATTTAGAACAAAAGAAAGAATTAAAGAAAACTTATATTTACACGATGTTTCTGCTTTCGATATGTCATGACTCATATATCAAGTTGAATATGCAATGGTTTTGGAAAAGAAGATGTCAAAACTAGGATTTGTTTTGCCTTTAAACTTCATCGATGCGTCTATGTGTATGTGAGTTCGATTTTTTACCGAATTTAATATAATTATAAGCTTATTGAATGAATTGAATTCCTTGGACTAAATGAGTTGATTTCTTTTTAAAATAGATTTAAAAGTTAGCCACTCCTTTGACTAAATGAGTCGGTTTCTTGTTAAAATGGACTTAATAAAATCTAATAACATTTAACCTACTATAAATTCATTGAAAAATATATAAAATACTTAAACTACATTATAAAAAATATTATATTAATATATATAATTTATCTGTTCGGTTTGGTTATTTCTTCGGTTATTTTTCATAAAAACCAAACCACCCCAAATAATGTCGGTTTTTAAAATTTGAAAACCAAACCAAACCATATCCAAGAACGTATCGGTTATTTTAGTCGGTTTGGTTTAGTTTTCGATTTGGATCGGTTTTTAACCAAACCGTGAACACCCCTAAATATATCTATGTAAGGAACAATTTCCAAAGCAAAATGGACTTGAAAGCAAGATGTAAGGACTCGCAACAACTTGCTATTGGAAAAAGAAGGGGGAATACAAATATAATACTCTTTCCGTCCCAATTTATGTGGCGGTATTTGATTTGATACAGAGTTTAAGAAATCAAAGTTGACTTTGAAAATGTTCAAATTTATCCTTAAAAAATAAGAGAGAAGATTGGAGCAATCAAAAACTTGATTGTGGCTTTTAAAGTAAGTAGGGCCCAATAGGGATAAAATAGAGATAATATATTAAATAGTTGATAAATAAGAAAATATGATATTATTTTTTAGACAAACAAAAAAGAAAAGTGTGACACATAAATTGGGACACAGAGAGTATACTCTTAACTTCTTCTCTAATTAATACGATGGGACTAGAGTCGCAAATTCAAGAAGTTCAGCATTCCGTTCAAAGATAGACATGTCCTTTTCACTCAATGTTAGAAGTGCATCCACGCCTCCGCTTTGGTTACCGACAAGAAAGAAAAACTTATCGCATAGGCCATCTAGCATGCTCACCTTCACAGGCTTCCCCCATCCAAAATCTATTTCATGAAGTGGAAATTTTAGTAAGCTACTAAAACTGTATATGTTATACTCCTGACCTTCAGGGTATAATATTTTTCCGGATGCCAGTTGATGTATAAGTTTAACATGTAAGCTATTTTTAATATTATCTCTGTTCTTGGTTTGTTCTTTTCCCTCTCTTAATGCATGTACTAAGTTTGGTAATGTCAAGTTTTCTTCCTTGAGAATTGATATTGGAGTAGTACTAGTGCATAGATTTCCAACACAATTTGGCGACAAACTCACCAGTCCTCTAAGATCAATAGCATAAGTGAATGAGGTAGATTGTAAGTTTTTGGACATAGCTAGTCCACATTTAAAGAGAAGTGCTGCGACAACTTCAGTGCGTGTTGGATTTTGGACAACATCAGCTACTAAGGCCTTGAGAGCATCTAATTTGGTAGTAGAAAAAATTAACCTTCTTTGAACACAATGCTCCATGTTTGGTGGCTTGATTACGGGATTAAGTAAAGGACTATCACTAGGAAAAATGGATTGTTGGACATAGTGAAGAGATGGTAGTGGCAAATTTGGATGGCGAGTAATGTTAGCCCAATCATTGAAAAGATTGCTAGCATTGCACCCATCTCCAATCTTGTGTGATATGGACATACTAATAACTATTCCTCCACATTTAAAGGAACTAAGTTGTGCGATAACTAATCCACTATCATCAGTAGAAGAATTAGCCCAAGGTGCTACCCCTTGAGGAAATATAAAATTTTCTATAACAGGATTGTGATATTCAATGGCAAAAGAGATGGGGCAATTGATTTCAGCTTGATAAAAGGCCGCACCCATATCATTACAATCAACCATTGTGTTATCTTTGAGCCTTCCTGCATATGGGTAGTACGAGGACAAGATTTTAGATAATGAATCCTCAAGAAGTGAAGATAATTGATCACTAATTGGGTTTTCTGATGAGAAAACATTATCGAGTTGTTCTTTGGTATAGAAAAGGGCAATGGGAATGTAAGAGTTGCTTAAGGCTTGATCAGTAAGAGAAAGGTTGTGCCACCTTTGAGCAGGAGGAGTAGGAGAGGAGGGTTTGATGAGTTTGTGACATATTATTGTTTTGGTGATCTTTTCTGGAATTGATTGAGCTGAAATTGCAGTAGAGACCATGTTGATTTGATTTTCTCACTGCTTAATTTATTTGACTGTTTCGATATGCTTTAATAGAGGGAAAATAAATGCTTTTTTTAGCTGTGTACTTGTGTCTCTTTGCCATGCATGATCATTTATATAGCCTTGAGAAAAGTTTTGTACATGTAACGAACATAACAATATGGAAGAAAAATGCCAAATTAGTTGACGCTTTAGCCAGATTCGTTTGTCCCAAATTAGTTGACGCTTTAGGATTTCAAGATATTTTTTGCTCATTCTTTCCAAGTATACCCTTAATTATTAAAGGTATTCTAAAAAAAAAAATTAATAGTCATATATTAAATAAGAATAACATAGTAAAATGTATAGTCTATTTATTGATTTTCATAATAGACGTGCAAAAATTAAAAGTGACAACTAAAATGGCACGGAGTAAGTACACGTGTGTTAATACATAATTATAAGAAAGTTAAACCAAAATAAATTTTAAAGAGACGAGACATATAATGGTGGGCTGACATTGCTGCGTACTCTTCCAACTTCCTTTAGATTATAGTAGCACACCTTGTGTTATAAAATGGATAATAATAATAATTTAGCTGGTAGGCGCGCAGTTTTCCACTAATATAATATAAAATGGATGATAATTTACACAATTAATGCATGCCGAGACATCTGTTTTAGTTTATACGACTCTACTACCTTTTAGGCTTTAACTAGTTGTGTTATAAAATGGATAATAGTAATAATTTAGCTGGTAGGCGCGCAGTTTTCCACTAATATAATATAAAATGGATGATAATTTACACAATTAATGCATGCCGAGACATCTGTTTTAATTTATACGATTCTACTCCCTCTGCTCCTTTTTAGTTATTAACATTAACTAAAAATTTGGACCAAAATATTTGTCAATTTAAAATACCAAAATAAAATTTAAAATATCAATTCTAAAAGTAATTCCAGTCACATGGAAAATACCAGAAGATGGAAAATGCAAAATTAACACGGAAAAAATGAATTTAGGGACTTGATAATGGCTCTCTCTATGCCAATTCAATGCAGTAGCAACAATCTAGCAAAAGCTATAGCAGCCAAAGCTGGTGTGTTGTGGTGTTTAGAACATGAAATTACAACCTTTGAACTTCAACTAGACTTTATGTTAGTTGTGGAACTGCTAGAACGAAGATCCATCAGTAATGCTAAGCTAAGAAAAACAATTGAGGATACTACACAGATTCTGACCCAAACTAATGTGAACATTTCACATTATTACGGAGAAAGCAAATCAAGTTGTCGATGCCTTGGCAAAAAATGCTATAATATTGGATGAACCCAACTACCCAAATATTTCCATACCTTTCAACAACTTCCTAGAAGTGCTGAGGGGGCATTTCAACTTGATAAGTGGCAATTGTCAAGTTTTAGAAGTAGATGTGACAAGACTAATTTTTATGTAAGTTAATGTAGTCATCAAGGTCTAGGCTATTCCGATAGTAATATGCTTAGACCTGTAGGAATTTTTTTTTGTTAATGGGTTCCTCTAACTTTTGTAAGCTGACACGTTTCATCTATGAAAACACCCGATCAACAGGTGGCCATTTTAATTTTAAAAGATACCTTTACCGTTATCTTTAGGCTATGTTTGCCCTTAAAACTATCATTTAGTAGGAGTATTTGACAAGGCAATGTTCTGAGGCCCTATTAATGACATGACACTGTATGATTGATCCACATATATAGCCCCAACTAAAATAACATCCAACCCAAATTAACTAAGGGCCGACCTACCCGTAATAGACATAATTAGGTGACAGAGTGAACTTATAACATTGCAGAATCAGTGCCATTAAAAATTACTATTACACCTACCTAGAAAATACATGTGTGTTAGTACATAATTAAAAGAAAGTTAACCAAAATAATTTTTAAAGGGACGAGACATATAATGGTGGGCTGATATTGCTGCTTAGAGCCTGTTTGGGTAGGCTTATAAGCAGCTTATTTTAAGTGGCTTATAAGTCAAAAAGTGACTTAAAAGCCACTTATGACTTATAAGTTTAAATTTTTTTAAGCTCACCCAAACTGGCTCTTAGTCTTCCAACTTCCTTTAGATTATAGTACCACACTCTTTTAGGCTTTAACTAGTTGTGTTATAAAATGGATAATAATAATAATTTAGCTGGTAGGCGCGCAGTGTTCCACCAATATAATATAAAATGGATGATAATTTACACAATTAATGCAGGCTGAAACAAATTACTAGTATTGGAGTTTAAATTTGGCGCATCGTCGGTATATATTTCTTTTACACCATCAGGTAATTTAAGAAGTAATTCAAGCAACTTGATATTAGTTTACAAAAAAAAATATTAATGGAAAATAGAATTAAATGAAATTAAAATTATTTCCTTGTTTTACTCCTAACAAATCTCTTTCCTTCCAAAGGTCTCAATTTTTTCCCGAAGTTTTCTCAACATCTCGTCTAACTTGATCGGAACTCTTCAACTCAGCAAACATAGGCGGCTTGCTTCTTCTGCTAACAGTATGTCTTCAATCATCATCCATGTTATTAATTTTTTCGCGAGTGTTTTTAAGATTTTTTTTTGGGTCGTTTACAAGCATCTTGTAGAGTAAAAGTTGTACTTTAACGTTGGAAAAGCTCAATGCTTATAGTTATACGAGACATGGCAGTATTATACTACGAATATTTAACCGCTCCATTCAAACCTCAGATTAGTATATTATGTTTGAACAATTATCTGTAAAGTGTACCAATTTACTTAGCACCAATACATATTTCTTATGTTAATCTAACATTCAAAATTGTATGTTGCAGAAAAAATGGAATATCAAATTCAGATGAGCAACATATAAACGGAGTTGAAGTCACAATATATAGAAGGAATAGAAAGTGATACAGATCGTACTACACAGGTTGATCCTTATTTAGGTGTTGAAAATAAGAGAGAAACCTATGTTGGTATGGAGTTTTCGCCACTTGATGATTCGTTTGATTTTTATCTTGATTATGCACATCGTAATAGTTTTAGTGTGCGCCGAGGTCGTTTGACGAAATCAAGAAATGATAACTTAGTAATTGATCAAGCATTTGGTTGTTCAAAAGAAGGATTTCGCTCAAAGAAAAATTTCAAAAGCACTAGACCACAATATGTAACTAGAGAAGGATGCAAAGCGCTGTCATATGTGATGAAGAAAGAAGAAAGAAAGTGAGTTATTAGCAGGCTTGTATGCAAGCACAATCACGAACTTGCTACTCCAAGTAGTCAAAAGTTTTTGCGGTCAAAAAAAAAAAAGTCAGAGGCTCATAAGAATCTTATTGATTTGCTTGATGACTCTGGAGTTCGTCCCGGTAAAATAGCATCAGTGTTGATAAATCAAGCCGGGGGCATAGACCAACTGAATTTAACTGGACAAGATATTCAAAATTATTTGAGAACTAGAAGACAAAAGAATCTTGAAAAAGGAGATGCACAAATGATGCTATAATATTTTCAAAAGCGTCAATCTGAGAATCCAGGATTCTTTTATGCAATCCAACTGGACGTAGAGGGCCGTTTAGCTAATTTATTTTTGGGTTGATGCCAGATCAAGGGTAGCTTACAAAATTTTTGGAGAAGTTGTCGTTTTTAATCCTACTTATCTCACAAACAAGTATAAGATGCCTTTTGCACCATTTACAGGTGTTAACAATCATCATCAATCCATATTGTTTGGTTGCGCTCTACTTTGGGATGAAACTGAAGATACTTTCGAATGGTTACTTCGTACTTGGAAAGGAGCGATGTTTGGAGTTGCACCTCGTACAATCATAACAGATCAGGATGGTGCTATCACAAATGCAGTTGCAAAGGTATTCCCACATAGTGTGCACCACTTTTGTATGTGGCACATAGGAAAAAAGATTTCAGAATATTTAAGTCATGTTTATAAACAGTATCCTGATTTCAAGGGTTAGTTTGGTAGGTGTATTCATGAGTCCGCCACTCCTGAAGAATTTGAAACATCATGGACTGAAATAATGAAAACGTATAACTTAGGAGAAAATAGCTGGTTGCGGAAAATATATGCAATTCGGGAGAAATGGATTCCAGCATATGTGTGCACTACTTTTTGTGCAGGTATGTCGACTACTCAAAGAAGTGAGAGTATGAATTTTTTTTTAAAGATTATTTGAATTCTAGTACTCCAATGAGTATATTTGTGGTGCAATATGATAAGGCTATTAATGTTAGATATGATAAAATAAAGTAGAAAGAATATAAGACAATGTGTTCAACGCCTATCATGAAAACTTTATATCCGATGGAGAAAGAACCAGCGAAAGCATACACAAGAAAAATATTTGATATTTTCAAAGATGAATTGGTTTTCTCTCAAAAATTTGTCTATGAGAAAATTGAGGTTAAAGATGGAATGCACAAATATAATGTGCATGAGTTTGAACGACAAAAGCCTACATACATCGTTAGCTTGAATCTTGCATTGAAAAGTGTCGTTTGTTCATGTCACAAGTTTGAGTTTATTGGAATCCTATGTAGGCATGTACTGATGGTATTTATAAAGAAAAAGATTCATTTGCTTCCGGCTTGTTATTTATTAGATCGATGGACTAGAAATGCGACCAAAGAAAAAGTTGATGACTCTCCAAATGTAACAAATATGTTGAGACCCGCTTTATGGTTTAGTAACATTATGATGCATTATATTGGGCTTTGTGAACGAGCTGCATGGTCTGAAAAATATTACCAATTTGCACATAAAAAATTAGTGCAATTGTGTGAAGAACTTGATGAACTTCCTTATGGATTTGAGCAAGATTGTGTAAGGGGCGCTCAAGTTAATAAATCGAATTTGGAATTAAAATCCTTTAACCAAAGCCATGAAATTACTTTGCTTGATCCTCCATGAGCAGCAACTAAAGGATGTCCACGATCTTTGAGAATGAAAAGTGCTCTAGAAGGTACTCGAAAGACCCAAAAAATTTCTTCTCAAAGACAAAAGGGGCAGATAAAAAGCATGAAAGTTAAGAGCAAGGGAGAAAAGTAATTTAATTTTACTTGATGCATATTTATGAGAGTTAGTTTTGTATTAAGTTCTATAATTTCAAGTGTAGTTCAAAGTCACATACTGAAGTTGAACAAACAAATACTGGAACACCACTTAGTGAGCCTCACACAATGGTATACTTCTGTTTATAAATTTGTCGTTTGTCGACAAAGAACTTTTTTAAATGTACCATTTTTTGGCTAACAAATTATATTCTCTTTCTTTGTCATAAAATTTGTAAGCAATCTCAGTTATATCCAGAATTTTATCAAGGGCAAGTTGAGAACACTGGTTGTGCATATACCGCCTCATTTACGGTAAATGACTGTTCTTACTCTAGTTATGTTTATATGTACATTGTTTATAAAGCTTAAATTTGTTCTAATGACTTCAAGCTAAACATTTGCAGAATTTAATGAAAGCGGCTTCAAATTCATTCCAACATGAGAAATAAGATAAAAGATTGGAGCTTCAAAGTACAAATCCTTACTTTTTTGAAGCTGCTGCTTCTGCCTTTACAAAGAATCAAGTTATCAAAGTACGGTATGGCTATTCTCCTTAGTCCTTACTCCTTTGGAGTGAGAGCGTGGCCCCACTCTAGACTCTAATTATCATTTTCTTTTTGTCACATTGGTGTGTGGTGAGCGTGGTACTCGCTTTTAGGGTTCGATTAACTCGAATTCACATTGAAAAGTTTCATTTTGCATGGTAAAACTCTCTATCAATGATATCTTTTTGTCTCTGGAGTCGAATTCGAAACATATCAGTAGTACATAAGATGAAGGAGTATTTACCGTTTTATGCAATCTTTACGGTAACTCTAGTTATCATTTGTGTAATTATAATAGGTAAATTATTACAACCATTTGGGTTTTGAGCAGCTTACACTGCTTGACCCATCCTAACCAATATCTTAAAGATTTTGTTTGGTGTATTGTTCACTGATCTTTGACCCAAATCCTGCAGACACACTTATTATTCACGGGTCTTCTTTTACACACTAAAGTTTCATAAAGTGTAACTCTTACCCACTAATTTGACCCAGCTTCAATAGAGTGTGGAACAACAGCAGTAGGCGCGTGAACCCTTCCATTTTCTCTTTTTTCCATAATAGAATAAATAATGTATATATAAATTATTGTCTTGTAGATTTTTAATGAAATTAAAATGGCATGTAGTTCTTGGTAGTGGGGGGAAAGCTTGGTGGCATTTGTGGGAGGGGTAGGAGGAGGCAGACATGGAAGAGTTGGGTGTTGGGGAAGAAAGACAGAATGAAGGGGTGGGGTGGGTACTCTTTTTTGTTTCTCTTTATTTTCATTAATGTTTCAAATTAAGAAATGTATTAAATCAAATATTTTTTCCAAGGACACATGTCACAAGTTGATTGGTGCGTGACATACATCTTATTCAGTAAAAATGGTCAATTAAAAGCAGCGTGTCTTAGACACACCTTTACAAACTTTTGTATGTAATAATGCATCCGTGAAATTAAGTGTATCTGTGGGATTTACGTTAAAAATGGGTGGGTAAAATATGTGTTATGCCAAAGTATTAACTTGTGATACCAAATTTAATTTTGTGTAAATATTGAGTGCGGATAAATTTTTACTTTAACATATCAAAATATAAAGTACTCTAATAAGCAAATCTTTAACTTTACTTAAAATACTTTTTGTTATTTTAAATTTCCAAGTTACCAAAAAAAATCTTCACACGCTACTTTAAGCTAGTGTTTGGATATAGATTCCCAAATAATTTTTGGAAAATACTTTTTGGGTGAAGTTTGATATGAAAATGAAAAAGTGTTTTGACATACTTTTTGGGAACAAATTTTTTGGCTCAAAAGAGCCTTTGAGCTCTTATGAAAATGAAAGTTGATGTGTACATGTTAGTTTTTTGCTCAAAAACAGTTCTGTTGCTCCCTAACGGACACGTAAGTATACGTGGCCGACAAGTAATAAAGTGATAAGTAGAGTATCGTTCCCACGAGGACTATTCAGACTGAATCCTAGCAAACAACTTCTTAAAAACTATTCAGGGATCTTTTTTCAATGATGGTTGTGAAAGTTACTAACTAAAGGAAATAATTAAAAACAAGTAATTGAGATCAAGTAATAGAGCAAATTCTAAGTTGTTATCAATCAAAGAGAAACGGTCCAGGGTCAGAGTTACAAACAATTCAGTTGAGTTTTCCAGTTGAGTCTACTTCTTGATTTCCTAGATTGCTAACTAACAGGTTAAATGTACCCGTGAAAACCTTTCGATTCTTCACGGTCTATGCAGGCTACTCCAATCCCTATATGTCTACGGGTTGAATCACGTGCACGCATTAACGAATTCTGTGATTAGTTAAGCTAGGAGAGCAAGTATATGTCTATCCTACTCACAAATTGGTTCTCCGATGCCCAGGTTCACAATCTAACCCTACTCTTTCTTATTGCGTTCACAAGTTCCCTCTGTCGAGTTCAACTTGTAAACCATAGATAGTGTTCAATTATCAGGCCTCAATAACCAAACAATTAGGCTCAAGAAAGAATAAACAATCTGTAATGGTAAATCAATACATAGAAATAAACTTTCAAACATCAGCCTTCATGTATTTGCTCTAACCCTAGAACGAACAAACTATAGAATTAAAGAGAAGAATAAGAGAAAGAGAGAAAGAACTTGTTTAGAAGACATCTAGGGCTCCTCCCCTATCCTCCAAAACTTGCTCCAAAGTTTGAACCTCTCCCAAAAACTAAGTAAAAGAGTATTTATAATGTTTACAAAAGCCTAGCAATTAGTTACGCCTAAGCCTAGATGAAATAGGACTTCAAAAAACGCTCCAGGGACGCTATAGCTGGCGTCAAAACGCGCGCAACAAGACAGAACCCGTCAAATCTCGCACGCAATGGCCCCGCCCCGCGCTAAAAAACGCGCCAGAAAGCTGAGCGCCATAGGGGCGCGCCGCGCCAGGCCATTTTTCCTGCTTCGTCGTTCGCAGCTTGCGTCGCGTCGTGCCTTCGTGTGCCCGATCCAATCCTCAATTAAATTCCAACCTTTTCTTGCTCGATCATGCTCTTTAAAGCTCCAATTGCACTTCATAACAACCTACAAGTCACACGACATAAAATCAGTGCAAAATCACATTCATGACTTAGAAAACGCGCGAATAAAGTATCCAAACGTGAGGAAATATTAAGGAAATATAGGCATAAAATGCCAAACATCAGGTTCAATGCCAGTTTTTGGGACAAGTTTTACTCAAAAAGTATAAACAAACACTTTTTGACCCAAAACTCCTAAAAAATCCCTCCAAAAACTATATCCAAACGGGAGCTAACTTTACTTAAAATACTTTTTGTTATTTTAAATTTCAATCAAGGATTATTATCCACATAAAACCTAAGAAGTTTGTTGCATAGGTGACAAGTGGGCCCCTACACTTTATGAACACAAGAAACAACAAATATTATTTATTGAAACAAGTGAGTAGAAGTAGTAATTTAAATTAATCAAACGCAACTAGGTCTCTCCCATGTCAAGAACAACCAACCATTCAACTTACAAAAGCAGCAGTAGATAGAGAAATTGAAGAAAATGAAAGCAGAAAATATGGTTGAAAATGCAATGGAGAGATTTAAAAATTCAAGCCCATTTCTTGAAAACTTTGTAAACAGTGAGACTAAGTTGAAAAGTTGGATAATGCAAGATCCAATAGCCTTTACGATTTTTACTGGAGTTGTGTTAATTTTGTTGTTCAGTTGGTGGTGCAGTTGCTGCTGCAGAGGCAATAAAAGAAATGATAAGATGATGAAAGGTGGTGGCCACATGAATAACAAGAAATCCTATTGATATCCTAAGCTTCAAATTTGAGCACCACCACCACCTCCGGCCATCACATGTCACTTCCTTTTATATTTTTTTCCAGATCTTGACCACTTTAATTTCTTTATCTTCAATTTATGTATTACAAATTTTCTTGTTTGCTTACATGCATGTATTTTCTTTGATTTAGTTTGCCACTTCAAAGTTAGTAATGGTAAATTAGTTAAACGTATGTTTTATTTGTGAAATTTACCTAGGATAGACATTTAGAAGTGTCTCTAACATTAAATAGATACATTGTTCCTTATTTATGATATATAGACCTTTAACTATAGGTATTCCACTTTTAATAGTCATTACTACTAATTTCACACTTACCTAGTTAAATGCCTATTTTTGTGGGATTTATGGGTAATAACAGTTTTTATTGTGCATATCCACTTAATAATATTGAATATTATCTAATTATTTTAGACATGTTGTAAAACTAATAGTAAAGTAGTGCAAGAACAAGACAAAATATATGAGAGGAGAAGGAAGAACTTGTATTATTCTCAAAGTGTTTCAAGTGTGTCTTCCATAGACAAAGTGTCCTCTATTTATAGGACTCCAATACATAGGAAGTTACAAGTCATCCCTAAATGAAGAATTAAGTAAGAGAAAGTGGGGAGGAATTAATTAGGAGAAAGTGGGTAGTAAATCATATGTCACAAAAGAATAAATGGAGAGTAGTGGAGAGTAGTGGTCATCCACATTTATATTACATATATGTATTTGTAACACTCCCCCTTGAATGACCATTTGGAAGATAATGTGCCTCGTTAAAACCTTACTAGGAAAAACCTGGTGGGAAAAAGCCTAGTGAAGGAAAAAGAGTACACATATCCTGTAATACACATTTAGAGTTGCCTCATTAAAAACCTTACAAGTAAAACCCAAGTGGGATAAAACCTTGTTAAGGGAAAAAGAGTACAACACGTATTTTACTCCCCCTGATGAAGACATTCCTTGACCTCTCGAAGACGACGCATTCCAATCTTGTAAACAAGCTTCTCAAATGTTGAGGTTGGCAATGCCTTAGTAAACAAATCCGCCAGATTATCACTCGACCGTATCTATTGAACATCTATTTCACCAATATTCTGAATATCATGAGTGAAAAAGAATTTTGGTGAAATGTGTTTTATTCTGTCTCCTTTAATATATCCTTCTTTCAGTTGCTCAATGCACGCGCTATTGTCTTCATATAATACTGTTGGAATCTTCTTCAAAGGAAAACCACAAATGTGCTGAATATGTTGAGTCATTAATCTCAACCAAATGCATTCCCGACTTACTTCATGAATAGCCAATATCTCTGCATGATTTGAAGAAGTAGCAGCAATAGTTTGTTTCACTGAACGCCATGAAATGGCTGTATCTCCACATGTAAACAAATAGCCCGTTTGGGACCGACCTTTATGTGGATCAGATAAATAACCAGCATCAGCATAACCAATCAATTGTGACTTGGATTCATTCGAATAGAACAAACCCTTATCAATAGTGCCTTGGAGGTATCTAAGTATATACTTAATACCATCCCAATGTCTTCGAGTTGGGGAAGAACTAAACCTTGCCAATAAGCTTACAACAAAAGCTATGTTTGGCCGAGTATTGTTGGCAAGGTACATCAGTGCACCAATTGCACTAAGATATGGTACTTCAGCACCAAGAAACTCTTCATCGATGTCACAAGGTCAAAACGGATCTTTATTCACATCAAGTGATCTCACAATCATTGGAGTGCTCAACGGATGTGATTTATCCATGTAAAATCTTTTCAAGACCTTTTCTGTATATGTAGATTGATGAACAAATATTCCTTTAGGCAATTGCTCAATTTGTAGGCCAAGATAAAATTTTGTCTTTCCAAGATCTTTCATCTCAAATTCTTTCTTTAAGCATTCCATTGCCTTTGGGAGTTCTTCAGGAGTCCCAATAATATTCAAATCATCAACATACACAGCTATTATGACATATCCAGATCCAGACCTTTTTATAAAAACACAAGGACAAACTGGATTATTTTTATATCCTTATTTCAACAGGTATTCGCTAAGGCGATTATACCACATGCGTCCCGATTGTTTCAACCCATACAAGGATTTTTGAAGCTTTATTGAACAAGCTTCTCGGGAGCCTTTAAATGCCTCAGGCATTTTGAACCCTTCGGGGATTTTCATGAAAATTTCGTTGTCCAATGAACCATATAAATAGGCTGTGACGACATCCATTAGATGCATATCAAGTTTTTCTCGTACTGCCAGACTTACGAGATACCTGAAGGTGATTGCATCCACCACGGGAGAATATATTTCCATATAATCAATGCCAGGTCTTTGCGAAAATCCTTGTGCCACAAGTCGTGCTTTATATCTAACGACTTCATTTTTCTCATTTCGTTTTCGCACAAATACCCACTTATAACCCACTGGCTTTAAACCTTCAGGTGTTCGGATAATTGGTCCGAAAACTTCACGTTTTTCAAGTGAAGTCAATTCTGATTGAATTGCATCTTTCCATTTTGGCCAGTCATTTCTCTGTCTACATTCATTGACAGATTTTGGTTCAATATCCTCATTATGTTGCATCACATCAACAACAACATTATATGCAAAAGTGTTGTCGACAACAATATCATTTCGGTTTCATATTTTTCCGGTAGAGACATAATTCATTGAGATCTCTTCGATTTTAGTATTTTCAGGTACCTGAGCCTCTCCTGAAGAGGACTTATCAATTGTTATGTCTCTATGCTCTTATTACCTCCATATTTTGATCTTTTTGATCAATTGCTCCTTTTCTTTTTCGAGGATTTTTATCTTTGGAACCGAGTGGTCTACCACGCTTCAAGGGTGCCTTAGACTCACTTGCACTTATAGATTGTCCTACCGGGACATCAACTCGAACAGGAGCATTTGCAGCTGGAATGTGGGATTTAGTAACCCTTGGTAGGTCAGTGAATGCATCTGGCAGTTGATTTGCAATATTTTGCAAATACACTATCTTTTGAACTTCTTGTTCACATTGATTTGTACGAGGATCTAAATGAGATAGTGTTAATGCATTTCAGTCAATATCTTTTTCCAGCTGCTTATTCTCTCCCCCTAATGTTGGGAAAACTGATTCGCCAAAATGACAATCAGCAAACCTTGCGGTGAATAAATCTCCCGTCATGGGCTCAAGATATTTAATAATAGATGGAGATTCATACCCAATATATATCCCCAACCTTCTTTGGGGTCCCATCTTTGTGCGTTGTGGTGGAGCAATTGGCACATATACCGCATATCCAAAAATTCTAAGATGGAAAATATTTGGCTCCTGACCAAAAGCCAATTGTAGTGGGGAGAATTTATGATAACTTGTCGGCCTAATCCGAACAAGAGCTGCCGCATGCAAAATAGCATGACCCCATACTGAAATAGGTAATTTAGTTCTCATAAGCATTGGTCTAGCCATTAATTGGAGGCTTTTGATAAATGATTCTGCTAGACCATTTTGAGTATGAACATGAGCAACTGGATGTTCAACTGTAATCCCAGTTGACATACAATAATCATTAAATTCTTGAGATGTAAACTCACCACCATTATCAAGACGAATTGTCTTCATAGCATAATCTGGAAATTGTGCTCTCAATCTTATTATTTGAGCAAGCAACCTCGCAAATGCCATATTGCGGGTTGATAATAAGCACACATGTGACCATCTTGTAGATGCATCTATTAAAACCATAAAATATCTGAATGGTCCACATGGAGGGTGTATGGTCCCACATATATCACCCTGTATACGTTCCAGAAATGCAGGGAACCTGATCCCAACTTTAGATGCTCTAGTAATTAGCTTTCCTTGAGAACAGGCAGCACAAGAGAATTCTTTAAACTGAAGAATCTTTTGGTTCTTCAATGTATGCCCATTTGAATTCTCAATTATATTGCGCATCATATTATAACCGGGATGGCCCAACCGGTCATGCCAAATAATAAAATCATTTGATTCAGTAAACCCTTTGTTTACTATGGCATGTGATTCAATTGTACCAATGTTTGTGTAGTACAAACCGGAGGAAAGAGCGGGGAGTTTTTCAAGAACATATTTCTCACCCGACTTTATTGTAGTAATATAAAGATATTCAATCTTTCCATCAGTTTTAGTCTCAATATAATAGCCATTTTGGCGAATATCCTTGAAACTTAACAAGTTTCTTTGAGACTTACTACAATACATGGCTTCATCAATAGCCAAACTTGTTCCTCCAGGTAATAATAAATTAGCTTACCATCTTATAACTCATTGCCAACCACCACCTTCACCAACTACTGCCATCGCAGGCTTTTAGAGTGTTGCTTTACCAATCAAATAAATTTTACAACACCAAGTAGATTAAGATTTTCTCTAATATTCCCTGAATGTAATATTTAATGGAGTAATTACTTTTTCTGAAGTTTAAGATTTTCTCTAATATTCCCTGAATGTAATATTTAATGGACTAATTATTTTTTCTGAAGTTTATGGTTACTAATTTTTAAGTAAAGATAATATAAACACAAAATGTCGAGAAAACAAATATTTAATTTAAACACATATAGGTGATTGTCTTAAAGGATTTAAGTAACTTCACTGTATATAATTAGAACAAATCTTAATAATTAAATACTATAATTCAATATTTTAAAAGGCAAGAGCGCAAGACGAGATATTTTACTTACAATGGGGTGAGGCGTAAGCTCTAAGACATTGAAAATATATATATAATAAATTTAAAAAAATTAAAAATAAGAAAAAAGATTATGAAAACAAAAGATCTAATATGTTTTACAAATATAGGAAATTGGATAATGTTACCGTTTTTATGAGATACAAATTAATTATAAGGCCTTAAATTTCAAACAATTAAAAAATAAAAATTTGTTAATATTAAAAGTGAATAAAAAATAAAATTTATTGCTATTATAATTTAAAACATTAATTATTCATTGATAAATAAAAAATTGCTTCTAAATTGTACCATAATTGAATTCTAACAATTTGAGTGACAGAAATAAGACATAAAGACCAATAACAAGTGATTATATAAATCTCGATTATGCATTTTCAGATTAAGTATACAGATGATATTCATCATCATGATAATTTCAATTATAATATATGCAATATTATGACTTCTTAATTGAGCTACGCTCAATTTCTCAATTCCTATAGATAAATAAAACTTGTATCATTCATTTTTTATTGTGGGTGAAGAATCTTAATTAGGAAACTGGACAGATAATTTGCATAAGTTCTATAAGGTGAGCCCCGAGCGTTGAGTGTTGGGCGTGCTTTGGGCGCACCGCCAGGCACTTGAGGCGTAAGTCTCACGGATCTAAGCCCAGCCCGAGAGCCTCAGGGTATTTGTAAGTGCCCTTCCTCGATGCAAGCTCCGAACGAGTCCCAAAATTGTCTTTTAAAATAGAGCTATAGTTAGTGAGAAATTTGTATAATCGGTCTTAAATTAACTTATTTTGGACTGATAGGGCGTCAATATTGCTGATCTATATATTCAAATAAACATGTTAATGCTAAGTGCTAACCATAAAATAAAACAAATGGACCTTAGTCTGGTCTTAGTGGAATATATCAAGTCTCAACAAAACCATTCGCCTTAGTGAGATCTCTCACCTCAACAAAACCATCCTTACGTAAAAACCAAGCAACAACAACAACAAAGGAATTGTACCAGGAGCAATTGTATCAGCTAGATAGCATCGTCATGGAACAACTGAAGTCACTGAACGTAGAAAGCATAAGAAAAGCAGCAGTTGAGAAGTTCAAGGAGATAAAAGTAGAAAGTATGGTGGAAAATGCAAAGGAGACAGTTAAAAGATCAACTCCATTCATATCAAACTTGTTAAAGATGTCGTTTAGCTGGTTGAAAACAACTCTTCCTCCTTCACTAATGGCCACCCCAAAAGAGAAGTCGAAAAGTTGGATGAATTATCTACTAACCTTTAAGCTTTCTATTGGGTTGGTGTTGATTTCGTTATTCACTATGTGTTGCTGTGGCAAAGGAACTAGAAAGATGATGAGACCTCCTGGCAGGAGGAATAATGCAAGGATACCAAGGGGTGGTTTTGAGAGCAACCCTAAATCTTATTTTCGTAATCTCCATTCCGAGAAAGCCACATAGCTCATGCAATTGTGACACAGTTTCAAATCCACCTCCACCTCCGGCAACCACCTCACTTCTTTATTTGGTTTTTTTGTTTTGTTTTGGTACCAGTTTCTTTATCTTTATCTCTTTTTCTTTAGTAATCTATTAATCCTAGTATGTTGTTTTTTTTTTCATGACATGTATCTTTGCCTTTGGTTACTTTAATTTGCCACGTCAAAAGCTACATTACATGTACTTTGGTTTGGTTGGAACTGTCAATATGTGTTTATTCTTTACTTGTATCCTACTTGCATTTCAAACTGACTATGATCGGGAAATGGTTATATAATGATAAGGTTTAAATTGAAATAAAAAATCATTAGTTTTATCTTGATTTGTTAAAATGAATTAACAAGGAAAAAAAGGGATGGATGAGATATATTTAGTACTATTAAGTTTAATGATCCGTCGACGTAATTAATCCACCAACAAATATTTTCTTTGTTATGCAAGTCCTGCGGAAGTTGAGTAGCAATATGCAAAGAGTTGAGCAGTAGACGAATAAAGTTTTCCGACTGACAGCGTCTAAACTTCAACGGAACTTCGACGGACTCCAGTCCTATATTTATAAATTATTTACATGTGCTATCCATATATTCCGTATATGAAAAGTAATTTGACGCGACAGGAAGGAATATACAATAACATGTACAAATAATGAATGTCCTCAATGTAACTTGGAAAACATGACTAATTTCAAACAGAACAACAGGATAACATACTTAATTCATACTTATAACTAAAGATATTTGAAAACAGCATACGAAAACTAGATAGTTGGATATACCAACATACGACACCCATTTGCATGGCAAGTTAAAGAGAAAGAAAGGCAATTATACTATAATAAGTAACTCAAATTAAAGAAGAACTTTCCTACCCCTTACATTAATAAACAAGGTCTTCTTCGCTGCCTTGTTCTCACTTCATTACCTTATGCCAACATTCCATCATCTCTTCCTTACTAAGACCTGGTTCTCCCAGTTTCTTCAACATATCCATGGCTTCCATTAACTCTTTTTTCCTCTCTTCATCCATTTCTGAGCCATTGTCCTTGGCAAAGTTGGCGAGGGCACTGCACAGAGCCGAAATGCAAACAGCCCCACCAATACATAAGGAAAAGCTCGGTAAGACTAAAGCTGTACCACCAATCACCATCGCCGTCTTAGTCACCGAGGAAACAATGTTCATGAAACCCATGTTGATATATGTTGCTCGATTCTCTAAATTGGATTGTTTGTTTGTTGAAGTACTACAGAGTGCCTATTTATAGGAAAATTCTGGTGACTCTACGTGAAGTCGATCCATTAGTTAATGGAGGTCTTGGAAAGTGCAAACACACTCTTCGATCGATTAGTTAATGAGAGATCTTAAATCGAAATGATATGCAAGTCTTGGAAAATGTAACATTTCTTTAACTTACATGTAGAGCTCATGAGTCATGACCAATTTACTCCCAGTTCCACTTTATTAGAGATTATTATTTAGTTTATAAAAGAATAGTATTCATATATTTACCTATATTTCTATAATAAAAAGTATTTATAGGCACACATAAGATATGGCATATATAAGAGGTTAAATTTTAAAAGTTTTATAACCATATAAATTTTGAAGCATATTTAAAATCACAAGTTAAAAGTTTTTTTTTAATTAAGCTTTTGTGCCAATTATCCAAATTATGACAAACAAATGAAACATGAGTACCAAATTAAAGACTAAAAGGGTCCATAAAGCGAATGTAGACAAATTAGAATAAGAGGATTTTCGAAACAGAGCAGATAATAGCGACAGAGATTAATGAGATCGAGTGTTTAGCCTTTGTAGGATGGGCTTTAATTTGCTCTACCTTTGCTAATTGCTCTAGCAGTTGTTGGATTTGGTGAGATTTGTCATGTATAAGGAGAGACGGATTTAGATCTGGTAACCATGATCAAAATAATTATTTGGGTGTATTTAAATAAGAAAATATGGTAGAGGGTAAAATAGGATTATAAGGTTATAATCAAGGATATGATGGAAAAGTGTAAAAGCGTAACAATGCAAAACCACCAAATCGGTTGTAACAAAAGTGGGTCTTTTCATTGTTACGTTACAACGGAACTTAACAATACAATACAACGAAATTAAAGTAACAACCAAAACAAACGTTGTAATCATAATAACAATACAATGGGTAACAATGATCCAAACAAAGTGTTAGGGACTAATAATTTTAAAAAAAATATTATTTAGTACTCCCTATTAAAGGAAAACATAACAAAATAGAATATTCTTACTCTTCAATTAGTAATGTTGTCCCATAAATTAAAACAGATGTAGCATGTACATAAAGGGTAAATTCATTCCGGACTGATTATAAATCCAAAATTCACCTATATATGTGATGCGGGGCAAGTCGAGTAGCCATCTAAAAGCACCATCCAAGGCTGAGGAAGAGCTTATGCATTGGAACGCCATGGAACGAGGAGCATCCGAGACACATTTCGAGGCGTTCCAAGAGTTCCTGGAAAGGGGCGGACGGCCCACTTGGAATGTACTCTCTGGATTCTGAGCCGCCTACTGGGCCGCCCGCTCTCCACTAAAACTCAGCAAAGTGACAACTAATTGGGGCGCCTGGTAGGGTAAGCGGGGCGCCTACTTGACTGAAGATATGATAGGACACCTCATTTATTTGTTATGTTTTGACTATTATAGTCCTGCGTGGCCTTTGTTATTTAGACCCACTTTGGGGGTGCTTAGGAGCTTTCATTATGTCTAGATGAAGCATATAAATACTTCATTAGCCTTTCATTTTACTTAGTTAGCTATGATGATGAATGATTGAACAAAGTTTCAAGAGAGAGAGCCTCTTTGAATGAAAAATCCTTGAGTTGGTTTGAGTCTTCTAGGTGAGCTAGTTGATCCCCAACCCCCCCCCCCCCCCCCGATCATTCTACTTGCAAGTTCTAGTTGACTCGAGGGTAGTTGCTTAGTGTAGGCGAATCTTGACACCGATACGAGGGTATCACGGAACAAGTTCTCCGTGGTTACCTTGTAGGGAGTTCGAGACAAATCTCGCTCCCTTATCTTTTATTCGTGTTTATTTTATCCCGTATCATCTTGGTATTAGAGCAAGGCTCGAGTTTTGTTTCTACAAACCCCCGACCCTTGATTCTTCGTGCCTAGGTCGGTTTCTATCTTAGTTTCTTGTTTGTTGTTATTGAAAAGAAGAAAAACAGAAAAAAATAGAAAAAGTTAAACACTAAAAATTTGGCCTATCTTGTTCGTTTGATTGATTCGTATTGTGGTTGATATTGGAGTTTGTTCCTTGTTGGAAACCCGGCATTTTGGTACTCAAAACACATGATTTGAAGTTGTATTCCAAGAATTGAAAATTTGAAACCCTTGTTCTGGAAACCATAGCTTTGAATTTGAAGAAAATGGTGATTTGATTGTTTTTTATTGGGGTTTGATTAAAGTTATTGGGGTTTGATTATTGTGGTTGAAAACAAATTTGGGTACCTTCGGATTGCTAAAACAACGTGAGATTTGTTGGATTTTTGGGTGTTAAAGCCAAGAAAAACGAAGTTGAGTTGTGCTGAAATTTGCAGTAGGCGGGGCGCCTAGTCACAGAGGCGGACCACCCACTTTGGGTGAGCTCTCTGGACTTTGGGCCGCCTGTTTTACAGGCGGACCGCCTACTCCCCTCTGCTGAGATTCAGGCGGACCACCCACTCTGGGTAGGTGGGGCGCATGTTTTGCTGAAGTTTGCTTTCGGGTAGTTTTTCGTAGAATCTCTTGTTTCGTTGATTGCATTGCTTCTAATTAGTGTTATTAGAGTATAATCCTACTTGATTAGTACTAATTACTTTGAGCTTTTAGGATCATCGTGCCTAGAAAGGAGACTAGAATTCTAAGAAGACCCGTAGTATCATTTGACTCAAGTCCTCACTTAAAGTGCTTATCGTCCAATAGAGTCACATTAACTCCACTCACCCCGGAGTACAATTGGGCTTGTAGATTGAGTGATTGAGTTGTGGTTCATTGATCAACTACGTGAAGCTTCTAGACTCAAACTTGAGTGAAATATCCACCACCACTAAACGAGTGACCCGAGTGCTATACACGTGAGGGTGTGAGTGAGGTGTTTTCACTAACGTTTGTTGATTTTGTAGGTACAATGGCAAACAATGGAGATGATCCCATGAAGAATTTCATGGCTACCATTATGGCTAAGTTGTAGGACATATCTTTGAGACTTGAGTCCGTTGAGATTAATCAAGTTGAGATCGGTGAGAGGAGGACCCCGAGTGTCCAAATTGAATCCGGAGGAGGACCCCGAGTGTCATAGCACTCCTATGACTCCCGGGCACTTTACGGAGGTAGCCAAGAGATATGAACAAAAGAAAGTTGAAGCTCTTCAAGAGTGTGTGTTGGGCAATACCCAACCCGTGGGCAATCCCCAAGGAAATACTCCACTTCGAAGACCCGTTAGATTTGTTCCACCTCTTGAGCAAGTTGTTGAGACTCAATAAGAGGAGGAGGCCGAATATGGTGATGAAGCCTATGGATATGATGCTCTTTATCAACCTAGGAGGCAAATGAATTGGGGTCGAAATATGGATAGAGGTAGATGCCGAGGTCGAGGGCCACCCATGAGATTTGATGGAAGGAATGCTAGGAGGGAATATGTTGCTCATGATGACCATTATGGAGGCCAACCGGAGCCTAACTATGGGGTACGTGACAACAACAACAACCTCAATAATGTTAAGCTCAATCTTTCAACCTTTAAGGGAACTTGTGATCCGGAAGCGTACTTGGAATGGGTACTACTCATGGAAAGAGTGTTTGATACCAATGAGATGACCGAGGAAAGAAAGGGCACCTATGCTATTTCTACCTTTGAGGCCTATGCTTCTACTTGGTGGGAGTCCATGAAGAGGTCAAGAAGAAGGATGAATTTGTATTTGAATGTGACTTGGGATGAGTTGAAAGGACTCATGAATACCAATATGACTTGGGATGAGTTGAAAGGACTCATGACTACCAAGTATATAACTCCAAGGTATCGACAAGAGCAACTCAAGAAGCTCTATGATCTAAAACAAGGTATCAAAACAGTGCATGAGTACTTTGATGAATTTGAGAAGACCCGAATGGCATTGGATATAGATACCGAAGGTGAAGAAGAAGCCATGATCCGTTTCAAGAATGGCTTGAGCTATGGTATAACTTCTCAATTGAGGTTGCATCATTATCTCTCACTTCAAGATATGTTTGAGGCCGCAATTAATGACGAGAATTGGCTTAAGCGAAAGAAGTCCAAAAGCAACACTCCTACTACCACAAGCAAGCCAAAGGAATGGAATACTCCAAATGCAAACTTTCCAAGTGCAAGTGCTAGCAAAGAAGTGAAGAAGCCATATGAGAAGACTATACCACACTTAGAAGGTACTTCTAAAACTCGCTTGAGCAATCTTACTTCTACTTCTACTCAATACTATAAGTGCAAGGGCTATGGACATTTTTCTAGGGATTGCCCTACAAAAAGAACCATGGTTGTGGTTGGAAATTTGGTGTATGAGCAAGATAGTGAGCCCGAAAATGAGGGAGTAGAGGGAGATGAGGAAGTTGATTGTAAGGAGGCCATAGAAGGGGATGATGATCCTCAACTATTTTTGGTGGTTAGGAGGAGCTTGAGTACCATTTTCATAGAAGAGGAGGTAGAAAATGATCAAAGAGAAAACCTCTTTCATGCTAGATGTCGTGTGATGGGGCAAGTATATTCAATGGTTGTTGATTCGGGGAATTGTGCCAACATAGTGAGCCAATCCTTGATTTTCCAATTGAAGTTACCCACTCTAAAGTATCCAAAACCATATCGTTTACAATGGCTTAGTGAGTGTGGTGAACTAAAGGTGGTAAAGCAAGTGTTGATAGAGCATTGGGAACTATAAAGATAAGATCATGTTTGATGTGGTCCCAATGCAAGCTTGCCATATTTTGTTTGGGAGACCATGGCAATATGATAGATGTGCTGTGCATGATGGTCGGACCAACTCCTACACGGTCAAGCAAGATGGGAGGAATTATGTGCTTAGACCTTTGACTCCAAGACAAGTAAGGGAAGAGTACAAGCGAATGAAGGAGTTGAGGGAGTCGGCTAAAGCAAAGTCACCCATTGTACTTGAACCCGAGGCAAACAATCTCATTGTCTTGCCATTGCATAATGAAAATGAGAGTCACTCCACTTCAAATGAGAGAGAAAAGATAGAGAGAAGTGAGGGAGTGACCGGTGACAATCCAAGAGAGGAAAAAGGAGAGGATTTGAGGAGTGATATGAGTGGGTTGTCACCACAAACTACACTTGACCATGAGGTAAAATTGAGAGAGAAGAGAGGTGAGGAAAGAAAAATTGAGAGTGAGAGCATCCATTGTTCTAACAATTCTTCATCTTCTGCTTTTTCTTGTGAAAGTTCTTGTGTAGGTACAATTGAAGACAAGCCATTGGAGCCTCAACCATGTGCTTGGAAGGAAAGACAAGAGGAGAAAAGTGTTATTCCTGCAACCAAATAAATCAGAAAAGACAACAAACAGAAGTATATTATCAGTTGTTATGGGACAATCCCGAGCCCACAATTTACTTGTGTCTCCTTAAGAAATCTAACCCCCTCACAGTTGCCCAAGGTTCACGGGTTAATTTCTCCCAGGATGGAACGGGATAACAGTTCTACTGTAGCGGCAGCAAATCACACGACTTACTAAGACTTACTTAGTATGCAGAAAAGAGAGGAATGCAGTAAGAAGTTTTGTATTTCTGTGTTTCAGTGTGTGTTGAAATGTTGAAGACTGACCAGCTTATATAGCCATGGGAAATGGAAAGGAGAGTCACCACTAATGGCCACTAACACCACTAACACTGCCACTAATGGCACCTGAATTCATTGCCACTAATGGCTGAATTCACTAAATGTTAGTAATGAGTAGTCCACTAATGAGAAAACGTGGGAGAGTGGGAGAACGTGACATTTCTGTTACACAAACAGATTAAATATTAAATATTAATAATAAAAAATATTAATTAATTAATATTTTTAGTTTTTGTTGGTCCAAAAAATTAAGTCAATCAATTGACCGAAATCCGAAATCCGAATCCGAAGCCGAAGCCGAAGCCGAAGCCGAAGCCGAAGCCGAAGCCGAGACGAGCGAGCGACGACGACGGCGCTAGGCTTCCCTTCTTCTCAACCCTTTTAAGAGCTAAGAGAAGTGAATTTGTATTTAAACCCAACAAAAGTCTTTTCCTCTACCAATATGGGAGAATGTGCATTTTCTTACTAAAAGGAACCTTTTCACCTTCCCACTCATTTCCCATTCACACTCTATTTATTCCAAAATCCCAACAGAAAGTTCTCAATGTGAGCTTCACGAAGGAGGAGTTGCATATGACACTTCAAGCCTTGTGAGTGATCAAGGAAGTACTACAAATGTAAGTGTTACTTCACCTTTTCATGAGCTTACTAGCTATTTGTCTTGTGATGACTCAACACTAGTTGGTGTTTTTGATGCATCTATGAGTATACCACTAGTGAAGAGTCTAGTTGTCAACTTGAATGTGCTTGTGAAACACTAGTTGAGAGAAATGCTAAGCCACATCATGATGTGAGCTCATTAATTTGTGAATCTCTCCCTAGTGTAGATTTGGTAGTTGACAATGATTGTGACCTTTGCTATGACACACCACCAACCTTTGACAAAGGGGAAGATGAGATAGTTGATCATTCCCTTATTGATATGCTTCTATTTGGTGGATCAATGTGTTGTGGTAAAGATGGAATTGACCTTGAGGAGTCCAAATTGCATGAATTGGACAAGGTTGTCTATGATGACTCCTCAAGTGAACCTAGTCTTTATAACTTGTCTATGCTTGATCATGATAATGAGATGCATGTTTTTACTAATTCATTATTTGAAGGCATCCTCATTAGTGGTAATGACTTGTATCGGACTAGGTGAAGCCTATAAATACTTCATTAGCCTTTCATTTTACTTAGTTAGCTATGATGATGAATGATTGAACAAAGTTTCAAGAGAGAGAGTCTCTTTGAATGAAAAATCCTTGAGTTGGTTTGAGTCTTCTAGGTGAGCTAGTTGATCCCCAAACCCCCCCCCCCCTTCCCCGATCATTCTACTTATGAGTTCTAGTTGACTCGAGGATAGTTGCTTAATGTAGGCGAATCTTGACACCGATACGAGGGTATCACGGAACAAATTCTCCGTGGTTACCTTGTCTTATCTTTTATTCGTATTTATTTTATCACGTATCAATATGTGTTTAGACTTTTCCGTCAAACCAAGAAGCAACAACAAGCATTAGTCCATGAAACGACCAGGAAGGGGACAATTAATTTACATGGATGACACTAAGCTTAACATTCTTTGCTGTTTATGCATTGGTTAATTTTTAAGTTACCTTACTTTCTCTTTGGATTAAGTGTATTGCCATTTTAAACGGCTTACCGAAAGTTCGAAGGAAAAAAAATATCGGTTATTTTACCAGAAAATATAATACTATAATAATAATAATAATAATAATAATAATAATAATAATAATAATAATAATAATAATAATAAATTTGAAAAAGCCAGGTAGGTTATCAAAATAGATTATTGCATGGAGTATGATTTAATGGATTCTACGCTTAGTGACCATTGATTTTTCCCAAGTTGCAATTACTGAATTCCCACATGATCTACATTAATTCAGTGTTATATTTTCCAATGGTCCGGAATTGGTAAGCGAAATGGACAGATACAACATCCTTTCTTAATTGTACACTAAAATCAAGAACATTGATCCAAGCCTTTGCCCTGCAACTTCAATAGTCATCAGTCATCCCATTAGTGATTATATATAATGCTACTTTGTCAAAAATAAAATGCTACTGCTATTAGTGCTATACAAAGTCGGAATTGTTGGATAATCCATAATGGGCTCCTTTGTAAGCACTGTGGTTAATTCTACCGTAGAAATGTTTCGTAAGAATGTGGCTCGGCTTAAGAATTTCAGTGGCCAATTGCTGCTGAATCTTAAGAAGTTTGGTGGCCAAGTGCTGCTAAAGCTCAAGAACTTTGGTGGCCAAGTGCTGCTAAAGCTTAAGAATTATGGTGCGCGTATGCACGTGACCCTGAAGAATATTTGTGGTCAAGGGCCAACAAAAACGTATCAATTCCAAATAAGTTGGGGTCAAATAATATTATTCAAGCTGAAGAATTTCAGTTTGAAAGCGGTAGAGGCTTTTGAGCCTGTTCTGAGTTGGTTCGACAAGGTGTTTCCACTGAAGACTCGAAGCGAAAAGTTTAACCGTCGGTTTCATGTTGTTTTACATTTCATACAGATTCTTCTGCAGGTTATAAAAGTTGATGGTGGGTTTCTTAGTGAGGCGCTATCTCTGTTGGATCTGCTGGTGGCGCCGGCTGATAAAATAGATGATAAAACCTCTCTTGACATGGAGCTGGAATCGGTGGTGCTGTTTCTGTTTGACGTTCTTGATCTGAATTGGAGTTTTCAACCTGTTGATGGCTCCTGGCAGAAACTGTAATAATTTGTGATATGTATTGCTCGAGATTGTTACTTTTGTTGTGTAAGTTGAAGAGTTGGAATATATTGCATTTGTTTTTATGCTAGCTGCTTTGTTTAATTTCAAGTTGTTTTCAGTTGTGTTTTGTTCACGTAAGTACGGTTGTCAATCACTTTTAGAGAAAAAAATTGCTATGTAGTAAAAACCTTGATCAGTTTTATCCTACAAAAGACACATTAAAATCGCATTCCAATTAAAAGACTACGTCCAAACAAATCCCAATGATGTTTGAGGTTGCTGAAGCGAGTATTGCTGTCACTATTGTTAGTTATTGAAATTAAACATCAAATTGTAGGCTATAGTTAGCAGTGATAAAATCCGGACGCAACACACTCGGGTGCCCATCATACGGGCACTCATGCAACACGGGCGCCACATAAGTTTGGACCTAACTCACAACCTAAAAGCTAGCTCAAAGGGCGGAGGATTGTCCAAAGTTTATATGGGTATCTTGTCCCCCTCTCTTTCACCGATGTAGGACTCTTCCCACATTCCAACACTCCCCGCACGGCCAGCCATACCCACATGGGTGGCCCGTGGACCACGTGCTCAAAGGGAGGCCAGAGTCTTTCCCTGACTCTGATACCATGATAAAATCCAGGCGCTCTTCACCTGGACGCAACACACTCAGGCGCCCATCATACGGATCACATAAGCTTGGACCTAACTCACACCTCAAAAGCCCAGCTCAAAGGATAGAAAATTGTCCAAAACTTATATGAGCATATAATAACTAAAAAATGATGAAAGGGCCATTAATTAATTAATGCATTGTCTAGTAATGTCTCCACATTATCCAAGTGTGCAATTTCACCCCTCAATTGACATAGAGGTAAAGTATGCATACATCCCAACCTTCCCTATTGAATCACATGATATGTTAGTGTTGTTATTTTGAAAAATTCAATGTACTCCTTCAATTTTCAGTTTCCCATAAGGATGTCTTCTTTATATTCCCGCTAAATTGTCTTATAGCAAGCGTTGCTAATCTCAAATTTGCTAAATTGTCTTATAGCCCTTTCCCGTTCAATCCTCCCAACTCTGTTTTTAAACCCAAATGTAAAATCAATCATGACTCATGAGTTTTAGAATTTATAATTCGAGCTTGTTTGCAATTATTACGAGTTTTTCCTGATAAGGACAAAGTTAATTAGATCCAAATTTCCAGTAGACTTGATTTCATTGTCCTTCGAATGTAAGTATCCCTTCATTTATTCTTGCTCTGTGAATCTCTTACAGAGAGAATGTTTTCCTTTTTCGCTGAAAAAATGTTGCTACTGGAAATGTTGAAAGGCCAATGAAATGACTAATGCACTCCTGAATAAAAAGTCTCTTAAAGGTAAATTTGAATGCATTAATGACTAATCCTATCTGGCTTAATTAATTAGTTAACTATTGATATTCACAAGTATAAAATTAGTTGCATTCCCACGTTTTTTGCTTTCGTTGTTCAATTTTCCAAAAGGATAATGGACCGTCAACAACTTTACTTGTTAACATTAATCCAACACAGTTTTCAAACGACCTCTATAGTCATTATATAAAGTAGGGCACTTTACATATCAAAACTAAATATACAAAGTTAGAGCTGTTGAATATAAGTTGGCTAATGGGTTCATCCGAAAGCACAGCGAAGAATGAGGAGGAACAGGTTGTAGAGACGAAAGAGATCACAATAGAAGAAGCAGCAAAACATGTAGCCGTAGCAGCAGGTGTAGCATTGCTTGGATGGGGCTTGTCCAAACTCATCGATGGTGATAGAAACTCGAACAAGAAAATGATGAAAGCTCCTGGAAGGAAGGGCCATTACATTTACAGGAATGAATTTGAGCGTAACCCTTCTGATTATTTTCGAGGGCTTCGTGATTAAATCACTAGTTATTAAGAAGCTTAGTATCATGATGGTGGATATAAATGGAAATTAATGTCGTTTTCCTAGTTTGTGTTTAGTTTCCTTAAGTTGTTGGCTGTCATTGCCCTACATATATTTATCTTGTCAAGTCTTTATGTGGTAATCACCATGTGCTTTGTTTAAACAATGTTATTCTGCTCTTTTATAAACTGTTAAAGTAACATTTCCGTCCTTTGATTTTTGTTCTTTCTGGTAATGGGGGAATTGTAGGATTAGTAAAAACTTGCTGGATTACCAATTGTGGTTTACAACCTTGCCAAGTAAGTTTTTTCCTGATACATAAGTTCGATAGTTAGTTATTGGGCATGTGGTAAGTATCAATAGAATAAAGGAAATATCAATGTTACATAGAGATAAATTGGGATTACCAAGTTTTAACTATCTGTTACTCTTGTTTTTGAGTCGAAAGTGTCCAATATAGAGTGGTTCTGATAGTTGTTTTGTTTCAGGATTATATATGTTCAAGAGCGAAAGTGGAGATGTTTCAATTTGTTTCCACGATAAAGGATTTTTTCTAGACCAAGTTAGTAAGTTACTAGCCAAATCCACGATTATGGTCGTCTACACGAATATGAGCCATGATTGAATTGGGGTGTTAGGCCTGTAAGACTGCCTTGGTCGATGATTAAAGATCATGTCCATGATTGGACCTGTACTGAAGGAGCCTGCAGTCTGCCTTGCTCCACGCAGGGGCGGAGGCAGGATTTTCAATAACGGGTTCAAAATTTAAAAAGTAGAACTTAGATTTGTGTCGAGGGGTTCAATATATGGTATGTATATATTAAAAAAATCAATTTTACTAGTATACGCAGTGCAATATTCGGGGGATTGAAGAGTGGCTCCGCCCCTGGCTCCACGATTATGATCGTCTCCTGGAAGTTGCTCCATGGTTAAATTTGTCTCCCCAATTTTTTTATATATAATTTCCAGGGTGTCTAGGTGGTGATGTAATGCTGCATCAAAGAACAAAGGAGGATATAGCCTTACCTCAAAGTTACAACACAAAAGGATATGGGCTATCCTTCCAAAGAAAAATACTGGATGGGTACTAATTAATAATTTAATACTTGCTCACCCCTGCCAGCAAGTATCTAATTGTTTTAACTAACAAAAAAATTGGCCTTCTCATATTTTGATCTAATACAAGGAAGCTGGCTATTGTCCAGGTGAATTCTACTTTTGGTCCCTATAGGAAGCTGATGGACACAAAAATAGAAGGATTCAACTTTGTATTTAACTGCTTCCTTTGCTAACCAATCTGCCACCTGTTTTGCTTCTCTATAACTAAAGTTGATGGTAACATTTGGCTGCTTAATGATTGTAGAAGTGTCATCAATGATTTTGTTCAATCTGAGGTTGGTAGTCTTGTTATCCTTTAGCATTTTCGCTATCACTTGGGAATCCAGTTCTAGTGTAAAATTAGTGTAGCCATTGTGTATACACCAATCACACCCCACTTTAGCAGCAAAAGCTTCTGCATAGTTATGACTTGTACACTTGATTGGAATGGAGAAAGACATAACAAGAATATATAGCACATATTTGGGTATTTGGATGAGGATTTTCGTACTAAGGACGATTTTCTTTGAGAGTTTGACTATTGCTTCCCCTTTCTTATCATGCTTCACTACTTTCCTGTATTGTGGTTTCTGTTTCTAACATGAGTAGTTGAATTCATTACTATGATTATGATCGTGTCATAACAATTGGATAAGCTTTAAGTTTACATCAATATATCTATGCAAGGAACAATTTCCAAAGCAAAAAGGACTTGAAAGCAAGATGTAAGGACTTGCAACAACTTATTATTGGAAAAAGAAGGGGGAATACAAATATAATATACCCTTAACTTCTTCTCTAATTAACAGGATGGAACTACAGTCGCGAATTCAAGAAGTTCAGCATTCCGTTCAAAGATAGACATGTCCATTTCACTCAATGTTAAAAGTGCATCCACGCCTCCGCTTTGGTTACCAACAAGTAAGAAAAACTTATCGCATAGGCCATCTAGCATGCTCACCTTCACTGGCTTCCCCCATCCACAATCAATTTCATGAAGTGGAAAATTTAGTAAGCTACTAAAACTATATACGTTATACTCCTGACCTTTAGGGTATAATATTTTTCTGGACGCCATTTGATGTATATGGTTAACATGTAAGCTATTTTTGATATTATCTCTGTTCTTGGTTTGTTCTTTTCCCTCTCTTATTGCACGTACTATGTTTGGTAATGTCAAGTTTTCTTCCTTGAGAATTGATACTGGAGTAGTACTAGTGCAAAGATTTCCAACACAATTTGGCGACAAATTCACCATTCTTCTAAGATCAATAGCATAAGTGAATGAGGTAGATTGTAGGTTTTTGGACATAGCTAGTCCACATTTAAAGAGAAGTCCTGCGACAACTTCAGTGCGTGTTGGATTTTGGACAACATCAGCTACCAAGGCCTTGAGAGCATCTAATTTGGTAGTAGAAAAAATTATCCTTTTTTGAACACAATGCTCCATGTTTGGTGGCTTGATTACGGGATTAAGTAAAGGACTATCACTAGGAAAAATGGATTGTTGGACATAGTGAAGAGATGGTAGTGGCAAATTTGGATGGCGAGTAATGTTAGCCCAATCATTAAAAAGATTGCTAGCATTGCACCCATCTCCAATCTTGTGTGATATGGACATACTAATAGCTACTCCTCCACATTTAAAGGAACTAAGTTGTGCGATAACTAATCCACGATCATCAGTAGAAGCATTAGCCCAAGGTGATACCCCTTGAGGAAATATAAAATTTTCTATAACAGGATTGTGATATTCAATGGCAAAAGAGATGGGGCAATTGATTTCAGCTTGATAAAAGTCCGCACCCATATCATTACAATCAACCATTGTATTATCTTTGAGCCTTCCTGCATATGGGTAGTACGAGGACAAGATTTTAGATAATGAATCCTCAAGAAGTGAAGATAATTGATCACTAATTTATCGAGTTGTTCTTTGGTATAGAAAAGAGCAAATGGAATGTAAGAGTTGCTTAAGGCTTGATCTGTAAAAGAAAGGTTGTGCCACCTTTGAGCAGGAGGAGTAGGAGAGGAGGGTTTGATGAGTTTGTGACATATTATTGTTTTGGTGATCTTTTCTGGAATTGATTCAGCTGAAATTGCAGTAGAGACCATGTTGATTTGATTTTCTCACTGCTTAATTTGTTTGACTGTTTCGATATGCTTTAATAGAGGGAAAATAATGCTTTCCTTAGCTGTGTACTTTTGTCTCTTTGCCATGCATGGTCAATTATATAGCTTTGAGAAAAGTTTTGTACATGCAACGAAAATAACAATATGGAAAAAAAATGCCATTAAAAATTATTACACTGACCTAGAAAATACGTGTGTGTAAATACATATAATTGAACGACGAGACAAATAATGGTGGGCTGACATTGCTGCTTAGTCTGCCAACTTCCTTTAGATTATAATAGTATATCCTTTTAGGCTTTAGTAACACGTGTTATAAATTGGATAATAATAATAATAATAATAATAATAATAATAATTCAGCTAGTAGCCTGCCCAGTGTAGCCCACCAGTGTCCCACAAATAAAATAGAAAATGGATGATAATTTACACAATTAATGCATGCCGAGGCATAGCGACAGATGTTGGCACCTTGAGGCTGGCAAGGTGACAACATGTGGGCAGAACTTTTCCTAGTTTTTTGGTAATGAGGACACTTATACACTTACTTTTCCAAGATTAGCCCGCCTCAAATTAAACACATATTTCATCCCATTATAAATTAAATGAACTGAATAAAGCACTAGTACTATATATATAAAGTGAAAGGGAAAATTGAAGAATAGGTCATCAAACCTATACGATCTAAAGAAAATGAATTCATCAATGGCATCCAACGATTTGAACATTCCCACCATAGATCTCTGCAAGCCAGAACTAAAACCAGGCACAGAACAATGGGAATCCACAAAAACTCAAGTTTTCCAAGCCTTGCAGGAGTATGGTTGCTTTGAAGCAAAATATGATAAGGTTCCAAATGAGATAAGAGAAGCCATGTTTGGTGCTTCCAAGGAAATATTTGAATTTCCATTAGAGACCAAACTGAAAAATGTCTCAGACAAACCGTTTCATGGCTACGCAGGACAGATTCCACAACTACCATTGTACGAGAGTGTGATCATTGCTGACTTGCTCCAACATGAAAGTGTTGAAAATTTTGCCAATATCTTCTGGCCTGATGGAAATCCTGATTTTTGGTATGTCTACTCTGTTAATTAAGTTTGGTATGATAAAAATCATTTTTCGAGATAAGTGTTGGAGGAATCCGAACCATCTCATCATGCCCCTGGATGCTATTTGTTTTGATTTTAACATATACCTTTATTAATTTGGCAGCAATGTTTGCAAGTCCTACTCAAAGACAGTCGTGGAATTGGATGAAATTGTAAAAAGGATGATTTTGGAGCGTTTGGGGTTGAAAAATTACATTGACGAATTCTTGGATAGCAGCTTTTTTTATTTGAAGTTCACCCATTATAAGGCAGCTCAAAGTGAAGATGGGAATAAACCTGGATTGAGTGACCACACAGATAATGGCTTCTTGACAATTATATCGCAAAATCAAGTAAATGGCTTGCAAGTTCTCAAGAAAAATGGAGAGTGGATTGATGTCAAAATTGCACCAAATACATACCTTGTCATTGCAGGGGATTCCTTCATGGTAAGTCTTATTTTTAATTTAATGGTATTTCTGGTTGTGGGCATGCTACAATATCTAGGCTAAACTTCCATCACGATGTCCATGTTTTTATGTTCTGTGTTGAAAATTACACAATATAATACCAATTAGTTCTAAAAAATTTATAAATTTATACAGGCATGGACGAATGGACGATTGCATTCTCCTATTCATAAGGTAGTGATGGCTGGACATAGTGATAGGTTCTCCTTTCAGTTACCATCGTCACCAAAACCAGGTTACATCATAGAGGCACCAAAAGAACTTGTGGATGAAGAACACCCTTTACTCTTCAAACCTTATGAAATTCTTGGATTATTCAAGTATGTTGTGTCAGAAGCTGGCCAAAGAGATGGCAGTGACCGTGCTTTCAAGGCGTATTGTGGTGTTTAAGTCATTGTAATTTTTAAGTTTATGCTTTCTATTTTTTATGTTGGAAACTCATATAGCACTTTATTCCTCCATATTACTAATACTTTGTTCTATCTCTATGAGGATACTATGTTATGACTTGTAATAAATATCTTATGCTTTTAACGATGTTTTATTTTTCTAATTTAATTTGTCGTGTGCAATTAATTTGTTCCTCTGATACCCTCTTCTGGTTTTACTATACAAAAAAACTTTAAAAAGTTGTTAGTAAAACGATATACTCCATAACTTAAGAGATATTTTTTGCGAGAGATATACCTGCATATCATTTCATATTGTGAGGTTGTTTAGTTTGAGTGATTGAGTTATGTATCATGATATATAAATTGGTACTATAACTTTATCCCGTATTCGATTTTTCTATAAATTCATGCATAACTAATTTTTGTATAATTTAATGCATCAATTGATCTATTATTTTGGACCACCAATAATATGGAATAACTTATGAACGGATAACTTATACATATATGTAAGCAAATGCTTCTTTCTAACTTCTCCCAAAATAATCAGCTCATTCAATACTCCACTATTCCACAAAAAGGGATCATATTCTAACCCATTAGACAGATTATGATGGAGGAAAATGACGGATTGGGATTGGCTCCAGTAAGCTCTGTAACAGTAAGTAGCAGTAGTGGCTTTTTTAGTTTATTTTATATTGTAATAAATGTAATAATAGAAAAGGCAATAATATGCTAATGTATCTTGGTTTCCATGTGAACCTACACCTCCCCCGCCAAAAGTTTACCCTACCCTATTATTATCTTCCTAACATCATTAATTAACCTATTCTAATTAAACAAAATCTCTAGAAAGTGACTTTGCTAAAAGCAAAAGCTGCCTGGTTAAGTCATATCATTAACCTATTCCAATTAAACAAATTCTTAATTTTAATTGAATTAAGCTTTATTAATTACTTATATATTTATATGATAATCCAGAATATCAATTTTCGCTAAATTTTTTATATCAAGTTAATGTATTTAGTTGTTTAGAGAATACATAATTATTTGTTGTTTTTTGAAATGTGTTTCCTTTGATACCATTTATTCAATATTTAATACCACTTATTAACGAATAGAGAGTTTATGCAGTTCGCCTGGAGGTTTTATTTTGCAATTTTATTTGCAAATGTGTGTCCTTTTTAATTTATGTATAGGATAAGGATTAATAAAATTTAATTAAACAGTTAGCAAAATTGTATTAAATATAAAGCAAAAATCTAAACCGATAGAATTTTTAAATTTTTTTTTTCTGTCAATGGCAAAACCATTGCTGGGTTTTATCAAATTAATATTAATACAGTACTAATTGAATAAAAAAAAAGGAAGGAGAGGTAGGTAACACTGCAGCTTTTGTCCAAAGGAATACGTTAAAAAAAGGAAGCAAAGGGTGATTTTCGTCAACAAATTCCTCTAGCACTTTGATGATATACCCATCTTTGGGGACGGTAGAAAACCCCATGGTATACCTCTCTTCGTTTCCCATAATCACTCGATGAGTCGGACTATGCAGCCTACCATTTGTAAGTGCCTACAATATATAGTAAACAATTAGTTCAAAAAAGATAACATATGACTCACTACTAAAAGAAAGAAAAAAGCTTCTGTTATGAAAAATAGTAGAAATGCTATTCCATTAGATTGCTTCGAATTAACCCCCTCAATTAGGAGCAGATGTTATTGAAAACAGTGAATGCATGCAGCAAACTCTATATACATACATAACACAGTATAAATGATGAAGGGCACTTACAGTAAAACAGTCATTAACAATGAATATGAATGAATCTGGTGATGAGTATTCAACATCAAACCACTGCCCATTGTTCTTCATAACTTGCAGTACTCCATTTACTTTATGCTGGCTTAAAATGGTTGAAATTTTTTTATCAGTATGAGGAGGCAGTCCAAACCTTGTCTCCTCCGGTTTAGGCACTCTGTACTTGAAGAAACCAAGTCCGTGGCCTATTGATTTCGTATGGTCATCCCAGTGTTTTTGTACTCCCAATTTCTCAAAAACCATTTTTCTTATCATCTCATCAAGTTCTGATAATCTCTTCGCGTAAGAGAGCGCCAAATCACTGCAAATCAAACCCCACAGATTTTGACAATTAAGTGAGTCAAGATTATTAGAGTACTAATAAATTTATTACTAGTAGTCTAGTACTAATGAATAAATAACATAATATGATTAATGAAAGGTTTTGGACGTGGAGGATCCTCACCAAAATTCTGGCTCTCCATCAGGCCAAAGGATCTTGGAAAAGCTTTCAATAACACTAGGAGTGAGGACATCGTAAAGGACCAGTCTCTCATAAAGTGGCATCATAGGATTCCAAGCGTAGCCAGTTGAAGCTTGAGGAGCAACATCAAATTTGGTCTCCAAAGGTAATTTGAAAATTTGTTTCAACTTTTCATATAGGCTATCTTTTGAAACTCCATCAAGTAAAGCCTCAAAGCAACCATATTCTTCTAAAGCTTTCAACACTTGATCTCTCACTGAAATCCATTCTTCACTGCCTTGTAATTTCAACTCTAGCTTTCTAAAATCTATGGTTGGGATTTTCATAACTTCAGAACCCATCCTTAAATTTTTTTCCCTTTTTCTCTTTACTACTACTGTTTAAGTATTTCTTTTGTATGTTGTGTATATTCATGTTTGACGCTGTACAATATATATACACGCAGCTGGTTGGCGATCTCCAGCATGAAAATAAGTATATATTGCATGCATGTGGCTTAATTAATTAAGTATAAGAAAATTCTTTTAGGTTAAATTGGAAAGAAGCTCTATATTAAATTAATCTTGAAGGTTCAACATAATGTAAGCGGATTAACATAGTGTGAGCTGCGGTTAGCTAATCTTAACAAAATAAACCAAGTACAAAAAGTAAAGAAATGTGTGCTAATCAGAACCTACCTCCAAATTTTCATCATAATTTCCCCATGTTGTGGGGTCCAGCCCCATCCATGCAAAATATGAAAAATATGTAAAATATTGGAAGCAAATTGGCTGGACGTGCCATTGAAAGTCTGCAAAGTTTGACAGACTTGTTTGAATTTCTTGGCATCAAGTGATGTAAGTCATGACATCACAAGGCCATTTTACAACTATTAATAGAGGCATTAGTTTCTCAGTTTGAAGGCATCCAGTTTCAGAGAGTATTAGAGAGACACAGTGTAAGAGAGAATACACAGTGTAGGAAAATACTCTGTGAGGAAAAATAGAGAGTGTGAGCAGTTTTATAGTAAGGTGAAAAATCAAAAGAGGGTTATTTCTTTTGTGAGTGTGTAGTAGTATTTACTACACGGTGTAAAAGTCCTTACTATAGTGGAATTATTTGCTCCTCTCGGGCCGTGGTTTTTCCCTTAGTTCAGAAGAGTTTTCCACGTAAAAATTTTGGTGTCCTTGTTATCATTTTTATTCTCGTTAATTACTGCATTTTCAGTACTCCGTTAATATTGTTGCTATTATACCGTGAATAATATTTCTGTGTGGGGATTAATTTTCCTAACAAGTGGTATCAGAGCACAGGTGTTGTTCATTTACAGAAATACTGTTCATAGCAGGCGGTACTATACTCGGTGAAAAAATGTCAGGAGTAAAGTACGAGTTAGCAAAATTTAACGGAGAGGGCGGTTTCTCAATGTGGCAAAGAAGGATGAAGGATCTGCCCATCCAACAAGGATTACAGAAGGCACTGGATGGAGAGAAGCCTGGACCTATGAAGCTCGAGGTTTGGGCGGAGATGGATGAAAAGACGGCTAGTGCAATTAGGTTGCACTTATCAGATGATGTGGTCAATAACATCACTTATGAAGACACTGCGTGTGGAATATGGACAAGGTTGGAGAGTCTATATATGTCGAAGACACTGACAAATAAATTATACCTGAAGAAGCAGTTATATGCCCTACAAATGGGTGAAGGTATGAATTTTTTGTCACATCTTAATGAGTTTAATGGACTAATCACGCAGCTGGCCAACCTCGGAGTACGGATCGAGGAAGAAGATAAAGCCATCTTGCTCCTGAACTCGTTGCCATCCTCGTATGATAATTTGGCAACGACCATCCTGCACGGTAAAACTGCTATTAAGTTGAATGATGTGACATCGGCTATTCTACTCAATGAGAACATGAGAAAGAAGCCTGACGGTCATGGACAGACTCTCAGCACAGAAGGTAGAGGCAGGGGTTCGAGCAACTATGGTAGATCGGGAGGTTGGGGAAAGTCCAGGAACCGGTCCACAACATCAGGTGGAAATTGCAACAATTGCGATCAACCGGGTCACTTTAAAAGGAACTGCCCAAATCTCAAAAAGCGCAAAGGCGGATACGGTGGCCAAAATAATGAAGCCAACACAACCGCCATGATGCAATATGATGGCTCAGATGCTCTTCTCATCGTAAATGAGAATGAGGAATGTATGCACTTGGCAGGTCAAGAGTCGGAATGGGTGGTTGACACAGCAACATCTTACCACGTCACACCGGTAAGAAATTTATTTTGCAAATATATAGCAGGTGATTTCGGCGTAGTGAGGATGGGTAACACGAGTTACTCGAAGGTTGTGGGGATCGGTGATGTGTGCATCAAGATAAATATGGGATGCATCTTGGTTTTAAAGAACGTGCGGCATGTACCTGATTTGCGGAAGAACTTGATCTCGGGGATTGCTTTGGACCGAGATGGGTACGAGAATCACTTTGCAAATCAAAGGTGGTGACTCACCAAGGGATCATTGGTGATTGCAGAAGGAGATGCTCGTGACATGTTATACAAAACAAATGCAGAAATTTATCGAGGTGGAGAAAGCAAGATAGCTGATGTTGCCGAGCAGGGGGAGCAACCTGATGAGATTATTGATCAGGGGGAGCAAGACGCTCTCAAGGTGGTTCAAAGGGACAAGTTCAAGTTATGCAAAGAATTTGTCGGCATGAGCTCTATCTGAGAGACAGGAGATCCCTCTTTCAGGTGTATGGGACTGGAGGGGGAGATTGTTGTGGGGTCCAGCTCCATCCATGCAAAATGTGAAAAATATGCAAAATGTTGGAAGCAAATTGGCTGGACGGTGCCATTGAAAGTCTGCAAAGTTTGGCAGACTTATTTGAATTTCTTGGCATCAGGTGATGTAAGCCATGACATCACAAGGCCATTTTACAACTATAAATAGAGGCATTAGTTTCTCAGTTTGAAGGCATCCAGTTTCAGAGAGTATTAGAGGGACACAGTGTAAGAGAGAATACACAGTGTAGGAAAATACTCTGTGAGGAAAAATAGAGAGTGTGAGCAGTTTTATAGTAAGGTGAAAAATCAAAAAGGGTTATTTCTTTTGTGAGTGTGTAGTGGTATTTACTACACGGTGTAAGAGTCCTTACTATAGTGGAATTATTTGCTCCTCTCGGGCCGTAGTTTTTCCCTTAGTTCAGAAGAGTTTTCCACGTAAAAATTTTGGTGTCCTTGTTATCATTTTTATTCTCGTTAATTACTGCATTTTCAGTACTCCGTTAATATTGTTGCTATTATACCGTGAATAATATTTTTGTGTGGGGATTAATTTTCCCAACACCACAGACCGAAACCAATTCAGATTACAATACTTAGTAATATCAGAACTAGCTCTATCCTATCCAGCTAACCCTCCGCTACCACTAACCTATCAAACTACCTAAGGTTTTCTTTTTTTCTCAATGTACCTTTTAAAATGACTGTGAACATGATTAATAGCAAATGAAGCCGTATTGGCTAATCAAACACATCATAGACCAGATTATTGAGCTCTCAAACAATTATATTTTCAGCCGTATTCAGCTAGCTAATTTGCGTCAAAGATCAAGAGATCAAATTTAAAGGTTGATCAAATTCTTTAATAGGTCCTATTACAAAAATAAAATAAATCAGTGATATCTCGTTATTTTCCACATTAAGTGGTCGGCCACCTATTGCAGCAATAACGTTGCAGAAGGAAGTGAGCATGTTCAATATGTAGGTAAAATTGTGTCACCTGTAGTAAAATAAGCCCAGCAAGGAAATAGGCGCTAACATAATTAGATGACGCGTTAGCATCTTCATCCACAGTTACTCGACAGGCACGGACGTAGAGCCTGTAGACGTACTTCTACTATTCCGCCACTTTAGGGTTATCCCAACTCTTTATGTAGCATAAACTTTGGGCAATCACTTCTTGTAATGGGGCAAAGGCCTCATGTAAATATATTATACTATAATTAGAATTGAAGTAAAATCTTGCATATATATCCGTTCTCTTATTATAAATGATACGTTGAGATTCGAGTTGAACCCTTCTTCTTTATTCAAGGTATACAATTCTTATATATTCGTTTTATTCAATATTTCATTATTATTTTTGACCTTTTACAAATTTAATTATTTTACCTACTAAACAAGGTTTTCGCAGAAACATTTACTTCGTAGTTCAGCTGGCTTTAATTATAACTACCAGCAAGTAGGGGTCTGCCAAACCCCCTCCATATCTAAGAGGTTTTGATTTTAAAAGTAAAAATAAGAAATTGGTCGGCTACCTCCTTCTTCTTCTTGTAGTTACACTTTGAGTCAAACTAAATGTCGTGTATATAAAACGATCTAATAATTCTTTATTTTTTAATATTTAAATACAACTTACATGAGATATGCTAGATATATAAAGGGCATGTACCTATCATGATATGTAGTCCATCTGTTTTGTTTAGTGTGACATATTTATACTTCGCTGAGTCAAAATGAATAATTCTTTGGCCATGAGATTTTCAAATATCCTTCAAGTAATTTGAATCATTAATTATATTTTATATAGTTTCGAATATGAAAATTTAATTAATTAGGCAGGTTTATGTTTCCAATTGGAAGTCATGAATATCTAAGAAGACCAAAAGATAATATACAATATTCAATCATGATATCCGGTCTTAAGATTCGTATGATCCAACAATAAAAAACTACACAAAGAATTTTAACAATATAACAACAAAAAAGAAGTAGGGTAAATTATAAGAACTCTTGTAGGTGGGAAGATAACCTACAAAAAAAAAAAAAAAAAGCAATTATGAGACATATATCTAATATATTATCAGGAAGTTACTTAACAAAATTAATCAACTTGTATAGATAGTAATTTCAAATCTAACATTTTTTCAAATAGTTTTAAACTCAAGTACTTTCAATTAAAACAACTACAAATGTTGTAAGAAATGCAACATCAAATATATGTGTATTTGAGCCTTCGAATTTAAACTACAAAACTATCGGTAGATCTCAAAAATGACAGGTCAAAATTTTACAATATTGCAATATCAATCTGCAATCTTCTACACATCGAAAATACGAGGAAGGATTTCCGCCGGCTCGCCGCAATTATTCTGAGAGTTCATTCGGATCTGAAACGTGGGAATATGATTTTTCTTATCATTTCATTTCAACGAGGAATATGCATAATTAATTGTTTGGTAAAACTAAATCCAATTGTTCTAGCCAGCTCATACATGAACTGCATCACCAAGAGAAGAAACGTGTGTGTACATCATAGGCAGTTTAACCAGTTTAAGTGGGAATCTCCATTCTTTAAAATTTCCAAGATATAGTCACGATTGAGAGCTAGCTTGAGTTTGTCATATTGCATTCCAGAAAAACCAACTATTGCACTAACTCCAGATTTTCTCCAACACGTGTCCAAGCCCCTTGGGTTTTACCTCAAATCAGACAATCCCTTGTTAAATTGGTTATTATCTGCTGGATAGTTGATGTTCTTGAGTCATCATTAGTTTCCTTAATGCCTTTCATCATGAAACCGCCTATTGCGTGTTTGTCTGAACTGGAGTATCCCATCGTGAAGCCGCCTACTGTGTGTTTGTCTGAACTGGAGTACTAGTGATTGCACACTTTTGCATGGTAATGCTCTGAAACACAATACATGCACTTAGTAAAGAAATTTAGGTGGATTCTTATTGCTTGGATTTAACACGATTAAAATAGGCATTGTTTGTGTAGGATAACGACCACTTGGGTTTTCGGTATAGTAGATATTGTCTGATCAAAGCATTTTCATTTTTCAGCAAGAACGTCAGAAGAGAATGGCTGCCGCTGATGATGAGAGTGATGAAGATGGCAATGCATCTGATGATAACAGTAAATTGGTCAAAGACCCAAGGGCTATATCTGGCGATGATCTTGGGGACAATCTTGAGGAGGAGGTGCCTAGGACTAGGTTGGGTTGGATTGGTGAAATCTTGAGGAAGAAAGAAGGGGAGCTTGAGAGTGAAGATGCTGCTGCTTCTGGGGATTCAGAGAGCGAGGAAGACGATGGTGAGTCTGAAGGTAGTGACGATGGGGAAGATGAAGGAAATGATGATGGGGAAGATGAGGGAAGTGATGAGTATGATGAAGAACAAGAGAAGGCACAGACTATTAAGGACTGGGAGCAAAGTGACGATGATATTATTGATACTGAGCTGGAGGATGACGACGGCGGTTTAGATGAAGCTGCTGAAAAGGTGTTGAAAGTAAAGGACCACAAGGAGGTGTCAGTCAAGGGGAAACAAGTTGGGACTTTACAAAACGGAAAAGATAAAGTAAAAGCAACGATGAAGCATCAACAAGGGGAACTTCCCTACACAATAGAAGCCCCCAAAACATTAGAAGAGTTTACTTCATTGCTTGACAATTGTTCTGATGATCAAGTAATTGAAGCAATCAGGAGAATTCGAACATTCAATGCAATAAAAATTGCAGCTGAGAATCGAAAGAAAATGCAAGTATGGTACTCCATTTTCACTGTATTTTGTTTATGATGGATGCTTGACCTTTAAGGCTTTTTTCCATCTCCTTTTTTCAAAAAATAGTTCTGAAGGTTTGGCTTAAAATTCTAAGAGGATTACATGGTTTCTTTCATCAGGTTTTTTATGGGGTGCTGGTGCAATATTTTGCTGTTTTGGCAAATAAAAAGCCGTTGAACTTTAAGCTTTTAAATTTGCTTGTAAAGCCACTGATGGAGATGAGTGCAGAGATCCCATACTTTGCAGCTATATGTGCTCGCCAAAGGCTACAAAAGACAAGGACACAGTTTTGTGAAGATCTTAAGAATACAGGTTGGCTTTGATGGACTGTTTGTTGTCTCTAAATGCTCTTTCTACCGCAGCTTACATTGCTTTGCTTACTGCTTGTTTTAATTCATTTGTCCCATCCTCGTAGGAAAAAGCAGTTGGCCGTCTTTGAAGACACTCTTTTTGCTGAGGCTTTGGTCCATGATATTCCCATGCTCTGATTTCCGCCATTGTGTCATGACTCCTACTATACTGCTAATGTGTGAATACCTAATGCGTTGCCCCATCATTATTGGTCGAGATATGGCAATCGCTTCCTTTCTGTGTTCTTTGCTGCTTTGTGTAAGTGGTTATTATGTTTTATTTATCTTCCAAGCGCTGAAATTAGTCATGGCTTAAATCAATGGTGTTCGAACTTGTTTGGTAGATTATTCTGTGCCTTCAGAGCACATACTGTTTCCACCTGTATATTCTTCTGCTTAACCAAAGCAGCGTCTGGACTTTTTGTGTGTATGTATTGTCTCAGGTTAGATGTTTCTTGTTGCCTTATTAATAGCTTGTGCGTCGTGGTAAACACGTGCATCTACCCTTTATCTTATGTCCTTTGATTATTTGTCTTTGAAACTATTTGTAGTTATCCTTATCCATTTCAAAAAGAAAGAAACTACTTGTTGTTATCTCTTAACTTTGTTTCTCCTTCTTCCTGCCTAGTTTTATACTTAAAACATCACTTTATTCCAGCCTGAGAACATGATTCCTTAGAGTGCTAATGTGAAAAACTTATTCCCATATCCTTACCTTTTGGTACCAATGCGCCTGGGAAAATTAGAGAGTACTTTATAAAGTTTATAGGAGGTGGTTTAGAGGTGCCTCACGTAATCCGAGGATCATCAATTAGTTGAATGAGCTGGACCAAGCCCACTGTCTAGTACTCCGTCCCTACAATGTATGCACTCTTCCTTTTTTTTTTTTCCTGTTCCAAATTGATTCCACTTTGTATATTTAGAACCCAATTAAATTTTAATATTCTCATTTTGTCATTGACTAGGTCTTTTTGTACGCTCCATGGGAACAAAGACAAATAATTTAACTTGGTACTAAGGGTAGCTTTGGTATTTTATGCGTAATAAGCTTATGTGTGAATAGTTTTTCTTATGAAATTGAAAACACAGTCAAAGAATTTGGATGGAAGGAGTATCTTGCCAAAGTCTCTTAACTTTATAGGTTCAGGTACTGCTTAGATGTTATCAAGTTCAGGGACTCAATTATCCACTACTGTGAACTTGTCATTCCCTTGTATCATAAGTAGGTGGTACCTATAGGCGATTGCACTCAAGTTGGTTAAGGTTGTTATTCACTTATTTGTGGTACCCACAACTAATTTTCACCATAAGTAGGTGGTACCTTGGCAAAAGTGCTTCCTGCCTCCCCCACACCCCAGTTAACAGGTTATGATGTCATTCTTGTTTTCTTGTTCGCTCTCTTGCTTCGTGTTTGGTATCAACCTGTTAATACGTTTTCTTCTAAACTAATATCTGAGCTATACGTAGATGTAAATGCTACTGAATAACCAGAAAAGCTACACATCAATTGCTAGAACTGTTATTGATACTAGATGTTGAAACTTTGCTCCTTTATTATTCCAGGCCAAGAAGATGAAGAAAGTTGATATTACAGCGAATTGAGCGCGGAATTGTGGTTTGGATGCTCTATTCATGTGGTTTCAACATGCATTTCGTCCTCCAACTTTGCCATCACGATGCCACTGCACCTGTTGAAGCTGGTTGTTGTATTTGATTGATATAATCATAGGCTCAACCTGTGAAGTAAAAGGGCTCTCCAATTTGATCGTCTTCTAGCCGAAGATCAATTTTGTCCATCACAGTCAACAAATATAATCTTGTGTTGTAAAATAAGATAAATATGTCCCTCTGACTATGTCCATGGCTTCTTGTTTCATGTTGCATTTGTCATTTATCCTCACACAGATGGAACTATCAGTTCATTAGTGTTAAAAACCATTTATCTTATTTTCCAATTGCCACAGCTCCTAGTATTTCATTAATCAGAGATTCTTGTCTAGGTAATCCGTGGAGCCATGGTAAATTTAACCATGAACAAAGCATTAGATTAGTTAAGTTAATGTTTGACAAGTTGTACTAATGTTCCTCGTAAGTTACTGCCTTCTGGAAAAGATATAAACAACCCTCACTGTACATACTATGAAGATATGCTTGAGTAACTACTATACACAACTACACATCCAGTCTAATATACATGTATATTCATGTATAATTATTTTTTCTAATTAAGAATACAATTAACGGTCGGCATCTGCAAAAGTTAGAGAAATGGTTGAATATGGAATAGCAGTTCTACTAAAGTGAAAAATCTACATTTAGACATAACATATAGGCACCCTTAGGCCTAAGGTAGAGGGTGGTTGTTTGTTGTATCCAAGTTAGGTGAAAAATGGGCCCAACACTTTATGAACAACAAAAATTATTTAAGAAAACAAGTGAGTAATAGTAATTTAAATTAGTCAAACCCAACTAGGTCTCTCTCATTTCAAGAACAACCAACCATTCAATTTACAAAAGAAGCAGTAGATAGAGAAGTTGAAGAAAATGAAAGCAGAAAGTATAGTGGAAAATGCAATGGAGAAACTCAAAAAATCAAGTCCATTTCTTGAAAACTTTGCAAATAGTGAGAGTAAGTTGAAAAGTTGGATAATGCAAGATCCAATAGCCTTTACGATTTTTATTGGAGTTGTGTTAATTTTATTGTTCAGTTGGTGGTGCAGTTGCTGCTGCAGAGGCAATAAAAGAAATGATAAGATGATGAAAGGTGGTGGCCGCAGGAATAACAAGAAATCCTATTGATATCCTAAGCTTCAAATTTGAGCATCACCACCACCACCACCTCCGGCCACAACAATTCACCTTTTCTTTTTGTATGGCAGATCTTGACCACTTTAATTTCTTTTATCTTCAATTAATGTACTACAAAGTTTTTTGTTTGCTTACATGTATTTTCTTTGATTTAGTTTGCCACTTCAAAGTTAGTAATGGTGAATTAGTTAAACGTGTGTTTTATTTTATGCTTTTTTTTAAAAAAATTTATTTATGTTACTAATAGGTAGAAATGATGATAAGTACCCCTTGAAATTGTGTAGATGTCATTTTAAAATAGTTCAACGGGTAATAGGGGACCTTCCTAAAATAGAGGTGTGTAATAGAAAATTTGGTCTTCGTTCAAAAGGGTATTTATACATTTTGCCTAATAATAAATTTATTAGATAGATAGAAAGAAGATAATGTTAAGCTGTGGTCATCATCAAATAAAATTTGTGGACAATTGAATAAAGCCTATTTGTCAATTACCTAGTTGTGTAGTGCTACAATAGCAAAACTTCTTTAATTAGGACAAGATATGAGTAATGGCTTCAAATTATTCTACTTTGTTTGCTATGGAACATTTCTCTCTAATGGTCCTATACAGTGTGAATCCCAAATTAATCGGTTAAATAGTGTTGGTTGGATATCAAATGGTTAAAGAATAAAACCCTCTTGTCCACGGAGACGGCTATGCAGTTTGTAGATATAGAATATATATTCCAAAAAGATAAAATAATTATTTAATAAAAAGAAATCAATGAAATAATCAGATTCAGAGTACTAATCCAAGGAGAGAATTGGGTCCCAAAAACCCCCCACTCCCCAGCTCCCTACCAGCTTTAGCTAAATAATTGTGTTTTTTAAAGTTGTTGGCAAGACCAAGAAAGTCTTCTAAGAGCAATGGAAAAAGGAAAGAAAAGAAAAGTACTCACCAAAATTGTCGCTTTATAACACTGTTCCAACTTCAACTGATCATACTGGTCTTCCAAACGGGAAAATAGGTTAATCCCTCAATTCACAGAGGATATTATAATTTGACTTAAAATATAGTTTAAGAAGTTAAATGAGATTTTTAAATTTATGATTTAAAATAAATTATAGATAAATATGTGGCTATAAAACATCTCATTAAAGTAAAATGATATACTCCTATGTTTGTAGTTGAATCATTTTGCAATTTAAAATTGTGCCATTCCTTTATGAGCAGACTAATAAAAAAATAGGGTCATCCTTTTTAGAATGGTGGAAGTATTACTTTTCCTTCAAGAGAGTTTAATTTTATTAAAAGATCTACTAATAATTACTCCCTCCGTATATGTTTACTTGTCCAAATTCACCAAAGTCAAATTATAAGTTTACTTGTCCTTTTAGCAATTCAAGATAAAATTGGCTATGTTCTTCCTAATTTACCCTTGATATTATACCTTGTCCTTTTTCAAAATCCCTTCCCAATTAAATACCTTTACTTTTCAAGTATAATTAATAAGGATATTTGTCAAGTTTAAGTTTTTTTATTTTTTCTTGGTAGGAGTGAAAAGCTGAAAATGGACAAATAAACATAAACGGAGGGAGTACTTATTTTCCTTGAATAGGTATATAGTTACTTCAAAATTTGTAGTATTGTTCTAAAATCATGAAAATGTAGTTCAGTTTAAAATTTTTAGCAAGTATTTCACCTTCACTCTATTAACTACCATGACAACCCCCCATTTACAAAACCATCTTATAACTCATTGCCAACCACCACCTTCACCAACTACTGCCATCGCAAGCTTTAAGTAACTTCACTGTATATAATTAGAGCTTATCTTAATAATTAAATACTAAAATAATAATAATTAATGAGAAATTTGTAGAATCGGTCTTAAATTAACTTATTTGGGACTGATAGGGCGTCAATATTGCTGATCTATATTCAAATAAACATGTTAATGCTAAGTGATAACCATAAAATAAAACAAATGGACCTTAGTGGGGTCTTAGTGGAATATCAAGTCTCAACAAAACCATTGGCCTTAGTGAGATCTCTCATCTCAACAAAACCATCCTTACATAAAAACCAAGCAACAACAACAACAAAGGAATTGTACCAGGAAATATTGTATCAGCTAGCTAGCATCGTCATGGAACAACTGAAGTCAGTGAACGTAGAAAGCATAAGAAAAGCAGCAGTTGAGAAGTTCAAGGAGATAAAAGTAGAAAGTATGGTGGAAAATGCAAAGGAGACAGTCAAAAAATCAACTCCATTCATATCAAACTTGTTAAAGATGTCGTTTAACTGGTTGAAAACCACTCTTCCTCCTTCACTAATGGCCACCCCAAAAGAGAAGTCGAAAAGTTGGATGAATTATCCACTAACCTTTAAGCTTTCTATTGGGTTGGTGTTGATTTCGTTATTCACTATGTGTTGTTGTAGCAAAAGGTGTAAAGGAACTAGAAAGATGATGAGACCTCCTGGCAGGAGGAATAATGCAAGGATACCAAGGGGTGGTTTTGAGAGCAACCCTAAATCTTATTTTCGTAATCTCCGTTCCGAGAAAGCCACATAGCTCATGCAATTGTGACACAGTTTCAAATCCACCTCCACCTCCGGCAACTACCTCACTTCTTTATTATTATTATTTTTTGTTTTGGTACCTGTTTCTTTATCTTTATCTTTTTTTCTTTCCTAGTATGTTTTTTTTTTTACATGACATGTATCTTTGCCTTTGGTTTACTTTAATTTGCCACGTCAAAAGCCAGTAACATTACATGTACCTTTGGTTTGGTTGGAACTGTCAATATGTGTTTATTCTTTCCTTGTATCCTACTTGCAGATCAAACTGACTATGATCGGGAAATGGTTATATAATGATAAGGTTTAAATTGAAATAAAAAATCATTAGTTTTATCTTGATTTGTTAAAATGAACAAGGAAAAAAAAGGGATGGATGAGATATATTTAGTACTATTAAGTTTAATGATCCGTCGACGTAATTAATCCACCAACAAATATTTTCTTTGTTATGCAAGTCCTGCGGAAGTTGAGTAGCAATATGAAAAGAGTTGAGCACTACACGAAAAATCAAGTTTTCCGACTGACAGCGTCTAAACTTCAACGAACTTCAACGGACTCTAGTCCTATATTCATAAACTATTTACATGCACTATCCATATATGTGAAAAGTAATTTGACGCAACAGGAAGGAATATACAATAACATGTACAAATAATGAACGTCCTCAATGTAACTTGGAAAACATGACTAATTTCAAACAGAACAACAGGATAGCATACTTAATTCATACTTATAACTAAAGATATTTGAAAACAACATACGAAAACTAGATAGTTGGATATACCAACATACGACACCCATTTGCATGGCAAGTTAAAGAGAAAGAAAGGCAATTATACTAGTAATAAGTAACTCAAATTAAAGAAGATCTTTCCTACCCCTTGCATTAATAAACAAGGTCTTCTTCGCTGCCTTGTTCTCACTTCATTACCTTATGCCAACATTCCATCATCTCTTCCTTACTAAGACCTGGTTCTCCCAGTTTCTTCAACATATCCATGGCTTCCATTAACTCTTTTTTCCTCTCTTCATCCATTTCTGAGCCATTGTCCTTGGCAAAGTTGGCGAGGGCACTGCACAGAGCCGAAATGCAAACAGCCCCACCAATACATAAGGAAAAGCTCGGTAAGACTAAAGCTGTACCACCAATCACCATCGCCGTCTTAGTCACCGAGGAAACAATGTTCATGAAACCCATGTTGATATATGTTGCTCGATTCTCTAAATTGGATTGTTTGTTTGTTGAAGTACTACAGAGTGCCTATTTATAGGAAAATTCTGGTGACTCTACGTGAAGTCGATCCATTAGTTAATGGAGGTCTTGGAAAGTGCAAACACACTCTTCGATCGATTAGTTAATGAGAGATCTTAAATCGAAATGATATGCGAGTCTTGGAAAATGTAACACTCTCTTTAACTTACATGTAGAGCTCACGAGTCATGACCAATTTACTCCCAGTTCCACTTTATTAGAGATTATTATTTAGTTTATATAGTAAAAGAATAGTATTCATATATTTACCTATATTTCTATAATAAAAAATATGGCAGATATAAGAGGTTAAATTTTAAAAGTCTTATAACCATATAAATTTCGAAGCATATTTAAAATCACAAAGTAAAAGTTTTTTTTATTAAGCTTTTGTACCAATTAATCAAATTATGACAAACAAATGAAACATGAGTACCAAATAAAGACTAAAAGGGTCCATAAAGCGAATGTAGACAAATTAGAGTAAGGATTTTCGAAACAGAGCAGATAATAGCGACAGAGATTAATGAGTGTTTAGCCTGTGTAGGATGGGGTTTAATTTGCTCTACCTTTGCTAATTGCTCTAGCAGTGATTGGATTTGGGAGATTGGTCCTCTATAAGCAGAGAAGGATTTAGATCTAGTAAATTTAGGACCTGTTTGAAATCATAGTGCAATTATTAGAGACTAATAATTTAAAAATAATACTACTATTATTTACTACTCCATATTAAAGGAAAACATAACAAAATACAATATTCTTACTCTTCAATTAGTAATGTTGTCCCATAAATTAAAATAGATGTAGCATGTACATAAAGAGGTAAATTCATTCTAGACTGATTATAAATCCAAAATTCACCTATATATGTTTAGGTTTTTCCGAAGCTCAAACTAAGAAGCAATAATAAATATTACTCCATGAAACGACCAGGAAGGAGCCAATTCATTTACATGGATTACAATATGCTTAACACTCTTTGCTGTTTATACACTGGTTAATTTTAATTCTTACTTTCTCTTTGGATTAAGTGTATTGCCATTTCAAACGGCTTACCGAAAGTTTGAAGAAAAAAAGATGACATCGGTTATTTTACCAGAAAATATAATAATAATAATAATAATAATAATAATAATAATAATAAATGTGAAAAAGCCAGGTAGGTTATCAAAATAGATTAGTGCATGGAGTATGACTTAATGGATTGTCGATTAATCCTTCCACTCCTTAGTGACCATTGATTTTTCCCAAGTTGCAATTTACTGCATTCCCACATCATTTACATTAGTTCGATGTTATATTTTCCAATGGTCCGGAATTGGTAAGCGAAATGGACAGATACAACATCCTTTCTTAATTTTACACTAAATTCAAGAACATTAATCCAAGCCTTTGCCCTGCAACCTCAGTAGCCATCCAATTATGCCAGTGATTATATATATTGCTATGTTGTCAAAATAAATTGCTACTGCTCGTAGTGCTATACAAAATCGGAGTTGTTGGATTATCTATAATGGTCTCGTTTGTAAGCACTGTGGTTAATTCTACCATAGAAATGTTTAGTGAGAATGTGGCCTGGCTTAAGAATTTATGTGGCCATTTGCTGCTGAAGCTTAAGAGCTTTGGTGGCCAACTGCTGCTAAAGCTTAAGAATTTATGTGGCCGTTTGCTGCTGAAGCTTAAGAGCTTTGGTGGCCAACTGCTGCTAAAGCTTAAGAATTTATGTGGCCGTTTGCTGCTGAAGCTTAAGAGCTTTGGTGGCCAACTGCTGCTAAAGCCTAAGAATTTATGTGGCCATTTGCTGCTGAAGCTTAAGAGCTTTGGTGGCCAACTGCTGCTAAAGCTTAAGAATTTATGTGGCCATTTGCTGCTGAAGCTTAAGAGCTTTGGTGGCCAACTGCTGCTAAAGCCTAAGAATTTATGTGGCCATTTGCTGCTGAAGCTTAAGAGCTTTGGTGGCCAACTGCTGCTAAAGCTTGAGAATCTTGGTGCGCGTATGCACGTGACCCTGAAGAATATTTGTGGTCAAGGGCCAACAAAAACGTATCAATTCCAAACAAGTTGGGGTCAAATAATATTATTCAAGCTAAAGAATTTCAGTTTGAAAGCGGTAGAGGCTTTTGAGCCTGTTTTGAGTTGGTTCGACAAGGTGTTTCCATTGAAGACTCGAAGCGAAAAGTTTAACCATTGGTTTCACGTGGTTTTACCCTTCATACGGATTCTTCTGCAGGTTATAAAAGTTGATGATGGGTTTCTTAGTGGGATACTATCTCTGTTGGAGATCATAATCTGATATTTTCAAGCTAATGAATACTCCTGGCAGGAACTGTAATAATTTGTGATATGTTTTGCTTGAGATTGGTACTTCTGTTGTCTAAGTTGAAGTGTTGGAATATAATGCATTAATATTTTTTATGCTAGCTTCTTTGTTTAATTTCAAGTTGTTTTCAGTTGTGATCTGTTCACGTACGTACGGTTGTCAATCACTTTTAGAGAAAAATACTACTCTAGTAAGGGTGTCCAGCGGCCCGGTCCGGTCCGGAACCGGTACCGGAGTCCAGTTCCGGTCCGGAACCGGGCCAAAAAAATTTCAAACCGGTGGAATTCCGATCTACCGGTCCGGTCCATGCCGGTTTCAAATATTGGAGCCGGATCGGAGCCGGTTCCGGCGACCGTTAGGCCGGTCGGTACCGGTCCGGTCCGGCCGGTTAACAGTTTTTTTGTTTTTTTTTTTTTTTTTTAGGCAAATAAAACTAAAATTTGAAAAACTTAACAATTTATTTAAACATCATTTGTGATAATTAGGTAAATTATATTTTTTAATGAAACAAATTAACAAAATAATTATGTAAATTATATTTTAAAATTTATTAATGTAAAGTTTATTGAATGAGAAATAAATAATTGAACGACGTCTTCTATTTTGTTACTTTATCAGTGTAAAGTTTATGAAACAAAACAAACGTTTATTGAATGAGAAATAGATAATTGAAATGACAAAACAAACTAGAAATCGAAAAATTACAAAGATACTAAATAAACTAGAAATTCGAAAATACATAATTGAAATAGATATTCCCTTAGCCATCTCTTCAAATTTTCAATCACGCGGAATAAAGCCATTTATTATATCCCATTCGGTTCTGTGGTTTTTTTTAAGTGTTGCCTAAACTTTCCCGTCCCTCCATTGTTGGGTCCAGTGTAAACTTGCCACTCTTTGTTACAGATGTTACATTTAGCTTTCTGAGATTCAGTATCTTTCGTAATAAGTTCCCACACTATAGAACGACGTCTTCGTTCAGGAGCAGCGGAGCAGCGGGAGCTTGATTTTCAGCCATTATAATTGTTTGGATTTTGGAAGAAATTTAGAAAATAGCCTTTGAGAGTAATTTGAGAGATAAATTGATAGGAAATAGTAAATTGTGTGATATAATGATGAAATAATAGGGTATATATAGATAAAAATAGGTTGGGGGGGGGGGGGTTATGGGGGGCGTTTAGGGGGGGTGATAGGCAAATATAGCCGTTTTTGGCCGTTGGCCAACGGCTATATTTGAAAGAGAGCCGTTGGGCCAAAATACCGGTCTGGTTCGGTCCGGCAGTTCGGCCCAAAATAAGTTTTTTTTTTTTCCATTGAGTTTTATTTAAAGTGATGGAAACTTTGAAAAATATTACAACAAAATATTATTTAGTTTTTACTTGTATATATTAAAGTTTAAACTTAGAATAAAAAAACTTGTAGTATTTTTTATAATTTGAACTTGTAGTTTTGAATTAATTTGTTATGTTCAATATTCAAAGTTTCAAACTTTGAATTAATTTTAGTAAATTCAAATTTTTGAATTAATTCTTTAAGTTCAAAATTCAATATTTGAACTAATTTACAAACTAGTAATTAATTGTAGTATTTTTTGCGCAAACTATAAATTAAAAATAAATAGTATGAAGACAATAGTTGTGATTGAATTCCAAGACTTGGAGCAATTTTATTGAATTGTTTAAGATATAAGAAGTGCAAATTACATCTAAACAAAAACTTGTAAATTCAAAATTCTTATTTAGAATATTACATTCTTTTAAACATATTAGCTAGTTTCTTGAGGACACTTGTAGACTTTTCTTTTGGAACTGGCCGTTGTTGATCTTGTTCATCATCTCCTTCTGGTTCTTCGTCTTCTTCTTCTTCTTCATTGCCGGTTTGACTCCCTTCACTTGTTCTGGTAGACCAAAGTTTCTTCGCTCTGCTCTTATCCAATCCCTGAATAAAACTCCTGTCTCCATTGCCTCCTCTCTCAACGAATATCTGTGATCTCCAATTTGAAATCTTCCTTGGCTGAAAGCGCTTTCCGATGCAACTGATGAAGTTTGAATTGTTAATATATCCCGGGCCATTTTTGCAAGAATTGGAAATTGCGATTCTTGATTCTTCCAATAATCCAACAAATTTGCAGTTCCAAAGTTGTTAAGTTTCTTTGGATATTGAATTAAATACACTTGGAACTCGCTGTATTCCTCTCCGTACTCGTCCTGTTCTGAAAGCAACTTTTCGTCAAGTCCTCCAAAAGTGCGCATTCCTGCTCCTGCCTGTGAAGAACTTTGCCCGGTGGATAGTATTGGTTCCGTTGGCTCTGCAGTGTCTGCCCAAGCTCTATACTTTGCAAAAACAGCCACGGTATCTGCATAAACTTTAGCAACAGCCTCGTCTACACTTGGATACCCATTAGTAGCAATTTCATCTGGAGTAATTTCTAAATTTGCATATACTTCTCTAACAAGTCGTTCAGTTAACTTAATTTTAAAAGCAGGATGCAACACAGAAGCAATGTAAAAAAGAGGAGGAATTGGAAAAAAATATTTTCTAAACTTTTCAATCATTAACCGTACAGCCGGTAAGTAAACTGCATATTGTTTATACATTTTCAATAATTCCGATATTCCAGCTATATAATATAACATGGTAGGAGTAGTTGGATAATATTGACCGGAAAATTCTAAAGTAGCTTGATAAAATTTATGTAAAAACTGAAGAAGATGTTGAACAACTTGCCAATCCTCATCTTTAAGGTGATAGATTTCCATAAAATGTTTATTATACATTTGAGAAATAGGCAGTCTATATTCATAAGCAACATTCAATGCCTCATATAAAGTGTTCCACCTAGTACAAACTTCCTTTGGGACTCTCCTAACTGGCATTCCTAATTCTACACATTTTCTTTCCCATTCTCGTCTTCTTTCTTGGTTTTTATTTCTAAAAATATAAGTAATAGCTATCTGCACCTTGTCGATAATTTCGTTAAACAAGACAAGACCATCTCTTACTACTAAGTTGTAAATATGACATGCACACCTAACATGAAAAAATTCAGGAAAAGGAGGGTTCAAAATAGGTATCAAGTTCCTAAGTGCGTCTGTGTTGTTTGTAGCATTATCTACCGTAATACTAAAAACTTTGTTAGACAAACAGTACGTACGACAAATTGATGAAACTTTGTTACAAATATAATTTCCCGTGTGTGGTTCATCAACAATTTTATAAGCAATAATACGTTTTTGAAAAACCCAATCAGGATCTATCCAATGACAAGTCACAGTAATATAATCACATCCATTAGTATAGAACGACCCATATCCGTAGTAAGACATACTCTAGTGTCAAAGTTATCAAACATATATCGCAAATAATCCTGATATTCGTTCTTAAATTTAATAATATCATTTTTAACAGTAGTTCTTGGAAAACCTCTAAAAGAGGGATTATATACAGCCTGAACATAACGAACAAAACCAGTAGAAGAAGGAAAACTATAAGGTAAACCCTCGAGGGCAACTAGTTTAGCAATTTCTTCCCTATCCTTTTGTTTATCATAAGTAAGAAGCCCTCCTGTTAAATGGTTAATTCTTGCTTGGATACCCGAAGAAGAATCATGCGCTACTCCCTCATGTTCGGTCCCTAAATATATACCACCCGCCCGCGTTGCCCATTCTTTAGGATGTTTATTTTGTAAGTGCTTCCTAAGTTTACCCGTCCCACCCTCATTACCCCCAGTTCTAAAAACCCACACCTTATCACAAAGCCCGCAGGAGGCCGTCTGCGCTTCAACATTCTTTGATGCAACATCCCACACATCAGATCTATCCTTACGTTTAGCCGGTATTCTACTTCTAGTAGGAGGTTCAGGAGGCAAGTCTGACTGAATTTCGGGTGGACTAGCTTGAAATTCAGGTGTTTCTTCTAAATTACCCCCGCTTTGATTCCCATATCGTGTTTCTAACATTTCGTGATCAAGTATATTATCAGCGCTAATATTATGATAATGTTGAGAATCATCTATGTGGTGGGTATTCCGACTAGAACTACCAGCAACTTCTTTACCCCTATTTCCCCTACGACCACGTGCCCGCCCCCCACTACTAGTTCCAATTGAACCTCGTTGAGACATAATAATAGCAAATAAAATAAATATATATGACAAAAAAATAATAAAAGAGTAGAAGTAGGAACGACCAACCAAATATAACCGTATAATTGAGGTGAAGTTGAAACTTGAGCCTCCACTTCAATTAATTAGTTGAATACTTGATAATCGAAAAATTGCAAAAATAGCCAAATTGATATTTTCAACCACGTAGCGCCTCCAATTAACCCAATACTTGATATTTATAAACTTCACCAAGTAGCACAATATAACTTTGATAGAAACTCCAAATAGAACTTGATAAAGTAGCCAAATTATAAATTTTTAACAAATAGCCAAAGTAGAACAATAGCAATATTGTAGAAAATTTGAGAGAATTAGAGAGAATTGGAAGATTTGTGTGAAAAATATGATGAAATAATGAGGTATTTATAGAAAAAAATAGTTAGGAGTGGTTATGGGGTGTATTTGGCCGTTTTTGGCCGTTGGACAACGGCTAGGAGGTCAAAATAGCCGTTGCCCAACGGCTAGAAACGGGCAGTTTTTTGTTTTTTATTTTTTTTTATTTTTTTGACCGGTCCGGTCCGGCCGGTTCCGGTCCGGTCCGGGCCGGTTCCGGTCCCAATTTTATCCGGTCCTACCGGTTTTTTTTCGAGCCACCGGTTCGGTACAGGGATCGGGGGCCGTTAGTGGCCAACGGTCCGGTTTCAACCGGTCCGGACCGGTCCGAGCCGATTTCCGGTCCGGTCCGGTCAAAACCGGATCGTTAGCCACCCTTATACTCTAGTATGTAGTAAAATCCTTGATCAGTTTGATCTGATCAGGACTATGCCATTGATTAGATTGCACTACGGTATCAAAGCATCAACATTAAAAGGTGACATCGCGGAAGAGGGGTGGGGTGGGGGGTGGGTTATTATAAAGATTATTTCCTTTCTATGTGGGGCGTTTGATTTTTTTTATCGACTTATATATATGCGGAATTCAGTTCACAATTAAAAAATTCTATACGTCCTTTTTATTTCTTCTATTGTAGATGTAGAGAGGATATACCGGGTGCGTTGTTAATTATTGTAGATAAGAAAGTTGAGCATACGTTGAAACTGAATTAATTCTATTAAGTTCTATTGTATCGTTTAATCATATTGCTATAGTAGAGCATTCTATTTGAATTGGGGGTAGTACTTTAATGCAATTATGACTACTTTTTTTGTTTTCAAATTAAACACTCGTTGACTAGGGATTAGTTGAGTTACTCCATCCATTATACTTCGATTGATTTTTGGATTATTTCGCACATATTCTAAGAAAGTTTATTTGATTATTAATTAAGGGTGTAATTGACCAATTTGATGTTTATTACTAGCATTGAAATTGTTTGTAGGAATTTTTTTGATCATTTATTATACAAGGGTACATTTGGAAAAAGAAAATATCAAATAAGAGCCACTGCTATCACGAGGTTTGCGCCTACCGAGAGTTCCTTAGATGATTAAAATTAAACAGAAACATGCGCCGTTGTGAAATGCAAGTGACAATCTATCCCGCTATATTATGTACTCACGCAGTTTGATTCGGAAATCAATGTACTAGATCACTACTTCATATCATGTTTTAAAGTCCCGTATTAACAACACACAAAGCTAAAGAAGGAAGGAAATGAGATAACACATGCACCATATACAAAAGACACCATACGAAAAGTGACACAACTTGAATAAGAGATATAACATCGTCAATTGGAACTAATATATCATTAGATATTAAAAAGTGGACCTGATAATAATAAGAATTTAAAACTTCGAACATTATCCTAATTAACGATCCCCTACTTTGTAGTAGCACTTGTGAACGCTGGTCGTACCAGTTAAAGGGCTTTCTTTGTTCATTTTATGCTGTTTCATCTTTACTTCTACTTTCACCTCAGTAGACTTACCAGGGGTTCCTTCGCTCTTTGCTTGTTTTGTCATTTTTGGCTGTTCCATTTCGTCTTCTTTCGTCTTAGCAGAGCTTCCTTTTTCCTTTTCTTATTCGTCTTCTTCTGATGAAGACTCAGTGTTCATATTTGCAAGAGACACACCAACCACCATACCAGCAGCAAGACCAAGACCAGATATAGCAAGTGCTGTACCTGCAACAGTAGCAGCTGCAGTAGTAACCATCTCAGCAACCACCATTGTTTTAATAATGGAAGCAAAAATAGCGAAACTCATTTTCTCACTTAGTCTTGGTTTATCTATTTCTTGGAGAAGAGTGCGTATGTAGTTGCAATAGACGTACACATATCAGTATATATAGGAAATACTATTTGGTACTTGTTAATGAGTGTTATAAAATCGAGATGTAAATGCAAGGTCTTTGAAAGTGTAAACGTTCGATCTCTTCGATTAGTGTAGATGCACGTCTTGGAAAATGTAACACTCCTTAACTGTACTAGAAGGCTCGGTAAAGCAAATGACTACTACAAATAAAAGGAGTCTAAAAAATGAGCAGATTATAGTGACAGATATTGGGATTTCTTTGGCGTTTGATTGAATTGGGCTTCAGTTAATTTTTTAATCCTTTGGGATAGCAGTTTTAGTTTCTTTTGGGAGCAACAAGAAAATTACCAATATGAATACGAAACCAGGAAAGGGCCATTGCATTGATATGGATTACATGGAGCTTACGATCACCTTAAATATATAAAGCGCCAATTGACTGCTCAGTGCTCATAATACGTTATCTGAAAAATAAGACATTAATCCTTCAAATGCTTAGTGACCATTGATACCCAAGTGTGCTATTTACTGATCATCATCTTATCTTAATTTTTGCTCTAAACTCAAGAACGTTAAGGGTACAATATCTGCAGAACTGTTGAGGATTCAAGTATAGCTGCTTTTAAATCTAAATTATCCACAGCATAATAAATTGGATGTTCGAGTTTTACTGCTCCATGTTAATATTGTATATCAAGCTCAGACTTTAGGTTTGTCAATGACGGTGATGAATTGGGACTTGAGAGAAACCAAGGTCTAGAGAGAGAAAGTTGAAATGAAAATGAATAGTGGAAAATGTCCACCTTGCCCCTCAGATATTTTCAGTATATATATATGTACTTACAAATGATGAAAGAAGATCTAAATAACTAACTACACACTAAACTGTATAATTGACTACAAAGGCTAAGTGAAAGCATCACTTTGGGTCGATATCTCAACACCCCTCCCCCTCAAGCTGGAGCCACGATACGCGAGAACCAGCTTGCCAAGCAAAGTATGATGCTGAGGCCCAGGAAGAGGCTTCGTAAGAACATCAGCAAGCTGTAGTTTGGTGGAAATAAATTTCAGCTGTATAAGACCATCTCCCAATTTCTCTCGGACGAAATGACAATCGATCTCGATGTGCTTGGTCCTTTCATGCATGACAGGATTACGGGCAATCTGGAGTGCAGCTTGATTATCACAGTAAATGGTAACAGGGGAAAGATCAGGAACACCAAACTCAGATAAGAGTCGAACCAACCAAGTAACCTCGGCCACAATCTTGCGTAAAGCCCGGTATTCAGCCTCGGCTGAAGACAAGGCAATAGTGGGCTGCTTTTTGGACTTCCAAGAAACAGGTGAATTTCCCAAGAGCAAAAGAAAACCAGTTACAGAGCGACGAGAGAAGGGGCAGGCAGCCCAATCAGAGTCAGAATAACCCACCAGTTGAAACTCAGGTTCAGCATTAAAAAACAAACCAAGATCAGGGGAGCCAGCCAGGTATCTAAGAACATGTAGTGCAGCCTTCATATGAGGAGTTCTGGGGGTCTGAAGAAACTGACTGAGATGTTGGACTGAAAATGAGATGTCTGGGCGTGTGTGTTGAAGAAAGTTAAGCTTACCAATGAGTTGGCAATAAATGCTAGCATCTGGGAGCAGGGCACCTTCACCAGGAACCAATTTAGTGTGCAGATCAAGGGGACAAGTGACTGGAGCAGCATCAAGGCAATCAAATTCCTTTAACAAATCAGCGGTGAACTTGTGTTGGGACAGCAGAAGACCTGTAGGATGTCTATGAAGTTCAAGACCAAGGAAATAATGGGCTTCACCCAAGTCCTTGATCTTAAAAGCAGCATCCAAGAATTGCTTTAGGGCTTGAATTTCTGGAAGATCATCCCCCACTATGAGAATGTCATCCACATACACAACAACCAATACTGTGGAAGTCATAAAAGACCTCCTAAACAGGGAATAATCATTCTTGCTGGAAGAGTAGCCTCTGGAAAGTAAAGCAGAAGATAACTTGGCATACCACTGGTGACTAGCTTGCTTAAGCCCATAAAGGGACTTATTAAGCTTGCACACTGGTGGAGAAGTAAAGCCAGAAACAGAAACTTCAAGCCCAAGAGGAATTTTCATAAAGACTTCTTCCTCTAAGTCTCCATGCAAAAAAGCATTGTTGACGTCAAGTTGGTATATATGCCAACCCTTTTAATTGCAACAGCTAACAAACATTTAATGGTGGTCATTTTAACTACGGGGAGAAGGTCTCATTGTAATCAATGCCTTCTAGTTGTGTATCCCCCCTAATAACTAATCTTGCTTTATATCTTTCAATAGAGTCATCAGCTCTTTGTTTGACCTTATACACCCATTTAGAAGGAATAGCTTTCTTACCAGGTGGTAAAGGGACTATGTCCCAAGTATTGTTGGCCTGAAGAGCTTGAAACTCTTGATGCATAGCTTCCTGCCAAGCAGGATTGGACACAGCCTGCCTATAATGAGTAGGTTCAACAATGCCACATATCTTAGCAGTAAAAGAACCTGGAGGAACCTTAGAGACAAAGGAGCAAACAAAATTATCAAGATAGGCTGGAGTATGTCTAGTTCTGGATGATTTTCTGACTGCAGGGCTGGGAATAAGAGGAGAAGAAATAGGTTGGGCAGGAGAAGGGGATTCAGGATGTGAGAGATGACCATCAAGAGAAATAGAACCATGAGAAGTAGGAGGAAATTCATCAGAAGAAGGAAGATCAGGATGGGAAAAAGGGGGAGTAACAGGAGAAGGAGAATGGTAAGGAAACACATTTTCAACAAATTTCACATCCCTGGAGAAAAAAATTTTGTGAGAGTCAAGGTTTAACAACTTGTACCCTTTCTTACCAAGACTGTACCCCATAAACACACATTTGTATGTTCTGGATTCAAATTTATCCCTATAAGGCTTGGGAACAGTTGCAAAACATAAACAACCAAATGCTTTCAAATGTGAATATAAAGGTGCAGATCCATGAAGGACTTCATAAGGAGTTTTGTGATGAAGAAGGGTAGAAGGAAACCTATTAATCAAATAAGTAGCCATAAGGACACACTCTCCCCAATATTTCAGGGGTAGTTTGGACTGAAACAAAAGAGCCCTAGAGGTCTCTAAAAGGTGTTTGTGCTTTCTCTCCACTACACCATTTTGTTGTGGGGTATGAGGACATGAGGTTTGATGGAGAATACCAAGGGATGAGAGGTAAGCACTTGCTTCAATACTGCTGCCTAACTCTAAAGCATTGTCTGATCTAATGGTTTGAATGGAGGAATGGAATTGATTTTGGACCAAAGCAATGAAAGACTTAATGACAGTAAAGGCATTAGACTTGGTGGAGAGCAAATGAGTCCAAGTTGCCCTAGAGTAGTCATCAACAACAGTTAAAAAATACTTAAAGCCATTATATGTGGAGGTGTGATAGGGTCCCCAAACATCTATATGAACCAGTTGAAATGGGTGTGTGGAAACTGAATGACTCTCAGGGAAGGTTAGTCGTTGTTGCCTAGCCATGGGATAAATATCACAAGTAAATGACTGTTTAGAAGTGGTCAACACATTATGCAAAAAAGGAATACATCTCATTTTAGCAAAAGGAAGATGCCCAAGTCTGTGATGCCAAGACAAATCAGAATGCTTTATTTCATTGGTATTAACAGTTGGAGTAGCATTCATACATTGAGCACCACATATGGTATTAACAGTGGGAAAAGAAACATTAGAACAAATGGTATTAACAGTTGTGGGTACCACAGAAGTAGAATCAGAGGTAGAGGATGGCAGTGCAGCTTCAGTGTTGTGATTGGCATCTGAAAGATGGAGCAGATACAGTCCATTGGACACCCTACCAAGTTCCAGTGGCCTCTTCAGAGAAGGGCCCTGTAGAACACATGAATTATTGGTGAATAGGGCTGTGCAATGAAACTGATCAACTAATTTGTGAATAGAAATTAAGTTGTACTGGAAGGAAGGAACATAAAATACTTCATGAAGTATCATATTGGGAAGCAGAGTTAAAGAACCGTACATGTCACCTTAACTTTGTATCCATTTGGTAAAGTGATAAGGAAAGGTAATGGCAAAGGAGTGATATCAGTGAGTAAGTGTTTGAATGGTGTCATGTGATTAGATGCTCCAGAATCTAAAATCCAAGTACCGTTTACTATCTTAGACATGTGACATGCAAAGAAATTGAAACCACTCAATATAGGAGTAGAGAAAGAACCTGCAAAGTTGATGGATTCAGATGTGGATGCCCCAGAAGCAGTAAACAAGGACTGTTGGAGTAATCTGAGAAGATGTTCATATTGCTCTTTGCTAAATCCATGGGGGAATCAGTACCAACAATGTCTCCAGAGTTAACATGAGCACCAGAATCATCCACTCCTACACAAGCAGCAGTTCTTTGTTGCTTACCCCCATTGTTTTCTTTCCTTTGCAATTTAGGGCATTGGTCAATATAATGCCCAGAAGCTTTGCAATATCTACACACTGCTGTGGAAGACTTGGAGTCAAAATTCACCCTCTGATTAGAAGACCTTTGTGATGCTGAGTAGGAAGATCTTTGGGAGCCATGTTGGGCAGGTCTTTAGTTTGAATATGTATTGTTCTTCCTGGAAGGTCCAGCAGAATATGATCTTTGGACACCAACATTAAAGGAAGCTGATTCAGAGTTAAAAGATGGAACATTGCTGGTCAAAGAATTCTCTTTGTGCTTTTCTTCATGCATTAACATAGAGTAGGCTGTACCCATAGATGTCATAGGATTCATAAGCAATATGTTGCTCCGGACAGCAGAGTAGGACTCATTGAGTCCCATGAGGAATTGAATAAGTCTCTGTCCTTCAAGTAACTTCTGCATAGCTTGTTTTGCCTCACATGAGCATGGAGGAATCACATAAACAGAAGACAGTTCATCCCACAAGCGTTTAAGCTTGGTATAATATGCACAGACACTAGAAGATCCTTGAGTACTCAAAGAGATTTCCTTCTGTACTTGGTACCATTTAGCACCATTACTTTGACCAAATCTTTCATTCAATTCACTCCTATCTCACTAGCAGTGTCTGAATAAACACTATCAGCGATATCTTTGTCTAAACTATTGAGGAGCCATGCGATTGCCATATCGTTACAACGAGTCCATTGTTCATACAATTCAGAATCTTCTGAAGGCTTAGGATAAGTGCCCAGCAAAATACCTAGTTTATTTTTACAAGAGAAGGCAATACGCATATTTCGCTTCCAACCCCCAAATCCTGACCCCGAAAATGGTGAAGATACAAACATCATACCAGGGTGATCAGAAGTCGCAATATACAGTGGATGATTAGGGTCTAGTTTTAAAAATTGAGACAAATCAACAACATCAGTAGAAGAGCTAGAGGGTATACCAACATTCACATGATTGCCAGCCATTTTCACTTATTCGAAAGCTAGGGTTATAGCTAGAAAATTTTGCACAAAATTGAATCAATTATCAAGAAGAATAAGCAAACCTAACCAGATCGACACACAATTCCAGAATTTGAACCGCCGCACAAACCTCTGGGTCACTTTTCCGGCGAGATTGAACCACCGCAACAGTCGAAAACCCTAAGTGCAGAAGATTTTCCAGAAGTCGAAGAGTTTCAGCCAAATACAACGGTAAAGAAACCCCAAAAATCAGTTGCTTCGTAGAATTGTTCGTAAGTCTCAGAATAGACGAAGAATCATCGGTAAAAATCTCAAATTGAAGCAAAAAATTCGTTCTTGGAATGAAACCCTAGATCCGAACTCAAATTGGAGTTTATACATGAAATGATCGAGATATATCGAGCACCCACTCTGATACCATGTTAATATTGTATATCAAGCTCAGACTTTAGGTTTGTCAATGGCGGTGATGAATTGGGACTTGAGAGAAACCAAGGTCTAGAGACAGAAAGTTGAAATGAAAATGAATAGTGGAAAATGTCCACCTTGCCCCTCAGATATTTTCAGTATATATATATGTACTTACAAATGATGAAAGAAGATCTAAATAACTAACTACACACTAAACTGTATAATTGACTACAAAGGCTAAGTGACAGCATCACTTTGGGTCGATATCTCAACACTCCGTATAATGATGAATGGTTGAAATTACTGAAAAGAGTTCCAGAGAAAGAAGAATGATAGAGACAACTGGGCTTGTTTAAGGTTTTTTTAATATGGTTTGGAGCCTTTACATTTCAAAGTAAAGATAGATTGCATCCACAGTAATAACATCGAGTCTTAATTGTCCAAACTCTGTTTTCAACCCAAATGTAAAATCAATAATGACTCATGATAAAAAAAGAAAGTTAATTTGATCCAAAATTCCAGTAGAGGTGATTTCATTGTCCTTCAAATGTAAGTAAACCTTCATATTCCTATATTCTTGCTATGTGAATCTTCCATAAAAAAATGTTTTCCTTTTTCGCTGAAAAAATGTTGCTACTGGAAATGTTGAAAGGCGAATGAAATGACTAATGCACTCCTGAATTAAAAGTCTCCTAAAGGTAAATTTGAATGCATTAATGACTAATCCTATCTAGCTTAATTAATTAGTTAACTATTGATATTCCCAAGTATAAAATTAGTTGCATTCCCATGTTTTTTGCTTTCGTTGTTCAATTTTCCAAAAGGATAATGGACCGTCAACAACTTTACTTGTTAACATTAATCCAACACAGTTTTCAAACGACCTTTATAGTCATTATATAAGTAGTAGGCTATTCTATCAAAACTAAATATTCGAAGTTAGAGATGTTGAATATAATTTAGCTAATGGGTTCGTTCGAAAGCACAGCGAAGAATGAGGAGGAACAGGTTGTAGAGACGAAAGAGATCACAATAGAAGAAGCAGCAAAACGTGTAGCCGTAGCAGCAGGTGTAGCGTTGCTTGGATGGGGCTTGTCCAAACTTATCGATGGTGATAGAAACTCGAACAAGAAAATGATGAAAGCTCTTGGAAGGAAGGGCCATTACATTTACAGGAATGAATTTGAGCGTAATCCTTCGGATTATTTTCGAAGGCTTCGTGATTAAATCACTAGTTATTATGAAGCTTAGTATCATGATGATGGATATAAATGGAAATTAATGTCGTTTTCCTAGTTTGTGTTTAGTTTCCTTAAGTTGTTGGCTGTCATTGCCCTACATATATTTATCTTGTCAAGTCTTTATGTGGTAATCACCATGTGCTTTGTCAAATCGATGTTAATTCTGCTCTTTATTAACGGTAACATTTCCGTAGTTTGATTTTTTTTTCTTTTTGGGAATGTTAAAAACTAGTCAGATTACCTATTGTGGTTTAGAACCTTGCCAATTAAGTTCTTTCCTGATACATAAGTTCGAAAGTTTGTTATTGGGCACGTGGTAAGTATCAATAGAATAAAGGAAATATTAACCTTACATAGAGATAAATTTGGATTGCCAACTTTTAACTATCTGTTACTCTTGATTTTGAGTCGGAAGTGTCAGATATTGAGTGGTTCTAATAGATGTTTGGTTTCAGGATGTATATGTTCAAGAGCAAGTGGAGATGTTTCAGTTTGTTTCCACGATATAATATTTTTTCTAGACCAAGTCACTCGCCAAATCTACAATTATGATCGTCTTCACGAATGAGCCATGATTGAATTGGGGTGTTTGGCCTGGAAGACTGCCTTGGTCGATGATTACAGAGCGTGTCCATGAATGACGTCCATGATTGGACCTGTACTGAAGGAGCCTGAAGTCTGCCTTGCTCCACGATTAAGATCGTCTCCTGGAAGTAGCTCCATGGTTAAATTTGTCTCCCCAATTTTTTGGTTATATGTATTTCTCAGGAGTAAAATACTTAAAAGGTCACTCAATTTTGAAAAATGTGTGACCAAAGTCACTGTGCTTTGAATTGTACTAATAAAGTCACTCAACTTAAGGTAATTCTCACCAAAAGTCATTGTAACCGAATTTTGCACAATCATCTTACCGAAAATCTGACATGGCATTTTTATTTTTAATTATATATACATGTGTCATACTTTATTTTCCATGTAGGATTTTATAATAAGTTGATTAACCCAACTCTTAATCCATAACCCATTTCTCTTCCACATATTTTCGGATCCATCTCCTTTTTTTAGAAAAATATATCTTCCTATTTTAAATTCAAAGCATCTATCCTATCTTATAATTTAGTAGCAAATTTCATCCCTCCTCCTAAATTATTTTTCGGTCTCCAAAATTTTCGTTTATTTATTGTTTTAATAAAATTTTATTTTTGCTAATCCAATCTCAAACATATAACAGAAAATCAAAAATAGTGTTAAACTATTTGCAAGTGATAACATCGTAATGAATAGAATTAACAAGACAAGATTTTATAATGTCAATTTACTCAAATAACAATATACGAAGAAATTCTTTTCACACAATCACATAAGTTAAAACTAGTTGCGAAGATAGTGCCTAATATTCTGCTCATAGTTATTCACATTTTATCTTGGAAAGAAACTTTCCAACCAATTCATAATACTTATAGAAATCACATAGATCTTCTGCACTTCTATATCTAAAATAAGATGAGTTTGTTTAACAATTAATGTAATTTTTATTTAAAATAATTCTTAATTTTTTGAGTGCACATTGTCGAACAATAATAAAAAATTACAAATTGAATTTGAAATAGAAAGATATTTTGTCCAAACCATAGTTAAATACCTTTATTTACCCTATTAAATCTAGAACATTGGTTTTAAGGAGGGCCAAGTGTCATTCATCCAAATAAGAAATTAAAATGGAGACACTAGATAAAATATATATTTAACTATCTATTATATTTAACTAATCTACCTATTATCTATTATATAAAATATATATTTAACTAATAAATTTGAAAAAAATAATGATTCTAACCATAACTAATTAAAGAGTTAAGTACTTGAAAGAGTAGTAAAACTAATATTTCGACTGTACCCGTAGAAATTTAGCAATGACACAATATTCTATTATTGTAATAATTTAAAAGAACACTTTCCAAATTCTTAGAAAATAATTCAACTTATTATAAAATCCTATATGGAAAATAAAGTATGCCACATGTATATATAATTAAAAATGAAAATGCCATGTCAGATTTTCGGTGAGATGATTGTGCAAAATCTGGTTACAATGACTTTTGGTGAGAATTACCTTAAGTTGAGTGACTTTATTAGTACAATTCAAAGTAAAGTGACTTTGGTCACACATTTCTCAAAGTTGAGTGACATTTTAAGTATTTTACTCTATTTCCCAGGGGGTCTGGGTGGTGTTGTAATGCTGCATCAAAGAACAGAGGAGGATATAGCCTTACCTCAAAGTTACAACACAAAAGGATATGGACTATCCTTTCAAAGAAAAGTACTGGAAGGGTACTAATTAATACTTGCTCACCCCTGCCAGCAAGTATCTAATTGTTTTAACTAACAAAAAAATTGGCCTTCTCATATTTTGATCTAATACAAGGAAGCTGGCTATTGTCCAGGTGAATTCTACTTTTGGTCCCTGTAGGAAGCTGATGGACACAAAAATAGAAGGATTCAACTTTGTATTTAACTGCTTCCTTTGCTAACCAATCTGCCACCTGTTTTGCTTCTCTAACAAAAGTTGATGGTAACATTTGGCTGCTTAATGATTGTAGAAGTGTCATCAATGATTTTGTTCAATCTGAGGTTGGTAGTCTTGTTATCCTTTAGCATTTTCGCTATCACTTGGGAATCCAGTTCTAGTGTAAAATTAGTGTAGCCATTGTGTATACACCAATCACACCCCACTTTAGCAGCAAAAGCTTCTGCATAGTTATGACTTGTACACTTGATTGGAATGGAGAAAGACATAACAAGAATATATAGCACATATTTGGGTATTTGGATGAGGATTTTCGTACTAAGGACGATTTTCTTTGAGAGTTTGACTATTGCTTCCCCTTTCTTATCATGCTTCACTACTTTCCTGTATTGTGGTTTCTGTTTCTAACATGAGTAGTTGAATTCATTACTATGATTATGATCGTGTCATAACAATTGGGATAGAGGAGGTACAATAAAATAAGCTTTAAGTTTACATCAATATATATCTATGTAAGGAACAATTTCCAAAGCAAAAAGGACTTGAAAGCAAGATGTAAAGACTCGCAACAACTTTCATTGGAAAAAGAAGGGGGAAAACTGATAATCACAAATATAATATACCCTTAAGTTCTTCTCTAATTAACAGGATGGAACTACAGTCGCGAATTCAAGAAGTTCAGCATTCAGTTCAAAGATAGACATGTCCCTTTCACTCAATGTTAAAAGTGCATCCACGCCTCCGCTGTGGTTACCGACAAGAAAGAAAAACTTATCGCATAGGCCATCTAGCATGCTCACCTTCACAGGCTTCCCCCATCCAAAATCAATTTCATGAAGTGGAAAATTCAATAAGCTACTAAAACTATACACGTTATACTCCTGACCTTCAGGGTATAATATTTTTCTGGACGCCATTTGATGTATATGGTTAACATGTAAGCTATTTTTGATATTATCTCTGTTCTTGGTTTGTTCTTTTCCCTCTCTTATTGCACGTACTATGTTTGGTAATGTCAAGTTTTCTTCCTTGAGAATTGATACTGGAGTAGTACTAGTGCAAAGATTTCCAACACAATTTGGCGACAAATTCACCATTCTTCTAAGATCAATAGCATAAGTGAATGAGGTAGATTGTAGGTTTTTGGACATAGCTAGTCCACATTTAAAGAGAAGTCCTGCGACAACTTCAGTGCGTGTTGGATTTTGGACAACATCAGCTACCAAGGCCTTGAGAGCATCTAATTTGGTAGTAGAAAAAATTATCCTTTTTTGAACACAATGCTCCATGTTTGGTGGCTTGATTACGGGATTAAGTAAAGGACTATCACTAGGAAAAATGGATTGTTGGACATAGTGAAGAGATGGTAGTGGCAAATTTGGATGGCGAGTAATGTTAGCCCAATCATTAAAAAGATTGCTAGCATTGCACCCATCTCCAATCTTGTGTGATATGGACATACTAATAGCTATTCCTCCACATTTAAAGGAACTAAGTTGTGCGATAACTAATCCACGATCATCAGTAGAAGCATTAGCCCAAGGTGATACCCCTTGAGGAAATATAAAATTTTCTATAACAGGATTGTGATATTCAATGGCAAAAGAGATGGGGCAATTGATTTCAGCTTGATAAAAGTCCGCACCCATATCATTACAATCAACCATTGTATTATCTTTGAGCCTTCCTGCATATGGGTAGTACGAGGACAAGATTTTAGATAATGAATCCTCAAGAAGTGAAGATAATTGATCACTAATTGGGTTTTCTGATGGGAAAACATTATCGAGTTGTTCTTTGGTATAGAAAAGAGCAATTGGAATGTAAGAGTTGCTTAAGGCTTGATCTGTAAAAGAAAGGTTGTGCCACCTTTGAGCAGGAGGAGTAGGAGAGGAGGGTTTGATGAGTTTGTGACATATTATTGTTTTGGTGATCTTTTCTGGAATTGATTGAGCTGAAATTGCAGTAGAGACCATGTTGATTTGATTTTCTCACTGCTTAATTTGTTTGACTGTTTCGATATGCTTTAATAGAGGGAAAATAAATGCTTTATTTAGCTGTGTACTTGTACATGTAACGAAAATAACAATATGGAAGAAAAATGGCATTAAAAATTATTGCACTGACCTAGAAAATACATGGGCGTAAATACATAACTAAAAGAAACGAGACAAACAATGGTGGGCTGACATTGCTGCTTAGTCTTCCAACTTCCTTTAGATTATATAGTATAATATCCTTTTAGGCTTTAGTAACATGTGTTATAAAATGGATAATAATAATAATAATTTAGCTAGTAGCCCGCCCTGTGTAGCCCGCCAGTGTCCCACAGATATAATAGAAAATGGATGATAATTTACACAATTAATGCATGCCGAAATAAATTATTAGTACTCCACTAATTATGTGGTAATTTATCTGTTTCAGTTTATATATCTCTATTTTTTCAGTAGAGTCCTTGAACCTCATATAAGGCCACGATCTCATCGTGGACCAAGGCAGTCTTCCAGGTCTAACTCCTCAATTCAACCATGGCTTGGATTCATACAGACGATGTTAATAGTTGACTTGGCCTGGTAATTAATCATCAATCGTGAAAACAGTTAGTTTCTTCGTCCCACAGTAAATTTTCAATATTTCTTTTTTACGTCCACTAAAAAAATATTAAATATTATGTACGTTTTAAAATTTTTAAAGAATACTTATTTTAGGACAAATAAAAAGGAAAAAAGTGACACTTATTATGGCATAGAGGTAGTAGAAACGTTTGGGTGGTTTTGTCCTGGGTTCTGCTCTTCTACTTCATCACTTTAAACCACAAAATTAGTTCTTTTCAGTCATTTTGCTTCATTCTTTATCCACTTTTAGTCTTGAATATATAATTTTGAAACCAAGCAACATCCATAATCATTCTAAGATAGAGTTAGGTTGAAGACTTAAAACTCCACAATTTTCCTCTCTAGTTCACTTACCCCCTCCCTCTTTTCAAATCATTTGTATGGATATGTAACAAACCAAGAGGACACATCAGGGGCTACCAATATGTGGTCCCAAACTTCAAAAGAATATCTCCTTTGCAAGTTGTTAGAGTAAAGGATAAAGCTCGTTAGCACAGGAAGCATAAGTAGCCAAAGGATCATTGGTTCTCTTGCATATTTGAGAAATACCATCCTTAATCTTTATAGGATCATAGCTTCTCTTGCTTAAATGTAGCTACAACTTGAAAATTTTGAATCTCTGGGAAAAATTCCGCAGTGATGAGCATAAGTCAAAACATGATAACTAAGCTCCCGTTTGTTTATAAAAGTTTGGGAATATTTTTTGGAAATTTTTTAGAAAAACGTGTTGGCCAAATTTTGAAATCAAGATTTCAAATTCCCAAAAATTAATTTTTTGGGAGTTTTTGGAAAAGTTACTTTTTCTAACTCACAAACTTCTTCTTTTTTTTCCAAGTAAAATGTATACAAACACAACTTCAAGTTCCAAAAATTATTTTTCAACTCAACTTCAAAAACTCAAATTCTCAAGTTTCAACCAAATCTATGTCCAAACGCTAGCTAAAGACCCTAATTTTTTTATGGATTTATGCATTATCCACGAGAATCGAGGCAATAAACTAATGCCCGACACAAAGTTGACGAAGTCAATTCGCTCATTTTGGTCCGAGTCTAAGCTAGCCTTTAGACAGAGATTTGAATGAAACTTGAAAAAAGAATTTTTGAAATTGAGAAAAATAGTTTTTCAAACTTGAAGTTGTGTTTGGACATATGTTTCAAAAAAATTGAAGTTTTGTGAGTGAAAATTTTTCCCCCAAATATTCCGAAATTCCAGCTTAGAGCAATTTTTAGATATTTGAAGTTTTCTTATTTCAAATTTGGGATAATAGTATAAACAAACATTCTTTTTTCAAATTCACATTCAGAATTTGTTTGACTCAAACTTATATCCGGTGGTCCATAGTTCTTTGAAAAAAAGTTGCTCCACTTTCAATATTTTATTTTTATTTTTATGTGAATTGAGCACTTTTAGGCATGATTTTGATTTGGTGAGCACTTTTTCCATGGTCTTGAAACTTTTAGCACTTTGAAATATTTTTTCACTTCTATCTCTTAATCACTTTTCTACAATTATTTGACAATTTCTTCTTTCACATTCTCTCTCTCCAGAAAAATTCATCTCTCCCTTCTCCTCTTTCTCGCACCATGGCTCTGCGTCGTTCACCGCTGTCGGGCCACCACTGCTTGCCGCTAGAATGATGCAAAAATTACATCGTCTGATTCGTCTTAGCCTCCTCTTTTTGTTTCTGAAGGAAATTGGATCGGGTCACCCATGTGGGTCAACCCGGATCCATTCTAATAAGTAGTTAAATATATAATTAATTATATATTTAATATTTATAATTATTGAATAAATAAGAAAAAAAGGAAAAAAACACAACGTTTAGAAAAGAGACCTAAACGTTGTCTGACTACAAATAAAAGGAACCGTTCCTTTTACTGTAAAGATACTTTTTTCCTACTGCAAAAAAAATCATTCTTCCTTCTTTTTTTTTTCTCAATTCCAAAAGTTCCAGTATGTTTTCATTGAAGATACTTCACCAAAACAACAGGAACAAATCGTCTGTACAAGGTACGATTTTAGAATGTGGATATTAGATACAATTCGTGTTAATTTACATGTGATTGTGTTATTGATTAGTGAAACGAATACGGTTGTCTGGTGAACTCTATGTTCTTAGAATTGTTCTTCATTGGCATCAGAGCCACTGCTATTTGTTTCCTAGTCATTGTGTTTATAAGATATTTATAGTCTGTTGTTTTGATATTGTTTTTGGACTACTGAAAAAATGATTATGCCAGAGAATTATTTTGATTTTAGTCTTCTTACCTTTTCTAGTAATTGTTGAATCATGTTAAAGTACTAATTTGATCAGTAGTCAGTACTTTGACAAGTCACGAAATAGTTTTTTTTTAATAACAAAAGCTTTATGGTCCCATACTCCTTTGCTCTTTTAATGTAGACAATTCTTCAAAGTACAACAGAGGGTCACGTGGTTGCCTTCTTTGTTTGAAAAGTTTGAACATTAAGAAATTTTATATGGGTTAAAGACAAGGATCAAGACAAATGACAGTGGTCCCCTTTTATTTCAACACTATTTGGGGTGATGGCAATTGATTTTGTGTCTTCTGCCGTAAATTTTTTTAAAAAGTAAAAGATACGTTTGTCCTTTATTTCTTGATACTTGGCAGAAGATTCCATTTTTTGAAAGATACATTAGTTTTCTTTCTATACTTTGTGCGAGAGACTGTTTATTCTGAGCCTTGGAACATACAAATATTTTGCAGAAATCAATAAATTTTTTTTGTACTGCTATCATGTAGTTTGTGATAAAGTCAAAAGCTGTTTTGTCTTTTCTGCCTTAACTCTCTGTATATATAGTTTTCCTTTAAAGTGAACAAGTTTTGTAATCTTGTTTTAAAATAATTTTTTTTTTTTGGTGAAGTACAAAAGTCTATGTCACAAAAGTTTTCTTATTTTTTCGCTGGTTGTGTTTCCTTTACAGCAAAGTTTTTTATTCTCTGATTTTTTCAAAGTGCATTGAACCTGTGATGTCCGTTTATCTGCCTTGGAAAAATGGGAATAGTGCAGTACAGTTAGAATTTGTTTCACTCTTGTTTGAAATTGAAAAACTATTCTTGTCTGAAAATATCATAGTCTTATATTTCTTGTCAGACCAAGTACATACTATTAAGTACTAAGGTAGACCTTCTAATTCCATGGCAAAAAAGATTTTCAATTAAAAGTGAATAGACACATTTTTCCTCAAAAACTACCATATAAAGTTTTTTTTTTGTAAAACTTTATTGTGCATCCTTCTTTAATATACATGTGTATGTTTGATGGCAACTCTTAATTTTTCTGTATGTGTTACAGAAAATCATGGGATGCCTAAGAAGGACGCCTATACGAGTTCGCACTGATAGTCAGAGGAGAAGGTTGAAAGATATGATTGATATTTTGGCCAAATTCCCTCTAGCACCTAATACTAGGATAGAAGATCTAGTATGTTTTGTGGAACATCTTATATTGGTTAACAAGTTAATCCAACAGACCGTGTGGTTTGGTGGTTTGTTAATAGATGAGGAAAAATATAAGGCATTACGATCAACCCTGTCATTTAATGAGTTCCATAGAGACATGCTTGATAAAACTTGGAAAGAGATTCAAAACAAATTGGCTGGACTTTCATGTTGGTCGGACCTTATAGAATGTTAATTCTGGATATTGTGCAGAAATTGTATAACGATATTGCCATAAATATCCAGAAGACTGTGTGTCGTTCTATTGGACTACCTATGAGAGATAGAAATAGGTTGAATTTAGTTCGACCAATGGTTCCGAGAGCCAGTTTTCTATTGCCCGATTTTCTATTGCCCCCTGATTTGTACATGGCTCTTATTAAATCTATTCCAGTCCATGTGAAAGAATTTAAGTATAGGTCTGCTTAGTATTAATAGTTGTCTATGTGATGTAGTATTTGCATAAGTATGTAAATTTTTTTTGTTTGACTTTAGTGTCTATGTTGATTGTTATTGTGTAAGTTGAATATTTCTATATTTGTTATAGAACTTGTTCCTTGTTTATTTTGTCTTGAATTTAAGTTATTTTAAGACAATTTCCTTGCATAGTTAATTATATTGGATTTACTACATGTTAGTTCTTTAGATGATAATTGGGAACTTAGTGAACTTTCGATTCTAAATCTAATATGGAATAAATATTTATATAGTTAATTATTTTAAGGAATAATATGTATATAAATTTAGGCTTAAATTATGTACTTAGTTGTCTCACTTTAGTTTTATACTTGTTTTGAATATCAGTAGGTCAACTGCTACTAAGAACATTGTCGCCGAGCTTAATAAAGGCGATAAGCTAAATGGCGACAATTATGAAATATGGATTATGAAAATCCAGTACGTCTTGGAAGAGCAAGAGGCTCTTAATGTGTTTCTGACGCCTCCTGAAGAAGGCAACACTGAACAACATGTGAGAGACCATCAGGCTTATCAGGCTTGGATAAAGAAGAACTCTTTCGCTCGTATTACACTACTGAGTAGTATGGATAATGATATAATGAGAGAGTTCCGTGAGTATGACAATGCTAAGGACATGTGGTCCGCATTGAAAGAAAAATTTGGTCATACTTCAGTTGCTAAGTTGAGGGCACTTACTATTAAGTTTGACACTTATAAGAAACGCCCTGATCATACTATGCGTAAGCATTTTCGTCATATGTCGAATATGGTGAATGAGCTAAAGGATGCTGGGCATGTATTGACTGAGGAGCAACAAGTCCAGACGGTAATTCGTTCCTTACCTCAAGAATGGGAAAACATGAAAATGCACCTGACCCACAACGTTAGCATCAAAACAATGGAAGATGCTAAGCGTCATTTGGAACTCGAGGAAGAGGGCCTCGGGGTGGACAAAGCTACTACAAGTGCGTATGCGGCAAGTTCTGGTCCAAAACGTGGACAAGGCAAAAAACGCAAGTATGGTGGGTTTTCTCAAAAGAAGGGGAAATGACAAGCCTCTAAGAAACCTAAGACTAATCATCAAGGAAAGAAAGATGGTTCTTTTCAAAAGAAGAAAGTGGACATGGCTAAGAAGAACTGCTACAACTGTGAGAACAAAGGACATTATGCTCGTGATTGCCCCGAGCCTAAAAAGGTATGTGACCTTATTCCAAATTTACATAGTGATGTAAATGTTTTTTGTTCTGCTTATCTAACTGAATCTCATCCTATGTGGATTGTAGACTCGGGAGCCACTGACCATATAGCGAAGGATAGAGACGCCTTTATGGAATTTCGACGAATTTCACATGGAGCAAGATGGATTTATGTAGGAAATAACTCCAAAGTGAAAGTTAAAGGGATTGGTACCTGCAAGCTTGATATGCGTGGTGGCCGAACTCTATTTCTACATGATGTACTATTTGCCCCGTCAATTCGCCGAAATTTGGTCTCAGTTACTATGTTGATTAGTTTAGGATTTCATTTAGTCTTTCATGAACAAGGTCTTGATTTGTATTTGGCCAAGACAAAATATGGCACTAGTTATTTCTATGATGGTTTTATTGTATTGGATATTGTTCCTACTTTTAATAATAATAATAATAATAATAATATTAGTTTTTCCTTATTTACGTCTACTTCTAACTATGAAAATGATGTAAATACGTGGCATGATAGGCTTGGCCATATTGGTCAACAAAGAATGAATCGCTTAGCCAAAGAAGGTCTTCTTGGCACTTTAGACAAAATTGATATGTCTACTTGTGAATTTTGCCTAGCTGGAAAAACTGCTAGAAAACCATTTGGAAAAGGTACTAGAGCCGATACTCCATTGCAGTTAATCCATTTTGACATCTGTGGTCCAATGAATGTAAGGGCAAGACATGGTGCTAATTACTTCATCACGTTTATCGATGATTTTACTCGATTTGGTTTTGTCTATTTGATTTCTCATAAATCTGAGGCTTTAAGTTGCTTCATCAAGTTTATGAACTTAGTTGAGAATCAACTAGACAGACAAATGAAGGCTTTAAGAACCGATCGAGGAAGAGAATATTTGTCTGATGAGTTCAAACAATTATGTGATGAAAAGGGAATCCAAAGACAGATGACTATTCCCTACACTCCACAACAAAATGGTGTTGCGGAACGATGAAATAGAACCTTGTTGGAAATGGTTAGGTCAATGATGGCACAAGCAAAATTGCCTATCACCTATTGGGGTGATGCATTGCTTACTGCTGCATATGTACTTAACCGTGTCCCTTCTAAATCAGTTACATCTACTCCATACGAGTTATGGACTAATCGAAAACTCATTTTGATTTTTTTAAAGCCTTGGGGTTGTGCTGCATTTATCCATAATTCTTCTTCCCGATATGGAAAATTAGGCCCAAGGGGAAGAAAGTGTATCTTCATTCGATACTCCGAACAATCTAAGGGTTATGTGTTCATAGGTGAACAAGATAATGGCACTATAACTGAAATTGAATCATGCGATGTTACATTCTTAGAGAATGATTTTCCTAAGCAGGGAGAGATAGGTCATGACTTGTATCTCTTTGAAACTGCGGACCAGACCGCTTCCACCATAGATACACAAATGGATTCGGATGGTATTCACCATGGTGATAATGAATCTGTTCCAATTGCCACCGATATACCATTCGAAGAAAATCCATTTAATGTTGCTGGTCCCAGTGGGAGTAACTCATCAATTGATAATCAATTTGTCAACCTCAAGCTAGACGAATGAGTCGTCCGCACGTTCCCCATCGTTGATTTGAGATCGAAGGGGAAGCATTTATGGTTACTCAACAAGACGAAGAAGAGCCAAGGAACGTAAATGAGGCTCTTGCTTGCCCCGCTAAGGACAAATGGTTAAAAGCAATGGAGGAGGAGATGGAGTCTATGAAATCAAACCAAGTATGGGAGTTGGTTGATCTACCTATGGGCCGAAAAGCTATCGGGAACAAGTGGGTTCTCAAGATCAAGCGTAAGGCCGATGGTAGTATTGAGAGATATAAAGCTCGCCTAGTAGCTAAGGGGTATACACAACAGGAAGGAATTGATTATGAGGAAACTTTTTTGCCTGTTGTCCGTTTTACTTCAATAAGGCTAATTTTGTCAATAGTGGCTAATTTGGATCTTGAGTTGCATCAAATGGATGTTAAAACTGTATTTTTCAATGGAGAACTAGAAGAAGAAATCTACATGGCACAACCTGTAGGTTTCATGAAAAAAGCCCAAGAGCATAAAGTATGCCGACTTCGTAGGTCCATTTATGGTCTTAAACAATCTTCTAGACAATGGTATTTACGTTTCCATAATGCAATCATATCATACGATTTCACTATGATTCATGAAGACCATTGTGTGTACATCAAAAGGTCCAAAGATAAGTTTGTGATCTTATCATTGTATGTAGACGACATACTTATAGCTGCAAGTGACTTTGAGTATGTGAAAGAAGTGAAAGAGTGGTTATCATCAACATTTGAGATGAAAGATATGGGTGAAGCGTCATACACTGTTGGAGTTAAGATTTCAAGAGATCGTTCAAAGAGATTGTTGTCTCTTTCACAAGAGCCTTACATCAAAAAGGTTCTTGAACGATTTAATATACAGGACTGCAGACCCATAAACACTCCTACTTTTAAGGCTGAAGCTTTAAGTCAGAGGATGTGTCCTCAGACTCCACAAGAGATGGAACAAATGAGAAGGGTTCCTTATGCCAATGCAATCGGTTGTCTTATGTACGCTATGATGTGTACTAGACCTGATATCTGTTATGCTGTTGGGTTAGTTAGTAGATATTAGTCTAACCCAGGACAACAACACTGGAAAGCAGTTAAAAGGATACTACGGTATCTTAAAAGCACAGTTGACTACTCCTTGTGTTACCAAGGTGATGATCTGCAACTAAGAGGCTATACTGATGCTGATTGGGGGGGAGATTTAGATGAGAGAAAATCAACCTCTGGATATGTATTCTTGTTGCACAATGGCGCCATATCATGGAGCAGCAAGAAACAATCATGCATAGCTTTATCTACAATGGAAGTTGAATTTGTAGCACTTTCAGCCGCTGTGCAAGAATCTGTTTGGCTTAAATGTTTTCTGGTACACTTGGGTGTGTATGAAAATGTTGTTGAACCAGTAACCATCAATTGCGATAGTCAAGCTGCAATAGCCTACACAAAGGATCCCAAGTACCATGGCAAGACTAAACATATTGATATTAAGTATAATTTTGTTAGAGACTTGGTAGTACATAAAGAAGTGAATGTGAAATACATATCTACGCATCATATGGTAGCAGATCCCTTAACGAAACGCAGAGCATGTGATGCTTATGAGAGACATGTGAAGTCGTTGGGGTTGCGTAGGTGCTAATGTATTTTTTAGTTTTTTTTTCCCAATTCATGTTCATGTAAAAACTACATCATTTTTTTGAAGTTAATGATAGTTGAAGCCTAATTATCCATATTTGTTGGTTCATATACATATAAGTATTATTTTATGTTTGGAACATAAAAGTCGAGTATAAGAAGTATGTCGGACAGACAAAAGATTGGCCTATTCACACAGGCAATCGCCTCTATTATCTAAGTGCCTAATAGGGATGAGACAATTATAAACTTTTTATTATCGGAAGTGATAATAATAGAGAGCGAAAAGTTTATAATATAAATGTCGTTTCTTTAAATATTTAATCAAGTGTGATTAAAAGTGATAGTCTGTTTTGATTGCCAGATGTGAGTTCTGTTGTTAGAAAGTTGAATGAGTAGATTTGTGAACTCAAAGTTAGACATAGGTTGTCTGAACTATCATCTGCACAGTATTTATTTTTTATTGAACAGACATACGCTCCTCGGGAAATGAGTTAATACTGTGATACTTAAATCATACCACGTATGCATAAGATGACCCTATGGCGGTACAAGTTAAAATCTCTACTTGCTACTGTGTAAATTTTCTCTATCATACCCTCATGACTTTGATCAGTTTCTCGAGATTCAATTTGGTGTTTGCTATCTTAGGGTGTTGCCAAGAGATCATGAATGATTCGGTCCGGCGGGACATTTCTAGAAAAACAAATAGAGTTGAGACTAAGAGATTCTTGAGATGAGCAAGATCATTGAGTATTATCACATTAGTTGTGTTCATTGACCGGTCCTTTATGTTTGTCTTTGTGGCAAGAACATAATGATGAACTCAAATTAATACAAAGAGATTGTGAGAGAGATGAATGTGATAAATGATCTAGGGTACTGCATACTTTGATCTACTCCAAGACGCCGTTGATCGAGATGTTATATATTCCTAACAGATGTATAGCAATGTGCTCTCGTAGTATGCACTGGTCACACGGTCTAGTCGTAAAGTATGAAAATTACAGACTTGGAATGAGAGTTGACCCACTATGTGTGAGTGGGAGATGAAGGAAATTGGATCGGGTCACCTATGTGGGTCAACCCGGATCCATTCTAATAAGTAGTTAAATATATAATTAGTTATATATTTAATATTTATAATTATTGAATAAATAAGAAAAAAAAATGAAAAAACACCACGTTTAGAAAAGAGACCTAAACGTTGTCTGACTACAAATAAAAGGAACCGTTCCTTTTACTGTAAAGATATTTTTTTCCTACTGCAAAAAATCATTCTTCCTTCTTTTTTCTCTCAATTCCAAAAGTTCCAGTGTGTTTTCATTGAAGATACTTCACCAAAACAACAGGAACAAATCGTCTGTACAAGATACGATTTTAGACTGTGGATATTTCATACAATTCGTGTTAATTTACATGTGATTGTGTTATTGATTAGTGAAACGAATACGGTTGTCTGGTGAACTCTGTGTTTTTAGAATTGTTCTTCAGTTTCTACTATTGATTTTTCTAAAAATCATACTAAAGTATGATTAGTATAGATCTGATTTTGAAACTTTTTCTAGCGATATAAAATGATATTTGAGGTGATGCAAGTCACCTATTTAAGGTGCATCTTTGGAATGCATAATGGCTGATTGAAGGGCTCGCAATTGGTGCTTTTTATTTTTATTTTTTTTGGGGTCATAATTGGACCATGAATATAAGTAACGAGTCATGATGTCTGCCAACTAAATTATTCTGCTATGCCATTGAAGTATCTCCTACGAATTGATTCGAATTGCATGATGATTGTCATGGCTGCATTTTCCAATCATGTTTCCTATCAGTTGGTATCAGTGATTGCATAATATTTTATTTATACTCGAGACAAACCTAAAATAGATCATTTTACGGAGTTAGATTATCGGACTACGACATTGTGTTTGTTACCGAAAACTACAATGTCCTTACCGCAAAGTGAGAAATTAATAAACAACGACGAATTTTGGTGTGTATGACTTGAAAAGTGATGATGATTTAGACTTATTTATCTATAAAATGTACATAAATTTTAGCTTACATTATGAATAAATAATTCTTGATTGGCCCTAATTCTGTTTTCCTTTGAATTATTGTATATGATTGAAGTGATGACGATTTGGTGTAGTTATGTTTTCCTTTGATTTTTTTTTTTATTTTGATTTTTCTATTTCCATATGCATTTTTATGGATGAACAAAGTGAAGACGATTTGGACTCACTTGTTCGCAAAAGGAACGCAATTTTTTGTTCAATATATGCATACACACAAACGAATTGTCATTATTTCTAAATATATAAGCATGTGTAGGTCTTTTTTGTGGATGTGTGAAGTGAGACCGATTTGGCCTTATTTCTTCATAAAATGAACACAATTTTTGGTTCAATATATGCATAAACACAAACGGATTGGTGTAGTTATGTTTTTCTTTGAATTTTTGTTGATTTTTTTTTTCATATGTATTTTTGTGGATGAACGAAATGAAGATAATTTGAACTCATTTATTTGTAAAACGTATGCAATTTCGGTTCAATATATGTATAAACACATACAGATTGTTGTTATTTCTAAATATATAAGCACTTGAATGTCTTTTTTGTTGATGTGTGATTGAGGCCAATTTGATCTTATTTCTTCATAAAACAGACACAATTATTTGAATAAACAATGTTGGATTGTCATTATTTCTAAATATATAAGCAATTGAAGGTATTTTTTGTGAATCAATAAAGTAAGTACGATTTGACATCATTTAATTACAAAATGAACATGATTGTTTGCTCACTATAAGAAGAAATGATGCCGGATTGGTCTTATATTATGTTTTACTTTGATTTTTGTATATGAGGGAAACAATGCCTATTTGACATTATTTATTCACAAAATGGACGTGAAACACAGACAGGTGCGGTGGTATTTTTGTATTTACAGGAAGTTCTTTATTAGCAAGAGTATCTCTGTATTTTCAGCTTCATTTAATTTAAAAATGCTCAATTCTTTAACACCACTAAATATAGCATAGTTTTTTAAGACCATGCTTCTTTTTGCTTATTTGTGTAATTTTCCCATATTTTTACAAAGTGACTGCATTTAAAATGGGGACACTTACAAAAATACCCACAAAACCAAAAATAATTACAACCACTACCCATTACTTTCAAATATTACTCAACCTACCCACTAAACTATTTACCCATTCTACCCATCCAGACTTATATACCATAGTTTATGCAGTATATAATAAAGGTATATACATATAACTTATAAGGTATAACAAAGGTATACAGTAATAAATGGCCCTCCAAACTTTTATACCATAATTTATGCAGTATATCTTAAAGGTATACACCTATAAGGTATAACAAAAGTATACAATAATAAATGGGTAGGTTGGGTAAATACTTTTAGTTTTATGGGTAGTGTAATTTTTAATGGGTATGACTTGTAAATACTTTAAATTTTATGGGTATACAGTGTAAAAATCCCTTTAAAATGCCAGGTAAGCAGGCAACCCCGTAAAATTTCGTAAAAGTTAAGCCTCTGTAGCCACTTTATAGTGCATTGAATGAGCACCAACTATCATTTGAAAAGTTTTAGAAGAATAGACATATTTAAGAAACACAAAAAGTCTATGAAATATTCCTGAGACTGAGAACTAAAATTTTCAATATCTCAGAAAATTTCTTGGAAGTGCAAATATGAAATCCCAAGAAATTTTCTTATGACTTAAAACTAAAATTTATGAAGTCCCAAATAAATTTTCTGGAACCTTGAACCAAATTCCAGAAAAAAAATTTCAGAATTTTTTCCTGTGGCTAGTATTAAAAATATGTGTGTTTTAAAATATGACTACTTTTTAAAAAGTTTTTAACTTTTAGCTATTTCATTTTGAGCGGCTTAAAACTGACTAGTCATCAAAATTTTACTAAATTCTTGCATCGAAACCCCTCCAAGTTTCTGTGCAAAATAGACAAATCTTGCGCTGCGGCTATAGTTTTGACTCCAGGACAGTCTTACAATTTTAGCCGCCATAAGACAATTTTAGCCCCCCATAAGGAAAAGATCCTAGAGTGCCAGAGGAAAACTCGCGATTTCCAGGCCCTGCTATTTGTAATATCTTGCGACCTCCAAGAGCTTTTCTTATGGGGCCAACTTGTAAAGACTTTTTTTATATAGGGGCAAAACTGTGAAAGAGCGCTAAAAGTGTCATATTTCTTTAAGGGATTTTTACCCCATATAATCATGGAAAATTTACACCATATAACTACCCTAATAGCTTAATTACAAAACATAACGATACTTTTTGAATATTTACAATACATAACGATACTTTTCCCTAATTACCCCACATAACAATTTTATCATTTCCCCTCTCCCAAACATTAAACCCTAATTTCCTCTCTTCTCTCTCCTTCTCTCCCTCCTCCACCATTCCCCACCCATCGCCGCCCCTCCTCCACCATCCCCCACCCATCGCCGCCCCTCCCCCTTCCCCTCTCTCGCTGTTCCAGGTCGGATCTGCTGCCCTCGTCTCTGTTGCGGCGCTGCTGCCGCCGTAGTGCAGCGGCGCTGCCCCTCGCGGCGGCGCTGCTGCACTGTGGTGGCAAGCAACCCCGATACGTGTGTTTTTGGTGTTTTTCCGGTGAGTTTTTCCCGATCTGCTCCCCTTCTTCTTCTTCTTTTTTTTTTCCTTTTTGTATGTGTATATATATGTATGTTAATGTATATATTTGTATTTTGTATATAAATTCGTATTTATCTTTGTATATTTTTGTATTTTGTATATAAATGTCTATATTCACCCCTTTTGTATGTGTATGTGTTTGTATATATGTGTATGTGTTGTATGTTTGTGTAGAATGGATAGTTATTTGTATTTTGTGTTTTTTGTATTTTTGTGTATGTGCAGTGTATATCTTTTGTATGTTTGTGTATATTTGGTTTTGTATAGTTCCAAAACAGTAAATTTTTAAAGTTTTGGAATGTATATATTTGTATTTTTGAATGTTACATATTGTAGATCTTAAAAAAAAAAAAAAAGTTTCCGGTGGTAGCAGCGGCGCCGGCGGCGGCTTTCCGATGGTCAGCGGTGGCTGGCCGGCGCTGGTGAGTGGTGGCAACACCTCCAGGCAGTGTTGGGTGGGTGTTTGGTGGGAGAAAGCAAGGAAGAAGGAGATGAAACCATAAATTGTAGGTTTTGTTGAAATTTGTATATGGAATGTGAAAAAACTATTGTTATATTGTGTAAAGTTATAAAGTATTGTTATTTTTTGTAAATATGGTGTTAGGGTTGTATATTTGTGTAAATCTCCCTATAATCATTCCCAACCTTTATTCACTTTTTGTAACCATATTTTGTTATTTCTTTCTTTTCCTAGCATATTTATTAAATATAATTTGATAATATAAATATTTAAAAAATATAGGACAAATATATATGTGTATAGAAGGTATATATACAGAATATCAATCTATGATATTTGATATTTTAATTATAAATTAAATTTTAAATATAAATATTGTGGCTATATAATGTTAGTGCTAAATGACTTGTTAATATAAAATATTGTGGGCTATTTATATGGAAATCTCTTTCTTTAATTCACCCAAACCCCTTTGGACTTATAATCTCATGGGTCGGGTTTTTGGCTGTGGGTAAGTTATTGGAAGAATTACGCAAAAGTACAAATTGATGTTTTTTTTTTTTTTAAAATGAAATATAGAGAGATTTTAGTATAATTACACAATATAGATGAAAGAGGCACTTAATTACAAAACATAGAAAATTAGGTAAAAAAGAGCAATATATATATATATATATATATATATATATATATATATATATATATATATATATATATATATATATATATATATATATATATATATATATATAACTCTAGCCTCCTTCTCTCATTTCACTTCCTCTCTCCTCCACCACCACTGCCGCCACCTCTTCCTCCGTCTCCACTGATATAACTAACTCCATCACTGCAGTTTCAATTACCAACGAAGTATTTGCTCTAGTTCGACACAACCTTGAATGCAATTAGCTACGGTTCTAATCACATTTCTTGCTGATGGCTCTCAAGACTTTGAATTACTTTTTGTTTGTCAGCCTTGGAAAATCTGCAGATGATCGAATCGACTCTTTTTTTTTTTTTTTTTTTTTGAAATTTTGTCCTCGTAGGAGTAGCGGTGTGGTTTTCAAGTTATACTTATTTGAAGTAGCTTACAAATAATTGTGAAGAACAATTATACTCTGTTGTATAGTTACAGATTCCAGATTTTCTGTTCATTTTTTTATTGATATGTTGCAATATGTTAATAGAGCATATACGACGATAACTTTTATCTAATCCTTGGATTCCTACTCGTTTCCTTCGCCGCAGTCATCGAGATTTGGTGTTTTCGGTGATGATTTGATTTTTCTGGTCACTTCAGGTGCGTTTTGGTGTATTTGCACTGTATCTCGATCGTATCAACATGGTGTCTGTAATGTATCTACATTGTTTCTATAGTGTAGCTAATATATCTATGTCGTATCTATTGTCTCATTTCGTTTATTTCTTCTTATTTTTGTATATCTATGTTGTTTCTAGACGGTTTCTAATAGTATATTAGTTAATTTATTTGCTTCTTCTTATTATTATTTCTACTTTAATATATCTACACTGTATTTTTGTATCTAGTATTTCATTTTATTAATTTTTTATTATTCTTCCTATTTTAATATATCTACACAGTTTCTACACTATTTTTCCACACTATTTAATATTTTTTTTTTGTTTCTACTTGTATCTATAATCTTTCCCAATATTTTTACACTTTTCACACTGTTTCAGTATTTTTTTCATATTGTTTCTTTGTCGTTTCTCACTATTTTTGAACTATTTCACCCTCTTTTTGCGTTGTTTCACACTGTTTTAGATTGTTTCAGTGTTGTTTCATAACGTTTCTGCAATTTTTTGGCGACTCTTCCAGCTGGCCGGCGGAAGTAGCAGCGGCATGCGGTAGTTAGTGGGTGGGGGGAGGGGGCAGCAGGGGGGAGGGATGTGAGGTGGATGCTAGGATTTCCCTTTTCTAGTTGTTTGTAGCAATTTGTATTTAAAAAATAATGCTATATTTGTAATATCAATAAAAGTGCTTTTTTTTTTTTTTTTTTGTAATAATGCTTCAAAATTGTATATAAGCGTAAATAATCCTAAGCTATTTGTGTCGGAAAATTTTGATCACTAGAGTATATTGGACGCGCTCATTGGGGACTATCTACCGTTTCAAAATTCATTGAAGAATAGCCAAAAATTTGCGCGCATACTTAAACTCCATTAGCGTTGGAAAACACCCCAGACTAGTCCCATAACAAAATACTGGGGCTTTGAACAAAACTTGTTCAAAGTCCAAGTATTTTGTTATTGGACTGAAGCTTTATACAAAGTTAAATCCCATTATTTTGCTATGAGACTTTATATATAAAGCTTCAGTCCCATAACAAAATGCTGGGGCTTTGTACAAATTTTGTTCACAGCCTGGGATTGAAGCTTTATACAAAGTCCCATAATAAAATTCGGGGGCCTTGAACAAAACTTATTCAAAGCCCCAGTATTTTATACTGGGGTTAGTTTACTGAAGCTTCCCAGTATAAATACTAGTTGTTCAAAGCCCCAGTATTTATACTGAGATTTATACTGGAATTTATTTTTGACGGCTATAAATCAATTAGCGCGCGCCAAACAGGCCCCTACACAAAATTTTTATATTTATGTCATGGATTCTTTTTAAGTTAAAATGATACATTTATAAAGATAACGGCTCACAACACTGGCCTCTACCTCAAATGATATTCTATACAATGAAGCGAATATTAAGTGATGACTTTGATTTGATGAAACTGTACTCTAAGTTGAATGACTTTGTGTGAAATTAACCTTAAATAAAGACCAGTGTTTTAAAAGGGAAATTTTAATCACTAGTCATTTTTGGACGCGTTCATTGGAGATTATCTACCGTTTCAAAATTCATTGAAAAATAGCCAAAAATTCGCGCACTCACTTAAACTCCATTAGCGTTGGAAAAACACCCCAGACTAGTCCCATAACAAAATACTGGGGAGTATTTTGTTATGGGACTGAAGCTTTATACAAAGTCCCATAACAAAGGTCCAGTCCCATAACAAAATGCTGGGGCTTTAAATAAGTTTTGTTCACAGCCCCAGCATTTTGTTATGAGACTGAAGCTTTATACAAAGTCCCATAACAAAATGCTGGGGCCTTGAATAAAACTTGTTCAAAGCCCCAGTATTTTATACTGGGGTTAGTTTACTGAAGCTTCCCAGTATTTATACTGGAATTTGTCTGGAAATAGCTATTTCTCAGCGAATTTATTTTTGACGACTACAAATCAATTAACGCGCGCCAAACAGGCCCCTACACGAAATTTTTACTTTTAAAATGTGTTGGCCCAAGTCGAGGCGTTTTACCTGATTGGAGGTGAGGCGTAAGCCTCATGAGACTATCATAGAAATATAACTCGATGCGCGATCAAATGACTTAAGAGACATGTCAAATATATATATATATATATATATATATATATATATATATATAGTACATATGTTTGCTACAGATTGATCCAATAATCAGTGTTCTGTTTGGCATTATGTACATCAAGAGACCCTTAAATCTTGTGAAGAATGACTTTAACTCCATGTTGCGGACGAAGCATAAAAAGTTGAACAGGAGAGTGAACATAAGTTGGTGAAATTGTGAATATATAACGCTGCAGAATCATGGAGAGCGTAACTTTTGCTTCAATCATGGCAAAGTTCAATCCTAAACAAGTTCGAGGTCCATAACCAAATGGCAAGAATGCTACAGGATTGTTGTTTGTAGCTTTGACTACCCCTTCCGCAAATCTTTCTGGTTTGAAAAGATGTACATCTTCTCCCCATATTTTAGGATCATGTTGAACTGCTAATGGTGAAATATAAAGCTGCATTTGAGGTGGTAAAGTTAAGTTCCGAAGCTGAACTTTCTTTTCAACCTTCCTTTTGATGAATGGCACTGGAGGGTACAATCTTAAAGATTCATCAAGAATCATGTTAATCTACATTGATAAAACACAAGATCAAAATTCTTAGAGCCACTTGAGAGTAGCTGATAAGCATCAATGACAGAAAATTACTTTTAAATGCTGAGCTAATTATGTAAATAAATAATTTTGTGTTTGAATAGAAGTGATAGAAATTGATACTATTAGTTGATGTGCATGATACTTTTTTTTTTTAAAATGACTAAAATGCCTTTAAGTTTGTATTATTAAGGAATATACTCTTATTGGTGAAAAACCACAAGTCAGGAAGTGCGCGTATGACTTTTCCCTAATTTTGGTTTACAAAAACTTTGTTTGTAAAGACTTTTTGTGATTCCCAAACACATAAGCCAAAAGGTGCATTATAACATTCAATATTTAATGATATTTAATGAAATATTAATCCTCAATGCTTACAATTTTCAGTCTTGATAGGCCATCTGCAGTAGGAAGTTTTTGGCCAAATGATTGAACAACTTCTTTTCTTGCTTTTTCTTGCCAATTCTTGTTAGTAGCTAGCAGGAGGATGGTCCATCCAAGCAAAGAAGTTGTTGTCTCATGGCCAGCGAAATAAAATGTCTTGCATTCATCAACTATATCTTCTACTGATATTGGCTTATCATTGTAATCTTGATAAGCCTCCAGGAGTTTCCCAAGGAAATCACTTCCAAAGTTATGCTCTGCCCCAATCTTTTCCTGTTGTCTTTTCTTTATTATTCGAGTAATACAGTCATGTATGCCCTGCTCCAGTTTCTCGGACTCTATTTCATCACTGCCTTTCCAAATTTGACTACAGAAAATGTAACAAGTATGTTGATTAATGTGTTACTGTTCTTTGACCTATCATATCACCTCGCATAGTATGATAGTTTATGCTAACAGTTTCCGTGTACAGATTAAGCCGTTTGGCGTAATTGATCAAAAGTCGCTTATAAGCATTATGAAGTGATATAATCAAGTAATAAACAGTTACTGTTTAGATAAAAGTGTTAAAACTGACTAAACAGTGAATCAACACCTTTCACGTTAAAGTGATTGAAATGCTCGCTATTTAAATAAGAACAAATTTAAAAACATCTACAAGAAAAAGGACGAACGACAAAAACAAAATTGAGGAGTTAGGAGTTTTGTATCAAGAAAGGCATTAATATATGAGTAAATGTTTTGATCAAACAAAATGCTTATAGCTAATAAGTACTTTTGGTGTCTACAAAGAGCTTAGATAAGCCAAAAAACACTTATAAGCTGACTTTGATTCTAAGCATTTTATTTTTCAGATTTTATTATGAGATATAGGGCAAGTCTATGTACATCTTGTTGAGGGACTTACCTGATGCCAGGAAATCTAATTTTGTTAGCATTTCTGGAAACTAGCAAAGCTAACTTCATCAACATCTGAAATATATTCTTTCCTTCTAAGTAACTACTTCCAAAAGCTGTCCTGGAAATGATTTCTGATGTTAATAGTCTAAACTCTTCAAACACTTCAATTTCTTTTTCTTCATACATTTTCCACCTTTCCAACATCGTCTCACAACTCGTGATCATCGCTGGAATCATACTCTGGATTCACAACATTATTAACACATTAGCACTAGTGGAAACAAAGAACTCTCTACAAGAAGTGCACAAGAATTTTACCTTAAGGCTTTCTCCATGAAATATATGGTTGGCTAATTTTCGCATTTTTGCCCACTTTTCGCCTTTCGATGATGAAACCCCATCTCCTAATAGCTTTTTGGAAAAGCCTTCAAGATCAATTTTGGGATAATTATTGTTTCTGTTACTCAGTATTTCTTTGAGTAGTTCTGGTTCAGTAACTATGAGTTCAGGTTGTAGTCCATACCAGTAGAGAAAATTTGCCCCTATTAGGAGACAAGAGAAAATTGTAAATCACGTAAGACAACAAATTAAAATGGGGAAAAGAAACTTTTGTGAAATTTTACCATAAAGCTTCTTCCAAGAAAATACATGTGGTAGAATTCTTGGAAATATGTCGTGTGATAAGTGATCCATTGGTTGTCTTATGGAGTCTATTTTCATTTCCACAATATCTTTAGTACTTCCATGTAGGAACTTGTAAGGAGGACCTTGAATTCCTTGTGATCTCATAAAAAATTGTATTCGAATAGGAGTCCACCATAACTTCTTAAAGATCAAGACAAGGATCATTAACAAAGAAATGAAAAGAAAACTGGCAATGATTATCATCATCATATGAATTATGTGGTTCATGAATGAATTGCAGGCAAATCCAAATAGCGATTCTGATTTTCTAATGTATTTCCTCTTTCACTGTGTGACTATTGAGAATATTTAACTTGAATTAGAAGACAAATAAATTCAGATTCTGGCTTTGGCTTCATCATTAGAATTTAAAAAACATGAATCTTTAGCTATTACACTATTTAAAGTCAAGCCTTTTGTTTTGCTCTTGACACAGATAATATAAATGGATAGTGTGGTCCATGAAATTTTAAGTGTCAGCAATGACTAAGATGGATTATTGATGCCAAATTGAAGTACAATAATTCAATGAAAAAACAAGGATTGAGAGTAAGATGTCTAAAGATTAATGGGTTTACACATTTCAGGAAACTACTTTTCATATGAATTATATGATACATATAGTATCTTCAATATACTTTCCACCACTTGTATCCTTATTCTAACCATTATCTACAATAGTTTTGCAGTAATTTGGAAAAAATCCTACACGAAGCCACTTATGAAATTGGATGAATTGATTAAAAGGATGGTTCTGGAGAGTTTGGGACTAAAAAGTTACATTGATGCAAACTTTTTCCGTTTACAATTTACTCGTTACGAGGCAGTTAAAGGTGAAAATGGGAGTAAACTTGGATTGGTTGGCCACACAGATTCTGACTTCTTGACAATAATATCACAAAATAAAGTAAATGGATTGCAAGTTCTTAAGAAAAATGGAGAGTGGATTGATGTCAACATTGCACCAAATTCATTCGAATTATTTTATCAGGGGATTCCTTCATGGTAAGTGATACTTTAGTCATAATACTTACTGTAGAACGGGGGAGGGCGGAAGTACAAACGAATTAGATATAAATCTTGAAATTTGTTGGAATTACATATTGTTAATTTCTTTATTCAAAATTGAAAGTAGTATCAAAATCTTTTTATGAGTATTAAGTATCAATGACATCAGCAGATTCATATAGTAACTTATTTCTAGTTGACATTGTTTTACTGGTTGAGAATCGTTTAATTTTCTTTTAGAGGAAATTAAGTCATTTTGTTTTCTAAGTACGTATTACTTATAAGTCATACAAAGTCGACATGATTAACGTTCTTATATGTTTGAGCATCTAAAATTTCAAGTCAAGTGGATGCAGAGTAGTGTTGCTGTTTTTACTTTTTGATTGTGGGTACGAATTACGAATTTCGTATTAATAAACAATGTATTTCAATAAAAAATATTATATTTTAACTGTCTATATAGTTCAATGTGTTCAACTAGAAAACAAGCGAATAAAGTGGGCATTCGTCTGCTCAATTACTATGTCTACCCTCCGGTTCATAGGGTAACAATGGCCAGAAACAATGATAGGTTTTCCATTCAATTATTTTCAATACCAAAACCAGATTATATCATAGAGGCCAATAAAGAACCTGTGGATGAAGAATACCCCTTACTTTTCAAGGCTCACGAGATTGAAGGATTAATTGAGTTGCTTACCTCAGAAGCTGGCCATAAAGCTGGTGATGGTGCATTCAAGGCTTATTGTGGTGTTTGAAATGTTCCAGTTTTAAGCTTGAAGTTTCTATAAGTTTATGTTGGTAAATCATGCTCTTTATTCCTTTGGATTTGTGTTTCTCATGACTCTATGACGTTTTTGTAGGATTTCCTGACTGTCATTAATTGTAATAAGTATTTTGTACTTTTAATAATGCTCGATTTTGCTAATTTGCTCTGTTGATCATTTTTCAAAAATTTATACAACTGATCTTCCTTACTCCTACCATATTACTCCTATAGCCACCTAAAATAGTCTAGATTCACAAGCATCATATTTAATAGGCAGACCTCTCATCATTAAGGAAGTCCACAAAGCTATGTCTTTCTTTAAATCACTTAAAGCTCCTGGACCAGATGGTTTTCATCATATCTTCTTTCTGAAATTCCATCAAGACACAAAGGAAGTAGTTGATCAAATGTGTCGAGAAGCTTTCGCAAACTAGTAAAATAGACCCAATCATAAATATAACTCATTACTCTAATCCCCAAAATCCAATATCCTGAAACTGTTAACCACTACCGCCCTATCAGCCTATGTAATACTATTTATAAGACTATCACCAAAGTCATTGTTTATAGAATCCGTCCGCACTTAGATAAAATCATTGGACCTTTCCAATCAATTCTCATGGGAAGCATACCAACCATATTTAGATAGCAAATCAACAACAAAATTAGCTCCCCTGTAGATATGACTGACTTCAATGCATCCTAAGTCAGAAATCAAGGACCTCCAACTATGCAAAACATTAGAAAAGACTTCATTGGTTCCTTGTAGCATGAGTGATAGGATATTTGAGTCAACATCCACTTGTAGTGGGCGTAGATTATGGGATTTTGCTAAGTGCAATCCTTCATATAAGGCCATTAATTCTGCATGGATGGTGGAGCTTCTTGATAGATGCTTTGCAAACCCCGGTTGCCATATTCCATGGTTATTTCTAATTACGCCTCCTATTTCCTCAATGCCTTCTGACGGGTTATAGGCGCCATCTGTGTTGAGTTTGTAACATCCTTCATCTGGTGGGTAACACTTGATATAGATGCTACTCGTAGCATTTTTCCTTGATGGAGGAATGTTGAGGTACCAAAATTCTGCCGCTTGACTCATAACCGAAGGAACATTGACATGAGGGATGAATTTTCAAATATATTTTTGTTCCTTGTCTTCCACATTGCCCATAAAGCAAATGGAATATAAATTACAGACGGGATGCCCTTCCTGCTTGGGTGAGTATCCTTTGTCTTGCATAAGCTTTTAACCAGTCGTTAATATTTTGAGGTGGTTGTAGCTGATGATGGCTCCAGCAATATTTTCCTACTTTAGATGATTTCAGAGTTGTGGGACAGTGTTTACAACAGTCTGTTGGAGTAACTTTTAGATGGTAGAGGTTTTGTGTAGTACGAAGCTTGTTTTGGAAAAAAGACCACATGAAGTATTTTATTTTATTTGGAATGTGCAATTTCCATAGCCAATGCGTGTCAATGTTTTCTTGGCGTTCGGGGGTGCTGAAGATTTGCGATGCCCATAAATTGTAGGCTAATTTGGTGGTAAAGAGTCCATCGTGGGAAAGGTTCCGGTAATAATTATCAGTGAAATTGATGTCAAAGCTCTTATAAGTATTTAAAATTTGGTTACTGATATGGGGTGGTAATTCAAATGATAGATTGGAGAAGTTCCAGGATGCTGGAGTGAGGATGGTCTGGACTGTTTCATCTTGAAGATGGAAGGGAATTGGGCTTTGGATCAATGATCTTAGTGTTGTATCTTGGTATATCTATTTATCCATTCACAACTTAATGATTCTTCCATTTAGGGGCGGGCATAAATTCCGAAAACCGAAAAACCGAACCGAACCAAATTAATTTGGTTTTTCGGTTTCGGATTTTCGGAACACTATTCGGTGTAAAAATTCGGTATTTCGAAATTTCAGTTTGGAATTCTGTTTTGAGGTATCAAATTCCGAAATACCGAAATTCCAAATTTTTTATAGTGTATATATTTAAAATATATACATAATACAATTCTAATTACTAAACCAAACCCAAGTCCAATTCTTTCTTAGCCCAAATAGCAAATATACTTTATTCACACTTCTTTCTTCCTTATTCTGCATTGAAGAGGTTAAGTTGCAACTTCTTATCGTTCTTTTTGTAAGTTCTCTATCTGTATTATAACCAGATGAATAAATACTTTGTGATATAATTAATTCTAATTGTAGTAATAACTTTGTTTGAAGGCAGGATTGTATTAAAATTTTACGACCTTGGCCTGCCATATTCTTTAATAAAATATTATAAGTAGATGCCAGAAATTGATACGCTTATAAATTTCTATCATTGACAGAGTTAATAATATTATTGAACATTGTTTCTTTTTCTTGCTATCATGTTGTGGGTTGTGGTCCTTAAAAGTACGTTGAAAGCTTATTAAGGTTGAACAACATTAGGAGTTGGTACAGTGGCACTTCGCCACTTACTACAAAATTTGGTTTTGCAAAAATGCTATTAATAGAACGACATAAAATTGAAATAAAAACCGAATTATAAAACCGAAACGGTACCGAAAAAACCGAACCGAATAAATTTTGGTTTGGTATTTGGTATCGACATTTAGGTACCAAAAACCGAAATTCTGAATTTATAAAAACCGAATCCGAACCGAAATTCCGAATGCCCACCTCTACTTCCATCGCCTACTGACTAGGAAGTACATTCCTTACAAATCTGGTCAGCTTTAGCAATGCTTTTCCAAAAATAAGAGCCATTTTGCTTGGCTTTTATGCCATGGGTAAGGCTACTGTCCCTCCTATATTTGCTTATAAGTACTTGCGCCCATGGCTTGGTGCAATCTTTCTTAATTCTCCAAGCAAGACCAGAAAGTAAGGCTCCATTTTTTAACTCTTTCTTTTTGAAGACCCAAGCCTCCCATAGCTTTCTCAGTTGTCACTAGGTTCCAATTGGCATGGTGAATTTTTTTTTCAAGGGTAGAACCTCGTAGAAAATTTCTTTGAGCACGGTCGATGTTGTTGTTTATTTTTGCTTGCAGGAAATTTATCTGCATAGAGTAAGTAGGAATAGAAGATAACACTGAATTGATAAGTGTAACACGTCCCGCGATGCTTATACAGTTAGTTTTCCAGCCTTGTAATTTAGCATTTATTTTATCAAGGATAGATTGATAGTCTGTGCTCTTAGGGTGATGGTTAGTAATAGAGAAATTCTAAGTATTTACCAATTGAAGTTGTAGTAGCTACATTAAGGATAAATAAAATTTTATTACAAAGACTTGCACAAATATTACAAAGAAAGGGGCACTTTTGTAACTTTGACAGTGACATTATTATATATGAATACATTTCTTAGCTAAAACAAAAAATTGGAGATAAATGAACTATGTCTGAAAAATCTTTGCCAATTAACAAAGATATGCGTCAAGTGACTCTTCCCAATTTTGTCACGCTCTAAAAGTGAATGAGTGTGTAACCGATCGGGTTAACCCATGGGCGGACCTCAGTGGTAGTAAGGGGTATCAATTGAGCGAAAAATTATACGATATAAGTAGATAAATTTTTTTTATATGTATATATATCATATGTTGAGCCCCCTTAATTTTTCGGTATATTCGATTATTTATATTTTGATGTCCCTTACTGAAAATTCTGGTTCTGCCACTGGGTTAACCGTTTGAAAATTACTACCTAATTGATAATAACACTTATGTTATAGTATGACATGAAAGTTTATATATAGCTCGAAAGGCATAACATATGGATCAGAGGTCTTATAATATTTGAAACTGTTACATAATGATAAATAATGTCAATAGGCTTGGCTATTAATATAGGCTCATTAATGAGATGACGACATAGAGAAGAAAGTATGGATCTATTGAATGAAATCCTGGAGACAAGGCTGGAAGGTATGAGTCGATCGGATGCAGGGAAGCCCAGGCAATATTTTACTACCCATAGCGTATATGCACATGGTGTTACCTCCTTGATCAGTGATTTAGAGTTGGCACAACTTTGACAAGGATTGGGCATGTTGACCCTTGACATTGGCCTAATTAGGGGTGAAAACAACATGACTTTGTGGCTAACTTTGAGAGTTGGGGCATTTGTGTAACAAAGTTTGTGGCCTAAGGTGTGTGGTGTGGCAGTGGTGTCATAGGGAGATTTGATGGCAAGAGTTGAGTATTGATATATGGTTGGCACAATATGATTGTCTAGCTCATTTATGTATATTCCCGAGACTTGAGTTTTTTCTTTTACGGCATATATAAGGGGATAGAGGTGGTGAAAGACCAAGGCGGTCAATGTGTGGGCCCAGCCAAGGTCTTCCTAGCTCGATTGTCATGAGTGGAAAAGGGTGTGATAGTGGGCCTTGACACTACCTTTGTGGGAAACAACTATGGCATAGTGACAGATGTTGGCACCTTGAGGCTGGCAAGGTGACAACATGTGGGCACAACTATGGCATGGTGTAGGCTAAGTTGGGCATGTCATAGCAGGGTGTGGGCATGACATTTGCGACACATGATGGCCATGTCAAGTGTTTTGGCATAGGCAAAGGCAGCTAGTGTGGGCAAGGCATGGCCTAGACAGGGGGTCAAGGCCAGGCTATGCGGGCGTGTGCTTAGATGAGTGTCATGATAGTATCTTGACAAGGACATTGACATGTGAGCCAGGGGCAGACCTAGCTTATACTAAAAGCTATCAATTGATACCCCTTCGCTGAAAAATTATACTATATAGGTAGGGAAATTCTTTTTACATGTATATATATAATCTATTGAGTCCTTTTGATTTTTTTAGTGTGTTTAATTGTTCATATTCTGATACTCCTTGATGAAAATCTTAGGGTTGCCATTGATTTATTGTGAGTAATGTTGGCACGACAAGGCAGTGGCATAGCGCACACTTGGCAAAGGCAAGCGCGCATAAGTGTCAAATGTAAGCGCACAAGCGATGTCAGTCGTGGGCGCCGGAACATCCGAGGACGGGCGGGCGTGCGACACAACAGACATGCGAACGAGCATACAGTTGGGCGTTGAGCTTGAGACACAGAAATTGCACTGAATGTGGGCTAAAGTTGGCAGACATGGATAGATTTGGGTAAAACGTAGCTTAGACTTGTCTAGTGCCCTGACATGAGCCAGACACGCCTCAATTCCTTTGTAAATGGCCCAAGACAGTCCCTTTTTGTATAAATAGGCATTGTAGCCTCAATGTAGCCTTAGACACAAAATTAATTGTGAGTTCTTCCAAAGAGGAAATATTGTAAGGGCGTCCAATTGATCATTGAGGATTATAGTGTGTGGCTGATTGAGTAGGATCCACGTGTGTTCCCAAGTGTAGGCCGTGTGAATCTTTTGTAATAATAAATATAAAGGTTGGAAAAGATATTCCCGTGTATGTTATGTTGCCTTATGTTCTTTATTATTGTGTTTATATGTTTTACCTTTCTGCATTGTTGCATACGTTTATAAACTTTCAAGGCGACCCTAAAATAAATTAAGTATTGGAAAGGTTGAGCCAAGCACATGACTTTACTGCCATGAAGGTGGCGTGCTTTTTTATTGTCAAAAACCACCCCTGTGATACATGGTGTGTTCTGGTTAGAATCAACTTGTTAGGGTTCTAAAAATTATTTTCTATCATTGTTCACCCGCCTCCTCCTCACCCCTCTCCCGTTAAACATCATCAATATTCCTCACCAAAAAATCCAAACTTGCAATGTGTAGAGGCGTCCTCATAACCTTCAGTACTAATTTCATTCAAAGATTCCATATTAGCTCATCAGTTTACATTTGTTGAACCTTCAATATTAATTTAATATAAGATTCTAGTATTGGATAATCAGCTCACATTATGTTGAACTTTCATTATTAAACTACTGCAACAACATACAACAATATATTTAGTGTTATTCTATAAGTGACCTTACCCCACAAAGATGGACATGTTGTTTCCAGTAGGCCCTCGGCCAGGGGCGGATGTATCACATACGACGCGGGTCCGGCAGAACCCAGTAGATTTGACACATACAGTGTATTTGTCTTTAAAAAATTATTAAATATGTACAAAAATTAAATCGAGAACCCAGTAACTTATACTTGAAATCATTATTTTAAAATTTAGAACCCATATGATTCAAACCCTGAATCCGTCTCTACCCTCGGCTAAAGAAATCTTCATTATTAAACTAAAATAAAGAGTTCAATATTAGCTAATGACCTCACATTATTTTAATATTATTAGCAATAAGCTCACATATGTTGAACCGCGTCAATAATTTTGTTTAATGTAAAAAATCAATACCATACATTAACTAATCACTTATTACAATAATAGGGATTTTGCTTCACGTGAGACAATTAAAAAGAGTAGGCCTTTGAATCTATGGGTACATAAATAATATTCAAGTGTAGTTAAGAGGCATTACTACACGTGTTTTACATTGCTTTCAGCTTGCAAACGTTTACTAGCCATACTATCTTAAGAAAATATAGTACTTAAGAAACTTCCTGATAGCCACGAAACGATGATTGATGAAACACTTCTATCTGGATTGTATATATAATACTCCAATAGGTAAACAGCTGTTGCATAAGATTGATAATTTGTAGTCTTTCTTCAGTAATTCTTCTTTCTGTTTTCGTATTTTTGACTTATAATTACACTTTCCTATTTCTTCTTTTAACATTCATCAATGCCATCAAAAGAAATGAACATTCCCACGATAGATTTTTGCATGCAAGACCTAAAACCAGGTAGTGAACAATGGGAGTCCACAAAAACTCAAGTTTTCCATGCTATGCAAGAGTATGGTTGCTTTCAAGCAATATATGACAAGGTTCCTAGAGAAGCTATAATTGATACTTCAAAAGAAATATTTGAATTTTCATTGGAGACCAAACTAAAATGCAAGTCAACCATACCCATGCATGGCTACTTCACATACCCAGGGCTGCAATTATTGTATGAGGGTCTGGCTATTGATGACGTGTTCAAACCTGAAAGTGTTGAATCAATTGCCAATATCTTCTGGCCTGATGGAAACCCTAATTTTGGGTATGTATACTACTTCTACTAACATTCTTTTCGTTTTACGTGAGCATAATGTATGATAGAAATCCCATTTTTTTCAGAGAATTTTTTATTCATGAAAATATCATTTACTCGTATATATTTACTAGAAAATGTTTCAAGGAAAAGATTTTCAATAGAAAACATTTTTTCATGGAGTATGATTAATGTCAGACCTAACACAACTTAATGAATTCATCAGGTATATTTTGGATCCGATTTTTTGTTTAATGTCTTTTTCCTTTGTTGTAGTTTTTGGTGGAAAAGCCAGGGCATGTGATAGAAGGATCCAGGCTTAGTTTTCTTTGAAAAGGCGTAATTGATAGAAATATTTTTTGAAGTGGTTAAAGGCAAATGTTAATGAATTCATTACCTTCAAGGAAGAACCTTTTGTTATAGGAGTAATAATTACTCTGTCCTAATTTATGTAATTTTTTTTTCTGTTCCGAAAAGAATACTTACGACCTTTCTAAAAGTAGAAATATTTTATATTTATAAAATGATTTTCAGCCACACAAATTTTCCTGACTTGTTTTAATTAAATCATAAATTTTAAAAGTCGTCTTTCTTTTTTAAATTCTGTATCAAGTCAAACAATGCCACATATTATGAGACAGATGGAGTAATACATTTGTACGTACTGCTTATTCCTTGCCTTGGCTATCATTGATTTTTAAAATTCTAGTTAGGTTTTATAAAATTTAGTGCATATTATCAAATTGTATTGTTACTTCTACAAGTTGTATGTATAAGTTTATCATCTACCTTAATTAATTTGCAGCAATGTGCTCAAGCCCTACTCAAAGCCACTTGTGGAATTGGATGGAATGGTAAAGAGGATGGTTCTTGAGAGTTTGGGGCTAAAAAAGTACATCGATGAATTCTTGGATTCCTGCTTTTACAATCTCAAAGTTTCGTATTACAATCCGGTTCAAGGGGAAGAAAAGGGGAACAAACCTGGACTTATTGCCCACACAGATTATAGCTTCTTAACCATTATATCACAATTAAATCAAATAAATGGATTACAAGTTCTCAAGAAAAATGGAGAGTGGATCGATGTCAACAATGCTGCACCAAATTCGCTCATTGTTGTGGCAGGGGATTGTCTCATGGTAAGTATTTACTCCTTCCGTTCCAATTTATGTTCCAAAAAAAAAAAATGACAGTATTATTAATTTGGTAACAATCTAACTTCAAAATTACAGTTTTATCATTAATAAAATAATTTTCAACCACACAAACATCTATGTCTCATTTTAAACCATAAATTTCAAAAATCTTTCTTTATTTCTTAAACTCCGTGCCGAGTCAAACTATGACACATAAAATGAAACGGAGAGAGTTTGTTGTAGATTTGGGGTGTGGGGGCGGAGAGGAAAACAGAAAATTCGTGATTCGGCAGAACTACTTAATGTTTCTTCATGCAAGATTAAAAATAGTATCAGCAACTTGAATAAAATGTTTAGGCTAACTTGACCGATCCATCCAAGTATGTTTTCTATCAAAATCCCTTTTTAATGACCTTTGTAGGTCCTACATCTATCACTTGCTCTCTTCTTATGTATTATCAATTACATTAGCAGATAAATTTCCTAATTAATAAATTACACATAGGATAATTGTAACTTATTTCCAATTAGCATATTTTTCCTTGATATAGAACCATTTAAATTTCTTCAGGGACATTAAGTAGTGTTTTTGTTTCCTATTCACAAATCAGTACGTATTACTTATACAAAAAACAAAGGTTAATTTTGCAGCCTTTAACTAAACCCAATATAATTATCCTTCTTGGTAAGTTAGAGGTAGATCCAAGATATTATTAACTCAAGTGGATGAAATAGCATTCTTTATTCAAATACTACGTCTGACCTATATATGGAAAGCAACAAAAAAAGCAAAATAAAGATTTACATACTTTTCCAGGTGATTATGATCTGACTTAGCACAGCTCTTTGTTGGTCATTGCGTGTTATAGTACCAATGCTTGTTTTAAAAGAATATTTTTTTAAAATTTATATAGGCATGGACAAATGGTCGAGTGCATTCTCCTGTCCACAGGGTAACATTGACAGAAGATTGTGAAAGGTTCTCCATTCCATTATTTTCAATACCAAAATCAGGCTATACTATAAAGGCTCCAAAAGAACTTATAGATGAAGAACACCCTTTACTTTTTAAGCCCTATGACTTTCTAGAATTGTACGAGTATATGGTGTTTGGTCCTGGCACTAGAGATCGTGCTCAATCTTTCAAGGCTTTCAGTGGGGTCTGAATTGTTGCAGTTCTGAAGCTTTAGCTTTCTATACTTTATGTTGGTAGCTCATGCTATTTCATATTAATATTTGTTATAACCTTAATTATGAGTGTTCTGTTTGTTATATTGTAATAAGTATTTTATACTTTTAATGATGCTCATTCCTAATTTGACTTGTTGTCTAGTAGAGATTAACGAAAAACTCGGAGCTGAAATACCAACTCAACAAAATTGTAGAGAGGTACCTATACATTATAGGAGTAACTAACTAGTGAGATTCTTCCAAAAAAAAAAAAAAAAGCAACTAGTGAAATTTTCTGCGGGACATTAGCTAGTTAATTTAGAAATTCTTCCATTATTATTTAATTCGTCAAGATATAGAGATACTATTTACTAATTACATGCATATACAAACTAGTTTTATATATACATTGAATAAAAAAATAATCATTTTAGTTATATATATATATATGTCAAGATTCAAATTGAAACCGTACTGTGAGTGGCACCTAGCAACCCACACCCTACTATGAGCCCGTTTGAGTAAACTTAAAAGTAGCTTAAAAGTACAAAAGTACTTATAAATTTATTAAATGAGTGTTTGGTAACTCAAAAAGCAATGAGCTTATAAGCACTTTTGTGCTTAAAATAAGCTAAAAGTGAGAAGTTAGGCTTATAAGCAACTTATGGCTTATAAGCTCACTACTAGAAAAAGACTGTTTTGCGACTCGGTTTGGAGACGGAATTCCCCCCTCTAAACGGAGTTTAGAAAGAGAAAGCTGCCGCTGCACTGTCATTGCTATTTGGCGCGTCGTTGATCAAGTCAGAGAGCGAATGCCGTCGCCAATCCAAAAAGTAACTGCAACTACTGGTTGTGTCAGATTGTGTTTTGGGACGGAATACCCTCTCTAGCAAAATAATTAACTTAGTGTTTTGAGACGGAATACCCTCTCCAGCATTATTTTTCAAAATTATTTTTAGTGTTTAGAGACGGAAGTCCCTCTCCAGTAAAATAATTTCGAAGATAATTTTTTCATTGGCGACAGATGTCCGTCTCAAAAATGCGTAAATTAATTATTATTTTTACTTTAGCGACGATATTCACTCTCTAACTATATTAACCCTGCTAAATAAAAATATTAGAAACTGGATACAAAGCAGCCAAAAACTAGAATACGCCATTAAAGCAGTAATACAATTTGTTTAATAGAAAAATAAAGCCACCATGTAAACTCCCTAAATATTTTACGAATAGAGACAGTTAATTTTTTTTAGGATGCTAACATAAAAAATAGTTAGCAAAAAATAGTTAATAAACTATAATAGTCATTTAACTATATTACTACAAAAACAGTTACCAAATAGGCATTCAAATACCAAATAGACATTTAACTAATTTACTACACAAATACTTAGCAATTGAATATATGCAAACAAACAAATAATTTAATTTAATAAACTGAAATTAAAATTTACCTTCAAGAATTAGTTGTCGGTGACCGAAAAACGTGTAAAAATATTAAAAATTAAAATTTGTTAAATCGGTTAAAAAAATTAGGTCAATTTTAAGGTAAATGGGGAAATTGGAGACGGGATGAGGGAGTGGAAAAACCGAATGTGAATAAACACAACATACTCAAAAGAGTATATTTCCAAGCACTCTAAAAGCAGATACAGGATTGGGGGTGGGGAAAGGGGATACGCGATTGGGGGGTGGGGAAAGGGGATACGGGACTAGGGGTGGGGAAAATGGGGAGGGAAAAATGGGAGGGGAATTACTTACCAGATCAGAGGGAGGTATTGCCAGTGCAGTAGTAGAAGTTGTTATGCCTGGTGTATTGCCGCTGCAGTAGGGCGGAGAGAGGGCAGAGAAAGGGAGGGAGGGAGGGAATTTTTAACAAAATGTGGATAATGTGTATACTGAAGTAAAAATGTGCATGTAATACACTTGTTAGGATTGGAGATGGAATTCTGTCTCCAATCAAAAAGTAAAAAAAAAAATAGTCAGGTGATTGGCGACGGAATACCCTCTCCAGCACCTGACACCTTTTTTACTTTTTGACTGGAGAAAGAATTCCGTCGCCAGTTATTTCATTTTTTAAAACTATTTTCTCCCAATGGACCTTACGAAGATTTAAAAATTATCGGCACACCAATCGGAGCCCTAACTTTCCGAAACGTCTACCTAAGGTCGTTTCATGTTGGCATGCATGTATTTGTTTTTTGACAATTTATTGTGCAGGTTCATCATAGGCAGCGACAGCTAGCCGTCTCTACCAAACTAAAATCGTAAAAATAGGGACGGGCACCCCTCCCTAAATAAAAAATATATTCCAGATTTCACTGAGTAGGGACGGCTAGCCGTCACACAAGCCGTCTGTATCTCGGACGACTGACCGTTCCTATGTGAATAGCATCGAGCGATTTACGGGCGGACGATGCCGTCGCATAGCCCGTCCGTAAATTGCGTTTAGGAACGGCTACTAGTCCGTATCGTTCGTCCCTAAATCTCTTTTTTTTAGTAGTGAAATTTGACTGTGGGTCCTACATAAAAGGCCAAAGTCGGAGCATTTTCCATTGTTTCACAACGCATAAACTCTTCCTCTTCCTTCAGACATAAATCTAATCTGACCATTCCAGTTTCTTATCCAAGACCATTTCTTCATTGTCTGCTCATTTACGAAGTTCAGTTTTCTTGGTACTTTCGCCTAATAAGTCTCCCACACAAAAAGCTTTGAATGTTGGAATATATTTCTTAAATCATCTCCCAAAAGAAAATTTTCAGATACGCACTATCTTATCACTCCATTAGATATGCAATTACGTTAATTTCAACCCACATACTGAGTAAATCGATATTATTACTTTAATAAAAGTTCAATTGTTAAGATTTCTTCTGATGGATATTCTCATTCATCAAGGATGTAAAGTATGAAAATTTTCATATCCTTGCTTGCTTCTTCGTGGAGGTAGTACTAAACGTTGTAGTTTCTAGCTCTGACCCTCTGCTCCTCATTTTGTTTACTATGTGAGGAATTGTTTTATACTCTGTCCATTTTATTTTATGTGTCATAGTTTGACTCGGCACAAAGTTTAAGAAATATAGAAAGAATTTTAAAATTTGTGGTGTAAAATAAGACAAAGATTTTGTGTGGTTGTAAATCATTTCAATAATGGCAAAACTGTATTTTTTGAAGTTAAATTGTTACTAAATTTAGAATGATGTAATTTTTTTTGGAACAGATCAATAAAAAAATGTTACCACATAAATTGGAACTGAGGGAGTAGGTTATTCTGAGACAGCATTTCTTCTACTTAATAAATCATATAGTTCAGATTTCATAGTATGAGAGTTAAAAGTAATATTTTTGACAGTAAATTTGAAAATTGACTCCTCATTTTTTTTTTAAAATAAAATTTGAAAATTATAAAAACAATATAAAAGTACTATTATAAGCCAAACTAGTGATTATTAAAAATATCAAAAAAATTTAAGAAATTAAAACTAGTAAAGAAAGACCCCTTTGACACTTAGGACAATAATGTTCGTTTTGAAACGAATGAAATATTAATCATATGTAACCATTTATAAAGTACACGACTACCTTATAGAGTGAGAAGGTCTCCCCTCTCTCTAAACCTCCTTCCCTGCATTCATGCTCATTAAACTCTTTTTCCTTCTTTTCTTTATTATCTTTCTTCAAACGATGAACCCTAATTGTTTAGACCCTACCATGAAAACTACTATACTCCCCCAGATCCTTCGGATCTTCCCATTAATGCATGCAATTCTCTTACTACTGAAAACTCTACTTATTGCGATAAGCTATTAACTTCATCAGGCGTGCAAACTCTAATTTCCACCACAATGCTAGCTCAGCTATCACCACATTCCCACATGCAAACACAACCAATCGAAGAGAATGACTTGGTTGACCATATATCTCTTTCACAAGAGGAGAGGCAACAGATTTATTCTCCCTGTCTCAACTCAGCCATCATCAGACTTCATGGCAAAAGAGTACATCACCAGTATCTTTATGAAAAACTCGCAGATCTATGGAAGCTAATGGAGGAATTCCCTTTAATTGACCTTAGTGAGAACTTCTATATAGCAAAATTTCATAGACACGAGAGCCTACATAAGGTATTAACTGAAGGACCTTGGTTTATTAATGGCTACTCCCTCCGGTCCATATTATTTGATTTTTTGGGTGTTTTCACGCATATTAAGAAAATCACCTTTTTAGCATTAATTAGCAATATAATTGACTATATTAGCCCTTATTCAAGCTATTATTACTTATCATTTTGTTTAAAATTATTTATTAGCAAGGGATGACATTGTAAAATTGTGTCTTGATTTTCGAAAAGATCAAATATCGTGGACCAAAAAAATAGACTAAAAAATTAAATAAAATGGACCGGAAGGAGTATTTTTTATCAACTAGATGTTGGGAGCCAAATTTTGTGGCTATTAAAATGAAAATCCTGTCCACATATATTTGGATACGTCTACCAAATTTGCCTACTGAATTTTTTTGATGAAGGAATACTGAGATAACTTGGTACTAGTCTTGGAAAATTGTTAAAGGTGGATTTTAAAACATCTACTGCACAAAGAGCAAGATATGCTCGTTTGTGTATCGAGGTTCCACTAGATACCCCGGTTAAAAATCATATTTACATAGAACATCACAAACAAACTGTTGTCTATAAAGGGGAAAGCCTCTTGTGTAAGAGCTGTAGGAGACTAAGTCATCTCCAAGATCACTGTCCATATCGAAATCCAATTAATGAGATCACTGATCCTACTTCTTCCAAAATGCAACCTATTGCACAACCTCAATTAAAATTAAAAACAAAGAAAGGGGAAAATGAGTGGCAAACGGTCATCTTCCCAAAAAAGAAAAAATTCCTAGACAAAAAATCAAGCCATGCAAGCCAAGCCACCTCTCCAAGCCGAGCTCATTACGTGGCGAAATCATCAAGTAAGGGTACTCCTACTCCAGGTAAGTCCGCTCAACCCTCCAAAATTAATAATAATCCTATTAATTCTCGTATTAATATTACTACTAATAAATTTAATGCTCTAAATGTGTCCACAAATGACTCATTATTATCTAATATTTCTAATAAAACTAGTTTTGACTCAACTCTACCCGTAATTCCCAATACTATGCCTAACGTGTCACACACTACTTATTTACATAACAATTCAATTGACATGTCTATATGTGGGGGGAGGGGGACCAAATAGATACATAAATCTAATCATTGCCTATATCAACTTTTACTACATCCACTGACAAATCTATTTGTACAACAACTACTATAACACAACTCACTTCTTCCAAAGCTCCTAAACACACTAAATCTGTTATGTTGAATTCACCGTCCAAAATGCCCAATCCTTGCATGCAAAAAAATCCTGAATTAACTTTGCATATCCCATCAGATTTTCTTGTACAACCTGACACGCTATCTCCCATGCAAATTTCATCAGCTTCTACACCCTTAAATCCTGATGCATCCTATAAAACTCTGCATGGGGAAATTGAGACTACCATACATGAGGAGACCATCTCGACTCCTAGTAAAATCACTTCTAAAAGATCATCACCAAAGGAAAAAACAAATAAACATGAATCAAAACAATGTTCCATTGAACAACCAACAGCCTCCAAACCCCAAGTGAATCAACCAATGATCTTCACTCTACCACTTCCACAAAATCAAGTGCCACAATGTCGGCTCGAATCAACACTTTGGGGTCAAGCAATCTTAATTCCAATAAATATAAATGGTCAACAAGCTTTTGTAGTCATTCAAAACCTTTTTTATCTTGCACAAATTGTGAGCGAGGCAATGCATCAAACCATGAAGAATTACATGAACAACACATGGTCACAGTTTCTCCAAGGCATGCATCAACAGGATCAACCCTTAATGAATCTTCCTTTCTTTCCACAAAGGGTGCTACCACCACAAAATCTGGTGTTCATTCCATGGGATTTGATATTAAACCAACCATTGCATGTTCCAATCGATATGAATAGGATGTACCCCAACATGTTCCCAATGAATATGGATCTCAACCCTCCACCCAACATGCAAATGGATGTGCCACCTCCTCCTGCACCAGCTCCATCACCCCAACACCAACCCAATCCACAAGAACAAGAGGGAAACGGGAGAGAGGAGGTAGAGGAAATCGTATTAAGGGGGAGGAAAAATCGCATGGAGTTTGCAAACCTAAAGGAAATCATCATTCCCCCCTTCAAAGAAAGACTCGACAGAAAAACTATTCTCACTTGTCATCCAGCTCTTTATAAGTGTTCCTTGGATATGAGAGCCACAGCAAACAGGGCAGTGGAGAAGTATGCAGTAGTACTAAACCCTACTCTGAGGACTGATCCTGAACTGGATATTCCTTATAACAACCGTAATATCTTAATTATGAATAGACAAATTAATATAATTGTGTGGAATGCTAGGGGTGCAAGTAATCCAGATTTTCGTAGAAATTTTAGTGCTAGATGTGTATAAGCCAGTGGTTGTTGCTCTATTGGAAACCAAAATGGAGGATCATCATGAGTTTAGGGCAAGATTTGACTTCACTGAGTATGCTGAGATTCCTTCTAAAGGAAGATCGGGAGGCCTTGTTCTTCTTTGAAAAAATAATTGTGTGACTGTCACTGACGTTCACATTAGAGGAAATGAAATGCATGTCATGATTAAGGTACTACATCCATCCTTTAATTTTTCATGGTTGTTTTTTATAATTTATGCTAACAATTATCATGTTAATAGAAGGTTGTTATGGCATGACCTTAGAAATATTTATGATAATTATAAAAACTCTTGGCTTTTAAGTGGAAACTTTAATCAAGCTTTGTCTCAAGATGACGAATGGGGTGGTAGGCCAATTAATCAAAATGGTGCCTCTCATTTTCGTGCATGTATAAATGATTGCCATCTCACTGACTTAGGTTTTAAAGCACCAAGATACACTTGGTCAAATCATAGACGTAGGAGAGGGGGGGCTTATTCTTGAACGACTAGATAGGTGTCTTGCTAATCATGACTGGATCACCTTATTTAAGGATGCAAATGTAATTCATCTACCTAAAACATACTCGGATCACAATCCTACGCTTATCAATCTAAATAAACATATAGGTGGACTTTTTTCAAAAACTTTTAGGTTAGAAACTATGTGGCTGTCGCATCCAAGTTTTAAAAATATAGTTCATGATGCATGGGTTGACAGGCCCTTAAATGAGGCTACTTTGCTTTTTCAATAAAATGTCCTTACTTGGAATAAGGAAATTTTTGGCAATATTTTTAAAAGAAAATCGAACACACTTGCTAGACTACAAGGAATTTAGTTTTCTCCCAACTATGCTACTAGTATGTTTTTGCAAAATCAAGAAAAGCAACTTATTACTGACTATAATGATATTTTAAAACAAGAAGAATTTTGGCAAATGAAGTCTCGAATTGATTGGTTGAACTTTGGTGATGCTAATACAAAATTCTTTCATATTACTATGTTAAATCGTAGAAGGAGAAATAAAATCATCTAATTTAGGGATGATGGAAACCTTGTTTTGAGCCTAAAAAGATTTTAGAGCATGTTAAATTGCATTTTCAAAATTTTTACTTAACAAGTCAGTCCATCAGTACCATAAAGCCTGTGCATAATAATGCACTATGGTATAGAGGCACATATTTAACCCTATTAGATAGGCCTCTTTTAGATGTTGAAATTACAAATACTCTTTTTTCCTTTAAACCTCATAAGGCTCCGGGTCCGGATGGTTTACATTCAATTTTTTACCAAAAACATTGGGACATTGTTGGCACATCGATTAAAAATATTTATCATCACGTTTTTCAAACCGGTTGTATGCCTCACTATTTAAATTCAACTTAAATTTGCCTAATTCCTAAAAATAAAAATGCTGTTGATTTAAAAAAATTTCGACCAATAGGACTTTGTAACACGGTTTTTAAAATCATTACTAAAATTATAACAAATCGTATCAAGCCCTATTTGGATTCACTTATTAGCCCTTCTCAAGCAAGCTTTATCAAAAATAGAAGAGCTTCTGATAACGCAATTATAATCCAAGAAATTATTCAGAAGTTAAATCACATGAAAGGGAATAAGGCTGAAATGATCGTCAAAATCGATTTAGAAAAAGACTTCGATAGGATTGAATGGTCTTTTATCCGCACAATGTTAGCATTCTTCAAATTTCCTCCTAACATATCTAAGCTAATCGTATCTTGTATTTCTACTTCTACAATATCTGTTCTTGTGAATGATTGCAAAATAAATTATTTTTCCCCATCAAGAGGAAATTATGGATCCTATAAAATTAGCTCCTAATGGCCCTGAATTATCGCACTTGCTCTTTCCTGATGATTTAACTTTTATTGCTCGTGCAAATGTCAAGTCTGCCTGTACAATTAAGGCTACTATAGACTTATTTTGTAAAATGTCAGGTGAGAAAGTTAATGCTACAAAATCTAAAATAATTTTCTCTAATAATATCAATCCCACTTTAGCTACTCAGCTTGGTAATATTTTTTCTCTTCAAATTGGTAAGAACTTTGAGAAATATCTAGGTTTTCCTATTCTAGATAGAAGCCCTAGACATTGCAATTATCAATTTATATTAGACAATTTGCATAGTAGGCTCACAAGCTGGAAAATAAAATTCCTAAACCTAGCAAGGCGTGCTACTCTCATTAAATCAACCATAAATTCTCTTTCCAACCATGTTATGCAATATCATCTCCTTCCAAGGAAAACTTTAAAGTATATAGATCAAATATTCAGAGGAATTTTTTATGGGGTACGACCGATGCTAGGCATAAAATTCACATTCTCTCATGGGATATTGTTACTAGACCTAAGCATCTGGGTGGTTTAGCCATCACCAAAGCCAGTTCAAAAAATAATGCCATGCTTACTACCTTATCTTGGCGACTACTTACGACTCCCAGTGCCTTATGGTCTAAAGTGCTTAGTAATAACTACATTCATAGACCTACTACTAATACAGCCTCCTTTATTTGGAAAGGTATTAGCAAAACCCTACCTCTATGCTATAAAAATTATCATTGGGTAATAGGGAATGGTTAAACTATTTCCCTATGGTATCATAAGTGGCTTTCAAATGGGAGAAGCCTTAGAGATTTAATTTATGGCCCCTTAACTAGGGAAGATACCGTTAAAAAAGTCTGTGACATCTCTAACGGTACTCACCGGAACCTATCCACTCTTTCTTTTCTTTTTCCTCACAATTTCACTGATTTGCTTCGTCACACTGCTACCCCTCAGGATCATAATGATATTTATTACCTTATTTGGGGTTTGACTAATAATGGCTCTTTTGTCCAAAGTTCCATTTATAAGCAACTATACCCTCCTATAGATAGTAACATTGATTTTATGTGGCTTTGGAAGATCGATGTTCCAAATAACATTAGACATTTTATTTGGCAATGCAAACATAATAGGTTGCCCACTAGATTTTATCTTAACAAAATCGGCATCAATATAGACTCTAGGTGCCCAAATTGCAAAGATGCTATTGATGTTGAACCCCAAAAATTCCCCCGAAAAGGATAAATTCTGAAATATCAACTGAATGGACTAACTCTTTAGAGTTTTTTGGAGTCGCCACCCAATTTAAGGAAAATAGGGAACCAAATTAACAAATGCGTGCAAAACTCCGTTTTTATAAAAAGACGGTCTTTCTTTCAGAGATTCAAAGGTAAGAGGTTTTGTTAATTTCGAAAGAAGGTTTTTAAGGCACTTTCGAAATTCCGTGAAATACGGTTAATCCGACAGGTTTTCAAATATTTACAAGTGCGCTTTTCTTTCAAAAGAACTGTTTAAAAATAGTAAGAAATAATAATAGTAATAATAATGATAATAATTAATCGAATAAAAGATTATTTGCAAAATATTCTTTTACTTGCACGCATTTGCTAAGATGGCCCCAATTTGCAATAAATTAAATAACGACTTCACAATAAAAGGTAATGAACATAAAGTAAAGCAACATACAAACAATCAAATATTATTGATAAATAAACTAATTTACATATTTTATTTACATAAATATCTAAGGAAAGGAATGCAAAGTTAAAGATAGAACCCGAGATATTGATCAACTCGCGGGAGCCTTGAATTTTCTAAATTTTCTAAGGTCTTATTTCTTGAATGCTCGAGCCCGAGCTCGATCTCAAATGACTCCGCGTCAATGCATATTCCCATTTGTAAGTTAGCCAAATTAGTCCACGAATTATTCGTACAAAAATGTACCTCGCAAAAAATATGAAAATGAAATTGGATTAGCACGATAATAAAGTGTAGTAACTAATGAAAATGAAAAAAAAAATATAATAATAATAATAATAATAATAATAATAATAAGGGGGTTTTGTTTTTGCAAAATTTAAGCTCAGGTTTGTATGGCGCGTCATGTAGAGGCTCGGGATGTTGGTACGGTTGCAAACACGCCAGCCGGTCGTGTAGCCATACCATGTACCAATTCCGTTACTCTATTCCACTTGCTTTGCATTAAAGTGCATACATTCATCATCACCTATTTGCTTTAGGGACAGGGGGAGGGGACGGGACCATTCAAGCGTAGTATCATGTTCAAATCAATCCCGAGGCCTCAATACGTTTATATATATTTTTTCATTGGCCATTAGCGTAGTATTTGTTCAAATCGGTTCATAGCCTCAAAAATAACAACTTTTCCTGAGCCATAATCAATGTAATGTCGCTCAGAATCAGTAAATCGAACCAGTAACGCCATTAAAGTACACATTTTCGCAAAGGGACATAGCTAAGCCCAAACTTAATCCGAACTTCACATCAATCCAGTAAAGTGATAGATCATCGTAAATGTCCAAATAAGGATCATAGGAGAAGTAGTATATGTCCTCAAATACGAAATAAAGGAATGCATATATCTACATAAAGAAAAGAGAACAATAGGTGTAACAACACCAGTAACAGAGCCACACAGTGAAATGCCACCGGACAAGCGTGAGGCCAAACCCACGATGGGAAGCAGTGTACATTAATGCCAACCAATATATAGATCCCATTTCTTATGGTACATTAGTGAATTGAGATCTACAGATGAACAAAAGCACCACACCAAAATATAATCCACAACATCAAGTACGAATGCCAATAAAAAAAAAGCGAAAACAACTGTGTAGTTGCAACAGTGGAAACAAACGAAGTAATGCTACCAGTGCAAGGAGGCGAGGAGCGACTGCCAGCCTATTTCTTGGCGGCATCACTGCGACTCGTCTCTGCCATCTACACTCTTTCTTTTATCCCTGAGCAGAACTGAACACAGGAAATGGGAGAAAGGTCACCAGCTTTGGTGACTTTCAGGCTAAGCTCTGGCGGCAGTAATAGGTGTTGGATCTGTTTTTATAACGATGGTGTATGTACCGACGGTGGTGTGGGTGTATCGACGATGGTTCTCTTCACCACTGATGGTATCCCCGTGATTCCTCTTTCTTTGTTTCGATCTGCTTTTGTGTGGGTGTGTGGTTGTAATGGAAAGGAGATGATGGTTTTGTATAATGAAGTGTGCAAGGAAGATGATGAATGAATTGTAGATCTGATTTTTTTGGTGTGTATGTAGATGATGAATAGTGATTGTGTGCTAGGATTTTGGGATAAGGGTATATATATATGTAGGTGATTTGCACAAATAGGCTAGTACTTAGGGAGGTGAGCGGATTTGGCCTCAATTTACAATTAATAATTTTTTTTTTAAAAAAGTAAATGAGTTGTATGGGTGGGTTAAAACTGGAGGGATTTTGCAAATTTAGCACATTCTTTGAAATTTCAATTGATCCTCTTTTATTATCATTATTTTATTTAATTTTCAAATTTAATCTCAATTATAAAAATATTGCCGTAATTTAATAATTTTGAAAAAATTCGGGACAAAATTGGGTGTCAACAATTGAAACTGCATGTCACATCTTTATAGAATGCCCTATCGCAAAGGTTTTTTTGGGAAGAAGTGGATGTTAATTGTCCTATTACTGAGTGCTATGATTGGTTGCATCGCTTAAAAAATTGCCTAATGTGAGCAACAATAAATTTTATTCCTGGGCTGAGTGTTTATTTTTTGCTTTATGGAATTTATGGATTAATAGGAACAATAATAACATTAACAATCTAAATTCTAGCATTTCTTACAACTTTGTTCATCATAGGGTATTGGAATTCAAGTTGTTAACTTCAACCAACTCTAGAAAATCTATCACTAGGGATATTAAAGTCCACTGGACTCCACCCAAACATAACATTATAAAGCTCAACATTGATGGATCCTATAAACCTAAGGAAAATGTTGCAAGTATTGGTGGTGTTTTTAGAAATTATATGGGGATTGGATTCTGAGTTTTCACAAGAAGGTGCATGCTCAAAACCACGCGCATGCAGAGCTATTAGGATCATATTATGGCCTAGTATTAGCCACTGACCAAAATTATGTCACTCTCGAAATCGAAACTGACTCGACGGAGATAGTTAACCTATTAGTAAAGCCAACCCCTACTTATGCATCTATTATTCTTTAACTGCAGGTCATTGATGCACAAGCTGATGATGCCAACAATGCGGCATAGCCTACGTCAAGAAAATCGAGTTGCTCATCTCCTGGCTCAAGGAGTTCCTTCACAGTCCAATTCTACCTCTATGATCCATTTTGCAGTGCCATCTATTTTCGTTCATCAAGCCTTGGCGGATGATAAAAAATGCCGTAATGCTAAAACTATGGCGAATGCAAGGCACAAGTTTTGTGACCTCTATTTCGGATAGTTCATGTTTAATATTGTCTAAGCTAGGAACCTTATGTGTGCTTAATGCTATTTGTACGTCTAATTTGAACTCAAATACTCATGCAACCTAGTGGAACTCGCATGAGTATCCTATGTAATTCCCCGTAACGTTATTAATATAAATATCGTGTTTCAACAAAAAAAAACAGTAAAGGACTACAAAGACAAGCTAAGTAGTTAAAGTATAACAATAGTACTTGGGCAAAAATTTTATTTTTTGTGAACAAATTTTATTTTTTGGTAAGAACATGCAACAAAATAAAATAATAAAGTACATTTCTTTTTTCAGTTCTTCTTTCACTTTACATTTAGTATTGCACAAAAATTTGAATGTGACCTACCATTAAATTTAAATTAAATTTCCTTGCAGGTCATTAAGAAATTTGAAAAAAAGAAAGAAAGAGAAATAAGTTTATAGATTTATAATATTTGGAAAGTACCGTGTTGTTTTGACTTGTGTATATGTGAATGTGAATTTTTGCCTTTTATTATTTATATTTATTACTTACTTTTGAGTTTCAATTGTAGAGAAGGCTGATGACCCCACTAAAATCACTTGTCAACATGTGAAGGGAGCCTCATGCAACTATTGTTGGTTGCATCCCATGTACCAAAAAATTAGAGGGACTATACGTGTTTACATTGGTTTCAGCTTGTGAAATATTTAAAAAATATAGGAAGCTTCCGTGATAGCCACGTAATGATGAATCATTTTTTATTTTATTTGTACTAATAAAATTTACCTACACTTGCGCGTGTGATTGTGTGAAATAAAAACTATCAAATTTATAAAGTAATTCCCTTATTTCTTAAAAACAATTTCACCTTTTTTTTTAAAAAAAAAAAATTATAGGTAACGGAAGATACCGTTAAAACTCTTCGCACAAACGAAGATTAATATTTTATGAAGAAGAAAGAAAACATGAACAGGTTAATTGTCATATCATGTTGTCTGTCGTATATGCATAATTTCATGTGTGGTACAGCAGATTCCAATTAAGGATTTAAGTCTTAAACTTGATACCCCTCCACCACTAAATAATAAAATATTATATTTTTAATTATAAAGAGATTCAAAATTAGTATATATTCTTATAAAAATAATTTTTTAACTATATTTATTGTGTAATTTTTCGATGAATAGTCTTCATCACCACCTCGGGAAAAATCTGGCCAAAATTAAGAATGAGCGATATGGTGACCCCTCGAGGGGTTGAATCAGCTCGGCGAAACAACCATATCTGACTATAACCGTCGACCGTTGCTCTGGCATTTAAGAAGAAGACCGTGAGCTGACCACGATCAAATTCGAAGTAATGACCATAAAGGCATGGCCACTGTAACGTTATTCTTTCCAACAATTATATATAAGACTCACTTGTAATCAACCAGGATATCTAGAAATACAATACTTGACTTATATTTTTGTACTTGTTCTCGTTAATCAGTTGGTTTTTTCCTTGCCTCGATATACTTTAAAGCATTCATCTCGTTTAAATCTGATCCTAGCCTAAGCACGACTTTGATACAAACAAATTATCAATAAAACCCAAAATAAATTCGATTTGTTGTCCTATCCCGATTTAGGCCAAGACAACTTATTAGAACAACATCTAATATCCCAATTTCTATCGTTAAAATATATTCAAACACACGTAATAATCTGAAATAATAAATTAACATCATTACCCGAATATTTTGGGGTGAAAATTCTATTTTTTTCTTTCACCGTTTCCTTTCCTTTCCTTTCTCTTTTCTGGCCTTTTTTTCCTCGCTGCATTCTCTATTTCGCGTTTTCTTGTTTCTGTATCGTTGTGTGCTAGTGCGAGGCACTTTAAGCTAAGGGATAGAATCCCCACCGCCTCTGTCATTTCCTTTTTCTTTCTTTTCTTTTTCTTTTTGAAAACTTCCATCGTGACGAAATTTAAAACAAAACTCTATGAAATTCGGAATGATCTCAAATTTCTCAAGCAAGTTATACAAACTTTATGTGACGTACTCGCTAAGACAGATCTCGAATCGGATTCCCGAAACTCAAGATACGAATTAAACGAATAAGATCAAATTCTTAACTTTCGGGACTTTAGCGGAAACTATGCGAACGACCTTGGTATTCAATTCCGAGAGTTCACTGTTGCTCCCAACGCACACGCAAGTATACGTGGTCGACAAGTAATAAAGTGATAAGTAGAGTATCGTTCCCACGAGGACTATTCAGACTGGACTCCTAATAAACAATTTCCTATTAACTATTCAGGGATCTTTTTCGATGATGATTGTGAAATTTACTAACTAAAGAAAATAATTAAGAACAAGTAATTGAGATCAAATAACAGAGCAAATTCTAGGTTGTTATCAATCAACAGAACGGTCCAGGGTCAGAGTTGAGTTATCCAGTTGAGTTATCCAGTTGATTCTACTTCTCGATTTCCTAGATTGCTAACTACAGGTTAAATGTACCCGTGAAAACCTTTCGATTCTTTACGGTCTATGCAGGCTACTCCAATCCCTATATGTCTATGGGTTGAATCACGTGCACGCATTAACGAATTCTGTGATTAGTTAAGCTAGGCGATCAAGTATATGTCTATCCTACTCACAAATTGGTTCCCCGATGCCCAGGTTCACAATCAAGCCCTATTCTTTCTTATTGCGTTCATAAATTCCCTCTTTCGAGTTCAATCTAAAAACCATATATAGTGTTCAATTATCAGGCCTCAATAATCAAACAATTAGGATCAAGAAAGAATAAACAATCCGTAATGGTAAATCAATATATAGAAATCAACTTTCAAACATCAACCTTCATGTATGTACTCTAACCCTAGAACGAACAAACTATAGAATTAAGGAGAAGAATAAGAGAAAGAGAGAAAGAACTTGTTAGAAGACATCTAGGGCTCCTCCAATCTCCTCCAAAACTTGCTCCAAAGTCTGAACTCCTCTCAAAAACTAAGTAAAAGAGTATTTATAGGGTTTACAATGGCCTGGTAATAAGTTAGACCTAAGCCTAGACGAAATAGGAAGTCAAAACCCGCTCCAGGGGCGCTATAACGGGTGCCCCGCGCCCACGATCGCGTTGGGACAACCAGTGGACGTCGAAAACTCAGCGCTTTTGGAGCGCCCCACGTGGGAAAATGCACCAGGCACTGGGCGCTATAAGTGGCGCGCCACGTGCCCCAAAGCGCCAGGCCAAATCATCTCTTCCTTGCTCCGCAACTCGCCTCGTGTCGTGCCCTCGTGTGCTCAATCCAATCCTCAATCAATCTCCAATCATTCCTTGCTCGATCATGCTCTATTAAGCTCCAAATGCACTTCATAACAACCTACACAGATACGACATAAAATCAGTGCAAAATCACATTCATAAACTAGAAAACGCGCAATTAACAAGCTCAAACATGCGGAAATATTAAGGAAACATTGGCATAAAATGCCAAACATCATTCACACTGGTTACAAATGACCATACAAACCTAATGACGCTTTCTGATTTTGAATCGGAGCTCATTCACCAAAATCAAGCTAAAAAAATCTCTTTTTAAGATTTACCGATAACGAAAACTGAAACCTTCTTCCGATACCTACCAAACAAAGTCCGATTTAGCTCAAATTTTATAGATAGGTCTTAATGGACCTTACTGAGCTTTTAAGACTGTCAACACACCAATCGGAATCCTAACTCCCGAAACAACTACTTAAGATCATTTCAATAAGATTTAAATTATGTCTATTCACTGTTTAGTTACCTAATGTGGGATAATAATATCATGATTAGCTATACTCTAATAAGCTCTCTTGTTATTATCACTGAAATACTATCAAAGTTAAATTTGAAGCAGAACTTTTCCAAGTTTTTTTTTTTTAATGAAGATACTTATATACTTACTTTTCCAAGATTAGCCCGCCTCAAATTAAACACATGTTTCATCCCATTATAAATTAAATGAACTGAATAAAGCACTAGTACTATATATATAAAGTGAAAGGGAAAATTGAAGAATAGGTCATCAAACCTATACGATCTAAAGAAAATGAATTCATCAATGGCATCCAACGATTTGAACATTCCCACCATAGATCTCTGCAAGCCAGAACTAAAACCAGGCACAGAACAATGGGAATCCACAAAAACTCAAGTTTTCCATGCCTTGCAGGAATATGGTTGCTTTGAAGCAAAATATGATAAGGTTCTAAATGAGATAAGAGAAGCCATGTTTGGTGCTTCCAAGGAAATATTTGAATTTCCATTAGAGACCAAACTGAAAAATGTCTCAGACAAACCGTTTCATGGCTACGCAGGACAGATTCCACAACTACCATTGTACGAGAGTGTGGTCATTGCTGACTTGCTCCAACATGAAAGTGTTGAAAATTTTGCCAATATCTTCTGGCCTGATGGAAATCCTGATTTTTGGTATGTCTACAGCTCTGTTAATTAAGTTTGGTATGATAAAAATCATTTTTCAAGATAAGTGTTGGAGGAATCCGAACCATCTCATCATGCCCCTGGATGCTATTTGTTTTAATTTTAACATATACCTTTATTAATTTGGCAGCAATGTTTGCAAGTCCTACTCAAAGACAGTCGTGGAATTGGATGAAATTGTAAAAAGGATGATTTTGGAGCGTTTGGGATTGAAAAATTACATTGACGAATTCTTGGATAGCAGCTTTTTTTATTTGAAGTTCACCCATTATAAGGCAGCTCAAAGTGAAGATGGGAATAAACCTGGATTGAGTGACCACACAGATAATGGCTTCTTGACAATTATATCGCAAAATCAAGTAAATGGTTTGCAAGTTCTTAAGAAAAATGGAGAGTGGATTGATGTCAAAATTGCACCAAATTCATACCTTGTCATTGCAGGGGATTCCTTCATGGTAAGTCTTATTTTTAATTTAATGGTATTTCTGGTTGTGGGCATGCTACAATATTTAGGCTAAACTTCCATCACGATGTCCATGTTTTTATGTTCTGTGTTGAAAATTACACAACATAATACCAATTAGTTCTAAAAAATTTATAAATTTATACAGGCATGGACGAATGGACGATTGCATTCTCCTATTCATAAGGTAGTGATGGCTGGACATAGTGATAGGTTCTCCTTTCAGTTACCATCGTCACCAAAACCAGGTTACATCATAGAGGCACCAAAAGAACTTGTGGATGAAGAACACCCTTTACTCTTCAAACCTTATGAAATTCTTGGATTATTCAAGTATGTTGTGTCAGAAGCTGGCCAAAGAGATGGCAGTGACCGTGCTTTCAAGGCGTATTGTGGTGTTTAAGTCATTGTAATTTTTAAGTTTATGCTTTCTATTTTTTATGTTGGAAACTCATATAGCACTTTATTCCTCCATATTACTAATACTTTGTTCTATCTCTATGAGGATACTATGTTATGACTTGTAATAAATATCTTATGCTTTTAACGATGTTTTATTTTTCTAATTTAATTTGCCGTGTGCAATTAATTTGTTCCTCTGATACCCTCTTCTGGTTTTACTATACAAACAAACTTTAAAAAGTTGTTAGTAAAACGATATACTCCATAACTTAAGAGATATTTTTTGTGAGAGATATACCTGCATATCATTTCATATTGTAAGGTTGTTTAGTTTGAGTGATTGAGTTATGTATCATGATATATAAAATTATAAATTGGTACTATAACTTTATCCCGTATTCGATTTTTCTATAAATTCATGCATAACTAGTTTTTGTATAATTTAATGCATCAATTGATCTATTATTTTGGACCACCAATAATATGGAATAACTTATGAACGGATAACTTATACATATATGTAAGCAAATGCTTCTTTCTAACTTCTCCCAAAATAATCAGCTCATTCAATACTCCACTATTCCACAAAAAGGGATCATATTCTAACCCATTAGACAGATTATGATGGAGGAAAATGACGGATTGGGATTGGCTCCAGTAAGCTCTGTAACAGTAAGTAGCAGTAGTGGTTTTTTTAGTTTATTTTATATTGTAATAAATGTAATAATAGAAAAGGCAATAATATGCTAATGTATCTTGGTTTCCATGTGAACCTACACCTCCCCCGCCAAAAGTTTACCCTACCCTATTATTGTCTTCCTAACATCGTTAATTAACCTATTCTAATTAAACAAAATCTCTAGAAAGTGACTTTGCTAAAAGCAAAAGCTGCCTGGTTAAGTCATATCATTAACCTATTCTAATTAAACAAATACTTAATTTTAATTGAATTAAGCTTTATTAATTACTTATAAATTTAGATGATAATTCAGAATATCAATTTTCGCTAAATTTTTTATATCAAGTTAATGTATTTAGTTGTTTAGAGAATACATAATTATTTGTTGTTTTTGGAAATGTGTTTCCTTTGATACCATTTATTCAATATTTGATACCACTTATTAACGAATAGAGAGTTTATGCAGTTCGCCTGGAGGTTCTATTTTGCAATTTTATTTGCAAATGTGTGTCCTTTTTAATTATGTAGATTTCATAAGATAAGGATTAATAAAATTTAATTAAACGGTTAGCAAAATTGTATTAAATATAAAAGCAAAAATCTAAACTGATAGAATTTTTTTTTTTTCTGTCAATGGCGAAACCATTGCTGGGTTTTATCAAATTAATATTAATACAGTACTAATTGAATTAAAAAAAAAAGGAAGGAGAGGTAGGTAACACTGCAGCTTTTGTCCTAGTCAAAGGAATACGTTGGGGGCGGAGAGGGGAGGGGGCTAAACTTTGGCAGGGGGAGGTGGTAGGTTCACATGAAAACTTCTTGTTCTTGACTTTTCTATTATTATATTATATTTATTATGATTATTATAATATGAAATAAAGTACAAAATAAAATGACCTTTAAAGTTAAAAGCCACGTGTCAAACAAGTAGCACACTACTGCTACTTACTGTTACTAAACTCACTGGAGCCAATCCGGATCCGAAAATGACTCCGACATGACACACTCGAATTGACTAGGGGTTAATTAAGCCATAGGACTCGTATCTTAATTTTCATAATTTGGTCGACGTCAACCTATGGTTAGTGGATCAAATCCCGGAACAAATTATAGATTCAAATTATCCATAAGCTAAAGAGTCCAAATCTATGATAAGAGTTCCAAAACCAATTCATTGATTATTTGTTCATTAGGACTCAAATCTTGGAACACAAAATGGGATACGAGATTCCTTATATTTATATAACTTTAGAGATAACTTTTTAGAATAGCCACGCTCTTTCACTAGTTGTGTCTGTTCAATTTAAGACCTCTAAATACTATAACTATTCCAACACTTACTTCTGCTATTATATATGGCATACCATTTGTTATCTTAATTCGATTGCAAATTGTTTAAGCGTAATCTATCTATACTATATTAAAAGCACGAAGGCCCTTAGCAAATGTTGATTGAACTTTTTACCCTTTATTAAAAGATTGCACAGTAGACAAAATTGTCATTTTACTATTTTTTTATATTTTATTTATTACATATATTTATTTTTTATGTGTTTTAATCCAGTCTAGGTTTTTTAATTCAACTAGAATATTTTTTATGTGTTTTAATCCAGTCTAGGTTTTTTAATTCAACTAGAACATTATCGTTTAACTACAGCTGTGAACTTGAATCCTAAAGCTAATATACTATACTATACTAAACGTGGAAGAAATACAATATAATTCAAAGATCAATTGTACTTGGACATATATTTTTATTTATAAATTGAAATTAAAATAGTTAGTCACAAAATTGTAGAATAGTTTTCATTTTGCTTCTGGAAACTTACTGCCCACAAAAAATAAGAGACCTACCATATTTACATGTCTTTGTTAGTACTAGCTAAATACGTCAGTTATAGTTGTTATATTATATATACACAATTCCACCAAGATCGAAATTAAAGAACTCTGGATGTCATATTATACAAGTCGTCTTGTTCCTATGCTACATTACAGATGGTTGTTAGACCTCACATGTCATTAAAGAAAAATGGCTTTTAGTTGCGGCCAACAAAGCTGTATCATGTTACACAAAGGCTTTGCCATTGTCCCTCGGCTGAGACCATGCTTAGATGGGTCATCGCAGTTTTCATAGTCATGGCTTGTTGAGCGTGGTAACGTCAAATTAGCCACGACTGGTGCTCCGTCAGCCACAATTTTAAGGATGGCTAATTATTATTGAAGAAAGGAATTTAGACTTAAATTTTATTGTTTACCACAAGGGCTAAAACGCGTTGCAAAAAGATTGTTGAAGGTCATGATATTGATCTGCTAAAAGCTCAAAGCGAGCGGCTTTGCAACTATCTTGTTTTCTAATATAGTAGGTTTATATTTGACCCAAGATTAGTAACAATTGATCTACTAAAAATTTAAAGTGAATGGCTTTTCTTTTGATATTTTCTCATACTATATTGATCGTTCTTACCTAATGCAGGTTTCAAGTAATCAAAATAGTTGACCTTGGAGTGGCAGTAGATTCAAGGTAACTTAGTACATTGTGTGCAATGAGAAGTTTAAAGTATTTTATGATAGACAATACACCTATCATCTATCTAAATCTATATTTTCTATACTAAACACGAAGGTCTTAGTGAAATGTTATTCGCCCTTTCTACCCTTAATAAGTGTCCTAGCATGTTGAGAAGTGGATTTAAAATTTAGGATTTTGCATTGAAGAGAAGAAGCTAAGTAATCATTCATTTTACATATAGTTACATATATCAAACTGACATTGAACTTTTTCTATCTCTTTAGGAAGTATTTCATTGGATTATGTACAACCTTGGAGAGAACAAGATTTGAGGAATTATCATGTTTGCCTAGCTATCTTCAGCTTTGTTCTGCTCTTCCATCTATTTTGTTTTTTTTTTTCCGTTTGTTGTCTTTTGCGTGCATGGAGAGATATTTTCCTTGTTTTCACTTTTATATCAAGAAACTCCCGTGAATTTGATATCGCGACAATGTTCATGTTGAAGATGATGGTTGCTAAATCAGGTATTTTTATTGTTCCATTACTAGAAGGCAGAGATATCACTACGTAAAATGTAGCGCTTACTGAATGTTTGCTAAGTGTTGTGTAAGTATATCATAAATTACTTCATGTTTTTAACTCACCATTGATGAATCTAGCAGGTGGCTTTGAATTTAGGGTAAAATTTTTGCCTAAACATAGAACAACCGAGATATTGCCTAGACACTTTGGTCCTTGGATGAGCAGTATCCCATGTATTTCAAAGAATAAACTAAGACAAATGTTGCTTTAGTTTGCACCTTAAGAACAAAAAGGCCCATATGAGAAAGATTACTTATTAAGTAATACAGTAGCTTTTACACAATCTTCTACTTAGTTTTTGGAAGTTGGAGTGAGCTGTTTTTGCTATTTTTACTTTTTGAAATAGTATAACAGGATTTTCATGCTTTAAGATAGCCACGTATGGCATAAGCATGGAACAAAATAGCTCCCACGAGAACTCATATAGGAGGAGGAGGATTTGTTAGAGCCTTGTACTTGAAGAGAGTCTTTAAACACATAGAGGAGGAGATAGAGTAGAAAACTTTTGAGTAAAAGATTCTATTGTATCTTAAAATGTGAAATACAAATTAAAAATACTCCTTTCATGATATTGCATATAAAGATAAAGATATCATGTTTATATTTGACATTATATCCAATCATGAAAGGGGGAATGAAAGGGTGATTGAACCAAGTATACGTTATATTATAACTTAAACATATATTTTCAAAATGAATTCAAGTTATACACCTTAACAATATAACTTTTTATAAAACTTAATCTTATAAAATATGATCGGATAACTTCTATAATCGAAGCAAAATCATAAGTCACAATAAGGTAACTAAGGTCTTTTGAGCAGCAAAATAATTTTTATTTATTTACATATTCCTCAATTCCAAGGACTTACACATTTTTTTAAATCTAATTTTATATTACTCATAAATGTTGCTTAGTAATATCTACCTGATAGAATACACGCGTGAAACGTGTACCCAAAAATTAGTACTATTATAAAAAGCACGAAGGCCTTAGTGAAATGTCACTCGATTATTTTACCCTTTAAAATTATATTTTACTTCCCTTTAAAATTATATTTTACCTTAGATAAAATTGTCACTTACTTATTTTCCTAAAATTTAGGGTTAGAAATTATTTACTAAATATTTGCTTAATTGTGTGTACTTTTAATTGCACTAGAACTCTTGTTGCGCTAATATATAGAGTATAGACCAATCTATTCCTGATTATATTGGCCAAGGCAAGAATTCTAGCATAAAGATAACTCCTTTTGCCGACACAATGACTAATATTAGATATGCAATGTCTATTGCATGTGTTCATGTGATTCCTTTGATTACTTTGCTACTATTTGATGCTTTTTCAATTTTCTTTTTGCAGGTTCAAAACTTTCTAGATGTCTTCTTGTCTAGATCGTCCGTTCCTTAGGCACAATGTGTAAAGATTATATACTAGGTTTTTTTGGTACTTAACACTTTAAAATCTTTATTTATGACTTAATACTTGCAACTTTTTCTCAGACAGTTTTATGGTAAAACATTTTTTTTGGGTCTAATTTGGATGTAAGGATGAATATTACTCAAAGGTGATCAATACGCACCCAACTTGTAGAAGGTACTTTTCTTTATATAATATTGCCATTCTCGTGCTAATAATTTTTTTAATACTACTTATTAATTAAATTACTATGTATATACTCATGGAGTATAATTTATTTTGTTGTTTTTTTTTCCACAAGTATTATCTTATTCTAGAAAGGACTACTTAGAAGAAGTTCAGTATTCTAATTTTTTTAAGTTGGTATTATATTTCTGTGAGGACTATGCATGGGTGGGTGAGTGTACGATTTGGTATTCGAGATTGAATTTTTCAATATGGCTTTTACCAATCAATTTTCAGCTTACAGTTTTTCCTTGATGCTTTAGTTACTTGATGTACATGTGTACTTTTAAAAGCTATAACCTTAAAATAAATAAAAATACATAACTGAAAACATGTAAAAATTTCGGTAGTTCTGATTGTGTATATGTCATCGTCCCAACATCTGAAGACAGTCTTTTGATTGATATTTTTTGTTGTCACCACTTTCCATAGCTACGCCAGCTTCATATTTATTCATAATGATAATGAGAAAATATTTGATTAAAGGAGAGAAATACAAAAGATTACGTAGTCCAATGAAATTGTTTATATTTTTGTTCATTCGTTTTGAGGTGGAACGTCCAAGTGTTTGGGCTTAAAAAGGATACAAAGATGATCATCTTAAACGCTACTTTGTGAACATTGACATTTTTGTCACAAAGGAACTATGGAGTTTTTGGTGTTAACAATATTGTTCCATCTTGTTATAATTGTGCATATTACGAACCAAACTTATGTTGTCTTAGCAGTTTTAAAGAAGTGTAAAGGTCATATATACTAGGCTACAAACATAAACACATTTACTGAAATAACAATTAGAAGACTTATACGGGACAGAGTTTCCAGCCTACGAGAAGGAAAATTTCACTCCAATATTTATTACCATTTGATTTGATTTGTTTTAACAAAATTTTGAACGATTGTGCTTTTTGTGGGTTTCTTCTCTAATAATTATGTAGGCCTATATTCATGGTTGGTAAGGCATAGTCTAATATCACAGGAAGCCATCCTATGAGAACTAATAAAAAGAAGAAGAAGAAGACTACATGCACTTGTTCAAGAACTCTAAGGGGTTGTTCCGTTGTTGTTCCTGGAGGGGTAATACCCGCACAAAGCTCGCATAAATTAGTGTAGCATTTGGTTGATTTTGAATCTCCGTATAAAAATTATACAACATTTGATTGTGCTTTTTCATTTTCTGCATAGCTAATACCCACATAAGTTATGCAGGAATCTATGTATTAATAAGAGGGTAAAGATATAATTAGTAATGTAGATATTAGTAATGCAGATATTAAAATTTAAAATGACAAAAATAATCCTCATATAAATAAGAACATTTATGGAGTAACTAAATATTTCAAATTATAACATTGTATATTAATTTATAATATATTAATGATTCAAGAAATAGTCCATACATAATAATATCTACATAGTTAATACCGACATTACTAATTCCAACATTACTAATACCTGCATTAATAATCCCCACATTGCTAATACCGCATTACTAATCCTCACATTACTAATATATACATTACTACTACCTGCAAAAATTAATATTTATGATAACAACTCCTATAATATGCTCAAAATATTAGACATTTTTCATTAATTAAAAGGACTTGCTTCATTAAGCTGTGAAGTATAACGGTAAAGTATAAATGCCTAAGGATGTTACTCAACTTTAGCAATTCAAGTTTTGCCTCTTTCAATTTTTTTAGAATTAGTTTAAATATTTTCTTATCAAAATAGATAATAAGCAATTTACTATATATATATACAAAAATATGCAGACGAACAGTGATATATCTTACTTTATACAAGTGCATAAATATTTTTGCGATGGCTTAACAAATTTGTTATTTTGACATGTTCTACAATGTTTTATCAATCAATAAAACCTCTTTAGTCCATTATGAAAATTAAATTTATGTAACTTTTAAACGACTATGTTATTTCCTTTGGTAATGCTATATTCATTCATTGTTTTGACATATACGATTTTTTTAAAGTGAAATAACATGTGCAACGCACGTACGCCAAAACTAGTCTTATAAATCTTGGCTCGCTTAGTCATGATCCTTCTAAATTTGCGTCATGGCACATCCTATTCCGTTGTTGTTATTATTATTATTTCTTTTTGGAGGAACAAGAAGAAAATTATTAAGTTCATCTCGAGATGCAATGTTGGACTTGGACGATATTAGACAAATGATATATTTACCCAAGGTACGTATCATAAAGCAATTACTCATATTATAATGGAAAAGAACTAACATGACGTAGAAAAGGGTCGAATAACAGCAAAATCATACACTATAAGATGACATTCCAGAATTGAAGACTTCAATGGCATGCAATGCTTTATTACATAGTAGTTTAAACTACTATAGGATATATAGAAGGCAATCAATGACTGCAAATTAGAGTTTAGACACCACAGAAGCTCTCGAGACTAGCATCAGCACCCCCTGTGAGACAATAGTCAAGATACTTGGCACCATCAAAGGGCTTGTAAAGCAAAGGGTGATCTTCGTCAACAAGTTCCTCTAGCACTTTAATAATATACCCATCTTTGGGGACGGTAGAAAACCCCATGGTATACCTCTCTTCATTTCCCATAATCACTCGATGAGTGGGACTATGCAGCCTACCATTTGTAAGTGCCTACAATATATAGTAAACAATTAGTTCAAAAAAGATAACGATAACATATGACTCACTACTAAAAGAAAGAAAAAAGCTTCTGTTATGAAAAATAGTAGAAATGCTATTCCATTAGATTGCTTCGAATTAACCCCCTCAATTAGGAGCAGATGTTATTGAAAACAGTGAATGCATGCAGCAAACTCTATATACATACATAACACAGTATAAATGATGAAGGGCACTTACAGTAAAACAGTCATTAACAATGAATATGAATGAATCTGGTGATGAGTATTCAACATCAAACCACTGCCCATTGTTCTGCATAACTTGCAGTACTCCATTTACTTTATGCTGGCTTAAAATGGTTGAAATTTTTTTATCAGTATGAGGAGGCAGTCCAAACCTTGTCTCCTCCGGTTTAGGCACTCTGTACTTGAAGAAACCAAGTCCGTGGCCTATTGATTTCGTGTGGTCATCCCAGTGTTTTTGTACTCCCAATTTCTCAAAAACCATTTTTCTTATCATCTCATCAAGTTCTGATAATCTCTTGGCGTAAGAGAGCGCCAAATCACTGCAAATCAAACCCCACAGATTTTGACAATTAAGTGAGTCAAGATTATTAGAGTACTAATAAATTTATTACTAGTAGTCTAGTACTAATGAATAAATAACATAATATGATTAATGAAAGGTTTTGGACGTGGAGGATCCTCACCAAAATTCTGGCTCTCCATCAGGCCAAAGGATCTTGGAAAAGCTTTCAATAACACTAGGAGTGAGGACATCGTAAAGGACCAGTCTCTCATAAAGTGGCATCATAGGATTCCAAGCATAGCCAGTTGAAGCTTGAGGAGCAACATCAAATTTGGTCTCCAAAGGTAATTTGAAAATTTGTTTCAACTTTTCATATAGGCTATCTTTTGAAACTCCATCAAGTAAAGCCTCAAAGCAACCATATTCTTCTAAAGCTTTCAACACTTGATCTCTCACTGAAATCCATTCTTCACTGCCTTGTAATTTCAACTCTAGCTTTCTAAAATCTATGGTTGGGATTTTCATAACTTCAGAACCCATCCTTAATTTTTTTCCCTTTTTCTCTTTAATACTACTGTTTAAGTATTTCTTTTGTATGTTGTGTATATTCATGTTTGACGCTGTACAATATATATACACGCAGCTGGTTGGCGATCTCCAGCATGAAAATAAGTATATATTGCATGCATGTGGCTTAATTAATTAAGTATAAGAAAATTCAATTATGTTAAATTGGAAAGAAGCTCTATATTAAATTAATCTTGAAGGTTCAACATAATGTAAGCGGAGTAACATAGTGTGTGCTGCGCTTAGCTAATCTTAACAAAATAAACCAAGTACAAAAAGTAAAGAAATGGGTGAAAATCAGAACCTACCTCCAAATTTTCATCATAATTTTCACCTGTTGTGGGGTCCAGCCCTATCCATGCAAAATGTGAAAAATATGATAAATGTTGGAAGCAAATTGGCCGGACGGTGCCATTGAAAGTCTGCAAAGTTTGGCAGACTTGTTTTGAATTTCTTGGCATCAGGTGATGTAAGTCATGACATCAAAAGGCCATTTTACAACTATAAATAGAGGCATTAGTTTCTCAGTTTGAAGGCATCCAGTTTCAGAGAGTATTAGAGAGACACAGTGTAAGAGAGAATACACAGTATAGGAAAATACTCTGTGAGGAAAAATAGAGAGTGTGAGCGGTTTTATAGTAAGGTGAAAAATCAAAAGAAAATTATTTCTTTTGTGAGTGTGTAGTGGTATTTACTACACGGTGTAAAAGTACTTACTATAGTGGAATTATTTGCTCCTCTCGGGCCGTGGTTTTTCCCTTAGTTCAGAAGAGTTTTCCACGTAAAAATTTTGGTGTCCTTGTTATCATTTTTATTCTCGTTAATTACTGCATTTTCAATACTCCGTTAATATTGTTGCTATTATACCGTGAATAATATTTCTGTGTGGGGATTAATTTTCCCAACAAGTGGTATCAGAGCACAGGTGTTGTTCATTTACAGAAATACTGTTCACGGCAGGCTGTACTATACTCGGTGAAAAAATGTCAGGAGTAAAGTACGAGTCAGCAAAATTTAACGGAGAGGGCGGTTTCTCAATGTGGCAGAGAAGGATGAAGGATCTGCTCATCCAACAAGGATTACAGAAGGCACTGGATGGAGAGAAGCCTGGACCTATGAAGCTCGAGGTTTGGGCGGAGATGGATGAAAAGGCAGCTAGTGCAATTAGGTTGCACTTATCAGATGATGTGGTCAATAACATCACTGATGAAGACACTGCGTGTGGAATATGGACAAGGTTGGAGAGTCTATATATGTCAAAGACACTGACAAATAAATTATACCTGAAGAAGCAGTTATATGCCCTACAAATGGGTGAAGGTATGAATTTTTTGTCACATCTTAATGAGTTTAATGGACTAATCACGCAGCTGGCCAACCTCGGAGTACGGATCGAGGAAGAAGATAAAGTCATCTTGCTCCTGAACTCGTTGCCATCCTCGTATGATAATTTGGCAACGACCATCCTGCACGGTAAAACTGCTATTGAGTTGAATGATGTCACATCGGCTATTCTACTCAATGAGAACATGAGAAAGAAGCCTGACGGTCATGGATAGGCTCTCAGCACAGAAGGTAGAGGTAGGGGTTCGAGCAACTATGGTAGATCCGGAGGTTGGGGAAAGTCCAGGAACCGGTCCACAACATCAGGTGGAAATTTCTACAATTGCGATCAACCGGGTCACTTTAAAAGGAACTGCCCAAATCTTAAAAAGGGCAAAGGCGGATACAGTGGCCAAAATAATGAAGCTAACACAACCGCCATGATGCAATATGATGGCGCAGATGCTCTTCTCATCGTAAATTATAATGAGGAATGTATGCACTTGGCAGGTCAAGAGTCGGAATGGGTGGTTGACACAGCAACATCTTACCACGTCACACCGGTAAGAAATTTATTTTGCAGATATGTAGCAGGTGATTTCAGCGTAGTGAGGATGGGTAACACGAGTTACTCGAAAGTTGTGGGGATCGGTGATGTGTGCATCAAGACAAATATAGGATGCACCTTGGTTTTAAAGAACGTGCGGCATGTACCTGATTTGCGGAAGAACTTGATCTCGGGGATTGCTTTGGACCGAGATGGGTACGAGAATCACTTTGCAAATCAAAGGTGGAGACTCACCAAGGGATCATTGGTGATTGCAGAAGGAGATGTTCGTGACATGTTATACAAAACAAATGCAGAAATTTGTCGAGGTGGAGAAAGCAAGATAGCTGATGTTGCCGAGCAGGGGGAGCAACCTGATGAGATTATTGATCAGGGGGACCAAGACGCTCTCAAGGTGGTTCAAAGGGACAAGTTCAAGTTATGCAAAAAATTTGTCGCCATGAGCTCTATCTGAGAGACATGAGATCCCTCTTTCAGGTGTATGGGACTGGAGAGGGAGATTGTTGTGGGGTCCAGCCCCATCCATGCAAAATGTTGGAAGCAAATTGGCTGGACGGTGTCATTGAAAGTCTGCAAAGTTTGGCAGACTTGTTTGAATTTCTTGGCATCAGGTGATGTAAGTCATGACATCACAAGGTCATTTTACAACTATGAATAGAGGCATTAGTTTCTCAGTTTGAAGGCATCCAGTTTCAGAGAGTATTAGAGAGATACAGTGTAAGAGAGAATACACAGTGTAGGAAAATACTCTGTGAGGAAAAATAGAGAGTGTGAGCGGTTTTATAGTAAGGTGAAAAATCAAAAGAGGGTTATTTCTTTTGTGAGTGTGTAGTGGTATTTACTACACGGTGTAAAAGTCCTTACTATAGTGGAATTATTTGCTCCTCTTGGGCCGTGGTTTTTTCCTTAGTTCAGAAGAGTTTTCCACGTAAAAATTTTGGTGTCCTTGTTATCATTTTTATTCTCGTTAATTATTACTGCATTTTCAGTACTCCGTTAATATTGTTGCTATTATACCGTGAATAATATTTCTGTGTGGAGATTAATTTTCCCAACACCACAGACCGAAACCAATTCAGATTACAATACTTAGTAATATCAGAACTAGCTCTATCCTATCCAGCTAACCCTCCGCTACCACTAACGTATCAAACTACCTAAGGTTTTCTTTTTTTCTCAATGTACCTTTTAAAATGACTGTGAACATGATTAATAGCAAAATGAAGCCGTATTGGCTAATCAAACACATCATAGACCAGATTATTGAGCTCTCAAACAATTATATTTTCAGCTTTATTCATGCTTTTAGACTGGGCAACAAGTAGCTCATCAGCTAGCTAATTTACGTCAAAGATCAAGAGATCAAATTTAAAGGTTGATCAAGATGGTATTTCAGTTATAGACTTCGACCAAGGAAGAATCGTTTTGTTGTTAGTGATGTTATTACTTGATAAAGTTAAAACTTTGTGAAGTTTCTGCAACATTGTGATTGCACTAGTTTGTAGTAGTAATCAATGTATTCAATCTGTAATGGATGAATTCTACCAATATACCCAAGTATGTTCTGATCGAATTTATACAACAATGAACTGTGACATTCTTCTTCACATTATGCTGGATTAACATATAATCAACACGTTGAAACTATCTTTCTTTAATAAAATTCTTTAATAGGTCCTATTACAAAAATAAAATAAATCAGTAATATCTCGTTATTTTTCACATTAAGTGGTCGGCCACCTATTTCAGCAATAACGTTGCAGAAGGAAGTGAGCATGCTCAATGTGTGGGTAAAATTGTGTCACCTGTAGTAAAATAAGCCCAGCAAAGCAATAGGCGCTAACATAATTAGATGACGCGTCAGCATCTTCATTCACAGTTACTCGACAGGCACGGACGTAGAGCCTGTAGACATACTTTAGGGTTATCCCAACTCTTTATGTAGCGTAAATTTTGGGCAATCACCTCTTGTAATGAGGCAAAGGCCTCATGTAAATATATTATACTATAATTAGAATTGAGGTAAAATCTTGTATATATATCTGTTCTCTTATTATAAATGATACGTTGAGATTCGAGTTGAACCCTTCTTCTTTATTCAAGGTATACAATTCTTATATATTCGTTTTATTCAATATTTCATTATTGTTTTTGACCTTTTACAAATTTAATTATTTTACCTACTAAACAAGGTTTTCGCAGAAACATTTACTTCATAGTTCAGCTGGCTTTAATTATAACTACCAGCAAGTAGGGGTCTGCCAAACCCCCTCCATATCTAAGAGGTTTTGATTTTAAAAGTAAAAATAAGAAATTGGTCGGCTACCTCCTTCTTCTTCTTGTAGTTACACTTTGAGTCAAACTAAATGTCGTGTATATAAAACGATCTAATAATTCTTTATTTTTCAATATTTAAATACAACTTACATGAGATATGCTAGATATATAAAGGGTATGTACCTATCATGATAAGTAGTCCATCTGTTTTGTTTAGTGTGACATATTTATACTTCGCTGAGTCAAAATGAATATTTCTTTGGCCATGAGATTTTCAAATATCCTTCAAGTAATTTGAATCATTAATTATATTTTATATAGTTTCGAATATGAAAATTTAATTAATTAGGCAGGTTTATGTTTCCAATTGGAAGTCATGAATATCTAAGAAGACCAAAAAATAATATACAACCTCCAATCATGATATCCAGCCTTAAGATTCGTATGATCCAACAATAAAAAACTACACAAAGAATTTTAACAATATAACGACAAAAAAGAAGTAGGGTAAATTATAAGAACTCTATAGGTGGGAAGATAACCTAAAAAAACAAAAAAAAAAAACAATCATGAGACATATATCTATGAGTATATTATCAGGAAGTTACTTAACAAAATGAATCAACTTGTATAGATAGTAATTTCAAATCAACATTTTTTTCAAATAGTTTTAAACTCAAGTACTTTCAATTAAAACAACTACAAATGTTGTAAGAAATGCAACATCAAATATATGTGTATTTGAGACTCCGAATGACTTCGAATTTAAACTACAAAACTATCGGTAGATCTCAAAAATGGCAGGTCAAAATTTTACAATATTGCAATATCAATCTGCAATCTTCTACACATCGAAAATACGAGGAAGGATTTCCGCCGGCTCGCCGTAGTATACCAGCAATTATTCTGAGAGTTCATTCGGATCTGAAACGTGGGAATATGATTTTTCTTATCATTTCATTTCAACGAGGAATATGCATAATTAATTGTTTGGTAAAACTAAATCCAATTGTTCTAGCCAGCTCATACATGAACTGCATCACCAAGAGAAGAAACGTGTGTGCACATCATAGGCAGTTTAACTAGTTTAAGTAGGAATCTCCATTCTTTAAAATTTCGAAGATATAGTCACGATTGAGAGCTAGCTTGAGTTCGTCTTATTGCATTCCAGAAAAACCAACTATTGCACCAACTCCAGATTTTCTCCACACGTGTCCAAGCCCCTTGGGTTTTACCTCAAATCAGACAATCCCTTGTTAAATTGGTTATTATCTTTATCTCAAATACGATATCCCTTTATTAAATTGACATTATCTTATCTCAAATCAACAATATCAAATCGCTTTTGTTCTATTACACCCTTTTCTTCTTTTATATTAATGGCTCCCATGTGATGAGTTCAATTATTTCAAAAGTACGCATTATTATATTTTCTGCTTCCCGGGACTTTGGTACCTTAAATGTTAGTTAATCAGCTCTCAGTATATTGTTGGGATGTTGCTTCAATTGATTAAAAACTCCATCTCATTTTGAAAAAAGTTCCTTTTTAGCTAAGTCAATTTGTCTCGAAATAAGTATCCTCTGGAATAGTAATAAAAAAGGTATTAATTAATAACTTTTTTTTTTCAAATCTATTCTTGCTTCGACAAATCTATACTAGTATTGTTGTGATATGCCACTGTAATATTGTTAGCCAAATTATGAAGTTATTTCTATTATCTTTAGCTATGCATGTGCAAGAAATAGAAGTTGATGAGATACAATGCATGGGAGTTTGTCACGTTGCTTTATGTGAGACAGTCACCTAGAGTAGGCTTTGGAATCTATATTATAATCAGGCAGCACGGGTTTACCGGTCCGTAAATAAAACATGACTAAACTGCATAATGTATAGTAGATTATTGTATTCACACGGCCATGATCAAGAAAAGAGATGGACAGTCAAACTGTCCAATAAGCCAATTATTGCATTCAGTTTGTCATATCTTCTACATCGAAAATACGAGGAAGGGTTCTCGCTAAGTTTATATGATTGGAAACGTGGGAATATGATATTTGTATCGTTTCATTTCAATGAGGAATATGCATAATTAATTGTTGGGTTAAACTAGATCCAAATGTTCCTACCCAGCTTACATATGAACTGCATCACCAAGAATGACAACTTTTAACATGGGATAGCTAGGATTTATATGTGGGCGATGATAAGAAATTATAAGAAATTTAAGGAACAGTACTATTTTTCACAATTTTGTTGTTTTCTTTAGAACAATAACTTAGAAAGAATTTCCTACTTAAGTAAATTAATGAAAGTGAAATATCTTCAAACATCATTTTAGCACTTCAAATCACAAATTCACAGGTTCAAGTTCCGTGATATGCTGCTGTAATATTGTTCGCCAAATTATGAAGTTGTTATTTCTATTATCTTTAGCTATGCATGTGTAAAGAGCGTTGAAGGTGATGGATACAATACAAGGGAGCTAATCAGCTTCCAAGTGAGGTCACGTTGCTTTAGGTGAGTCAGTCACTTGAGCAGGCTTTGCAAAATCTATATTATAATTAGGTGGAATGGCTTAGCAGTCCCCTAAGTTAAATTAGGAGTTAATAACTCAAATGGTCATCCAAATTAGGGTAATTAGTGGGCAAAGTCACTTATGTATTTTTAGTATTAATAAGGTCATTCATGTTTGCTCATATATCTAAAAAGGTCACAATTGCCTAAAACTCCAGTTTTTTCTCACTAAAAAGATGACGTGGCATGCCATGTCACCCTAATAATCTTTAATGTGATTATTCAATCTATGAATTTTTACAAATTCTATTATTGTTTTTTAAACTATCTTCGTAGCTGATCAATAATACTTACTTGATAAATATTATCTTTCACTAAATAATATTTTCTCATTTTTTTCACCAAATAAAATATTCTCTTATTTACCTAATAAAATCTACTAAATTAGTATTTACCCAAAAAAATATTAAATTTTATTGGACAAAGAATATTTGATTTAAATGACAAAGATGAGAAAAAGCTGGTGTAAATAATGAAAATTTATAACACAATAAAAATAATCACCTAATAAAGTTTGCTAAAATCTAAATTTTGATTTTTGGCGCTTTATTTATGCGGTGGACAAATGTCCCCTAAGTTAATGATTAATTTCTTTTTTAAATTAGAGATTTTTATATTTATCTAAAAAAATCTTAAGTTTGCTATTTTCTCACCCCATAAACCAACTTTTTTTCGACCCTTCAATAAGTGTGATTCCTCTAATTTTTATATAATGAAAGAAATTTTTTAACAAATAAAGTTTTATTTTTATTTCGCATCAAGTCTTCTATTTTTCATTCTCCTCAATTCAATATATCTTTTAGCTCAACAAAAAAATCTATCAAGTACATTTTATCAGATAAATTAATAAGAGAAAAAGAAAATTAAAAAATACTATTTGGTGGAAGATAATATTTATTGAGTAAGTATTATTGATCTCCTACGGAGATAATTTAAGAAATAACAATAGATTTTTGCAAAAACTCATAGATTGAAAAATCAAGTTAAAAGATTATTAGGGTGACATGATATGCCACGTCATCTTTCTAGTGAGAGAAAGGTTGTTTTATGCAATAGTGACCTTTTGAGATATATATGCAAACATGAGTGACCTTGTTGATACTAAAATATAAGTGACTTTGCTCACTAATTATCATAACTTGGATGACTATTTGAGTTATTAACTCGTTAAATTAGTTGAGCCTGTCTGACCAACGTCATAAACGGCTTAATTATATTAAAAAAATTAAAATTACTTTTTTAACTTAATACTTTTTTGAACAATAAGCAGCTATGTTCGACTAAATCATATGGGAAGTGCGTTACATTTGCAACTATTATTATTTATATGTAGATATTTTATTACTTTTTATGAAAGACTTAATTGAATTTTTTATATTTAATAAGTTAAAATGTAAAAACATAAATTAAAAATATATAGTATTAAAGATTTTAATCAATAAAAATAAAGTTAAACCAAACAAGGGAAGAGGAGAATATAGTTTTATTTATATTTGTAAGATTATTGGTCAACATAGTTAGAGAAAGTGCGGAAAATAAAATTTTTGGTAAGGCTATTTTGGTCTTGGAAAATTAAAAAGTTGTTTCTGCTTCTCTCTTTCGGGGAAATAAAAATTAATAGATTCTCCCCAATTGCGGGAACTGATTCGTCTTCTTCTCAAAAGTATTTTTAAGTTTTGACCGAAAATCTTAAATTTCCACAAAAATATTCTTTTTTTCTTAAAAAATGTTCTATTAATCACTTCCCAAAGCTTGGCCAAACATACTAAGTTGGAGCATACTGTAGCTGATTATCCTCATACCTATGTGCCAAATTCTTATATTCACATTATGCTGGATTAACATATAATCAACACGTTCAAACTACCATGTTTTAATAAAATTCTTTAATAGGTCCTATTACAAAAATGAAATAAATCAGTAATATGTTATTTTCCACATTAACTGGTCGGCCACTGTTGCTCCCAAACGCACCCGCAAGTATACGCGGTCGATAAGTAATAAAGTGATAAAATCGAGTATCGTTCTCACGAGGACTATGCAGACTAATACTTAACAAACAATTTCTAAACAGACTACTCAGGGATCTTTTCCTTTGGTGGTGAGAGTTTTGTAACTAAAAAGCAGTAATTAAAGTGCTAGAAGTGTAGTCAGGCAATGGTGCAATACTTTGGTTGTTAACAATATTAAGAGGACGGTCCAGGGTCAGAGTTACGAACAATCCAGTTGAGTTATCCAATTGATTCCACTTCTTAAATCCTGGGTTACTAACTGACAGAGTAAATGTAACTGTAAAAACCTTTCAGTTCTTCACAGTCTATGCAAGCTATTTCAATCCCTATATGTCTATGGGTTAAATCACATGCACGCATTAACGAATCCTGTAATGAGTTAAACACGCTCCTAAAACCATCAAATGCACTGCGTAACAACCTACACACGCACGACATCAAATTAGTGCAAAATCACATTCATAAACTATAAAACGAGCGAATAAAAAGCTCAAACATGCGGAAATATTAAGGAAACATTGGCATAAAATGCCAAACATCAGCCACCTATTGCAGCAATAATGTTGCAGAAATAAGTGAGCATGTTTAATATGTGGGTAAAATTATGCCACCTGTAGTGAAATAAATTATGCCACCTGTAGTAAAATAAGCCTAGCAAGGCAATAGGCTCTAACAGAGTTATATGACACGTGAGCTTATTAAGCCATGGTTACTCAATAGGCACGGACGTAGATTCGGTACACGTACTTCTACTGTTCCGCCACCTTAGGGTTATATCCCAACTCTTATGTAGCATAAAATTTGGGCAATCGCCTCTTGTAATGAGGGCAAAGACCTTATATAGATGTGTTATACTATAATTAGAATTGAGGTAAAATCTAGCCTATATATAACCATTCTCTCATTGTACATGATACATTGAGATTCGACTTGAATCTTTTTTTTTTATTCAAGGAATACAACTTCTATTTATTCATTTTCTTCAATACTTCATTATTGCTTTGGGCCTTTTATAAATTTAATGATTTTACATATTAAACAAGTTATTGGCATAAACATTTACTTCATAATCTTGCTGACTTTAATTATAACTGCCAGCAAGTAGGGGTCTGCCAAGACCCCTCCATCTCTAAGAGGTTTTGATTTTAAAAGTAAAAATAAAAAGTGGCCGGCCACCTTCTTTTTCTTGTTGTTGTTACATTTAGAGTCAAATTAAATGTCATGTATATAAGACGAACTAATAATTCTTTGTTTTTGAATATTTAAATACATCTTACATAAGATATGCTAGATATATAAAGGGCATGTACCTATCATGATAAGTAGTCCATCTGCTTTGTTTCGTATGAAAAATTTATACTTTATCGAGTCAAAACGAATAGTTACGTTTTTTGGCCATGAGTTTTTTAAATATCCTTTAAATAGTTTGAATTATTAATTATTTATATAGTTTCGAATATAAAAATTTAATTAATTAGGCAGGTTTATGTTCTCAATCAGAAGTCATGAATTTTTAAAAAGACCAAAAGATAATATACAATCTTCAATCCTGATATCCGGTCTTAAGAATTGTATGATCTAACAATAAAAAACTACCCAAAAAAGGTTTAACAACATAACAATTAACAACAATAAAGAAGTAAGGTAACTTATAAGAACTCTGTAGGTGGGAAGATAACCTGCACAAAAAAACATGAAGCAAATCATGAGACACATATCTAATATATTATCAGGAACTTAACAGAATAAATCCAACTCTATAGATAGTAATTTCAAATCAACATTTTTAAAATATTAAGTATTAATTTCAAACAGTTTTAACTCAAGTACTTTCAATTAAAACTACAATAAGTGTTTCAAAAAAGAAATGCTAACATTTGTATCAAATATATGTGTATATATAATGACTTCGAATTTAAACTACCAAAACTATTGGCACACAATGGAGTTCTAAATCTCAAAATGGCAGGTCTACAATTTTGCAATATCAATCTGCCATCTTCTACTGTTCTACATCGAGAATACGAGGAAGGATTTCCGCCTACTCGCCGTAGCATACAAGCAATTACTCTGAGAGTTTATTCGGATTTGAAACGTGGGAATATAATTTTTCTTATCATTTCATTTTAACGAGGAATATGCATAATTAATTGTTGGGTAAAACTAAATCCAATTGTTCTAGCCAGCTCATACATGAACTGCATCACCAAGAGAAGAAACGTATGTGTACATCATAGGCAGTTTAATTAGGAATCTCGAGTTCAATGTTGGTGTGGAAGAGATCTCATCATTCAAAAGTATATCAAGTTAATTTAAAATTTCCAAAATATAGTCACGATCGAGAGCTAGCTGAAGTTTGTCTTATTGCATTCAAGAAAAACCAACTATTGCACCAACTCCAGATTTTCTCCAACACGTGTCCAAGCCCCTCGGGTTTTTACCTCAAATCAGACAATCCCTTGTTAAATTGGTTATTATCTTTATCTTAAATACAATATCCCTGTATTAAATTGACATTATCTTATCTCAAGTCAGCAATATCCAGTTCTAAATCTCTTTTGTTCTATTACACGCTTTTCTTCTTTATATTAATGGCTCATCACATGGGTTCAATTATTTCAAATATTTCAAAAGTACGCATTATTATATTTTCTGCTTCCCGCGACTTTGGAACCTTAAATGTTAGTTAATCAGCTCCGATTCTACATCTTTTGGAAAGTACCTAGGGTTTCCTATTACCAACAGAAACCCTAAGTCTACTGATTTTCAGTATATTATCGATAATCTAATGACCAAACTTTCCTCCCGGAAATCTAATTTTTTAACCCTAGCTGGCAGGCTCACACTTGCAAAAGCTACACTTAATGCAATTCCTGCTCATACCATGCAATATCATTTCCTCCCCAGGAAAACTTTAGGTTTGATTGATAAAATTCAAAGGGATTTTATCTTTGGTTCCTTAACAAACCAAAGGAAAATGCATTATGTGGGATGGGATATTGTCACTCTCCCTAAAAATCAAGGAGGACTAGACCTTCGACAAGCAAAGCATAAAAATCTGGCTTTAATTACAAGTCTGGCCTTAAGAATGTTTCTCAACCCATCACATCTGTGGGCTTCTACACTTACTCAAAAATATAAGCTAAATAAAAGGCCTTCCTCACCCTCCTTTATCTGAAAAAATATTCAAAAAGGGTGGCACTTTTGCAACAAGGCCCTTGGTTGGCATTTAGGACAAGGTGATGCTATCAACTTTTGGTATGATAATTGGGTTCCAAATCTACCCAGTGCACTTTCCTTAAGATCTACTATTTTTGGCCCTTTAACCTATCAAGAAGAAAAGTACACTATATGCCATATGAAAAATACATCATCTTGGAATTGGCACTTACTATCCTTGGAACTTCCGGATCATATTATTAATATAGTACTCAATACCATGTCCACTACTCCCCCCAACTCTCCTAAGGATACTCCATTTTGGACTTTGACATCCAATGGGATGTTTAGTACTAAATCTGTCTATCAACTAATGCAATCACCTTCCCCTATAATGTCTAATTTTGATTGGATTTGGAGTCTAACAACTTTGCCTAAAATTAAAATGTTATTTTGGCAAATTCAGCATCAGAAATTACCTACTAAATATTATTTATCACACTTAAAGATTTTTGCTGACTCACAATGCTACCATTGTCACGCTATTGAAACCATTGAACATATCTTTTTATATTGTCCCCTTGCCATCTCTTTCTGGAGAGAACTTCAAATCGACACCTACAGCTTGTCTCAGCAATCCCATTGGCTCTATGCCCTTTGGAGTTCCTTTTCAAATCATGTTCTTCCAACTGCACATATTAGTTGGTCTATCTTTCTCCCATTTGCCATTTGGCATCTTTGGATTACTAGGAATCATAACATTCATGAAAACATTCACAAATATCCATCCACTCAGCGGGCCATTATGCATGCACTGGAATTTCACTTTTCTACAGCTAAAACTAGCATCCCTTCAAACAAAATTACTCTATCCTTTACATGGATGCCACCTCCTGTTAATCTTTTAAAACTTAATATCGATGGTGCTTTCAACCATTGTCTAAAAAAGGAGGAATAGGTGGAGTATTCCGTGATCATGAAGGTAAATGGATACTTGGTTTTTCCATGCAACAAATGGCTTCTTCCCATACATCTATGGAATTAAAAGCCTTGCTTTCTGGGCTCCTTATTGCACTAGATCATAATTTTAACTCTACTGAAATTGACACTGAATCTATTGAAGTATTACAGTTACTAGAGCATGATAATGCGTTGTATGCTAATTTAACCTATGACTGTAGGTGCGCACTTCAGAAGCTGGGGAATCCAGTGGTTCGGCATAGTTTTAGAGAAGCAAACAGAGTTGCTCACATTTTGGCTCAACAAGCTCTCCATCTTCCAACAACAAACCAGTTGTATATCTATGCTAACATGATCGAGCTTGTAATCGATGCAACTCGTTCAGATCAAGAAAGCTACTATCTATAATAGGACTATCTCATCTAATGCATGTAGTATTCTATCTCAGTATGGCAATGTGGCCACTATTTTGCGTTCGAATATGTATAACCTAGCCACTACTACTAATAGTTCAGCCACTACATCTATGGCTTCTACTGTTAATTGTGCTCCCAGCACATCTTATGTACCGTCTACTTAGTTATATAAAATATTATTCCAGTTCTACCAAAAAAAAAAAAAATCAGCTCTCAATATATTGTTGGGATGTTGATTCATTTGATTAAAAACTCCATCTCATTTTGAAAAAAGTTCCTTTTAATTTTTAGCTAAGTCAATTTGTCTCAAAATAAGTATCCTCTAAAATAATAAAAGGTATTAATTACTACTCTCCCTCCTATCCACTTTATATAATTTTTTGGTATATTTTTTAGGTCCAAAATATTTGATTTTTTTTAAAACCAAGATGATATTTCTTTTGACTTTCCAAAGTTATCCTTCTTAATATATTAAACACATAAAGCTTTCACAATTTTCTATGAGTAAATTTTGAAAGAGATGAAGGTTAATTTAGTAAATGACATCTTTAATTAAAAGGTGGATTCCTTGGTATGTGTGAAAACAGTCAAAAAATCAAATAATATGGACCGGAGGGAGTAATTTTTTTTTTTTTTTTTTTTTTTTTTTCAAATCTACTCTTGCTTCGACAAATCTATACTAGTATTGTTGTGATATGCCACTGTAATATTGTTAGCCAAATTATGAAGTTATTTCTATTATCTTTAGCTATGCATGTGCAAGAATATTGAAGTTGATGAGATACAATGCATGGGAGTTTGTCACGTTGCTTTATGTGAGACAGTCACCTAGAGTAGGCTTTGGAATCTATATTATAATCAGGCAGCACGGGTTTACCGGTCCGTAAATAAAACATGACTAAACTGCATAATGTATAGTAGATTATTGTATTCACACGGCCATGATCAAGAAAAGAGATGGACAGTCAAACTGTCCAATAAGCCAATTATTGCATTCAGTTTGTCATATCTTCTACATCGAAAATACGAGGAAGGGTTCTCGCTGCTGCAATTACTCTAACTTTATATGATTGGAAATGTGGGAATATGATATTTTTTATCGTTTCATTTCAATGATGAATATGCATAATTAATTGTTGGGTTAAACTAGATCCAAATGTTCCTACCCAGCTTAATATGAACTGCAACACCAGGAGAACATACGTGTACATCCCCTAGGTAGTTTTTGAATCTCGTGATTTGGGTACAGCTAATACTGTAATGCTAACGTGAGCATCCTTATTTTAATGCTAATGTGGCACTAACAAATTCAATGCTACTAGTGTGGAAGAGATCCCATCCTTCTAGAAGTGTTAGTTTAATATATATAACTTTTGTCTCCTTTCTTTAAAATTTTCAAGATATGTTCCAGAAAACAAGCAATTGTACCAACTCCCAAATCTTCTCCAACAAGTGTCCGAGCCCCTCGGGTCTTACCTTAAAGCAGACAAATCCCTTATTAAATCTTCATTATGTTAGATACTCTTTTGTTCTCTTTCACCCTTTTCTTCATTATTTAAATTAATTCCAGTCAAAAGAGGCCAGCTCCTATATGATGAGTTACAACCTTCAATACTAATTTAAATATCAAGTGATACTGATATCTACTATGATCAAATATCAATTTGAATTAAATATTTCTTTTCAAACATCAATTTGAGGTAAAGAAGAAAAATCTTTTTAAGGCTTAGGATCCTCTTCCATTTGAAATAGCTTTTGGATAGAGTTAGGTCCAAACTTGAGGGTGCCCAATTGTAATTTTATCTTAATATCAAAATCAGATAAGGTCGAATGGAAAGACAAACTGATGTGGTATTCCTTGTCCCAACGCGACTCACTTCATTCACCATCTCAAATCAAACTACATAAAGTATGTTTTTTACTTTTTTCTATTTTGGTTTTGTTTTTCGATTTTTATTTGGTAAGCACCAATATATATGGTGTTATCTCAAGGAAACAAAAAGAATGATAAAATATTATATATAATAAAATATATATAGTATTTATGACATATTCTAGTTGTACACAAATATTACACTAAATATCTAGCATTAATTAACTATCTAAACAACAGTATATATTAATTATGTTATGTATATAAAAATTTTACTCCAAATGTAAAATGGCAAAGAGAAGAACATGGGTGGTATCGTCTTGAGATATTTATTCAGGAGCATGGGCCAGTCATTGACAAGAATGTCTATTTTAATGGGACTGAAATTAAGATCTCAGGAGATATGAATATCTAAAACATATCAATTTAGTATATGTTATTAAGAATATGAGTGTGGTTATTTTGAACATAAAATATGGAAATATGGTTTAAGTACTAAAAGTTGGTGTAATTGAGAGTATTTTACATTGTTGTGTATATAATGGATAAAAACTTTAGAAATGGTATTTTGTGTTAATTTTTCTAATTTTATGTAAAAGAAAATTAAAAAAAATAAAGATGTAATGTCGATCTGATTTGGTATCGAATTGACTTATTTTTTTTGTTAGCACTTGAACCAAACATAATACGTTGGTGTATTTCAAAAAAAAAAAAATGAATCGAATTACAACATATTACTAATAATTTTTTGGTTCGCTTTGTAAACCCCTGCCCATAAGTTAAACTTAATTTAAGCTCAAGCGCATTGTAGCTTATTATATTCACTAGATATGCTTTGCCCGTGCTCAGCACGGGCCCAACGTTATAGAATATTATTTACTTTATATGGTTAGTCCAAGATCAATTAACTTTGGCGAAATTTGCAACATTAGTGTTGCATGGCTTGTTTAATCCTTGTAACACATTTGATGAGCTTTACCCTCTACTCACCTTATTTACAAACAATTTTGACTATAATAATAATAGAGTTAAGTATCCCGAGTACCAGTTTATAAGAAGCAAAGTATGGAGAAATGGTAAATAGAAAGCAGTACAAATAAGTCAAGAATGAAGAAGTATTACTAAAATCAATGCTCACCTAAAGAAATCTACAACAATGATGCAACAATCAATATCGAACTTAATTCCTAGAGTCTTTTTTCGTATGTATGTCGTCTAATTGTTCATAGAAGTGCGTCAAAAGATCAATGACTCCACTATCAATTCCACTCATAACTCCAATAAAAAAAATATGCTACAAAAATGTGTTTTTCCTAATCTTCTTCCTGGCTATCTAAACTTTGGTTGTTAGAATTGGAGTGGTAGCAGCAGAACATATCCCTAAAAAAAAAAAGACAAGGTAGTAGTAGTGCATAACAATCCTAACTATTATTGAATAAACATAATTAGACCTCTTATCACTCCAAGGTCTTAATCATTGCACAACAAAAACCTAGAACAGATACATATATATTATATGTTATCAGATGCAACAGTTTTGAAGTTCATAAGTTCATAACACGTCTGCAAAGCCCCAAGTGGTACATATTTCTACCGATAATAGTACAGTTCTATTTACATACATATGTGCTATCTGCATATCACTATCACTATATCCATAATGATAAAGTGTAATGCAGCGATCATTCTATTCTTCCGCTTCTTTCTTGCCTGTAAACACTATTTGTTAGTCTTAGTTATATTTATGTAAAGCTAAAGGAGAATCAAGAGATTAAGAGTTGAAGCAACAGACCTGACATGCCTTTTTAAATGTTGTTCATTATAGATTGTTGTTTCTGCTTCAATTAACATATTCGATTACCGCATTCGATTCTGTAAAATTTTAAAAATGGTAAACGATGATTTAGCTGAGCAATATGTGTATGAACATAGCAAATCAAAATACAAAGCAAGAATTTTCTCATCTCTTTGTGCCCACTGATATATTCTTTCCCTCAGAAGAAGCTAGCTACCATGGAAAAGTAATCAGGATTACACACTGATGAAATCACTTCCAGGAGTGTGATTGGTAAACTATTACTACTTTGTTTTTTAGTTGAAGTAATTAGGAAATTAATCTGATCTTATTCATTTTATACTTAGTTTTCATACTCTTAGGATTAGCACAGTACCAAGATAAATTTAATCAAGTAAACTAACCAATTACCTGTAGAAGCAGATTAATCTGTTCTTATTCATTTTATACTTAGTTTTCATACTCTTAGGATTAGCACAGTACCAAGATAAATTTAATCAAGTAAACTAACCAATTACCTGTAGAAGCAGAAAAGCATTACCAAAAATTTTCTTTCAAGGCATCAAAAAGAAACATCACCATATGGGACATCTGCAGCGTCCAAAAGTAGATCCAAAGGTTGCCAAAACACATCCAAAAGACAGCAGCAAAAGTACTCTTGATAGTTGTCAAAAATAGTGACAAAAGTGTCCTTAACTGCATGAAAAATACAGTAGAAAAAGTTGAAAATAATACCAGAAATTTCACGAAAAACAGAATAACTAATAACCGACACCCCCCCCCCCCTCTGGACTTCCCCACTAATATCAAACCTTTTGAATTATACCAGCATTTACTAATAAAATAACACACTGACATTTTGAAGGTTTGTTGTGTATAGTATGAAAGTTTAATTACCTTTTAATGTTTATTCGAAGGACCTCTCTTTTCCATTTTGTCTTTATTGCATGAGGGATTATTTTTGGTTGTTGAATTCTGACCTTCACTGTCCCTTGTTCCAACATCATCAAATTTACGTTTGCTTCCTTCAACAACGTTTACCATGGTTGATGTTGGCACTAAAAGCTGTGCATGTTCTTTTTCTTCGTAAGCTAAAATGAACAGCTTCCCTGAAGATAGCTTTTTCAGTTGTATTCGAAATATTTTGCCACGTAGTTGCTTGTGCACATTATCAAAGGGAAACAACTGTTTCTGAAAAATAAAGATAGTTAGTTATCGAGTAATGGAAAGTTACTTTACAATAGTTATTTTCATATTTTCAAAGTTAATAACCACATATACCTTGACAAAACGAATGTCGTAAATCTCTTCCAATGTGAGTGAAAACAGTTTATGTGCTGGTTCATTAGAAATGATAGCTATTGCAGAACCGCTCTTATCGGTGACTGTAACATTGAACTCACATCTATTGCACATAGGGTTAACTTTAGTTAAAGCAATAGAAAGTAGATAAACGGAAGAAATTTATTAACAGAAAAGGAAAACATAAATCATATAGAACCAATTCATCCATTTTGCTAACTAAGTCAAATATAAGACATATGTTAAGTGCATAGTCGTTGAAATTAATTTATGCGGAACAAAAGTCTTTGGTGCTAGCAAAAATCGTAAATGGAGTAAATCTGTTATGTTAAGAATAGAACCACAGTTATAAGAGCTACACAATTAAGAAAATGGATTAGATGTAACTTGTAAGCATTAGTTTTATTAGCAAATGCTTCTCGGCTGAGTTATTGAAGTAAATACCAGTAACAATACTTCAGCCACATTTTTCATAAGTTTGCAAGTCGAAAAGAAATTAAGTTGTCATTTCTTATTCCACTTCTTACTACTGTGATGGTTGTCGAGATTCAATAACCCTTGTGACACAATTCTTATAGCTGTGTGACTCTTAGAATTAAATGTTGTGATAGTTCTCAAGAGTCTAAAGAAAACTGCACTATCCCAAAAGTAAAAAAGAAAGCCTGTTTGTTAAGAATAGAACCACAGTTATAAGAGCTACAAAATTGAAAAAACAGAGCTTAAGAAGTCAGTCGTTAAGAGCGACTACTGGTACATGCTTGAATAATGAGAATAATTAGATGTAAGCATTAGTTTTATGAGCAAATACTTCTTGGCTGAGTTATTTAAGTAAATACCAGTAACAACACTTACAACCACATTTTTCATAAGCTTGCAAGTCAGAAAGAAATTAAGTTGCCATTTCTTATTCCACTTCTAACTACTGTAATGTTTGTTAAGATTCAATAATGCTTGTGACACAATTCTTATAGTTGTGTTACTCTTAGAACTAAATGATGGGATAGATCTAAAGGGTCTAAAGAAAACTGGATTATCCCAGAAGTAAAGAAAGCAGTAACATTACACAGGATAACTCATGTGGACCTTAGGTCAGTTGCAACACATGTATATGGTCCTTTCAATTTTCGTCTTTTTGGATGCACATAGGTGTATTTTGTTCTACCTCCAAAATCAGCTGCACCATATTCATTTATTTATTATAAAATAAAAAGGTGGTACAATTCTTCAACAGTTGGGGGATATTTAAATCTATACATGGAAATAATGTTAGCTTGAGCAACAGAACCAGCACGCAGGGTCTACAGAAATAGTTTAAGCATGAAACATTATACCTAACCTTGGTCTAATATGAGCTTAAATTTGTTTGATATGAGCTTAAATAAATTATCTTATTAGGGGCTTCTTAAAGAGAGAACATCATAAATAGAAAAAAAGAAGAAGAAAGAAATTGAGCAGCATACATACATGGGAACCAACATGGTGGCATGCTTACAGGTTGAACAGAGAACTTCTCTTCGGATACCAGTCCTTTTTTTCTGCAGCTTACACTTTGAACAAGCTAAATAACAGAAGCGCTGGTCCACATTTTGCAGCGAAATCTCACCTTCAATGTAAAATACTTTTCCCTAAAAATTCAGAAATGTCAGGTATCTAATTTTTATAGTTACATAAACAGTTGAAAAATTATTGAAATTAGACAGACGATCTTTTGTTGCTATACCGATGGTTGTATTTGAATTTCAGAAATAGATATTATCTCTTCTTCAAATGGGGCAAATATAAGAGAGCCTGATGCAGATGTAGTCCTTGAACTGTACTGTGCGAGCTTTGGCCTTACTGTTTCAGCCCTATAATTAAAATAAATTTGAAGTGTTATTTTGTATTTATAAGATATATGTAATATTATTACTACTATATGTGTGTGTGTCTCAAAATTTGAAGAAGTAATAAATGTATCATACCATTTACTCAATGCATTAGCTTGCGGATATGGAGGATCAATTTGTATTGTTGTGTTGTATCTGTTCGACAAGCCTAAATGCATAGAAATATTAAATTTATATTTATTGTTTGATGTTTGAGAAGGAGAAAAATGATATTCTATGTGCTTTACCTGATGATGATTTTGTAACTCTCCTAGCAAGGATGACCGGGTATTCGTTAAGTTGTACAAAAAGTTCACTCCCATCATGATCAACAAATTCTTCCCAAAGGGTGAGTTTTGTTGGTTTTCTCCTGTAAATGATAGAATTAAAATCTTTTATCAAGCAGTAACAAAAAAGGTCACTTAATTCCCAAACTTTTTTTGTATAGTTATAACACATCTACTATAACTTTTTTGTGTATTTAACATGCACTACAGGTATGCAGAGGAAGCACAAGTTAAATATAATTTCCAAATTAATGGGAAATCTTAGATATATTTGATTAATTATTTTAGAGAAGACGCATTAGTTAAAGAAGCAGTAGTTACACTCTTTTTAAAAAAGTACTTAATTCTTAGTCAATTTTTTTTTGAAAGAAGGAAAGTGAGTATAAGATGGGGATGAAAAGATAAGTTGAAGTGCAGAGAAGTGGATAGATGCACTCACTGCTCATCCATGATAATAAACTCTTGAATTAGTTTTTCATTTGCTGCAAACTTTGGAGGTTCTCCATTGACGACAATTGCAAGCACATCTTAGATAAGAAAAGAAAGACAAAGAAAAAAAAGAATAAGGAAATCGGATAGTGAAGATAATTATACGATGTAATAATAAATAAATTGCTTATATATAAACAGAGACAACCAAATCCTTGCATACCAAATTCAGATTCTTTAAGTGGTTGATGCTCAAAAGCGTCAAATGGTGTAAGAGTAAGACGTGTTGGTGGTGGTAATGGAGCTTCTGGAGGAGTAATCATTTCAACTGGCTCAACAATGGTGCTTAAATCAATCATCCAAGTGAATTTGTAAATCGGATCTCCATATCGATAACTTGATTCCTTCACTTGGGCAACTGACACCAAGTAAGTCTTGAAAGGTTCAAACAAATCTTCAAAATGTGTTATATCAGTGTTGAACATAATGGCCAATACTTGGGTTTCCTGAGAGAAAGTAAAATACAGTTACGTTATTTAAATACATGTATATGAATAACTACTTTGAAAACTATGTCGATTCAATGAAAATACCTTTTCATCTTGCAAAATCATCAGTTGATACTTTTTGGTTTTATCTTTGTTCTCTCTGGGACGACTCTTGTCAACTACTTGGACCTTACAGGTCCATTCTTCTGTTGTGGGAGTAATATCGCTGATATTAAGCCTTTCTCCCATGTGGAGACAACCTGCAATTACATCACTTTAATAGAATTAACATAATGAAATGAAAAAAGTGAAAGAATATGGATTAATAAAGATGCTTATCACATTACCATAAGAAATGTTATCTCGAGTTCAAGTTTGCTTTCCTAATAATTTCATCGTATACTACATTATAGGTGGAGTGATCATCATGATCGTCAGCAGTAGGTGGTCTGATCAATACTTTCACGCAATTGGAACTTTTAGCTCTTGACAAAGCAACATATAATTGACCGTGAGAAAATACGGGTTCACGCAAATATATACCAACAAAATCTAATGTTTGACCTTGAGCTTTATTTATTGTCATTGCGAAACATAACCTTACTGGAAATTGTGTTCTTTTAAAAGGAAGAGGTAACTTTTCATCCTGTGATGTTGATAATGGTATTCGCGGTATAAATACATGTCTACCTTTAAAATCACCGCTACATATTGTTGCGCTAATAATATGTGATTTAAAATCATTACATATTAGTCGGGTTCCATTGCATAAACCTTCACATGGATTGAGATTCCTTAACAACATTATTGAACAATTTTTTTTCAAAGTCAATTTATAAGGAGGTAAATTAGCTGGACTTAAAGTGTGCAAGAAATCTTCGTATTCACTTTGTTGTTTTGGATCAATAGTCTCATCGGTACCAACATATACTTTAGCAGGATCAGGAAACTGATCGACCAACATATCATTTATTTCATCAACAAAATCATTTTTAGTGGTTAGAATAGCACGAGAAGTAGTAAAGGAAATATTTGAATGGCTTTTGTATAGATCAGGATAAGTAACTTTAAATAGACGATTCAGTGATTCCTTTTCAGAGGTAAAAGGTATAATCAAGGATGGAGGAATTTCAATTTTACCAAGCTCATTTTTTCTTTCATTTCCATTACCAATTCTCATTAAGTATTCACAAAAAGCTTGATCTAATTTGGCCCGCATATTCTCGGATAATTGTAATTTTTCAAGTTGATTCCAGATTTCAGAGCACAACAAGCTTTCATTAATGAAGTCCTCCTTTTTTCCACTACGAACAACTGGAAGAGTTTGCCTGAAATCACCGCTAAAAACAACTACTTTTCCACCAAACAACACATTAATTTCCGTTAAATCTCTTAAAAGTAAATCAAAAGCTTCAACAGTTTGCTTTTTTGCCATTGAAATTTCATCCCATACAATTAATTTTGCATCTCTTATCCGTGACGCAAGTGAACTTTGTTTACTAATATTGCAACTAAAGTTCTCATCAATGTCAATTGGAATTTTAAAGCGGGAATGAGCAGTTCGACCTCCCGGAAGAATTGAGGCAGCAACACCGGAACTTGCGGTTGCTAAAGCTATAAGTCTTTTGGATCTAACAGTAGCTAACAAGGCACGATATAAGAAGCTTTTACCAGTCCCACCAGGACCGTCAATAAAGAATGTTCCTGATTCATTTGAAAATATTCTATCAAGTATTATATTATATGCTCTTCTTTGTTCAATGTTTAATTTGTTTTGTAACAGTAAATCTTCCTCATTTACTATGATACTTCGTTCAAAATAAACATCTTTAGCTTCTTTTGCAGTTGCAGATGGTTTGACTATTTCTGAAATTAGTTCAAATTCATTAATATCACGCCCCATTGAATGTAAGATATCGTTAATATGGTTTAACACCTTGTTGCGGATTTCCCTTGTACTTAAGTTCGAATCTTTTTTAAAATCTTCAGACATTGGACTTTCAAATTTTTCCCACAACTCCTTCGGGTTAGTTGGATTACAGTAGACTAATAACGTGGCAAATAAATTTCTTAAACTGTATGGCATTTGGTAACTTACAGCTTCAGACATACACTCTACCAAATTATTATCGCAAAGTAATAATCCTCTTTTTTCTGCTGCTTCCCTAAATGTACTACAATGTATTCCATTTATCGTTCGCAAATCTTCGTATGATTTTGGTCCTCTTACATTCATTAAAAGCAATCTAAGATAATATCTTTCTCCTTCGGTTGGATGACATGTTACAACACGACCTATAACATTTCCACGTTTATGACGTGTCCACATTTTATCCGTTGCTGACCATACACAATATTTAGGAAACTCTCGATATAATAGATTCAACTCAATGGCATCTTTATTTGATCTATTCATTTCAAAAAATTCAGTTAACATTGTTTTCTTAATCAAAGGATTATTTATGATATTTCTAATCTTGTCTGTACTTTTGAAGGAAACAAATTGTTGACCTTCAAGATGTAGTTGAAGATGGTAAACACTTGGATTCATTTCACTGATAGGAAAAGCGAATAAACGCCAGGCAGCTTCAGGTGGTGATACCCATCTAGCAGATTGGTATTCCTTTATTTCATCAATTTCTGAATTTGTATCAGTAGCATGTATGTGAAATGAAATTTTATCATGTCCTTTACAAATATACTTATAAATGTACTTAACAACTTTAATATCAGAGCAAATCTCTATATTGATATGACAATTAAACTTACAAAGTAGATATGGATTATAAGGAACAACCCATGAATTATCAAGAATATGGCCTCTAACTTTGACGTTGATTCCATTGTTTCGTCTCCTGTAGATTGGGTATGAATTTTTTCCTTTTGTTGTTTGTTCTGCAAATTCTTTTGGATACTTAGATTTACAATGTCCTTTTTTTTTCATACAAGGATTTGTTGGATTTAATTGACCACAAGGGCCATGCATCATGTGTTCTTTAACAAGTGAGTGCAGATAGCGATTCTTTTTTGGATCGGGCAATTCAGCACAAACAAATCTGTCATAGGCTTCAGGAGTTAGTAGCTTGTATTTTTCATCGAGAATGATGAGAAAATGAGCATGTGGAAGGCCCCGTTTTTGAAATTCAACAGTATACATAAATGCTGCAACTTTACCGAATATATGCTTTTTAAGTATATCATTTTTTAGCTCTTCTAATTTTGCTCGAAATATTCGACTAACTAAATCAGGTCTATTTTGTGCTTCGTCTGTTGGTAGAAGGTTTTCTTCAATTTCAGGCCAAGAAGGATTACAGGTTATAGTCAAAAAAATGTCAGGTTTTCCAAAATATTGTACTAATGCAATAGCATCCATATATCGTCGACGCATATCTCTTGGACCTCCGATGAAGCTAAGTGGAAGTATTTTTTATTTTCCTATATGCGAAGCTTCTCTTTCTCCACGTCGTAAAACATCTAAAATTCCTTCCAGTATGTCTATTCTGAATAAATCTTGATTAAAATAAGCAAAATCTAATCTTTGACTTTCAACTTTTATCCAGACATCTACTATGTATTGTTGGAGTAATCTTCCTACATGTAAAATAATATCCTCTCCATCTCTTATTTGAAATTTATAACAATAATATTCACGACAAGAAACTGTGTCTCTTTTTCGTTTTCCTTTTTGCATGACCTCAGCTTCCATGTCGAGAAATCCGTCAATTGAACACATATTCAGTACACTCGGTAATTGTTCATGCTGACAGTACATTTGTGTATTTGGTGTGGTATTTGAATATTTTATTTTTTTAATACCACAATGCCATCCATTTTGACCATAAGGGAACAACAACGGATATTGCAGTGGATCATAACAACCGTAATAATAATTTACTAATTGACTTCTATCACTCTTTGTATATATCCGAATATGTGGTATAGGAATAGAGTTATTTAAATCTTGTTCTACCCATATTCCAGCGACTTCCGACACAGTTGGTAAATTATATACTCGTTGATCTAGACCGGCATCACACTTTAAGGCAATGTAAAAATCTGATATATCTGGAATATTTATTAAAGATTTTAAAAATTTTGCATAAGGATTATTTTTTAATATATCCATCAACTTTTTTACAATAGGTTCATTCAGTTTATTTGAACAGGCCATTCGGTTTCTTACTTCATTTTCACTATCATAGAAGTACAATTGTATGTTCTTTCCTTTTTGATTAGTCGGAACCAAATCATTGATGAAGTGATACATTTGACCTTGAACTCGAAATGTATAAACACCATTATTTCTCTTTGCCAACTCTTTGTCATAAGTTACTCCGAGGGATGTGAACGCAAACATATTATTATACGTTCTAATGTATGTTCGAAAATGATTTGATTCATCAGAATTTCCCAAATAAAGATCTTTCAACTCATTTGGCATATCATGTGAGATTAATTGAATAGACCCGTTGTTACAACAAAATGCGGGTGTTTCATATTCAAATTTTTTTGCTCCACAAAATTTGCATCTTGAAACATCTTTTAATTTAACATATTTTATTTCTGGTTGCGTACTATTCAAACAACCAGCCACGGTGAAACCATACCCTGCATATGAGAACTTCAATTTATTAATAAAGTATACTTTTTATTAAGTCCTACTTGCAACTATCTAGAGTAAAGTAGTATTGAAAATTCTAATGATTAAGAAATTATTATGACACTTAAATTTTCTAACCTGTTTCTGGAAGAGGTGACGACTCTTTTATAATTAGAGAATTTTGCTCCATAGAAACATCGACATCGGCACTCCCCGAAGATGATGCAATGGCTGCTCTAGGATTTACTAAATTCTCCGAAAGGCGACGGCTTCTTTCAGCCCTATTTGCCTGTATTCGTGTAATAAGGGCTCTTTTCTTTTCAGGTTGCATCGTTCTGTATAACTCTCGTCGCCTTGCCCTTTTTTCAGCACGTCTTTTTTCAACATTTTTATCATTCTCGTTCGACATATCAGCAGTTTTATAATTTCCTGAATATCTTTTTAAATGATTGAGTGTCTTTTGAATTATATGATTGGAATTAATAAGTACTACATGTTTAACATTGAGTAATTTTATATAAAGTTGGTAAGTCAAATCTTAATGGTATTTGTAATAAACAACAAACAATAACACGACTGAATAAAGACACCAACTTTATATGATTAACACCAACAACTTAACTCATATACAAAGAATAAAGATAAAAAACCTATATGAGTAATAACAACAACTTAGCTCATTTTTTGAAAGAATTACTATGATATGATATAATAGACAAGAAAAGGAGAAACTCAGTTATCGAAGTGGTACTTACCAATCTATGTAATGCTGTAGAGATATACCAGAGAACAACTACGTAAACTGAGAGGCGAAGACGAACACCTATAATAATTAAACAACACCAGTTAAAAGAAAAAATCAAAAAATTAAAAATAAAACATAAGCTTACTGGAGACATACTCAGAGTAGAATAACGGAGAAGATACAGAAAAATATATTACTCAAAAAGTAAATTCAAATTAGGAAATAGTCATCAAGAACTTTAAGATATATACTCAAACAGGTAGAGAAACGTGAAGTAAAACACTATGACATAAACCAACAGCATTCCACGGAATCCTTAAACTCAAAGAGCATAACTTGAAATAAAACACTATGACTTTTTTTTCCATGGAATGGATCCAAGAGTTTACCAGTTAGGATTAACCTAGACTTTTACACCAAAAGAAATTCCTAAACTCACATATTAATACACTATATGAAGGGTTACCGAATTCCTTCATCAAATGTATTTTCTCCCGAAGAACAACTCCTGCATAACCAATTTTGCTTTCTTCTTCGCAATAAAAGCTTGTCACTAAAAATTTATGCATCTTTCACCCAATAGGTGCTTTATCTAGAGTGTATATATTACAACTTTCACGCAGGTGTAGAGCATCAGAAATCGTCTTAAATGATTGTCTTTTGAATTTTATGCTAGGAATTAATAAGTTCTACATGTTTAAATTGAGTAATTATATGGTATTTATGATAAACAACAAATCTATGTAATGGTATAGAGATACACCAGAGAACAACTACGTAAACTGAGAGGCGAAGAAGAACACCTATAATAATTAAATAACACCAATTAAGAGAAAAAATCAAAAAATAAAAAATAAAACATAAGTTTACTGGACACAGACTCAGAGTGGATTAACGGAGAGGAAATAGTTATTAAGAACTTTAAGATATATACTCAAACAGGCAGAGAAATTGGAACAAGGTGTCATAGCCAAGTGTTTTAACTCATGGAACACTACTGCACGATACTATTGAATTATGATAATAATTACATATAATTGTGTAGATTAAATTTTTTTTAGCTTGTTGACTAATTAAGGTTGGCATGCAGCTTAATTTAGTCTTGAAGACCTTGTAAGTTGTAACATAATAAAGTCATGAAAAGCATAAGCATTGCTGCCAAGATCCCACTAATTGCCAAACGTGAACTTGAAAGATACAATACCTCAATAAGAGGTACGATAGACATCTTTAGGAGCATTTTATTATTTTATTTTATTTATATGCCTTGGTTGGTCAGGAATCACTTGGGATAAAATCAAAGATAAAAGTTAACAAAAATTTTTTTAACTTTCACGCAGGTGTTGAGCATCAGAAATCGTCTTAAATGATTCAGTGTCTTTTGAATTACATGTTTGGAATTAATAAGTTCTACATGTTTAACATTGAGTAATTTTATATAAAGTTGGTAAGTCAAATCTTAATGGCATTTATGATAAACAACAAACAACAACACAACTCAGCTAAAGAATAAAGACACCAAATTTATATGATTAACACCAACGACTTAACTCATGTAAAGAATAAAGACACAAAACCTATATGAATAATAACAACAACTTAGCTCATTTTTTGAAAGAATTACTATGATATAATAGACAAGAAAAGGAGAAACTCAGTAGTGAAGTAGTACTTACCAATCTATATAATGCTATATAGATACACCAGAGAACAACAACGTAAACTGAGAGTCGAAGACGAACACCTATAATAATTAAACAACGCCAATTAAGTGAAAAAATCACAAAATCAAAAATAAAACATAAGTTTACTGGACACAGACTCAAAGTGGAATAACGGAAAAGATACAGAAAAATATATTACTCAATCAAAGAACAATTAAACAACGCCAATTAAGAGAAAAAATCACAAAATCAAAAATAAAACATAAGTTTACTGGACACAGACTCAAAGTGGAATAACGGAAAAGATACAGAAAAATATATTACTCAATCAAAGAACTTTAAGATATCAACAGGATTCCACGCCATTCTTAAACTCAAAGAGCATACTATACCAGGGGTAACATAGTCATTTCAGCTACATGCTAAGTCAGGGGTCTTCAATTTCAACGCAGTAAACTCATTTTCAAAGGATACTCTTCTTCTTTAGGTGATTGAGCTTCACATGTTTATAGTCAAAACTGCTTCACCTCATACTTTGGAATGGAAAACGGGGGAGAAGATACATGGATGTATCTTGTATGCATGAACCTTAAGGTATGATGATATTACATTAACACCTAAAATGGCCTAATGCAGTATTATTCTTATGATTTTTTTTCTTCCGCTCATTCTCATTTTCCCATTGGCACCTGGCAGATCTACATGGATACTTGTGTGTGTTCTCTAAATACACAGAACTTGTTGAAAACTTTAGATTTTGTTTTGGTGCAGTTTATTATCTTGTACTTTTTTTCAGTGGAATGGAGATTCTAAACAAGCAAAGTAAACAAATGAAATTGGAAGAGAAGCATTTTTAATCCAGATCTGAAATAACATAAGATTACTGGACACAAACTCAGAGTGAAACAATGGAGAAGATACATACAGATGGAGATATAAGAGAGTAGAAAAAAATCAGATAAAAACCATTAACTTACCGGACTGAGATTACTAAAGCTCCTTCTTGGAAAATTTGACTTACTTTAGAAAGGATGTGGAGAGTGTGTTGAAGTGCTTAAAAAGATTTGTAGAGAAAAGTAAAAGGCAGGTTCTAGAAAATGGGTGATAAAAATATGATGTAGAAAAGGGTTTTCAAGAATTGTGTAGAATATTTGACCAAGCCTGTAGAATAATTGACTGAGCAGAATAATTGACCAAGCGTGTAGAATAATTGACTGAGCAAAATGACCAAGCCTGTAGAATAATTGACTGAGCAGAATAATTGACCAAGCGTGTAGAATAATTGACTGAGCAAAATGACCGATATGCCCATGGTCGAAACACAAGCCACTTATAATATAGTAGTAATACCTATTTGTCATTTTTTAAATTTACGTTATTCTGGTGATCTGATCATTGTATCTGAGTCGCAGGTGTTGTATGATAACATATATACTTATACTGGATTATACTTACACGTGTTTTTGCCTTTTTGATTTGCATCCCAAGGAGAACTACCTCCAACATAAGCTTTCTGATATTTCCCAATATACACCACTTTACTATTTTGAGGACCAGTTCCCTAATATGTGTTCCTTTACTATGTTATGTGCGGAATTCAAACTGTAAGTAAATGAACACCAAATATTAGCGTGGAAAAACCCCTTGAACTCGGGATCAAAAAACCACGACCTACTTCTCAAGTAGGATTTCTATGTAAAAAGACTCACTTGGTTACAAGACTACCTTCTTACTAACCTAGGACTAACTCTAATCCTTTAGTGACCTTTTTCACGATGTGTGAAGCTGTGTCAAGTACACGACTTGAACCAGAAAGATACAACTCGATTATGATTACTACAGTTGAACTAAAACTGAACTTTTACAAGACTCAATCTAAGGAACAGGTTCTAACTTAGTTCCACTGTAGCTAACTGATTACACAAATAAGACAATGACTCTTTTAAGCTTTGCTCGATTCTCTCTGTATTTGTGCATACTTCAATGGCTGATATGCTCCACATTTTATAGCTTCAGCAGCCAAGAAGTCTTGAGCAATTAGAACTCCAAAGCTCCCATGAGTTTGAGTCCTAATTGGATTCTTCTCTTTAGCATCCGGATCTTCTATCCTTTATCCTTTATTTATGCAATCTTTTCATATCACGTGTAGACCTGCATAATTATCAAGATAAACATTAGTCTAAGGATAATTAACAATATCTCCAACTAGTTTGGGTTCCTTTCCTTTAGAAAAAGGATGAGTCAGATCTCTCCTAGCCCAGAATGGTAATGGTTTCTTTGTGTGAACAGTTTTCTTTCTGACAGAATTTTGAACAGGTTTATAGGACCTGTTCCTCTGTGCAGCCATTTTTAAGGATTGACAATTTTCTTTTCGGTGACCAGTATTCCAACAATGAGTGCATATCCAGTTTTCAGGAAGTGATAAGTACTTACTCTTTGGATTCCATTTGGATGAAAACTGTGCTTTCATGAATCCAATACCCTTCCTATTACTACTATGATTTTCCTGTAACCATTCTAGTGCTTCAGAAGACTTGTTCCATTTTACAGTTTTTCCTAGCTCCATTTTTGCACAATTCATTAACTGTGACTTTCAGTTTCTCTTCAGCAATGATCTTATGAGAATTAGCAATACCTTTACCCTTTTTAACTGTTTTAACATTTTCTAATTCCTGAACAGTTGATTCAAGTGTGAGGACCTGTTCCTTAAGCATGCTAATTTTTCTTTTTAGAAAGTCATTTTTAATTACTGCCTCTTTGCATTCTGGTTCTAAACTATGAATTTCATCATGCAGTTGATGGTTGCCATCCCTTAGAGATTTAAACTCATTTAGCAGAGTATGAAATACTTTAACCAATTTCACTCTAGGCATGCTTTTCACATCTTGTCTAAGTTTAGAGACAAATACCTCAGCATCTTCTTCATTTTCTGAGTCTTCAAGAGCCATTAGAGCAAGATCCTCATCCAGATCATCATCAGTTACTTCATCTTCACTGTCTTGCCATCCTGCAACCATTGCTTTGGGATTTCTACTTTTTTTACGGACCTGTTCCCTAGCCTATTTCCTTTCCTCAATAAATCTCTTCCTCCATTCTCCTTCCATGATTGGACATTTGCTGATGTAGTGCTCCGTGCTTCCACATTTGTGGCATTCTCCAGCCTGTTTCATGTTAGAAGACCTACCCTGTCCACTAATCCCCTTTTTCTTAATCAAATATTTCTGAACACTTTTAGCGATAAGGACCAGTTTCTTATCATCAATAAGCTTATCAGCAGCAGTCAAGGCTAGGTTAGGTTCAGTTTTAACTGATACTCCTATGTTTTTAACCTTTTTCCTTTGTTCATAAGTCTTTAAATTACCTATAAGCTCATCTAAGGATAAAGTGGTTAGATCCTTGCTTTCTATGATAGCACAAGCTTTGATCTCCCAAGATTCTGGAAGAACCCTAGTTAGGATCTTTTCTACTCTATCTTCTACAGTTAAAACCCTTCCCAAAGAAATAAGTTCAGATGCAATTGCATTAAATCTAGTATACATTTCAGAGATTGACTCTTCTTCTTTCATTTTAAAACTTTCATATTCAGCAAAAAGAACTGTACCTATAGACCTTTTTACCTGACTTTTTCTTTCATGTGCAACTTGTAGAGCATCCCAAATCTCCTTTGCAGTGGTATACTGACACGACTCGAAATCCGGTTAGGCCGTGCGGGCACCCGACATCCTCCCTTAGACCCGTCGGGTGAACCCTTGCCAATTAAATTAGAAAAATAAATATAATTCAATTCATAAATAGGAACAAGACTTAGCAAAAGAAGCACAGAGATACTGATACCTCTAAGCTGTACAAAAGAAATTACAGCTGACTATCCAACATACTAGGTTTAGGGCTATCCAGACTAGACATCTAAGAGTACAGAAGAAGACAAGTACCTTCTGAAGGGAGCAAAATGCAACTGAAATAATAAACATAAAACTGGTGGCCATTGAGAATAAAAGCTGGCTCACCCTGACAGCTGAAGTCGTCTTCGCTCCTTTACAACATGGTGAACTCAATCCTGGAGCGAACCTGCCGAAACGAAATAGATAGACAAAAACAAAACACAAAAAAGGGTGTGTCAAAGGACTCAATAAGTGGGGCAGACTAGCCACCTCAAGGAATATGATATCTAGCCAGGGAGAAGAAACATATAAACCAAATTTCTCTTATTTAAATTATGGAAAGGCAGAGCCAGATAATAACTAGAAACACGTATGGAATCACAAGCTCATTAACAACCAGTAACGTAATATAGCCAGAACATATAGGTACCTCGAACATATCAACAATCAGAGATACATCCTGTTGCGGCGTGCAACCCGATCCATATATTTATCCTATTGCGGCGTGCAACCCGATCCATATATTCATACCGTTGCAGCGTGCAAACCAATCCATATATTTATACCGTTGCGGCGTGCAACCCAATCCATATACTTATACCATTGCAGCGTGCAACCCGATCCATATATTTATACCGTTGCGGCGTGCAACCCGATCCATATATTTATACCGTTGCGGCGTGCAACCCGATCCATATTTTTATACTGTTGCGGCATGCAACCCGATCCCCGCAAACCCAGAATACGAGCCAGAAATATATAGGTAAACTGAGATATGTCCACGACATAGTGTACAAACCGCATATATAAAACACAACACAATACACACAATAGTTAGTATGCGGTGCAATGAGATGGGATGAATGCGGTATAATGCAATGCAGTCACATATGTCTGATACCTATTTCCGGCGCGGGACTCTCATCGTCTACCAGGAGATATATGCAAAGACGACCCTTCACCGGCTCGGGACTCTCATCGATTACCGAAAAGTATATGCAATGATAACCCTTCACCGGCTCGGGACTCTCATCGATTATCGGGAAGTATATGCAATGATGATCCTTCACAGGCTCGGGACTCTCATCGATTACCGGGAAGTATATGCAATGATGACCCTTCACCGGTGCGGGACTCTCATCGCCAACCGGGAAGTATATGCAGTGATGACCCTTCACCAGCTCGGGACTCTCATCGATTACCGGGAAGTATATGCAATAATGACCCTTCACCGGTGCCGGACTCTCATCGCCAACCGGGAAGTATATGCAATAATGATCCTTCACCGGTGCGGGACTCTCATCGCCAACCGGGAAGTAGCTGCCAACTCACAGCCAGAGTACAATGCTCTGATGCTCAATGCAATACCAACCACAGGGCATAACATATAATATACAATGTAAATTCAAAGCTAAGGCGTAATGAGTACGCCTATCGGCAGCTACACACGTAAGGAATACGTGGTAGAAAATCCACGAGGCCAAGTGCCTCCAAAGAAATGGATATAAACACTTACCTCGTTCCAAAGTTAACACTGCTACCTAAAAACCGCTTTATTCTTTGAATTCATTGCCAAACGATCCCAACTGTGTTCAATAAGCAGAAAAATATATCAAATTAGGGTAAAGGCTTTATTCCTCACATCTTAGGGCAATCCGGTTAGGAACCTAATACCCTATTTGCATACGCAATACACAGGCCAGGCCTATGTACAGGGTTTAAGGTCACATAATCAAACCCCAAATAAATTACATTTATATGTTGCCCATAACTCACTGAGTACGAATATATAATCAATTTCGTTATCGGGGTCCATTTGACCCTTTAAACTATTAATTGTACTTATTAAAGCGATGAATAATATTTTAAGTTTACCGTTAAAACATATTCAAATATACGTAATAAACTCAAATAATATATTAGGATCATTACCTTAATATTTCAGGGTGAAAATTCTACTTTTCTCCGGCCCCTTTTTGCATTTTCTGGCATTTATTCCACTGTATTTCCTTTTTTTTATGTTTCTGATGTATGTACGTATGTTTCTAAAATGGAAGACAAGGGATTAATCCCTTTGTCCACCGATTCCAATTTCTATATTTTTGTCTTTTTTCTTTTTTTTTTTCCTTTAAAATTCACTGCTACGATAAAAATTAAAACGGTACCCTACGATATTCGAAATAATCCCAACTTTTGCATACAAGTTATACAAAATATATGCAACATACTCGCGAAGGCGGATCTCAAATTGGACTCCAGAAACTCAAGATTCGAATTTAAATAGAAAAAGTCAAATTATTTAACTTTCGGCATTTTAGCGGAAACTAGCGGAACAACATCGAAATTCAGTTTCGAAAGTTTACAAAAGTCACAAATAATCATACGAACCTAACGGCGCTTTCGGATTTTGAATCGGAGCTCATTCGGCAAAACCGAGCTCGAAAATATCTTTTTAATATTTATCGCCAATAAAAACTGAAACCTTCTTCCGATGCCTACCAAACGAGGTCTGATTTTGCTCAAATTTTACAGACAGATCCTAATGGACATTACGAATATTTTAAAATTATCGACACGCCAATCGGAGTCCTAACTTTCGAAACGACTGACCGAGGTCGTTTCATTCTCCTCCACTTATACTCTCGTTCGTCCTCGAACGAGCCTAAGTCTAAAGAAAAATTCGCACAAATAACAAAAGAACTTGAACGTCCTTCATAAGCTACTCCATGGACATTATCTCATGATTGCAAAATCAGAATTATAACACGAACACCGAACTCTTAGAATAAAACATATTTGGATAATATGATTACACCATTGCCCGGATTATTCTGACTAAGATACACGGAACTTTGGATGAATAACATGATTCAGCCGATAATCACCTCTTCGATATACCTTTCGATATAGAAAAGGTCGATGGAACTAAGAATTAGCTTACGGTCTCACAACGCCTTAGAGATTTAATATTTATATTCATTATTGGAGGAAGACTCCTCCACTTAGAGCTTCAGCTCATACAGCTAAGTTGAATAAAAATAGTCATCCTCGCACAACCTGCTGGATTAAGGAAGACTTAGCTAAATAGAGAACGCGGGTCAGATCTGAGCTACCAAATTACTCTCTCGAGTTGCCAAACAGCTGCAACTCTCGAGTTCACAACTCCATACATTTTCTATAAGCACCACCGCCTGATGGATCAAATCAAAGGTCAAATGACGCCTCTCATTACCGTTAGTAGCCTTGAAAAATAAGAATGTGCTTACCCGGCCACTGTGACACGCATTCTGGCTCAACACAGGGAACATCACAAGAGGCTACTGACCGCCTAAGCTCACCAGTACCGAACAAAGAAGATATGGAAATGGACTGAGGATAGAAATTATTAGAGCTTTAGGAAGCTTATCTTCTTATTTGCTTAGCTACCAGAGCTAGACTACTTCCGAGTCAGGCTAACCAAAGAATCGCAATTGAAGAAATAGACATTAAATGAGCTTTATGGAACAAAATGTATGTAAATTTAACCTTCTCATAAGAAGGAAACTCATGGAACAACATGACTCTACAAGCATCTTGAACCAAAGGAAGACACATAGATCGAGTATTACTTACTAATAACTTTACATTGGAAGAACAATGACACTCTCTGATGGTGATAAACTAGAATCCCATCATCAAACCAACACGGAATTCCAAAAAAGAGAGGTAAACTAATTTGACATAATAATAGAAGGTGGCACAACAAGATGCCAAGCAGACAATACCGACACTCAATCACAAATCTCTCACATTTAGACCAGATCAACTAGGAGGATCTCAGAAATTCCAGGAATAAATCATACAAGAAGCTCACCACTCTACCGCAACAAATTCTTCATAAATACAACATCCAAGGAAACCATCGAAACATGATAAGACACATTATTTCCAGATCGATCGAAACAATCAAATCTTACTCATATTTAAGAGGAGAAGAAATCCTAGGGTTTACTACCTCAGCATCCTGCCAGACTGGCAGTTCATAAAACTGCCTCTGCGGCTGAACTAAGCCACTACCCTGATAATCATCTTCTGAAGAACCACTGCCGCCACGCTCTCGACCTCTACTGGATGGTGGCATTTCTTTGGCTGATTGAGATCTAAATGAAATCCCTGCGACTGTGCAGGTGCCAGATGACGAGAGAAAGGGTGACTGCCTACTTTTCGGAGTAAGAAAAACTCCTCAAAAAATAAGCAAGACTCACGACAATGATACCACCTTTTCACTGAAAAATGGAAGCTGGAAAGATTGTTGATAGCTGTAAGGAAAAGAGTGAATCTAATCTTGACGAGCTTCTGACGCACTCTAAGAATCACATTACACAAGCTGAGATAACCTGGAAGGTGACCTCCCAAAATAATCAGAACTCTTACCTCCAAATGAGGTACAATGGTTGCCCACTAGGGCCACAAAATTTCTTGCTCTCTCGCACTGACTCGTCTTGCTCTATCTTATAGTATGCCTCGTACCTTCAGGCAATATCAACAACAATATCAAATGAAATCCCGACCTCAATCTCCCGAGCCATTTGGGATTTCAAGGAAAGAGAAAGGTCACCAATAAATCTTTGAACATTCTCGGAAGGTTCATGGACTAGTTTTAATGCATATTCAGCTATTCTATAAAATTCAATCTCATATTCTGAAACACCACCAGGCTAACCGACAGGCTACCCTATCCAATCCACTCGAACTGGCAACATCTTTCTCCTCGCTTGCTACTCGAAAGGAACTTTTCCACGAATCTAGAAGAAAAATCGAACCAAGTTAGCTAATAAGAGAGTGGCCCACCCATTCAAGGCTAGACACTAAAACTGGAAAGAAGAATAATCAAAACCATACCTCTCGATATATTCAAGAGCCTGAAGGATACGTTGATATCATTTTATTTTTAAAAAAATCACGAGGTTTATCTGATGTATTGCTTAAGAATATTAGAAGGCTCAATTAGGTAAAATAATGTAGCCCTTTCAGATACTCGGACCGAGCCATTACTCGGGCTAGCTAACCAGCCCAGAATAACTAGAGGCACAACACATGCTGCCTCCGGAACATACTTTACTGCGGCAATATTAAGAACTGGAATAGGAGCTCCCTAAGACCGAACATCTGCATCTGCGGCAACCTGGTAAGCTGCCTAGTGAATAAGAGGTTTTTGCGGTATTTGCATCACCAAGATTCTCGTAAAAGCATCGTAGAGAGCCAAAGGAACCACAAGGCCCTGCTCCCTTGCCCATCGCAAGCTCGTACAGCTGGGACCTCCGTAACTAGATCGTCAGCACGATAAAAAAAAACTCTCGGGGCTTCGTCAGTGCTAGCCCCAGGCTAGACTGCTTCGTCCTGAACTCCTTCCGTTTGCTGATTTGTCGTACGAGGGTTCACAATTACCACGAAAGAATTAACGAAAATACTTTTGCATCTTAGACCGACGCGCGATCAGAAAAGAAGGAAGCGAAATTTCCTAAATGCCATCATAGCCTCTCGTAGATAAGTACGGACATCTACATACCCATCAGCGAGACTCTACTAGACACTATCTTAGTCTGGATAGACTCTAAATCGGGCTCTGAAACCAACTGACACGACCCGGAATCCGGTTAGGCCGTGCGGGCACCCGACATCCTCCCACAGACCCGTCGGGCGAACCCTTGCCAATTAAATTAGGAAAATAAATATAATTCAATTCAGAAATAGGAACAAGACTTAGCAAAAGAAGCACAGACATACTGATACCTCTAAGCTGTACAAAAGAAATTACAGCTGACTATCCAGCATACTAGGTTTAGGGCTATCCAGACTAGACATCTAAGAGTACAGAAGAAGACAAGTACCTCCTGAAGGGAGCAAAATGCAACTGAAATAATAAACATAAAACTGGTGGCCATTCAGAATAAAAGCTGGCTAACCCTGACAGCTGAAGTCGTCTTCGCTCCTTCACAACGTGGTGAACTCAATCCTGGAGCGAACCTGCCGAAACGAAATAGATAGACAAAAACAAAACACAAAAAAAGGTGAGTCAAAGGACTCAATAAGTGGGGCAGACTAGCCACCTCAAGGAATATGATAGCTAGCCAGGGAGAAGAAACATATAAACCAAATTTCTCTTATTTAAATTATGAAAAGGCAGAGCCAGATAATAACTAGAAACACGTATGGAATCACAAGCTCATTAACAACCAGTAACGTAATATAGCCAGAACATATAGGTACCTCGAACATATCAACAATCAGAGATACATCCTGTTGCGGCGTGCAACCCGATCCATATATTTATCCTGTTGCGGCGTGCAACCCGATCCATATATTCATACCGTCACTGCATGCAAACCGATCCATATATTTATATCGTTGCGGCGTGCAACCCAATCCATATACTTATACCGTTGCGGCGTGCAACCCGATCCATATATTTATACCGTTGCGGCGTGCAACCCAATCCATATATTTATACCGTTGCGACGTGCAACCCGATCCATATTTTTATACTGTTGCGGCATGCAACCCGATCCCCGCAAACCCAGAATACGAGCCAGAAATATATAGGTAAACTGAGATATGTCCACGACATAGTGTACAAACCGCATACATAAAACACAAAACAATACACACAATAGTCAGTATGCGGTGCAATGAGATGGGATGAATGCGGTATAATGCAATGCAGTCACATATGTCTGATACCTATCTCCGGCGAGGGACTCTCATCATCTACCAGGAGATATATGCAAAGATGAACCTTCACCGGCTCGGGACTCTCATCGATTACCGGAAAGTATATGCAATGATGACCCTTCACCGGCTCGGGACTCTCATCGATTACCGAGAAGTATATGCAATAATGATCTTTCACCGGCTCGGGACTCTCATCGATTACCGGGAAGTATATGCAATGATGATCCTTCACCGGTGCGGGACTCTCATCGCCAACCGGGAAGTATATGCAGTGATGACCCTTCACCGGCTCGGGACTCTCATCGATTACCGGGAAGTATGTGCAATTATGAACCTTCACGGGTGCGGGACTCTCATCGCCAACCGGGAAGTATATGCAATAATGATCCTTCACCGGTGCGGGACTCTCATCGCCAATTGGGAAGTAGATGCCAACTCACAGCCAGAGTACAATGCTCAGATGCTCAATGCAATACTAACCACAGGGCATAACATATAATATACAATGTAAATTCAAAGCTAAGGCGTAATGAGTTCGCCTATCGGCAGCTACACACGTAAGGAACACGTGGTAGAAAATACATGAGGCCAGGTGCCTCCAAAGAAATGGATATAAACACTTACCTCGTTCCAAAGTTAACACTGCTACCCGACAACCGTTTTATTCTTTGAATTCATTGCCAAACGATCCCTACTGTGTTCAATAAGCAGAAAAATATATCAAATTAGGCTAAAGACTTTATTCCTCACATCTTAGGGCAATCCGGTTAGGAACCTGATACCCTATTTGCATACGCAATACGCAGGCCAGGCCTATGTACAGGGTTTAAGGTCACATAACCAAACCCCAAATAATTTACATTTATATGTTGCCCATAACTCACTGAGTACGAATATATAATCAATTTCGTTATCGGGGTCCATTTGACCCTTTAAAGTATTAATTGTACTTATTAAAGCGATGTATAATATTTCAAGTTTTACCGTTAAAACATATTCAAACACAAGTAATAAACTCAAATAATATATTAGGATCATTACCTGAATGTTTCAGGGTGAAAATTCTACTTTTCTCCGGCCCCTTTTCGCATATTCTGTCATTTATTCCATTGTGTTTCCTCTTTTTATGTTTCTGATGTATGTACGTATGTTTCTGAAATGGAAGACAAGGGATTAACTTAATCCCTTTGTCCACCGACTCCAATTTCTATTTTTTTTGTCTTTTTTCTTTTTTTTCCTTTAAAATTCGCTGCTACGATAAAAATTACAACGGTACCCTACGATATTTGAAATAATCCCAAATTTTGCATACAAGTTATACAAAATATATGTAGCATACTCGCGAAGGCGATCTCAAATTGGACTCCAGAAACTCAAGATGCGAATTTAAATAGAAAAAGTCAAATTATTTAACTTTCGGCATTTTAGCGGAAACTAGCCGAACAACATCGAAAGTTCACAAAAGTCACAAATAATCATATGAACCTAACGGCGCTTTCGGATTTCGAATCGGAGCTCATTCGGCAAAACCGAGCTCGAAAATCTCTTTTTAATATTTATCGCCAATAAAAACTGAAACCTTCTTCCGATGCCTACCAAACGAGGTCTGATTTAGCTCAAATTTTACAGACAGGTCCTAATGGACATTATGAATATTTTAAAATTATCGGCACGCCAATCGGAGTCCTAACTTCCGAAACGACTGACCGAGTTCGTTTCATATACCCTCTGATCCTTGTGCACTCGTCAGGACTGAGTCCACCAACAAGCGACTTCCTAGCTTTTGCATTCTTTTCCCATTGCCTTATGTCTTCAGCATTGCATTCTTTCCTGGTTTTGGGAACATCATTTCCCTCAGCTTCCTTCTTCATTGGGATCATGGGACCTTCAGTCACTATGTCCCATAATTCATAGTCCTCAGCTTAAAGATGATCACGCATCCTTTCCTTCCACCATGAATAGTATTTTCCATTGAACAAAGGAGCTCTAACCATTGACTGACCCTCACTGTTCTCTCGTGATGTACTCATCTAATCCTAGGTGTTAGCCTTTTCAAGGATAACCTGCTCTGATACCAATTGATATTTCCCAATATACACCACTTTATTGTTTTGAGGACCAGTTCCCTAAGATGTGTTCCTTTACTATGTTATGTGCGGAATTCAAACCAAATATTAGCGTGGAAAAATCCCTTGAACTCGGGATAAAAAAACCACGACCTACTTCTCAAGTAGTATTTCTATGTAAAAAGACTCACTTGGTTACAAGACTACCTTCTTACTAACCTAGGACTAACTCTAATTCTTTAGTGACCTTTTTCACGATCAGTGAAGCTGTGTCAAGTACACGACTTGAACCAGAAAGATACAGCTCGATTATGATTACTACAGTTGAACTAAGACTGAACTTTTGCAAGACTCAATCTAAGGAACAGGTTCTAACTTAGTTCCACTGTAGCTAACTGATTACACAAATAAGACAATGACTCTTTTAAGCTTTGCTTGATTCTCTCTGTATTTGTGCATACTTCAATGGCTGATATGCTCCACGTTTTATAGCTTCAGCAGCCAAGAAGTCTTGAGCTATTAGAACTTCAAAGCTCCCATGAGTTTGAGTCCTAATTGGATTCTTCTCTTTAGCATCCGGATCTTCTATCCTTTATCCTTTATTTATGCAATCTTTTCATATCACGTATAGACCTGCATAATTATCAAGATAAACATTAGTCTAAGAATAATTAACAATATACCAGCTTAAATGATTTTGCATGAATTATCAGTTTAACTGCAGTGATTCAAAAGAACATGTCCTTTGAATCCGTTCCTTAATCATCAGTCAAAACTACAAGCTTATCCAAACTAATACTTTCTTATGAGACCTAGCATTGAATTTGTTAAATCGGTATTATCTTATTTCAAAGCAAACAATCAATTATTAAATCTCTTTTTTCTCTTTCACCCTTTTCATCTTTAAATTAAATCCTGCCAGAAGAGGCTAGCTCCTACACGAACCTTGTAATTTATTACAAAGATTCCAAAAGTACATAGTACTATTAGTTTGGAACCTAAAATGTTAGCTAATCAGTTGTTAGCTAATCAGCTCGTAATTGTTGGGATGTTGCTTCATTTAATTTATTACTCCATCCCCTTTTAAAATTATCAGCTGCTTTTTAGCTATATCAATTTGTCTCAAAATAAGTATTGTTCAAAAAATAAAAATAAAACAAACAACGCAATATTTAGTAACTTCTTTTTATAAATTTGGTAACAATTTAACTTTAAAATTACAGTTTTGCTATTAATGAAACGATTTACAACCACACAAACATCTATGTCTTATTTTAAATCACAAGTTTCAAAAATCTTCTTTTATTTCTTAAACTTCATGCCGAGTCAAACTATGACATATAAAGTGGAACAGATGCTTTTGGAGCACTATTGATTATTTATTTATTTTCTTGCATTTGGACAGTTTGTACTATCTTCTAGTTTTACATGTTTTACAACTTGTTTACAAACTATATATAGCTGGAAGGGGAGAGTGAAGATTAGTCATCAAACCTATCTGTTCTAATTAGGGTATTTGGTTAATATTCTTAATAAAATTTTCATCATGACATCCAACATTCCCACCATAGATTTTAGCAAACCAGAGCTAAAACCAGGTACTGCACAATGGGATTCCACAAAAATTCAAGTTCTCCAAGCCTTTCAAGAATACGGTTGCTTTATAGCAACATATGATAAGGTTCCAAATGAGATACGAGAAGCCATGTTTGATTCTTCCAGGGAGATACTTGAATTTCCGTTAGAGACCAAACTGAAAAATGTATCAGACAAACCCTTTCATGGCTACGCAGGACAGATTCCACACCTACCATTTTATGAGAGTCTGTGCATTGCTGACTTGCTCCAACATGAAAGTGTTGAAACTTTTGCCAATATCTTCTGGCCGGATGGAAATCCCGACTTTTGGTATGTCCACTTCTTTCAAGTACATTTGCATTTATTTATGTGTTTGTTGTAAGGGAAATCATATTAAATTGTTTTTCACACGAAAGTTAAATTTCAGTGTATGAATACTGGAAACTGTCTTATAAGACAAAGAAAATCCTCTGAAGTGATCGAGGAAAGTAACTTTCCTCATTTATGGAGGGAAGTTAACTTTAATTTCATATCACTTGGCTACGCACAATTTTAACTTTTTAATTTCATATCACTTGGTCCAACCAACTTGTAGATAGTATTTTAAACCTATAGTACTAAAAGTTTTTCATAAACGCGACAGGCCAATATTGTTACTAATCTTGCATATATGTTCGTTAGGAAAAGAATATTTTCATAGGTATTTTCCACGGAGAATTGACTTCCACAATATAAAATACACGTCTTGTTGTATTAATGATTTGACATCTATTACTAAGGTGTATTGTAAGATGGATGAGATTCTTTTTAATCAAAAGTTAGGTTCAAACCTTAGGATATACGTAGAAACTCCTGGTAAGGAACAATTACTTACCCATTTAATGGACCGTCTGCGGTGCAAACTTGGACTAGTCAGGCTAGTTGATTTTCATAACCATCATTATGACATCTGTGGTAACAATTACTACTCTCTAAACGCATACATTATATATAAGGAACTCAACTAGTAGTATTTATATGAGAAGAATGATTACAAATTGAAAATTAAGCAATGAAACGGTAACAATAACTGGAAAAGGGTAACAATTACTAATCTCTGAACGCACACATTATATGTAAGGAACTCAAACAGTAGTATTTATATGAGAAGAATGATTACAAATTGAGAATTAATCAATGAAACAGTAACAATAAATGTAAAATATTAGAACTGAAAATGAGATCTAGGAAAGGAAGATGAGAAGTTCACTATACTTAAGGCACCATTCACAATTCGCATAACCCACTGTTGCTGAAGTTGAGCCACTTTTAACTAGTTGCAACTTGGAATTCAGCTGATTTACAAGAAAATGATATTTTTGGCGCCCCGTCAATTTTTTGTCACCATAAGAAACATCTTATATTTTTTGCTCTACCAAGAAAGCTCCTAACAATCACCCGATCTCACATGCAACAAGATCTAGTAATGCCAAGGAATTCCCCCCCGGTGACTCTTGGTGATTGCAGGAGCTTTGCCCAACGAGGGGCAGAAATGCACGAATTTTCTTATGGAGCTAAAACTATGACAGTAATGCCATATGATGAAAAATTGATAACTAGCCAGTTTTTGACGCTCTAAGTAAGTTTCATCCACTTTTTGAAAATTAATAAATAAATAGCCAAATTACTCCTTCCTCTCACACTTACAGTCCTTTTGACGCTAAACAACACCCAGACTAGCCACAGTACAAATATTTGAGACTTTGAACTAAACACCAATAAAAAAATCTGGAGTTTGTTCAAGGTTTCAGAAAAATTGAAGTTTTATATTTAAAATCGAACTAACATGTTTAAAATTCTAGTATTTTTTACTGAGATTCATATTTAAGTGATCCCAGTATAAAATATTGAGATTTTGAAACTTTGTTCACTAAATTTTTTCGGATCTGGTTAGTCTTCAAAGAATTTTGTACAGCTGACTAGTTTTCATTTAGTCCGGTATGGGACCAAATTTTTACTGCCATATCAGTGTAAAATTTTCACCCACAGGCTACTTTTGTTACTGGTATTTAGTTTGAAGCCACTTTTTTTATTGATCTTACATGAGAGGCCACTTTTTGGAACTTCAATCTTTGTGGGCTGAAGTTCAAACCTTGTGGGTTGAACTTCATGCCTAATTTATGAAGTTTCAACTTCAATCTGTAAGGGCTGAACTTTTAGGTATAGATGCGTAAACTTCAATCCTTGTGGGCTGAAGTTGAACTTCAATTCTTCTGGGCTGTATTTGTGTGAAGTTAAACCCAAAAGAATTGAAGTTCTAAAAAGTGGTCTCTCATGTAAAACCAATAAAAAAATAGCCTCAAACCAATGACCACTGCTAAAAGTGGCCTTTGGTGCACTTTACCCCATATCAGTTTATTTCGCCCAAGTTCATCCTCTACGCCCATCAGAGAGAGTCCACAACATCTGCCATATATACTTGCTGAGTAGCGGTCGTATTCGTTCTCTTTCCAGGTAACATTTTGATGCGATTTTTCTCGTCTTTTGGGTTGGAAATACGTTCAAGGGATGGAGGATCCGTGTTTAGTTTTTCAGAAACGGTTAAATTGATAGAAAAATGTCTTCGAAGGCCTTGGTAGTATAAACAAATTTTAGTGAATTATTAAGGTCAGGCTAGCTAAGAACTTTTTTAGCAGTCTTTTTTTTCCCCCTTTTATACTACAATTGGCATTGGATTCTTGATTTTGAAAACATTTTAAAGAGCGTGTATGTATAACATTTAATTTACTGAATTTATCCTACTATCACATTTCATTACTAATTTGCAAGTCGTATTGCTTTATCTAACCTATTAATTTGACAGCAACGTGGTAAAATCTTACTCAAAGCCACTTGTAGAATTGGATGAAATGGTAAAAAGGATGGTTTTGGAGAGTCTGGGGATAAAACATCACATTGATGAATTCTTGGATCCCAACTTCTTTCGTCTTCGATTGACACGCTACGAGATACTACAAGATGAAGATGGGAATATCAAACCTGACTTGTCTGACCACACTGATGGTGGTTTCCTGACTATAATATCTCAAAATGAAGTGAATGGATTGCAAATTTTCAAAAAAAATGGAGACGAATGGATTGATGTCAATATTGCACCCAATTCGTTCTGTGTTATATCAGGGGATTCCTTCATGGTAAGTGTTAACTATAGTGTTATTACTTGTAATAGTAAAGGTGGGATTGGGGTGGATCAATAATGAATAGGTATACTTGATATATTTGTTGGAATTTCTTCATATAAAATTGAAAAGAAATTAAATTTCTTCATATTTATTGTTGAAATTTGCTTTAGACAACACTTTTGTTAGGCTAATCTTTTAAAAAAATAATTGTAAGTGTCAAATTATAAATAAGAACATGTCTTCACTTTATAGTTAATGTTATTTAACTAGATTTTTTAGTACAAGATAAATAGTTTTAAATATTTGTTACTGTTTTAGGGTTTAATAAAATATCAACTTAATTTAATTATAAAATGTAAAATTGAAAAGCGCATTAAAATTTTTAATCACTATAAATATAATTATGTATTAATCAAATACGCCGATTTGCATACCCTTTTTGGTGGATATAATTTTAATCATCATAGCTCTACGTGTTGGACATTACACGGTGTAAAATACTACCAAAATAGTTCTAAAAATGAAACTCTTCAAATTACATGCAGGCATGGACAAATGGTCGATTGCATTCTCCTGTTCATAGGATTAAAATGACTGGAGATAATGATAGGTTCTCCATTCAGTTATTTTCATCAACTAAATCAAGTTATACCATAAAAGCTCCAAAAGAACTTGTGGATGAATATCACCCTTTACTGTTCAAACCCTTTAACAGTAGTATGTTGGGTGAGTATTATACATGTGAAGCTTGGGCTAAAGCTGGAAGTGACAAGGCTTTCAAAGTCTTTTGTGGTATTTGAGTAGTTGCAATTTGATGTTGGGTATCTCATATGCTTGTTTCCTTTTTTTTTTTTTTTTTTTTTTTTTTTTTTTTTTTTTGTATTTTTAATGATTTTCAATTTGTATTTTATGTTTTTACTAATGTTACACTTTGCTTGTTGATTTGTTGTCCAAATGGAGAATAATGAAAAATTCCTTTCTGGAAAGTCTTGGTTAATTTCCCTTCTTTTAACTACGTACGAAGATGTTTCAGTTCACTAAACTTGAAAGTGCAGATAAAATCTCTATCCGATAAACAAGTATAAGGGCCACTTGTTTTTTTTTATGAAAATTATTAAAAATTAGCTAGTTCGAACTACGAAATTATGTCAAACGACTCAAATTCTAGTATTACATGCATCTTTATAGTATATTGCATTCTTTTTTTAAAAAAAAATTCTTTTTCGTATACAAATCCTACGCGTCGCTGCTTGCCCATCCCACTGTAATTGCTTTGAGGGTCGAGCTCACTCATCGTCGGCTGTCGGATGCCGAAAAATGGCGCAATTTTTACGAGACGTTTTTTCTTTCACCAACATTTCTTTTATCCTTCGTCCAAATTCTTTTTCTTCACCGAATTTTTCTATCATGACTACCACAAATATTCACACACACACACATACACATAAAAATGCAAAGCCAGTGAAGATAGTACGATAACAAATATAAATCTGAAAATTTATACACACAACACACACACAAAGTTGTATAAATATGTGTAATAGTGTATAAAACATGTGTAATAGTAGTATTTATTGTAGTCCTCCGTCGATCTAAATAGAAAATGGCAGATATACATATTCTTTTAAAGAAAAATACAAAATTTATACAAATCTCTAAAGAATAATATCCATATCATAAGAGAAATAGATCTAACAATATACTAGTAGATTTACTAAGTGCTACCCAATTTAAGACTGTTAGACAAAAAAAAAATGAAGCAGCAGTAGCAGCAGAGGGACGGGCAAGCAGTTTGATCAGCGGTTCTAGAAGGGCTGAAAAATAATAAATATAGTTGTGGCTTAGGTTGTATTTAGCAGCAGTTTATGTAAATAATTTTCACTAGCAGCGGTTTATTGTAATATTCCAGTGGTTAATAAGATTTAGCAATGGGCTTTTTACTAAAAACGGAAAAGGAAGGAAAAGAGTACTAATATTTAACATCATTAACATAATTACTATCCTTACAAGATTACCATCCATATTCCATTATGCAAAGAGATAGTTGCAGTTTGTTTCCTTATTCTAAGCACAAGATTGCGTATTCCACGATTTACGGACGCATAACTCCTCCATTTCAATTGACCCTCTCTTGTCCCCCATTCCATCCATCACACTCTCTAGGGGCTCCACTCTTTATATATTCAGACACACATGTATATACTAAAAATCAAATTCAGGTATTACAAATAAATTTATATTTAGTTGAGCCTTAGACGACCGCTTATATCGTAATTTGATCGGTTGATAAGCAATTTTACGTTAACAGATAAGGTCGGTTTAGTGGATATTTAACCGGTGTTAGTATGCAGACTGTCAATTTGATGACACAAACAAAGATAAATCAAACAACAAATAGAATAACAAATTTAATTCGAAGGCAGTGGTATAATCGAACAAACGAAATCAAGTGACAAATTATGTTATCGACTACGATGATACACGTGATCGATTGCGGGTGATTAATCGAACAATTGCACAGATGCCGATGACACTATTTAATAAATCGATGGCTTCGCTTAAGATATGCTTGAATGAATACGACAATAATGAATGCAAATGAACAAAATAATATGAATCAATAATTTATTAGCGATTTCGTTTAAGCGATGTTAATATTAGGACGTTTAATATCAGTTAATGAGATTAACAATAATGAACGTATGAAACAAGCAACCAAACAAGCAAACAATGATTAAGCAGTTAATGAACAAATAAACGAAACGCGATAAAGCTTATTGTATTGATTAATTGAAGGCTCGTGCTCTGTTGAAAGAGAAGAATCCTCCTTTCAAAGCTGAAACAAGCGACGATTGCACAAGTACACTGTGATTACAACGATGATGGTATAGCGGTGGTGGAATTGATAGTAATGGTGGTAAAGTTATTGTAGCAGCGGCAATATTATAGCAGTAAAATAAAGAGGGATACTTTGTTCAGCAGAACGTAAGCTTATAAGTAAGCAGAGAGGGGACTATTTATAGGTGAGAAACATTAAGTGTCCAACCCTAGTAGAATTCCGCTGTCACACATTTCTCTATGAGTGAAGCAGATGCCCACGTCTAACAACCTCCAACGAACATTGTCCGACAAAAGCGGGATAAGATCAACTATTCTTATCTGTTGTGGCATGTGTCTTCGAAATCTTCCGACCACAATTCAGTTGAATCGGTCAGCCATCATCGATCAACCTTTTCTTCTTCCGACATCATATTACGCTGTCTCCGACATTTGCTCTCATCTTACCACGTCGCTGATTACGTATCACATGTGTGCTTGGACAAAATTCGACCAATACAACACACTCAATTTTCTGGAAGGATATTCCAACCTAAGTTGGATATCGAGTTTGTTAAACAACAAAATCAACATATATTTACTTAAGGATGAGATGTGTTTCTTGAACATTCAAGAACTAGAACACATTCAACAATGGAGTTGGGATTTACTGAATTAGCAAAACATATAAAAGAGTTGAATGGTAGAGGGACTTTATTTTGAAATTTCATTGATTTTTCAAAGTGTGAGCTCCACTTTGCAATAGTCAAGCCACTTTAACTCAAAAAAGTATGGAAGGTCAAGATACATTAGTCTTTGACATGGTTATATGAGAAAGTTAATTAAATATGTAATTATCTATCTCATGTTTATGAAGTCAAAGAGTAGTTTGACGAATATATTTACTAAAATGAAGTTTGTGAAAAGAACTTCAAGTTTGATTTACCTAAAACTCCTAAAATAGGTCCATCAATAATGGCAACCCTATCCAACACTATGAAATGAGTAGTTTTGGATTCAAAGAGTAATAACAAGTTATTTATAAATGGATGTTTCAGCACTGTGACTACTTGACTGGGTAGTTGTGCAAAAGCTAGTTATATTTTCTTCTAATAACCGTGAAAGTGGCTACATTCAGCAATTTATGCAAGAAATGCATTTATATTCAATTAGACCTTAAAGTATTTTGCAAAACTGATTATATTTTAAAAATGGCTGCTTGGTTTGTAGGGTGCAAAGAGTGGCTATATTTTCAACTCATTACCATAGAAGTGGCTTATCAGTTAGGCCATTATCCATACAAAAGTTGGCTAAGGCATCAATTAAAGCACTAAAGGTGGCTACATAAGGTCGGCAAGCAGGTCCTGGATGTCCTGCTTTAGGCTGTTTTTATTAAGTAGACCAGATGAATTGCTCGTGCTCCGCACGGATCCCTGGGTATTTCTCTTTGAGATGTTCAAATTACATTATGCTACATTAGTATTAAAATGAACATGAATAAAGTCTTCAAATGTCAGTTGAGAAATTACATTCATACTACATTTTGGCACAGTAATTAAATCAAGTTACTTTTGTTGTTTGTTCTCAATCTAGTGTTGTCAAAGTTTTGAAGCGTCCTTTCCGAACTCCCTGTTAACTTTCCAAACTCGTTAATTAACTGCATATATTCCTTTGATAATAGATTGATTCTTCATTTCCAATAATCTCATGAAAGTATCATGCAACTTGTCATTTGTCATTTGTCTGAGCTACTTGTCTTTCCAGATCGAGTCGCAACATGCCTATATTTTGTATATGGTTCTTTTCTTTTTGAACTCAACTTAAAGCACTGTCCTTTTTCCAACATAGCTTGAGGATTGTTTTTCAAAGTGCTGAACTTTCTTTTGCGACTTCCACAAGTCATTTTCCAGTTCAAACATCACCACGTCTCTCTCTGTATTTCTATTTCACTCAGGATCTCATTTGTTTTAATCTTCTCGAGGTTTTATGAAATATATAAAACTACAATGAGATATTAACAAAGAAAAAAAAAACAACATAAAAGTACCAAAACATCAATGCAGAAAGTTCTACATTAGAAAATAAAGATTTTGAAGTATTCAACTATATAAATCAATCAGCGATTTTGAAGTATTCAACTATATAAATCAATCAACAATCGTTCATGGCTCAATCTAATGCGTAGCTCCAAATTCTAATACACACAATTGAGGTGTCATTTCAAACAATGCTTCTAATATACAAAGCAGCCTAAAAAGCTTCCCTATTCTCTTAATCTTTTTTTAAAAAAAAGTTTATTAGTGTCTTCATTCTGTGAGTCAGCGCTAGTGCTGGTGATTACATAATAAGCATGAAAGACACACAAGTTGCAACCTAAATGCATACCTTCAGTTGCCTAACAGCCTCTGTGTCATCAGTCATCAACAATTCCGGAGAGATCATCAATTACCCTCTCTGCCTATGCTTTCATGGGCCCCATTTTTTAATACTCTTTGACCACTAAAAAAAAATAGGAAAAAACATCAGGATCGAAGGACGCTATGGAACTTGAAGTGCTAGCAGTTGCACAACTAATGAGAGAGTTGGAAGTCTAAGAACACATGAAGACTTCTAACATGCGATCAAGACATAAGTTAATTGTGAATTATGGGAATAAAAGGAAAAGTTCTCAAGGCTCCGTATCTTAATTTAGCAGTCTTGAAACAAAACAAAAGGTCAAATTCACATCTCATGTTGCACCTTGTGCACCTTGTAAGACACTAGAGGGGGATTCAATAGTATTCTCACCCGATTTTCGAACTTAAAAACTTGCTCTTGACTTTGATCACCTCACTCACAAAGAATCAGGTCCCTTGCAAGTTTCACCTATCTCTGAAACTTAAAGTAATTGCGGAATGTAAAGACACAGAGATTTTTACATGGAAAAATACTTGCTCAAGGGATCAAAAACCATGACCCAACACTCTTGGAATTTAAACTTTCCACTCAAGTAAAACTAAGCAAGTTTTAGATTACAACGCAATGCAACCAGGGAACTAGCCCTCCTAGTACCTAGAACCTTCCAAGCCACACGTTAGCTTGTCAGGTTGAAACTACATAACCAATGGTAAATTTTCAAAGAGTTGTGTCTTATTAGACATAAAAGAAGCTATAATCTGATAGGAAAAGTGAGTTTTTCCAACGCCTAGAAAGTTAGAAAAGAAACACGTTCTTTTTTCTCCTCTCTCACAAAAAAAAACAGCTATCTTCTTCTCTTATGGTGGACTATAAGATCCCTATGAAGAACAGAAACGCTCTTCTACGAATTATGGAACATCCTTCTGTAACGGATACGTAATAGACTGTGAATTTATGGTGTAATTCGTGTCTAACAACATGTAATTGCATTCCTGACTAGTGAAACTAATATGATTAGACCCTGGACGAATTGTGTGTTCTTGTGGATTGTATAATCCTTCATTATTAGATAACCATACATTGACTATTTATCATACAGATTTACCTATAATTGAGTCATAATATAAGTGATATGGTAGTGTAAATATGTTTTAAATATACTTTTGCATATACAGAAACAACTGACAAACAAATACTAAAGCAAAACCACTATATATTAGTCATGCAAGAAAATTTGGAAAGTGTAACAAATACTTTAGAAAACCCATTATATATACTTACTGAGGCATGCAGGAAATTAAATATGGGAAAGTATAGAATATGTAAGGAGGTAATTAGAACATACTGAGTGTCACGACCCTTTTTTAACACACAAAAACTAAAATAAATAGAAATTTGCGTATTGAAAAGGTTATGACGGGTGTTGAAGGTACACATTTATTTAAGAGAAAATCGGAGTCGCCACTTGACAAGTTAAAGGTGTGCCAAGTCACCAAAGTGGTGTACCTGGAACACCCTTGACTCGTCTAATAGTCTGCGTCAGAGATTCGGGTAAGGTTCTCAGTTGACTTTCGGGAAGGTATTAGGCACCCTCGAGTCCTGTGCCGAGCACAGTTGCTTTATTGTCGTAATTTTAATTTATTAAATATGGTTGTTATATTAATGCCGTTAATTTGAATTTAAACTTTGATTCGGAAAAATTTAAAGGTAGTTAAATTTTTTCCAACCTCACAGAGGATTGGAAGGGTTTATACTTTGATTCAAAATAAAATAAAATGTATTGCGTATTTCCAACCTTACAAAGGATTGGTCTATTTTAGAAGAGTTTAATTTAAACTTCAATGAGACTTTTTTTTTAAAAAAAAAAAAGTGTATATTGCCCTTATCCCTTATTTGTTACGCTCCGATTGTTTGAACTAAAAATTATGTCAAGTAACCCGCAGGGTATACTTCGAAATAAGTTATCTTGCTTTCAATTTAATAACTTTATTTTTATCTATAAAGCAGATCACAGATCATACTTATCAGTGCCTAATCGCACGAGATGTCCTTTTATTCCTATCATTTTGCCTAATCATCATATTTTCGGATGGATAATTTAATTATGTAAAAAAAATAGAACACATTATCTAATTTTAAGATATGAAATAAATGGCCTAAATATTTACAACATTAAAATAACTTGTCTATTATAACCAAAAAAAAAAGACTTGAGGCCATAATTAAACCACAAATCACAGTTATTGTTATAAATCGGGTGAAAGGTTTTATCGACCGTATTAATTTGCTTAATCGTATTAAATATTAAATAGCAACCATTGGTTTAAAGGTTTGATAACAGAGAAAAGTTGTGGCTATTTTATCTAAATAATGTATGTTTTATCCAAGACTTACTAAATAATAGACTGTTTTTGCAAAGATGTTCAAACCAAAAGCTTTCAGAAAGAAAGATGCTACGTTAATTTCTTCTAGGCAGAAACGACCCACTAATGCTATTTCATTTAAATTTTGGCCAACCTTTGCAATTTATATTTAAAAGTTTACTTTGCACAAATAGGTTTTGTTTTGCATTTCCATTTCTCAACAGTGGCTGTTTCTGCAAGTTGGTGCAGCAGCAAAAAACGGGGCTGTTTCTGCAATTTGTGCAGCAGGCGAAAAAAACGTGGCTGCTTCTGCAAAAAACGTGGCTACTTCTGCAATTTTTGTTTTCGTGCTCGGTTTCTTTACGTACAAGACTCAGTCCACTTTTCCTTCAATTATATCCTATAATTTGCCTAAATGTCCGGATTTTGACCATGTTAACACACCTTGACACATACATACACTTGCTCCACTAATAATCATATATATAAGCTATTCATACTTGCTCCACTAATAATCATATATAAGCTATAAAGGGTAAGTCGAATCATGCATACAATGACACTAGCATTTTTCTACTTTTTAAACACAACATTCAAAAGTTTAATAAACTGACTAAACACATTAAACTATAGTCTTTTAGAATATCAAACACATGATGATTTCATGTCTTTTTAGAAACAAATAAATTCAAAGCAAATACAAGGTTCATTTGTGTTTACCTTGTGCCGAAAATTCCAAGCCAAAAAGCAAATGAAATAAAGCCAACTAGAACCAAATGAGACAGCCACTAAACAGCCCTTTATGACCCCCTTTTAACTCTTAAACTAGTAGATTTATACCCCAAAAGACACTTGAAGTAATGGCTTTTGGTTCTAAATCCTAACTCTCAAATTTACTATTTTTTTTTTAAAAGTCTTTTGCTCTCTTTTTTGTCAATTTTCAGCAGCTGTTGTATGTGTTTTTTCAGCTCTCCCTCCCCTAAAAGAGGGCAATAAATGATCCTATTTATGGCTGAAATTGAAGGCCAAAAGGTGGGGTGTAGACTTGTACAAAAGTACAAGCCCACACCCCATACTTGAGTGTACTTAGTTCTATTTTTTCAACCAAAGTACAGCAGCTATAGGGGGCTATTTTCAGCAGCTAAACAGTCCCAAAATGATGAAAATTGTACAAGTAGGGTCCTCTAAAAGGACCCTCATTACTCATTATACTAACTAGAAAGGACTTGGACCAAACTAGAGCAACTAGGATCAGCCCCCAAGCTAACTAAACTATAACAAACTAACTAAACTAGACCAAAGGAACCAGATTTCTAACTTGAAACTAACTAAAGTATAACCAGATCCTAAAATTAGTTCAAAATGAAAGAAACAAAACCAACTAAGCTAGTTAAAAGCATCCTGGACATTCCAAAATAATTCAAACAACCAATAGCAAATTCACTTTCTTCAACAGGCACTTGCAGATATAAGATACAATTCATGCTTGAATACAACACAATTTAAACGATTTCTCGCACTTAGGACAATACCATACTTATGTGAATAAACTTCATGCTAAAACTGATTTTTAACTCTAAATTGACACTAAAACTGATATTCAATTTTCAATCCAATATCCTAACAATACTAAATTACAACTAACATTGATCTATCCTAATGGTCAGAATATAGAAACAAAGCTCACAATTCTCGTTTAAAACATTGAAGCCGAAACAATATCATCAAACTTACTTCGTCGCAGCGAAGCTAAACACGAATCGTCAATCGTCGAGTCACTGCCTCGGCACTGCTGTTGCTGCCTCGCAGCCACTGTTACAGCTGCGGCATAGCCTCGCTTCCTTCACTGTTAATCAAAAACAGAAACAACCCCGCTGCTTCACACTCACACCATGGCTGTTACAACTTCAAAACGCCACCAGCTTTGCCACTGCTACGAAGCATCACCACTGCCTCGTTGCCAATTCCACCACAACAACCATAAACAGCCCCGCGACAAACTTCAACCGTACCACTGCTCCCTCGTCTGAAAACAAAACAGCATCGACTCCAACACCACTACTCACAAACGCCAATACTCCACTAATTCGAACTCATCCGCTGCCTCGCCTCACCTCCCTGAGCATCGTCACTGCCTCACCCACAGCCCCCATCCCCGAACCACCATCACAGCCCTCGCATCATCATCATCACCATAAACAGAGACCAAAGAAAAAATAAGAAGAAGAAGAAGAACAATAAAAAAAACAGAAAGAAAAAACAGAAAACAGAAATGGGAAACGGGACAAGGGCACGGGCAAAAAAGGAGAGGGATATTGGGAGATGAAGATGCGAGGGTGAGAGGAAGAGGGGAACCAAGAAAACTCACCGTAAAAATTCGAAGTTACACCGGATTTCGGGTTTGACCGAACTTTGACTACCGATCTACTCCAAACGGCTTGGATTTTGACGAAACCAATTACGGAAATGGAAAGAGGGGGTCAAGATCTTTGAAATGGTATATATATTGTATTTTTCCGGCCACCGGAGGTGGTGGCCGGCGGCGGCCGATCGGCGGCTCCACGGTGGAGCAGTGGTGGTTCGCGGTGGTTCAGTGGTGAGGCGATTTTTGGTGAGGTGAGGGGAAATTTGACTATAGTTCTCTTAGTCCCATGGGACTCATGTGTGTGTGGAGAAAAAATGAGCAAAAAATTAAGTATATATACTCATAAACAGAAGAGATGAGAACCATTGGATCAAGAGGAGATCAATGGATAGGATTGATTCTCCTTTGGACCGGGTCAAATAAAGAGTGGGCTGAAACATTGGGCTATTTCTTTTCTACGGATAGCCATTAAAATGGTCTACACTTATTTAAAATACACACAACTAACTACCATGATAAACACATAAATTTACAATACTACCACAATTAAAACATAGAATCACACGTAACAAGTAATTTTTTTTAATTTTCATATTTCTTCCCAATTAATGACAATTTCAATTAAAAGAAAGACTAATTTTTTTTTTTTTTTTTGGGGAAAACTTTGACAAAATTATATGAAATTAGCAAGGCTATTTTGAGCAAATTTTCAAGCTATTTTTGAATTGTCGTGCCAAAATTAGGTGATTACAGCTGCCCCTCTTTGTTCGGGAACACGAAGAGTTTTCGGACAAAGACGTAATCGACAACTAATTTTGGCTTTTCGGTTCTAGCCGAGAGCATGCTTTCCAAAATGGTGACCGTACCTTGAATTTCGGTTCTAACCGAGAACAAGGTTACCTACATATCCTTGGACTAAGGAATCAGGTCAGTGTAGTTCCTTACGTGCGGTAGCTGGGACTACCACATTCAAACAGACACTAGACTCTTCTAGACTCACTAAGACAAACCTAGACACTCTAGACCACCAAGCTGACACTAGACACTCTAGACTACTACGACAAGAGACTTTTCTAGACACACTTGGGGCTGATACTAGACACTCATAGGCACACAAGGGCTGTCGCTGCTGGTCACTGGTTGCTTGCTGATTGGCGGTCATTGCTTTACAGATAAAATGAAAGTACAACATTAAAAATGTAAAGTTACAATTCCTATTCTAAGTCTTCATGCTTCCCGAGATGAGCTTCTTGGTTCTTGCTCCCCTCACTTGTTGAAAATAAAACCACCGCTCTTGGTTCAGGTGGGTCTTGCTCTTTGTAAAAGATAATCCCCTGATCTTGGCTCAGGTGGGTCTTTCCTCTTTACAGAATGGATTCCCTCGTTCTTCAGGTGGGCGCCTGGACTTCTTCAAATGTATTCCCTCGTTCTTCAGGTGGGGGCCTGGACTTCTTCAAATGTATTCCCTCGTTCTTCAGGTGGGCGCCTGGACTTCTCCAAATGTATTCCCTCGTTAGTCAGGTGGGCGCCTGGACTTCTTCAAATGTATTCCCTCGTTCTTCAGGTGGGCTCCCTGACTTTCCTTAAACTACTCCCTCATTCTCCAGGCGGGCTCCCTGACTTTTAAAATAAAATCCCTCATTCTCCGGGTGGGTGCCCTGACTTTCTCTAAAACTACTCCCTCATTCTCCAGGCGGGCTCCCTGACTTCTAAAATAAAATCCCTCATTCTCCAGGCGGGTTCCCTGACTTTCTCTAAACTACTCCCTCATTCTCCAGGCGGGCTCCCTTACTTTTAAAATAAAATCCCTCATTCTCCAGGCGGGTTCCCTGACTGTCTTTAAACTACTCCCTCATTCTCCAGGCGGGTTCCCTGACCTTCTCTAAACTACTCCCTCATTCTCCAGGCGGGTTCCCTGACTTTCTCTAAACTACTCTCTCATTCTTCATTCTTTTGCTTTCTTGTATTTCAATGGCCTTCGACACAGAACATCATGCGGCCAAGTGTTCCAACTAGTCATTAGTCAAACCTTGTTAGGAATGGTATATTTTCCTGATAGTCTCTTTTGTGGTGCAAACTTTGGCATGTCACTCCAGATGCCAAACTACCTCATAGGCATTCCATTATCCAGGCAGGTCCTGACTGTGCTCTGCTACAACTGCAAAACAGGTGAACAATTTTTGCGAAACTTTCTTTTGCTCGTTTCGATGTTATTGTGAATGAAAAGCAGAAGTGGAAGAAATTTCGGATAAAGGACTCTGAATGAGAGATGCCTTTTAGGGAAGTAAAAGGACTTATCTGGAGGTGAAAGCGATGACCTCAATAACATGACGTGCATCTTGGCCTCGAAACCTGATCCATTCACAACAGTTGTCCCTTGACTCTTTCCCCAATAGAAACATTCAAAGCAATACTCGTCAAACCCCGCTTGATGACGGTTACCAAAGCCCTCATTCGGTTAGCGGTGCCCCTTTCAGGGTTTTCACCGACTAACCTCTCTCTTTGTTCTTTTGCCTAACTGTTTGTCATGTGGCGCCCTTTCAGGTTTTCACCAACAAGACTTCATTTTTTTTTTTTTCCTTTTTCTTTTTTTCTTTTTTTTTCTTCTTCCTCCCGTGGACCTCTTCAGTTCCACCCATTGATGATGACTTTTGAGCTAACTCTAGCTCGATTGACATTCTCAAGATTGGCCAAAATGGTCTATTGGACATTTATCTGAGTTTGGAAGCAATGTTTTGCCTGTAATTTAGGGTGCCTTGAGCATCTCCCCCCTTTTCAATAATGAATGAATGGTACAACAAAATAGAAGTTTGTTTTTATTTTATTTTATTGATAGAATAAAAATAAAATAAAAACAAACTTCTGCCCCAGTTTAGCGGAAACGGCGGATTTTGGATTTTCTTTGACTTTGGCCGCAAACTTAGAGGCAAGCTTTGAGTCGATGTGAGATAGAGAAAAGGCTGAAATATCTCTTGATATGAAACTAGGAAACTTTAAAACTTCCTCAGATATGAAACTAGGGAACTTTTTAGAACTTTCTTTGATGTGACCGCACCTGAATGGTTGCCTACGTATCCTTTTGAGAGGAATCAGGTCAGACGTAGCTCTAGCAACTTAATGCCAAATTTGTTTTGGATCTTTCTTTCTTCATTTCATCGCAATTACAAAGATTCCCCATAAGGGTTTACAAAAGCAATACAAAGCCAAAGGCTAACAAGAGGGGTACATTATCTGGGTAAGGGAAACAAAGACTTTCGTTACTCCACCCAAGAACATCAAATGTAGTACCTCTTCACTGCATCAGCATTAACAATCATTTCAGCCATCGTGCCCTCGATGTCTGTCAGGAATAGAGCACCATTGGGCAACACCTTCTTTACCACATACGGTCCTTGCCAATTTGGAGCAAACTTGCCCTTTGCTTCTTCCTGATGTGGAAAGATGCGCTTCAAGACTAACTGGCCTTCACTGAACTTGCGTTGGCGCACCTTCTTGTTGTATGCTTTGGCCATTCTCTTCTGATATAGTTGACCATAACATACTGCATTTAGCCTCTTTTCGTCAATCAAAGCCAATTGTTCCAAGCGGGATTTGACCCATTCAGTATCCTCGATCTCAGCTTCAACAATGATTCTCAAGGATGGTATTTCGACTTCTGCCGGAATGACTGCTTCAGTCCCATACACCAATTCATATGGAGTTGTGCCTATTGAGGTGCGCACAGTTGTACGATAACCCAGAAGAGCGAATGGCAACTTCTCATGCCAATCTCGTGATCCTTGCACCATTTTTCGAAGGATCTTCTTAATATTCTTGTTTGCTGCTTCGACCGCCCCATTTGCTTTTGGACGGTAAGGTGTGGAATGCCTATGCACAATTTTGAATCTTTCACATACCTCTCTCATCAAATGACTATTGAGGTTGGCCCCATTATCGGTGATAATGGTATTAGGGATACCAAATCGACAGATAATATTCGAATGAACAAAGTCGACCACAACTTTCTTGGTTACTGACTTGAATGTCGATGCTTCCACCCACTTGGTAAAATAATCAATGGCGACCAAGATGAATCTATGCCCGTTCGATGCCTTTGGTTCTATTGGGCCAATGACATCCATTCCCCATGCAGTAAAAGGCCAAGGAGCCGACATTGTGTGAAGCTCCAAGGGAGGCGAATGTATCAGATCGCCGTGCACTTGACATTGGTGGCATTTCCGCACGAAACCTATGCAATCTCGCTCCATGGTGAGCCAGAAATAACCTGCTCTTAAGATCTTCTTGGCTAGCACATAGCCATTCATGTGTGGTCCACAGATTCCAGAATGCACCTCGTTAAGAATTCTTGAGGCTTTTTGTGCGTCTACACATCTCAACAGTCCCAGATCTGGGGTTCTTTTGTACAGTATCCCTCCGCTCAGAAAGAAACCGTTTGCAAGACGACGGAGGGTTCTTTTCTGATTGCTTTCAGCTAGTGCCGGGTACTCTCCATTCTTGATGTAGTTTTTGATGTCTAGGTACCACGGCTCCCCATCAAGTTCTTCTTCAACCATGTTGCAATAAGCATGTTGATCCCTAACTTGAATCTCGAGAGGATCAATATGAGTTTGGTCAGGATGACTGATCATTGATGCTAATGTAGCCAAAGCGTCAGCCAACTCATTGTGCATTCTCGGGATGTGCCTGAATTCAATAGAGTCAAATCTTTGGCAAAGATCTTCCAGACACTGCTTATACATGATGAGCTTCCCATCTCGAGTTTCCCATTCACCCTTGATTTGATGTACTAGAAGGTCGGAATCTCCGAGAACTAGTAGTTCTTTGATGTCCATGTCTATCGCCATGCGTAGACCCATGATGCAAGCTTCATATTCTGCCGTGTTATTGGTACACCAGAAGCGAAGTTGCGCAGCCGCCGGATAGTAATGTCCTGTTGGAGATATGAGAACAGCCCCAATACCATCACCTTTGGAGTTAGAGGCCCCATCAAAATATAGCTTCCAATAATGATCATCTTCTGAAGTCAACTCCTCAATTGTGCCAACCTCTTCATCAGGAAAGTATGTCTTGAGAGGTTCATACTCATCATCCACTGGGTTCTCGGCCAAATGATCGGCCAAAGCCTGGGCTTTCATTGCAGTTCTGGTGACATAAACTATGTCGAACTCTGTGAGTAACATTTGCCACTTGGCAAGCCTTCCTGTTGGCATAGGCTTCTGAAAAATGTACTTTAGTGGATCCATCCGGGATATGAGGTAAGTAGTGTATGACAACAAATAATGCCTCAACTTCTGCGCTACCCAAGTGAGGGCACAACACGTTCTTTCCAACAAAGTGTACTTGACCTCATAATCCGTGAACTTCTTGCTCATGTAGTAAATAGCCTGCTCTTTCTTGCCTGTGGCATCATGTTGTCCCAGTACACAACCAAATGAATTATCCATCACCGACAAATAGAGGAACAAAGGTCGGCCTGGCTCCGGTGGGACCAACACAGGTGGATTTGATAAGTATTGCTTGATTTGGTCAAAAGCTGCTTGACATTCCTCGGTCCACTTGACTGCAGCATCTTTCTTTAGCAGCTTGAAGATTGGTTCGCAAGTTGTAGTGAGTTGAGCGATGAACCTACTGATGTAGTTCAATCTTCCGAGGAAGCTCATGACTTCTTTCTTGTTCTTTGGCGGAGGCAACTCTTGTATAGCTTTGATCTTTGAAGGATCCAATTCAATGCCTCGCCTGCTGACAATAAAACCCAACAACTTTCCAGCTGGAACACCGAATGCACATTTAACCGGGTTCAACTTCAAATTGTACCTTCTGAGTCTTTCAAAGAATTTCCTGAGGTCTTTAACATGATCCTCTGCTGTTCTTGATTTAATTATCACATCATCCACATACACCTCAATTTCTTTGTGTATCATATCGTGAAAGACGGTTGTCATGGCTCTCATGTACGTTGCCCCAGCATTCTTCAAACCGAATGGCATGACTCTATAACAAAAGGTTCCCCAAGGCGTGGTGAATGCCGTCTTTTCTGCATCGTCTTCATCCATCAGGATCTGGTGATATCCGGCATAGCAATCCACGAAAGACTGAATTTGATGTTTGGCGCAATTGTCTATGAGAATGTGAATGTTAGGCAAAGGAAAATTATCCTTGGGACTGGCCTTGTTCAAATCTCGATAATCAACACAAATTCTTGTCTTCCCATCTTTCTTAGGTACTGGCACAACATTGGCCAACCAAGTGGAATACTGAAGAGATTGTATCACCTTCGCCGATAGCTGCTTCATGATTTCCTCATGGATTTTCTTGCTCATTTCTGTCTTGAATTTCCTCCGAAGCTGCTTGACCGGAGGGAAACCAGGATTAATCGGCAACTTGTGAACCACCAAATCTGTGCTCAAACCGGGCATGTCATCATATGACCAAGCAAACACGTCTCTATAGTCAAACAAAACTTGGACTATGTCATCTTTCACTTTTGGTTCAGCGTGCATGCTTATCTTGGTTTCTTTAACATCATCGGCACTTCCCAGATTTATATTTTCTGTGTCATCCAGATTGGGCTTAGGCTTATTTTCAAATTGTTCTAATTCCCCATTTATTTCACTCTCGGCTCTCTCCTCATCATATTCTTCCTCAAAGATATCTTCTTTATTAGCCTCTTCCATGTCGTCTACCTCCTCAACTGTCATTTCATACTCACTCTACCTCCCATCATTAATTTCCTTTATTTCTGGTTGGTTCAATGAGACCAAGTTAAACTGTGTGTTTAGATCAGGGCGTGATTTCAGCATGCATGTCATGTTATTAAGGCCATCAGAAACATAGCTACAGAAAGAAATAAGGAACAAATTAGGAAAGTAAAGAGATAGATAAGGAGACAAGAACATGTCTTGCTTTTCATTGAAGTTGAAAGATAAAAGGGTTTGACATCATAACGAGCAAAATAAATATACTTGGATTACAACCCTTAGAATAACCAAGTATACAGAAAGGATAACAAAAACTTGCTACCAATAGCCCTTCCTAGTGGGGAGAGGCGTAGATTCCCAGTTGTTCAGCTTCACATCAGGGCCAATGTCCTGGATTTCTGCATTGCTAGGTCCTTCGCCAGTTTGCACCATGTTGATGCCAAAGACGTGCCTCAGGTCTGACAATAGCTTCTTTTGTTCTTCAGTCTCCTCAGTATTCTTGGAAATAGACTTGCCCCCGTTGGACCTCGTGAAAGATTGAGCGAGGCAAGGGACAGGCTTCTCTAGAGACCATTCTTGTTTCTTCATCTTCCTAGCTCTTGCTCTGTCTGCAGCTGTGGGCTTGTATCCCAGACCCCAGGTACCTCGAATGCCAAGTGGACTAATTGGACGCGACATTCCTTGTAGCGCTGCCCCGAGACCTTTCCGGGGCTGGAAACCGTGCTTCAACATTTCTGTGGCCATCATGACTGCTGCTTCTGACAACCTTGCTTGGGATAAAGGCTTGCCTTCAGGAACCTCCTCCACATGGACCGCTTCAAATGCTTGATACATCAGAGTTGGGCTATCATTAGTGACCTCAATAACTGGAATAGACGGATCCTTGTAGATTGACAAATCTCCCTCTCCGTGTACCATGATCATCTCACGATTCCATTCAAACTTGATAGTCTGGTGTAAGGTTGATGGTACTGCGCCTGCCATATGGATCCAGGGTCTTCCCAACAACAGGTTGTAAGACGAATCCATATCAAGAACTTGGAAATCGATAGCAAAATCCACGGGCCCGATTGTCAGTATCAATTCTATCTCACCAATCGATTGTCGTTTCTCTCCATCAAAAGCGCGGATACTCATAGTGTTTGTCCGAATCTTGTCCCTGTTGACTTTCAATCTTTTTAAGGTAGACAATGGACAGATGTTCAAACCGGACCCACCATCAACCAGTACCCTTGTGATATAAGAATTGTCACACTTGACAGTCAGATGCAGTGCGTTGTTGTGACCAGTGCCTTCCATTGGCAGTTCCTCGTCAGTGAAAGTGATCCTGTTTACCTCAAAGATACGACTTGCGACTTCTTCCAGATTGCTGACGGTCATCTTCTCGGAGACATGAGCCTCATTTAGTACTTTCAACAGAGCATGACGGTGTGCCTCAGAATGCATCAACAAGGACAACAAAGAAATTTGAGCAGGGGTCTTCCTCAGCTGCTCCACAATGGAGTAATCTTGCACTCTCATCTTCTTCAGGAATTCCTCCGCCTCTTTCTCGGTGACAGGTTCCTTGATGGGGCCCTGATTTTCTCTAGCCTGCTTTGATTTTCTTAACTCTTCTGGGGTAAAGCACCGCCCAGAACGAGTAAGACCGCCAACTTGTGTTGTTTCCGCCACAACCTCTTTTCCTTTGTATGTTACCAATGCCTTATCATAATTCCATGGGACAGCATTAGTGTTTCTCACAGGAATCTGAGGTGCACTCTTTATGACAACAGGATCACACAACTTGTTCTGATCATCTTCACAGGGTGTTCTTCTTATAACCAACTTTGGTTTGGCCACACAATCCGCCTCCTCTCCATTTTTGCTGATCCTTTGGATCACCAATTTTGGTTTTTCAGCCACATCTCCCTTTTGCTCAACGACTCTTCTCAATGTCAATACTGGCTTGTTTGGCTGGATAGGATGCCCCACTTTCCCCGGCACAACCGAAAGAATTGGTTGCATCCTTTCCACTCCAATTGTTATAGCATCGACCGACACTATTGGCCTTGCTGATTCGTCTTCGAATCCCCCTTCACATACACCCACCATGTGTACATCATGGACCGGCAAAGGATTGTGATTAATGTTTGGCGTTTCTGCATCTTCGATCACAATTCGGTTATTGTCAATCAAATCTTGCACCGCCTTCTTGAGGTAATAGCAATCTTCTGTATCATGTCCTGGTGCGCCCGAATGGTATTCACAATGCCGAGAGTGATCCACTTTCCCAATAGGCTGCATGTTTCCTTGAATTGGCTTTATCATATCCAAGGCTCTCAACTTCTCGAAGATACTGGTGTAAGATTCTCCGATTGGTGTAAATTCTCTCTTTTTCTCCTCTCGGGCTTTCCTAAATTCAGCTCTTGGACGGAAGCCTGCAGGACCTCTTGGTCGGTAGGTAGGGTTTGGCGGAGCCTGATAATTATTAGGCGGAGCTTGGTGAATGTGATATGCAGGCTGTGGGGCTGGGGCACGCCATTGTGGATAGGATGTTGGAGCATATGGTTGTGCTGCATGTACAGAGTATTGGGGTGGAGGCATGGAGTATTGTGCATTTTGTGGCGGGTAATAGTGTTGTAAAGGGGGGTGTTTGTGGAGCTTGGTATGAGTTATGTCGATTGTATCGCTCCTCGTTCCACTTTCGCGGACCTGACCCTACCATGGATACCTCCTCTTTCTTCTTCTTACCAAACCCTGCTGCCCCGGTCTGCACAGCCTGTGTAGTCGCCTTTAGTGCACTCTGGCTCACAATCTTACCAGCTTTGACTCCTCTCTCAATCATTTCTCCCATCTTGACGACTTCACTGAACGGTTTCCCAAATGCGGCGATCAATGAACCATAGAACGCCTCATCCTGCGCCTCGATGAACAAACGGACCATGTCGTCGTCCGGGATTGCGGGGCTCACTCGAGCGGCCTGCTCGCGCCATCTGAGGGCGTACTCCCTAAAGCTTTCATTTGGCTTCTTTTTTATCGCATCCAAAGAGGATCGATCTGGCAAAACTTCAATGTGGTACTTGTACTGGTCATAGAATGCCTGTGCCATATCCTCGAATGACAACCATTTAGTTAAATCCTGCCTCATGAACCATTCGGCAGCTGCGCCCCCCAAGCTTTCAGAAAAGTAGGCTATCAACAGTTTGTCTTTCTTGACCCCTCTCATTTTGTTGCAGTAGGTCTTCATATGAACCCTTGGATCTCCTTGCCCGGTGTATAGATCAAACTTTGGCACTATGAACCCATCTGGCAATTGCAATTCAGGGTAGGGACAAAGATCCTTGAAAGAGATGTTAGTATGATCTCCATATCCTTGAATGGTCCTTACTGCTTGTTCTAGGCCCTTCATCTTTCTCAGAACCTCGCTCTCATCAAGCTTTCCTGAGCGATCAACCTCAACTTGAGACTCGCGATGGAACCCCTGATCATATGAGTCACTGTGTCGGAAATGGGGTTCATGGTGCTGATCATAATGATGATCCACAGCCTGGAGATGTGGTTCACTATTGGATCTGGCCATGGCAGGCCTAGCTGGGCCCCGAAAAACTGGAACCTGTGGGGGAGGTGGTCCATACTGTCCCTGTGGGTGAGGTGGCCCATACTGTCCCTGTGGTGGAGGTGGTGGTTGTGGCGCATGAGGGCGCACTTCAGCTTCTTTCGTTGCCCCATGGTTAGGGCCAAAACCAGGGGGATAGGTCGGATCCTCGACCGCCGTAGATGTGCCTGGTGCTCGCTGGCTAGTTGTCGGCACAAGCCCCTCCAGGAGGTTTGGCATGGGAGGAGGTGCCCGTCCCATGGTTATCGCATGATGCATGTCTACCAGGAATTGCTTCAGAGTCAGGGCCTCTTCTGTCGTCCTATCATTTTCTTCGGAACCGGCATCAGATTTGTCTCCTTCAGTTGCCATGTTACCAAATGGAATTTCAGATCCCTTTTATAGTGGGGTAATGACAGAGTGCTGCACCGAATCACGGGTAATCTATACTTGTCTGCAAACAAAACAGGTTAGGAAACACAATTTTTACAAGTCAATCGTGCCTACAAGCCTAAGGTCGTCATGCGTCATCCCGAAACGGTTTAGATTAGATTCCCAAGTGTATTGTTTGAGTCTTTTTTTTTCTTTCCCTTCTTTTTTCTTTTCCCTTCTTTTTTTTTTTTTTTTTTTTTTTTTTTTTTTTCAAAGAGAAGCCAGAGGGTGAAACAAATTGACACATAAAATAAACAAAAGATTTCCATTACTAAGATAATGCAAGACATACAGTGCTCTATGGCACAACCTTAGAAACGTACAAATGACTGAAAAATAGAAATACATAACTACTACCAAAAGCAACATAAAATACAATATGCCGAGATGCTAAATGAGTGGCAAAACAAAACAATAAGCTGCATCATCTTGGACTAATATATCTGCTAAGGCAACCCTGGCTCAGCGTCAACTGGCTCCTCTAGGTCAGACTCATGCGGCTCCTCGGGATCTTCTTCTGTTGGTGGCAAAGGCTGGCTCAAAACATCATGCAATACGTGCACTCGCTGAGATATATTCCTGGCATAATCTGGAGCCTCAATGAGGATAGTCCTGTTGGACGAGTTCCTATGATCTTGGCACATCCTAGCAACATAGTCGGCCAGTTGTCGCACGTGTTCCTGTCCTTGACTAATGACTCTCTTTGACACGGCTATCTGCTGAAGCTGGCTCGTGGCTAACCTTAATGCATCATTTTTCAAAATCACTGTCTCATCAAGTCGTTTGTGAAGCCGATCGATGTTCCCCAGGCACTTGTCTGCAAATCTGTCGCTCTCAGCCTGGGCGGCTAGAGCGGTGTCCTTCTCAGTCAAAGCTTTACGATGCAAGTCATGCAATCGCCTGATAGTATCCGAGTATTGATGTGTCAAGTCCTCGCTTTCAGACTGAGCGGCTCTAGCAGCATCCCTCTCTGCAACTAAACCATGTATGGTAGCACGGTACTCCTGTTCAATCTCACGCCTGGCCATCCGAACCTGCATCTCCAATCGAGCCTCAAGGTCAACCACGCCTATACTCGACCTAGCTGGCATCTCCCTAGGTATGGGCTGGTGGCGATACCATGACTCGTACTCTTGAGTGACCTCCCCTACGAGTCCATTCTGAACCTGAGTCTCTTTCGTGAGGTGACGCCTAGTGTCCCACAAGTTCAAGATCTTTCCCCTGTGGGTAAACAGTCCTGGAGGATAGACTAAGACATAAGCACTCATATCCTCAACTATCGAAACCACCTGTCGTCGCCCCAACTGCCTGAGTACCCTCATAGGGGCATAAGGCTGGGCTGCTTCAAGACCCATCAGAACTAAAAAGGGGCGCTCGATGCATCGGTGCACAACCTTCTCCATAGAAAGCCAGTTATACTGCCACAATATCTTATCTGCTGTAAGGGAGTCCAAGCACGACCTCCAAGCACGCTCACCATCTGGAAACTTAAACTTCTCAATATGTTCGAAGTGATAACCCAGATAGCCAAAGTCAAAGCAACCAGCAATGGGATGAGAAGGGCGGGGGCGTATGTGTTCCAAAAACCACACTTGCAATAGGAAGTTACACCCCTCGAAGAACTCACTTTCGCCTTTGCAACACCGAGTCAAGGCATGAAAGATACTTCCCAGAATTGTCGGAACGATCGTGGGATTTGGTGCATTTTCAAACAGGGCCACCATAATCCAACTAACTCTAATGGATATCCTTTTGTGCGGCAATGGAAAGACCAATAACCCTAGAAGAGCAAACACAAAAACCCTCGGACAAAGTTGCACCCATTCATTATATGTTAGCTTGTCATGAAACTCGAAGCTATACCGTTTGAAACCACTATCACATCCGAATCGAGCATAGAGGTAGTCAAATGAGACCCAACCGTGACTGGTACTAGCAATAGAGGTATCTACTCGCATCCGGATGTTTTGAAAGAAATCATTGGTATTGACATTTTTTGGGGCAATCATTCTCTTTTCATGCAAATCTAGCTTAATGAGCCCGGCTATTTCCTCGAGTGTAGGCGTCATCTCAAAGCCTTTGAAACAGAAGGTATTACTGTTTGGATTCCAGAGTCCGACCAGTGCACTAACCAGATCTCGGTGTGGCACAATATCTTTAGTCACTAGGTCAGTCAGAAAGCCAATCTTCTTTTGGACAGAACCTTGCTGCATCTCGCTCATACTCTTCCACCAAGACCTTAACAATTCGGGCGGGCCGTCAGTCATCATGATAGATGGTGGGGTGGCATCAATAGGGTACTTTCTCTTGCTAGACCTAGAAGACGATGCGGCCATGGTACCTAAAACATATGTCACTTAATTTAGACAAAACAAAAAGTACCTCGAAACATTGACAGACAAAGCAAACTGATGTTTGAAACCTCCTCAAAATCTAACATGTGTTTAACATTTGAGACTCAGATTTTTAACAAAGTTTGGCCATTACAACGGCATAAAATTGACCCAAAAAATGCTTTCGGCCGACCGAGGCTCTTGCTAACTGTTGGAAAAATTGCCATTTTAGAGACGCGAATAAATTGACTCAAAATACTGTCGCCAACACCATACATACTCTTGGACTTTCCATAAAATTGGGCATATGGCGGCCGCCGCAATGGAACTCAAAAATTTACTATTATAACGGCATAAAATTGAACCCAAAGAATCCTTCGACCATCCAGGGCACTTGGAAACTTTAAAATATTTTGCCATTATAACGGTATCAAGACTATCTCCAAAAGTTGACAACTTCAGTATGAAAATTCTTTTCCTTTTTCTTTCACTTTTCTTTTCTTTTTTTTTTTTGAAAAATTTCGCCATTATGACAACGTAAAAATATACTCAAAATTTTCCGACACATAAATCTTTGCAAAATTTCTTTTTCGACATCACGACCCCAAACAGGAAATGTATTAAAACACAAAATCTATAAAACTGAAATTCACCCTACTTCCTCTCTTTCTTTCATTTTTTTTTTTCAATCAAATTTTTTTTCCTTTTCCTTTTCTCTTTTGAAATCCGCCCTTTTCCGATTCGGTCAGCATGACGACCTTTCCTTCTAAATGCAACACAGAAAATGCTTAGGACGTATCTCGACGCCAAGGAGTCATCCTAGACAAGTGCGGTACCGGTGTGCCGCACCTCACTAAGTCAAACATGATGCAGATAATTGGGCCTAAAGGTTTAACTCTAGGTGACACAACTGACTCGGTGTCTAGACTGGCTCATAACCCGGTGGACAAACCGGGCGGAAAGCGCATCAGGGCCGTCCGGAAACAGTGTGTCCGGCCTAAAACCCTGTCACGCCTTCCTCCTAAATCATGGGTAATTTTAGTAAGAAGGCCCAGATGCCACAAGCAATCTGGTAAGTGTACGTGTGCAAGTGTTCCAGAGACTCAGAGGTGTACGTGGAGAAGACAGTTTATATACAATTCAACAAAATCAAAGCGGTAACATTCAACTTTCCATGTGATAACGGCAAACATATAACAACCAGATATTTAATAAATTAAAACATGCGACAATTTATCAAAGCCGGAGATTCTAGTTTTCACTAATTTCCCCAGCGGAGTCGCCAAGCTGTCACGACCCTTTTTTAACACACAAAAACTAAAATAAATAGAAATTTGCGTATTGAAAAGGTTATGACGGGTGTTGAAGGTACACATTTATTTAAGAGAAAATCGGAGTCGCCACTTGACAAGTTAAAGGTGTGCCAAGTCACCAAAGTGGTGTACCTGGAACACCCTTGACTCGTCTAATAGTCTGCGTCAGAGATTCGGGTAAGGTTCTCAGTTGACTTTCGGGAAGGTATTAGGCACCCTCGAGTCCTGTGCCGAGCACAGTTGCTTTATTGTCGTAATTTTAATTTATTAAATATGGTTGTTATATTAATGCCGTTAATTTGAATTTAAACTTTGATTCGGAAAAATTTAAAGGTAGTTAAATTTTTTCCAACCTCACAGAGGATTGGAAGGGTTTATACTTTGATTCAAAATAAAATAAAATGTATTGCGTATTTCCAACCTTACAAAGGACTGGTCTATTTTAGAAGAGTTTAATTTAAACTTCAATGAGACTTTTTTTTTTTAAAAAAAAAAAGTGTATATTGCCCTTATCCCTTATTTGTTACGCTCCGATTGTTTGAACTAAAAATTATGTCAAGTAACCCGCAGGGTATACTTCGAAATAAGTTATCTTGCTTTCAATTTAATAACTTTATTTTTATCTATAAAGCAGATCACAGATCATACTTATCAGTGCCTAATCGCACGATATGTCCTTTTATTCCTATCATTTTGCCTAATCATCATATTTTCGGATGGATAATTTAATTATGTAAAAAAAATAGAACACATTATCTAATTTTAAGATATGAAATAAATGGCCTAAATATTTACAACATTAAAATAACTTGTCTATTATAACCAAAAAAAAAGACTTGAGGCCATAATTAAACCACAAATCACACTTATTGTTATAAATCGAGTGAAAGGTTTTATCGACCGTATTAATTTGCTTAATCGTATTAAATATTAAATAGCAACCATTGGTTTAAAGGTTTGATAACAGAGAAAAGTTGTGGCTATTTTATCTAAATAATGTATGTTTTATCCAAGACTTACTAAATAATAGACTGTTTTGGCAAAGATGTTCAAACCAAAAGCTTTCAGAAAGAAAGATGCTACGTTAATTTCTTCTAGGCAGAAACGACCCACTAATGCTATTTCATTTAAATTTTGGCCAACCTTTGCAATTTATATTTAAAAGTTTACTTTGCACAAATAGGTTTTGTTTTGCATTTTCATTTCTCAACAGTGGCTGTTTCTGCAAGTTGGTGCAGCAGCAAAAAATAGGGCTGTTTCTGCAATTTGTGCAGCAGGCGAAAAAAAACGTGGCTGCTTCTGCAAAAAACGTGGCTACTTCTGCAATTTTTGTTTTCGTGCTCGGTTTCTTTACGTACAAGACTCAGTCCACTTTTCCTTCAATTATATCCTATAATTTGCCTAAATGTCCGGATTTTGACCATGTTAACACACCTTGACACATACATACACTTGCTCCACTAATAATCATATATATAAGCTATTCATACTTGCTCCACTAATAATCATATATAAGCTATAAAGGGTAAGTCGAATCATGCATACAATGACACTAGCATTTTTCTACTTTTTAAACACAACATTCAAAAGTTTAATAAACTGACTAAACACATTAAACTATAGTCTTTTAGAATATCAAACACATGATGATTTCATGTCTTTTTAGAAACAAATAAATTCAAAGCAAATACAAGGTTCATTTGTGTTTACCTTGTGCCGAAAATTCCAAGCCAAAAAGCAAATGAAATAAAGCCAACTAGAACCAAATGAGACAGCCACTAAACAGCCCTTTATGACCCCCTTTTAACTCTTAAACTAGTAGATTTATACCCCAAAAGACACTTGAAGTAATGGCTTTTGGTTCTAAATCCTAACTCTCAAATTTACTATTTTTTTTTAAAAAGTCTTTTGCTCTCTTTTTTGTCAATTTTCAGCAGCTGTTGTATGTGTTTTTTCAGCTCTCCCTCCCCTAAAAGAGGGCAATAAATGACCCTATTTATGGCTGAAATTGAAGGCCAAAAGGTGGGGTGTATACTTGTACAAAAGTACAAGCCCACACCCCATACTTGAGTGTACTTAGTTCTATTTTTTCAACCAAAGTACAGCAGCTATAGGGGGCTATTTTCAGCAGCTAAACAGTCCCAAAATGATGAAAATTGTACAAGTAGGGTCCTCTAAAAGGACCCCCATTACTCATTATACTAACTAGAAAGGACTTGGACCAAACTAGAGCAACTAGGATCAGCCCCCAAGCTAACTAAACTATAACAAACTAACTAAACTAGACAAAAGGAACCAGATTTCTAACTTGAAACTAACTAAAGTATAACCAGATCCCAAAATTAGTTCAAAATGAAAGAAACAAAACCAACTAAGCTAGTTAAAAGCATCCTGGACATTCCAAAATAATTCAAACAACCAATAGCAAATTCACTTTCTTCAACAGGCACTTGCAGATATAAGATACAATTCATGCTTGAATACAACACAATTTAAACGATTTCTCGCACTTAGGACAATACCATACTTATGTGAATAAACTTCATGCTAAAACTGATTTTTAACTCTAAATTGACACTAAAACTGATATTCAATTTTCAATCCAATATCCTAACAATACTAAATTACAACTAACATTGATCTATCCTAATGGTCAGAATATAGAAACAAAGCTCACAATTCTCGTTTAAAACATTGAAGCCGAAACAATATCATCAAACTTACTTCGTCGCAGCGAAGCTAAACACGAATCGTCAATCGTCGAGTCACTGCCTCGGCACTGCTGTTGCTGCCTCGCAGCCACTGTTACAGCTGCGGCATAGCCTCGCTTCCTTCACTGTTAATCAAAAACAGAAACAACCCCGCTGCTTCACACTCACACCATGGCTGTTACAACTTCAAAACGCCACCAGCTTTGCCACTGCTACGAAGCATCACCACTGCCTCGTTGCCAATTCCACCACAACAACCATAAACAGCCCCGCGACAAACTTCAACCGTACCACTGCTCCCTCGTCTGAAAACAAAACAGCATCGACTCCAACACCACTACTCACAAACGCCAATACTCCACTAATTCGAACTCATCCGCTGCCTCGCCTCACCTCCCTGAGCATCGTCACTGCCTCACCCACAGCCCCCATCCTCGAACCACCATCACAGCCCTCGCATCATCATCATCACCATAAACAGAGACTAAAGAAAAAATAAGAAGAAGAAGAAGAACAATAAAAAAAACAGAAAGAAAAAACAGAAAACAGAAATGGGAAACGGGACAAGGGCACGGGCAAAAAAGGAGAGGGATATTGGGAGATGAAGATGCGAGGGTGAGAGGAAGAGGGGAACCAAGAAAACTCACCGTAAAAATTCGAAGTTACACCGGATTTCGGGTTTGACCGAACTTTGACTACCGATCTACTCCAAACGGCTTGGATTTTGACGAAACCAATTACGGAAATGGAAAGAGGGGGTCAAGATCTTTGAAATGGTATATATATTGTATTTTTCCGGCCACCGGAGGTGGTGGCCGGCGGCGGCCGATCGGCGGCTCCACGGTGGAGCAGTGGTGGTTCGCGGTGGTTCAGTGGTGAGGCGATTTTTGGTGAGGTGAGGGGAAATTTGACTATAGTTCTCTTAGTCCCATGGGACTCATGTGTGTGTGGAGAAAAAATGAGCAAAAAATTAAGTATATATACTCATAAACAGAAGAGATGAGAACCATTGGATCAAGAGGAGATCAATGGATAGGATTGATTCTCCTTTGGACCGGGTCAAATAAAGAGTGGGCTGAAACATTGGGCTATTTCTTTTCTACGGATAGCCATTAAAATGGTCTACACTTATTTAAAATACACACAACTAACTACCATGATAAACACATAAATTTACAATACTACCACAATTAAAACATAGAATCACACGTAACAAGTAATTTTTTTTAATTTTCATATTTCTTCCCAATTAATGACAATTTCAATTAAAAGAAAGACTAATTTTTTTTTTTTTTTTTGGGGAAAACTTTGACAAAATTATATGAAATTAGCAAGGCTATTTTGAGCAAATTTTCAAGCTATTTTTGAATTGTCGTGCCAAAATTAGGTGATTACACTGAGCTTATCTCCAACATGGAAACTTCTTATCGCTAGAACAATCAAGAAAGTTTTATCCGAGGTCATTTGGAACTTGTTATCGCTAAGTGTCTAATTGGAAACTTCTTAAATTTAGTAATTTTTGTGGTAGAGTATATGTTTAAGAGCGTAGTTGGGCGTGATCACTAACATTGCACCCATCTCCAATCTTGTGTGATATGGACATACTAATAGCTACTCCTCCACATTTAAAGGAACTAAGTTGTGCGATAACTAATCCACGATCATCAGCAGAAGAATTAGCCCAAGGTGCCACCCCTTGAGAAAAATATAAAATTTTCTATAACAGGATTGTGATATTCAGAGATGGGGCAATTGATTACAGCTTGATAAAAGTCTGCACCCATATCATTACAATCAACCAATGTATTATCTTTGAGCCTTCCTGCATATGGGTAGTACGAGGACAAGATTTTTGATAATGAACCCTCAAGAAGTGGAGATAATTAATCACTAATTGGGTTTTCTGATGAGAAAACAGTATCTAGTTGCTCTTTGGAAAAAGAAAAGGAAAAAAAAAATGAAAAGAAACGATACTACAAAGACAACAACAACATACCCAGTGTAATCCCACAAGTAGGATCTGGGGAGGATGAGATATACACAGATTTTACCCCACTAAAATGGAGAGGCTGTTTCTGAGAAGGAATATTTCAAACATGTTAGCAAAGAATAAGATAAAACTACCCATACTAGCGAAACTATTGATAAAGAAACTACAGATAGCTAAGATAAAGAAACAGCAGCAGACACAAATATAGTATACCCTTAACTTTTTAATTAACAAGTTGGGACTAGAGTCGCAAATTCAAGAAGTTCAGTATTACGTTCAAAGATTGACATGTTCCTTTCACTCAATGTTAAAAGCGCATCCACGCCTCCGCTTTGGTTACCGAGAAGATAGAAAAACTTATCGCATAGGCCTTCTAGCATGCTCACCTTCACAGGCTTCCCCCATCCAAAATCGATTTCATGAAGTGGAAAATTTAGTAAGCTACTAAAACTATATACGTTATACTCCTGACCTTCAGGGTATAATATTTTTCTGGACGCCATTTGATGTATATGGTTAACATGTAAGCTATTTTTGATATTATCTCTGTTCTTGGTTTGTTCTTTTCCCTCTCTTAATGCACGTACTATGTTTGGCAATGTCAAGTTTTCTTCCTTGAGAATTGATACTGGAGTAGTACTAGTGCAAAGATTTCCAACACAATTTGGCGGCAAATTCACCATTCTTCTAAGATCAATAGCATAAGTGAATGAGGTAGATTGTAGGTTTTTGGACATAGCTAGTCCACATTTAAAGAGAAGTCCTGCGACAACTTCAGTGCGTGTTGGATTTTGGACAACATCAGCTACTAAGGCCTTAAGAGCATCTAATTTGGTAGTAGAAAAAATTAACCTTCTTTGAACACAATGCTCCATGTTTGGTGGCTTGATTACGGGATTAAGTAAAGGACTATCACTAGGAAAAATGGATTGTTGGACATAGTGAAGAGATGGTAGTGGCAAATTTGGATGGCGAGTAATGTTAGCCCAATCATTAAAAAGGTTGCTACCATTGCACCCATCTCCAATCTTGTGTGATATGGACATACTAATAGCTATTCCTCCACATTTAAAGGAACTAAGTTGTGCGATAACTAATCCACGATCATCAGTAGAAGAATTAGCCCAAGGTGCTACCCCTTGAGGAAATATAATTTTTTCTATAACAGGATTGTGATATTCAATGGCAAAAGAGATGGGGCAATTGATTTCAGCTTGATAAAATTCCGCACCCATATCATTACAATCAACCATTGTATTATCTTTGAGCCTTCCTGCATATGGGTAGTATGAGGACAAGATTTTAGATAATGAATCCTCAAGAAGTGAAGATAATTGATCACTAATTGGGTTTTCTGATGGGAAAACATTATCGAGTTGTTCTTTGGTATAGAAAAGAGCAATTGGAACGTAAGAGTTGCTTAAGGCTTGATCTGTAAGAGAGAGGTTGTGCCATCTTTGAGTAGGAGGAGTAGGAGAGGAGGGTTTGATGAGTTTGTGACGTATTATTGTTTTGGTGATCTTTTCTGGAATTGATTGAGCTGAAAATTTGGTAGAAAACATCTTTATTTAGCTGTGTGTACTTGTGTCTCTTTGCCATGGTCATTTATATAGATAGCCTTCAGAATAGTTTTGTACATGGAATGAAATAACAATATGGAGAAATAAATTTTAAGGGACGAGATATATAATGGCGGGCTGACTATTACCCTAATGATTACTACTTGTAATATCAAACTTGACAAACAAACATGCGTATTACTAAGTTCTACAATTACTACACTGTGCTATTACCCTAATGATTACTCTCTTCTTCGTCCCATTTAAAGCGTAGTTTAAGACTTTACTAATTATGCTTATTTCTTGACTAATAAAATATTACTATCGAAAATATTTGAAGATGAGATTTTCAAACTCAGAGGTTGGTTAAAACTAATTTTTGAGAGAAAATTTTTTTCACACTCTCAAAACTTCAACTTCTTTTCTCCAAACTTCAACCTCTTTTTAAATAAAATATATATTCAAATACAAGTGTCACCGAAATTATCATGTTGACTATTTCATGTAAAAGCTTATTTTGAACAAACAAGAAGTGGCTGACTTCAAGTTCGAATGGGCTGACTTCAAAGTTCAAAGTGTCACCCAAATTATCAATGATTTATCAATTATTTCCCGAATGATTTAACTCTGATATAGTAAACCAAAAGCAAAGTTTATAAGCACATCAATAATATAGCATAAATACGAACACAAGTTTCAAAAATGTTAATCTCTTTGTTAAACTTTATGTTAAATTACACTATGACAAACAAAGTGAAACGGATGAAGTATGCTAAAAGTTAATAACTCCATCCCAATTGAGCGTAAATTTTGATATAAAATTGCTAATTTTTTAAATAAAATTACATTTTTAGAAACTATATAAAAAAATTATCACGACGAAGGGAATATTAGTTTGAGGGGAACTATAAGGGTGTTTGACTAAGATTATAAGCACTTTTTGGCTTATCTACGTATTTGGTAAGTATTAAAAGTGCTTATAAGCTAAGTGCTTGTCGCACCCCCCTCTTTACCTAACTCGAAGTAAGTCAAGGCTCGGGTTTGACTAAGTAACTCGGTTGAGTTGAGTTTGGAGTCGCCACCTAATATGATCTTCTAAGGTGTATTAGATCACCTAAATGTCTAAAGGTCAAGATTTAACTCCGGAAAGTTGTATTTTCAGAGATTCTATGGGTTAGAAGTCCAAATGACTTGGGGAAGAAGGTGTTAGACACTTCTCCAAGCCCCACGAAAGGTGGTTCCCGCCCGAGTTTTCACTTTTGGGATGTTAGGAAATAATAATGCGACAAACAATTAATTTTTAATTCTAAAAGTCATGCTTCAAGCTAAAATCGCAATAATACAAATAGAAGAGTATATTTATGCAAAATAATTTTAACAGGTAGTGATGTTCAAGTTTTGGGCTTTTGTAATTTGAAGAAATGGCCTAAGCCCTATGTCTAATCGCGCTTTCGGCCCCTGATTTTACAAGCATTGAGTTGAGCAGGCTAAAATCACATGAATAATTGTAAAATGGTTTATTTGTGCAAATTCAATATTTGGACCAGTTTGCAGAAATAGGCAGGTTTTCAAAAATAGCTTTAGCTTTGACACAAAACCAAATTGTGGTTGATTTGTCAGAGAAATGTTAGCCATTACAGGTCGGCTTGATTTACATTAATTGCCAAACCCTAACCTTAATGGATATATATAAGCATGCAATACATAATTAAGTGATAATAGGCTCAGTGGCGGATCCAGGATTTGAAGGTCGTGGGTGCTCAAGTCCACAAGTACAATTTGTTGAAAGAAAAAAAAAATTTGTAGTAGGCTGAATTCGAACACAAGACCTTTAGGATGTAAGCACTCAAGCTCTAGCACCCATAGTTCAACCAAAATACCAATTACACTTTTATTTTATGGATGCTCCTTATATAGATATATACGTTTTCTACATACTGTTTATGTACATATGCATATTCCGCGTCGGGTTCAATGGGTGCTCGAGCAACGCAATCTTGCATGTGGGTCCGCCCATGAATAGGCTTTGGAAAATATGTATTGATTTGTATAGTCGACCCCAAACTTATACTCCCCTATACACTAGATTAGTGTATAGGAGGTTAAAGCTTGTCAAAAAATCAGTTTAAACACACAAAGGGCCAAGTTTTAAAATAAGGTTTTGGGCCCAAATAACTAGTGCAAAAAAGGGGCAGTCTAGTTTTACAAAAATAGTCCAGTTTTAGACAGTCATCACGCATACAGCCCATGTTCTATAATTTTCAGATTTTCCTATGAAATGCTTCGGATAAACACTATATGGTTGAGTTTAAATCATAATATACTAGCAGCATGCTTATTCAAACGTCTAACTATCATTTAAAACTGAATTTCACATAGTCACTTGTTTTAATTAGGCATGATGCACACACAAAAGGAGGAAGGGTAAGGAGGAAGCCCCTGAGTAGCCAATGTACATGACTCACTACCATATACCCAAATCAAAGCCTGCTTTGGTGTACTTTTAGGTACAAATAGGGGACCCTAACAAATACAACACATAAGGGTCTAGCAAAGTAAAAGAAGAACAAAGTAAGTGGCATGTGAACACTTAGTATATGCCTGCAATACCCATACTTATATTGATAGGAACTATAGTTAAACGATTATAAAACACCGGCATATTAGAAAACTGGTATAACCTAAGAGCTATCCAAAAGTGGGTTGCAACAAGAGGTTAGTAGGGGAGGCTTGGGAAGGCTTAAAACAAACATATACACCGTTTACACGGAGAGGAACATCATGCTTCAAAGAGGAAAAAGAGATAAATGTACTACCTTAAGATCTTTCTGAACAAGTGCACAAAATGAGATAGTAAGCAGCTATGAATGCAGCAAAAAAACTATCACCAGTGAGGGTGAAGGTTTCTAACTTTTTAGTAAGCAGTGAGTGATCAGAGAGAGGGGAGAAGAATGAACTTATTTATATATGTAAGGGGTGAGGGGCTTTAATTCAAACATGTAAAGCCAGAAAAGATAAGGGAATATTGTCTTCCAGAATCAAAAGGAATTCAATTAGATACTCTTTCCAAATATAGGTTAATCAGACCCAAATTTTTAAGGTAAACAAGATCCTAAAATAAGTAGGAATCCATTCCTTTTGACAATAACGCATCTAGGTTCAAGAATTATCATACAAACAAGTCTTAGGTTTTTTAGGTTTGAAATTATGGCCTGCCCTAACGGATTTCAGTTAGAATCCTCTAATTAATACCATGTCAATCACCAAAATAGTTTTCCATTCTAACTATCAATCAAAGATTTCAACTTGAACATATTATGATCCCTCTAATAATGCTAAATCGAATCTTTATATCAATTTCCAGCATATGATCATGAAACTCATGTATTTTGATAAAATAGGAGGCTACATACATTGTAGCAAATAAGAATGAATACAACCAATTCAAAAACTGCCATGGTCTTTAAATTTGCAGATTAACAGAGGTGGTCTAGGGCACGAACTACGAACATGCTAAACTTAAACAGGTGAAAATTCAAGTCTGAGTTTTAACTTAACCATTGAACTAAGCAAAGACTAGTGATCATATGATTTTAATCTTAACTGATCAATCAAGTAACAAACAAACATATTAATTTACAGAAAAACTAGGGAATTTAGGCATGATATCATGTAGGTTCGAGAATCAACAGAAATAGGGTTAAGGGTTACCCGTTTTAAAAGTTGTAATTGGATTAATCTTGACCCATCTTTTAATCGCGGGTGTACGAGGGTTTTTTTTACTCTGCTGGATAGTGGCGCTTTAGGTATTTTTACAGATATAGCCGGAGTTCTTTTTTCCAGCGACAGGGATGAGGATCGACGAGAGGTTGGATTTTGACCTTCGTCAAATAGGAAAATTGGCATGGGGGTTTTGTTGCGGAGATCGTGAGGAGCATGAGGGTGTATTTTGTTTGGGGTTTCATCAGCGGAAATGGCCGAAAAATGTCGTGATAGTGGTGGCTAGGGTTTTGGACGTGAGAGAGAGCTGAGGGAAGAGGGCGACTGAGTGTGTTTGTGGAAATGAGAAGGGGGTTAGGGTTAGGGGGTGTAGATATAATTAAAAAATGAAATAATGATTTCAGCTGTTGGATCAAGCTTTGGACGGCCTGGATGAGGCCACGTGGGCGTGACATGGCGCTAATATGTATAAGTGGGGGGGTGTGAGGTGTATAAATATTGTGGTGTATATATATGTGTATAAAAATGCATATAAAATTATAGAAAATTATAAAAAATAATTTTAAATGCTAAAATGACTAAGAAAATGTATAAAGTATTATTTTGAAAATTAAAATAATTTGAGCAATTTTTTCGAAAAATAAGAGTAATTGCAAAATTTATTATTGGACGCGCACATTTTGTAAAGTAGTACTCCCTCCGTCTCATTTTATGTGGCACCATTTGACCGGGCGCGGAGTTAAGAAAATAGAGGTTGACATTGTGAAGTTTCAATTTTGCCCTTGAAAAAGTAAGAAAGAGAAGATTTGAGTAATAAAAAAGTTATTGATAGCTTTAAAAGTATATAAGATCTAACAAGTGTAAAATAGAGATGGTGCATTAAATAGTTGTCAAATAAGGAAAGGTGTCATTCTTTTGGGACAAACAAAAAAGAAAATGGTGTCACATAAATTGGGACAGAGGGAGTAGTAATTTATGATGGTACTTTCAAAAATAGCCAAATGAGCGTGCTTGTGTGAAATAAGGATTTTGTATGAGGATAATTGCATAATTATCGGTGTAATTTTTTCTGAAAATAGCAATTGAAACAGGAGGGGCAAAATTGGGTGTCAACGGTGCTTATAAGCCAAAATCAGTCATAAGCCATAAGTTGGTCATTCCCAACTTATTTTTTCCCAGCTTATAAGCATCTTTTGTTTGACAAAGTATTTAACTATTTATCCCTAAAACATTTTGTAATCCATGAAATATCATTTCTAAAATAAAATTTTCAACCTCCTCCTCATCCTATATTCGTAAGTTGTCATTTTTAATGTAAATTTAGTTTTAAATTTATTTTTTCATCAATAACTTAAAGGACATTTTAGTCATTTTAATAAAAATTGTACTTATCAGCATCTTTTTACCAAACACACAACTGCTTATTACTAGTTTCAACACTTTTATTCAAACATATAACTGTTTATTTATAAAATCAGCTTCTGCAGTTAAAAGTACTTTTCAACACTTGATGCTTATCATCCACTTTAAATCAGCTAATCCAGACAGGCTCTATATGTATTTTTCCTTTTTATTATTGGAAGGTTAGAAATATATGTTGGTGTCTTCCCTCCATTATTTTTTCCAATATTTCTGGTGGAGCCTTATGGTTGATGGGATATCAAATTAGAAAAGAACACGAAAAAGCTGTTGAAAACGGAAAAAATAAAAAGATTATTGTGGTCAGTTGAATTAAGTGATTATGTCATCTTAAAGTTGAAGTTGTTAGAAAAAAGCATAATTTATTTTACTTTATTACGTCTCACCTCTTCCCGGGCGAGCTTGATTTTTCTTTTTCCAAAATCAATCACTTGAAAATTCTTTTAATAATGGTGACGATAATATTCAAACCCAAAACCTTTGACTGATCAATTACCACGTTAGAATAGCGATTATCTCATTTAGAAGCTTATTTTGAGCAAGCAAGAAATGGCTTACTTCAAAGTGTCTCCCAAATTATCAATGATTTATCAATTATTTTCTGAAAGATGTAACTCTGACAATCGACAAAGCAACTTTCAGGAGTACTATTATATGTTTGTCTCGATAAGGACTTGTGATTCCACATTGATCGAAAGGATATCGTGTTTGTTTTTCTTTTTTATTACGGACAGTTTACATTAAATTATTTCTGAGTGGGTATAGCCCACATTCTCTTACTAAAATAATACCTAATTTGTGATTCATCAAACTTGGTATAAAGTTATCATATAGGACTATCAGACAATGATATGTCAGTTTTATCTAGCCGGTAGAAAGTACTTCTTCTCTCCAAACTTATGTAGTATTTTTATTTTTTGCTTATTTAGAGTTAAGTAGTTTTTCTTTCCATCATGATATTTTATATAGTTTTTAAATATATAATTTTTTTATTAAAAGAAAGATTTTATATCGAAATTTACGTTCAAAACTACTCTTAATATTCAAACTACTTCAATAGGAAGGAATAACTTTTAACATATTTCATCTGTTTCAATTTGTCTGTTATAGTGTAATTTGGAATAAAATTAAATAAAGAGATTATAATTTTTAAAACTTGTGGTTTTAAATATGCTATAATATTTATGTTCTTATAAAACTTTTCTTGTGGTTTTAAATGTATTATATTATTTCCGTGGCATATAAATTTCCCTTTTAAGAAAAATAATATATATTATTCTTTTTGAAATAAGTTAATAGGAAATATTGTCGAATAAAGTGGAGCGTTGGAGAGGGTAGGCCAGTAAAGCATGGGCTTTGAGTCCCATATTTGAGGGGGGCCTCCATTTCCTAATATTTAATTAATAAACTGCAGCTACTCATACTAGATAAGGCAGATGCCAAAGAGTAGAAGATTTGCAAAGAAGGTGAAGAAAATTAAGTAACAGGTCCCATTTCCTAAAATCTACCTTAATAATAGATGTATAAAGCTACCTTTTTTCTTTTAAAATTACCAATTACTATGAGGAAGAGAATATAAGACATACAGAAAATGTGAAAAATAGGGTAACGGGAATAACTCATTTACCCTTACTACAAATAAGCTATTATTATTTTGTTAAAACAAAAGTTCTGACGCGTACTGAATCCATTTAAATTAAGTTATTAAGTTCTAAAATAATAATTCATTGTTCTGATATTTTATTGCCATTTCCAATAAAACGAATTACTAGAAAATACGAATTAGGTTACTCTTAACTAAGAAAAAGAAATTTTGAAATTTTAATATAATCTAAAAAGGTGATGTTGATTGCAAACAATAAAAAATCTTAATGGGACGGCTGGCTTTGTTGTGTTCTCCTGAAAGCATGCCCTCTTGATAGAATAGCCAACCAACTGTTCAATATACACATGCACAAGACAGGATGAATTATAAGTGGTCCCCTGTATTATTGCTGGTAGGCTGAGCACATTAGAACAAATGAGCTCCCATCCCCATATGATTCACGGGAGTATAATTGTTGAATATATAGGTTCGACAAAATCACATCTTGTTTAGATATTTTATGTGTATGTCAGAAATTACTTACTAAATATATACATACATTAAACTTTAAACTCAATTACCCGTATTTGAAGTAGTTGTCGTAGAAATTAAAATACATAAACTTCAAATGATTGAATCCACCTCTAAGTTATTGAAGCAGTTATGAAATTTGTGTCATTTAACTCTTGTATATATAAACTTGGCGACGCCCTTAATTTTGATTAGGTGCTTAGTTTTTTAATGATGTAGCTTTTATAAATTTGTGATCTTAGAGTCCGTTTGGGTGAACTTAAAATTGACTTATAAGTTTATAAGCACATTACTATATGTTTGGTAACTTAGAAATTTTTGGACTTATAAGTTATAAGTGGCTTTTAAATCATTTTTTGACTTATAAGCCACTTAAAAAAAATTGCTTATAAGCCCATCCAAACAGGCTCTTAAACAAGTTATAACTTTTTTGTGGCTATAAAAGTTTTTCGCAAATTAAAGGGCAAAAGGAAACATCAAGTTTAGAAATCTCCAAATTTAAAATGTGAAATTTTTTTTATCACATAAGGATAATATCTTTTATCCAATTACAACAAATTATTATATATTGTTATCTATAAAAGTAATGATCTGTAACAGCATTTCATTATGAGTATATGTTTAATATAATTACATTTGGTTATAACAACTAAAACATGTCCGGACAAATAACACTGCTAAGATCCCACTACATATTTCTTCATATGGCTAAAATGTCCTATAAGCACCAAAATTTTTATACCATCATAAATGGAGAGAGATCAGAGAAGGGTACATTAAAAACTGAGCTCCAGCTACCATGCGACTATTGTGGCAGTTTAATACTTACGAAATATTACGTAAAAAGGGGCATGGAACGCATTATGCTAGGCGCGCGCAGGAGGAAATATAAGGGAGCGGGTAGATTTTTAACCTACTCAATCAGCTATTATGTGAGAATTAGCACTCTATTTTTTGGCTCTACTATTGGATGCTTCATCAAGAATACAATGCAACATATTCAAGGATGCTTTTCAAGATTATTAATTCTTAGCTACTATATATTTCATTAGTTTTTCATATATATTATTATTAAGTAGTGTGGTGATTCATGTAAAGCATATTATCCAAGTGTTAAATTTGCCTCAATTGGTGGTATTAGCATTGTACGATGCTCAACGCAATGAGGTGAACACAATGCTAGAGTATTTTGCTATAGTACTACTACATAGGCATTATTTAGTCCTAGCAAGTTTATATTTCATTTATGATGTAAAAACTGAATTTATTGTTTTTGTTTGTTTATTATTACTAATAAATTTAGCCGCTAAGCTATAAGCTTACTGGTATTTTGCTTTAAAAAAAAAAGGGCATTAGGCACACATTTTTTGACTGATGCTCTGAAAATGTTGCTTTTACCTTAGAATAATCAGGTTAATACTATATTTTATTGGAAAAATAGAGTACGTTATCGAATCGAGATCCTCTCTTTACTGAAATATCATACTAGATTCATAGTAGTATATTCATCAATAAGTAATAGCTAGAGCTAGACCTTAAATTAAGAAACAGGATCCATGGAGTATCTCCTCTATATATGGTAGTTATATCAATGGAGAAGTTGTATCATAGCCATCAAGATCAAAAGGTTTAATTAACTTTTAAATTCTCAAATTAACCCTTCATTTCACCAAAAAATGGGCTCTTCTTCCCCTTCCATAGTTAGTCGGTTCTCTCAAAATTCCAAAGAAATGAGCAAGAAATACGAAGAGATAATATCAACCCTCCCCAAAGTAGAACCTGCCGATCCTTATCTCACCCGCCAATACAAAGGTTTTTGGCTCCCTTCTAGCTCCATAGAAGCAGCTTTATCTTTGTCAGAAAACTATAAGGCTCAACCCTCCGACATTTATCTTTGTAGTTTTCCAAAAACAGGTACCACTTGGCTTAAGTCCTTGACTTTCTCTATTATGACAAGAGATAAGTTTGATGATCCCACAAATCCTTTACTCAATAAGGTACCTCATGATTGTGTAAGGTCCTTGGAAGTTGAGTATCTCTTCAACTTTGCTTCTTTGGACAATGAGATGCCACTATTGGCCTCACATCTTCCTTATACTTGCCTTCCACCATCTATATTAGAGTCGGATTGCAAGATTATCTACGTATGTAGGGAACCAAAAGACACCTTTGTTTCTTGGTGGCATTTTGGACAAAAGCAACTTCAAACCTTTGGCGCAGCTGATGGAGCTCCAACACTTGAACAAGAGTTTCAGTGGTTCCATGATGGCCAATCCATGTATGGACCATATTGGGACCATGTTGTGGAATTTTGGAAAGCAAGCTTGGAGAGACCCGATAAAGTGTTTTTTATTAAGTACGAGGACTTGAAGAGTGACACACTGTGCTATGTGAAGAAGCTGGCTGAGTTTATGGGGAAACCTTTCTCTAAGGAGGAAGAGGATCAAGGTGTGCCTGAAAAAATAATGGCACGTTGCAGTATCAAAAGTTTGAAAAATTTAGAGGTGAATAATAGCGGGTGGTTTGACCTAAATCCTCACAAAATTCATAATAGTTCCTTTTTCCGCAAAGGAGAAACGGGAGATTGGAAGAATCTTTTAACAGAGGATATGGCAAAATCTATTGACAACATAACACGCGAAAAGTTTCAATCTGTGGGCTTGACATTCCCAATTTCAGCACCATGCGAGAACAATAAGGATTAGGAGAAACGAATTTTTACAAGGCTGCATTATGTTTTTCATAATCTTGTCTGTATTGATTCTTCTTGGGTTCTCTTCCCCTATGTTCTTGATGTGTGTTTTTTGTTTTCGCTATGGTTGGCAATAAATTTGTTACTACTTTGAGATGTCCTAATTTGGTTATCCAATTTTCACTAAACATGAATTGTACTACATGAATTATGAGATATTGTGAAGTTAAATATTCAATTAACTACAACAAAAACATACACAGTATGATCCTACAAGTGGGTATGCGGAAGGTGAGATATACGCAGACGTTATCCATACCTCTAGTGAGATGGAAAGGTTGTTTCTATTGGAACCTCGACTCAAGAAAAATAGTTTTGAAAACGGGGTTGGAAGAGATAAGGAAAAAAGAGAAGAATAAAATGCATAAATAGAAATACTAAGTTGAAGGAAAATAATAAGATCAAAATACACTCAGCGCTCCGTAGACTAAACACTGGCAATTCCTCCTCGGTGTACCTTAACCTTTCGTAGACTCGGTACTGCCAGCCTCTCGCACCTCCTCACTAAGACGTCTATGTTCATCCTTCTCACATATCCGAACTATCTCAGCCTCGCTTCTCACATTTCGTCCACGACTGAGACCACTCCCACCTTGTCCAGTATGACTTCATTCGTAATTTTACTTTTCAAACAAGTGTACCCACATATCCATCTGATTAAGCATCCTCATTTTGGTTACTTGTATCTTCTGAATGTGGGTGTTGTTGACTGGCAAACACTCAGCCATGTACAATATAGTTTGTCTAACCACCATCCTATAGAACTTACAGTTAAGTCTAGGTGGCACTTTCACTACTAGAAATTAATCATTCTGCGTCACAGTTTGGAGACGGAATTCCGTCTCTAAACGGTGTTTGGAGACGGAATTCCATCTCTGAGCGTCCTTCGCTTTTAAGCGCGTCGTTGGACTGCTTGGAGATGGAAGTAGCTGACACACTGACACATTCTTTCCGTCTCCAAGACTGTGTCAGGGGGCACTAACTTTTGCCTCTCCAAGCATTAAATTAATTTAATTAATTTAATGCTTGGAGAGGGAATTTCCTCTCAAACATAAATTATATATATTATTTTTATTTTTTAGAGACGGAATTCCCTCTCCAATTAAAAATTTAAAAATTATTTTTGTTGTTTAGAGACGGAATTCCGTCTCTAATAAAATTATTTAATTTTTTTTTGTTGGTTCCGTCTCTAACTATACAAATCCTGCTAAACAAAAATATTAGAAATTCGGTACAAAGCAACCAAATACCAAAAACAACCTGTTTAACATAAAACAAAGCCACCACGGCCAATAAAATAATTCAACATACATATTGTTTCATCATTAACCATTCAACAAAAATAAAAACTTAAAGTATTTAATTAGTAACATGTTCACAACTTAACAAATCATGAGAGTACTAATCCGCTCCTTGGGACGAGCCACTTCCTTGCTCCTTATCTCTCCAAATCTTTGCCACAATATCCTGTAATTTCTTCACATTCTCACGGTCTTCTAACCGTTGCCGTTTACTATCTTGTAGCCTTTGCTCCGTTTCCTCCAATCTAGCGCGCAACTCATCATCCGCAGCTTGTGGTGCATGTGAAGAAGAAGAAGAAGAACAATTAGCATTGACAATACCTACACGAGAAGGCTTCTTGTACCTCGAAGGACCAAGGCCATATGCTCGATTTTTGCTAGTATAGCCACCACCCGCCTGAACGAACATTGCATTTTCTTCATCCTGGGTGGGTTTAGGAGAGCCTTCATCGACTTGTGACCCTTGGCTCTCAAGCCATTCTTGGTGTAAAGCTTTGTAGTTTTCCTAAAACACACGACGCGATTAGAATAATTAATTAAAGAATAATTTTAAAAAAATAAAATTATTTATGATATCTCACCTCTAGTTGTTGTGCACGTGGCTCGACCCATCCCACCTCATTTCCTTGTTCGTCATATAAATAATGGAACAAATGGAAAAATTCATAATCACTAACTTTTCCATGTACCGCTTCCTACACAATGCAAATGTGTTAATGCTAAATCAAAATGGTGTTAAGTTTTTAATTTAAATAAAAATTAGATTGACTTACATATCGTGCCCGATGGGTGGCCAAACTAACTGAACCACAAGTGTGCTTCGATCCTCCCTTTGCGGATGCTCTGTTTTTCTTAGCCTGCTCACTCTGGGCTAAGAATTCAGGTGTTTCCCAATAAATTTTGAGTTTATCCCAATTCTGTTGATAAATCCATTTGGGAACTTTACCCTTTTGCCTGTATTTTGACAGGGAATCACTTAGCCTTTTAGCCGCCTTTTTCTCAAAAACTGCTCGGACTTGATCATCATATATAGGATCCCACGAACACTTGTGCTGAAACAATAACAATATAATAAGTGAAAACTAATAAAACACATATAATAATCAAATGACAAAAGCTTCATAAGTATAGTTAATACCGTAAAAGCTTCAAACATGCGGTTCCTAACAGGTACTGGCACCTTTCCCCAGGTCGGCCAACCATCAGTAAAGTGTGGTGTCATAGATTCAACAACAAGTTTCACTGCCTTGTCCGATGGAAGAAACCTGCATTAAATTTTACATACAAAATTATGTTGATAAATATATATTGCATTCAATTCAAAAGTTTATAATTTAAAGGTTAATGAATAAATCTTACACTTCTTTGCTGTCAGGCATGATAATCAACCTCCCAGACTCATCGAGAGATCCAATACCACCAGGCAACTGAACTGTAGCGCTAGTACGCTTTTTCCTACCCTTTCGCGCTGTAGTGGTGACAGATGGAGAGGACTCTGGCTGAGTCTCTGGTACGGGTGTATTCGAACTGGGGCATGCCGATGATGATGCAGATTGAACAGTACTCGAAATGGAAGGTGTAGCAGATGGCAAACTATGTGGATGCATACTAGGAGTAGGTATCATCATCAGCTGTGAAGGGCCCGGTGCGCCGAATGGCTGAAATGTAGGGGTCCGTACATGCACAGACTGAGGGGATGTGCCTACCATAGGCACGGAATGGATAGAGGGACCAGCAGGCTGGCCAAACTGATAGTGTTGCCCCGTATGTGGCATGGTCTGTGCAGATATACTAGGGGCCTGTGGCTGATGGAATAGTGGGTTACTAGGGAGACCAGCGAAAAATGTAGGCGGATAATTACCTAGCTGTGAGAGCAAGGCAGAGGTAGGGGTCAATGCCGGAAGTGGAGAAATAGTATGACCTGTGGAAGTATGGCCACCACGAGTCTTAGGTCCTTTCCTACCTCGAGATGCCATATCTGCAAATTAATGTTAAATTCAATAGAATTAGATATTTAATAAAGTGTATCACCGTTAATTAAATACCACAAACAACCAATGTAACGCACAAATATTCAACTACTAACATCAATCATCATCGCTTCCTTCTAGTTCATCAAGCAATTCATCCTCAGAGGTATCATTTTCATCTATGTACTCCCCTTCTTCATTTCCCAACGACGTTTCCATGATTTGATTGAGCACCGACATATCAAATTCTTCAAAATAATCCACACTCTGATGCAACTCGTCGGGTAATTCTTCATCTACAATTTCTTGAACGGTTGAAATGTCATTTTGGTATGCTTCATCTAATGCATCATCCACCTCAATTCTTCCAACCGGTTTGGCTTTCAAAACAACCCACCAATTTGCTTTTGCCTTGTTCTTCAGTTTATTTTTGCACTTTGGATAAGGAACGTAGTACACTTGTTTCACATTTTGAGCAATGATAATTGGATCATAATGTGTATACGTTCTTTTGTGATTGATTTCAACTATTTTATATACTGGATGCACCTTTGTACCCCGAAGTGGTGTTAGATCAAACCACTAACACCGAAAGAGCACCAATTTTTTCCTTGGATGACCATTAAACTCTAGCTCTAATATTCCATGTATTACACCATAATAGTCAAACTCTCCACCACCAGTGCCTGCATTCACCCACACTCCGCAGTTATATGTTTTCTTCCCCATGGACCATTCTTCAGTATGAAACTTATAGCCATTGATGAAGTACTTAGACATTTGTCTGTACTTATAAATAGGGCCCAATGATAAATCACAAAACAGTGGATGATTGACGCCATTTTCAGGGTTGTGCACCTAACATGCATACAATTGTAGATTTATAAGTTAAAACATACTTGCGTATAGTATTCACCAATGGGATATGTGCCACTAAAATACTTACGTATTCTCTAAACCACTCTGAAAATTTGATCGTCACAGCATCGTGCCCAAAGTTAGTGACAAATAAACTGCTATGCACAACAACAATATTCAGGATGTAAAAATTAATATATATGTATTAACCTTTTTTTTTATGTAGAAACTGAAAAATACCTATAAAAAGGTTGCACTTCTGGGCAATTTAGCAGTACATGTGTCGTAGCAACTTGTCTATCGATGTCGCTGAATGGTTTTGTGCAACCTTTTTCTGATCCTCGACCGGGATGATTGAATATGGAAAAATGAGGATACAGTGAATTGCCGCTTCCACCATCATCATGTCGGTTAGGCCTGCGACTTAGAGAAGGTACTTCGGCCCCAAAATAATAAGAACAGAAATGCGACGTTTCCCTAACAAGATAAGCCTCACATATCGACCCCTCAATTCTATTCCTATTTTTTGCAGTCCGCTTACATTTGCCAATAGTCCTGTATAACATAGATAGCCATATAATTTAATAATGAATTAAAAAATATTAAATATAGGAGGAAATCTATGATATGCATTACCTTTCAGTAGGATACATCCACCTTCCCTAAACCGGGCCTCCAAGTCTTGCTTCTTCAACAAGGTGCATAGGCAGATGTTCCATAACATTGAAGAAACCAGGGGGAAATATCTTGGTCAATTTAGTAGAGATCACAGGAATATTACTTTCCATCAATTGTAGATTTTCTTCCCTCAATGTACTAGAACACAAGTCCTTGAATAACACACTCATTTCAGTGAGTGGTTTCCAAATTGTATCAGGCAAGCCATTGAATGCAATTGGCAATAAATTTTCCATGAAAACATGACAATCATGGCTTTTCATTGCCGTAAGCTTACCTTCTGTCATGTCGACACATTTGGATATATTCGATGCGCAACCATCAGGAAACTTAATATTCTGTATCCACTCACAAATCATTCTTCTCTCCTCCAAGTCAAAAGTGTAGTTCGCTAATGGCTTGCGCACCTTAACCCCATCTGATTGTAGGTGCAATTCAGGTCGCCGACAATATGCCTGAACATCTAACCTTGCCTTCAAGTTGTCCTTTGTTTTGTTATTGACATCCATCACAGTGTTAAAGACAGCATCAAAAAAGTTTTTTTCAATATGCATTGGATCCAGATTATGCCTAAGAAGATTGTCTTTCCAATAAGGAAGTTCCCAAAATATGCTCTGCTTTGTCCAATTATGTGTAACACCAAAACCTGCTATTCTAGGCAATGGTTGCTGCTCCGTTGCCTTGGGATACCCCTGAACCCGAGACCAAACTTCATGCCCCGTCAACCTCTGTGGAGGATCATCAAAATCCTCCTTGTTCTTCATGAATGCACTAGTGTTCCTCCTAAATGGATGGTCATCTGGCAGAAACTGGCGTTGACAGTCGAACCATGTGTGCTTACGCCTATGTTTCAAATAAAATGCTTTTGTATCTTCCATACAAATAGGACAAGATAGCTTACCAGTAGTGGACCAACCAGACAACATGCCATATGCAGGGAAATCATTAATTGTCCACATCAAACAATCATGCAATCTAAAGTTTTGTTTCAAGGAACAATCATATGTTACAACACCATCACGCACAATATTTGTAACTCATCAATCAAAGGCTGCAAGAATACATCAATAGAGCTTTTTGGGTTACTAGGACCATGGATAATACAAGTCAGGAAAATATATGGACTTGTCATACACATTTCTGGGGGGTAGATTATAAGGTGTGACGAATACAGGCCAGCAAGAATATGGTGCAGCAGAGACAGCAAATGGAGTAAACCCATCAGAACTTAAACCCAATCTGATGTTTCTAGGTTCACTTGCAAATTCAGGATACACTCTATCAAAATGCTTCCATGCTTCTCCATCAGACGGATGACATAGAATACCAGATTGTCGTTTACGTTCATGATGCCATCTCATATGAGGAGCAGAACTCATTGATGCATACAACCTCTTTAACCTTGGTATAAGAGGTAAGTAATGCATCGCTTTTACTGGGACCTATTTCTGTTTAGAATTTTTGACTGGCTTGTAGCGAGCCTCACCGCAAAACGTACAAAATTGCTTATCTTTGTTTTCTTTGTAGTATAACATGCAACCTTTTTTACAGCAGTGAATTCTTTCTGAAGATAGCCCTAAAAACGAAACCAACTTTTTTGCATCGTAGTACGAGGAAGGCAATCCCAAGTTACTTATTTTTAGTTCATTCAAGAGTCCAATGATCTCATCCATGCCTCCTTGAGATATGTTATAATCTGATTTAATACTAAGCAACCTAACTGCCACCGACAGCTTTGAATGACTTGCCCCATCGTAAAATGGGTGACTTGCTTCTTCCAACTGTTCATAGAAGAGTTTCGCCTCATTATTGGAAATCTCCTCAACATTCGGTTGAGAGGGTTCCCCTTGGTACATTCCAAACGCATCATTCAACATCTCATTCATAGGATAGTTATACCCGACATAGTCATTTTGGAAGTTCTCTCTATGGACACTAGGGTTACACTCTCCATGTGCAGTCCAAACAAAATAATTTGGCATAAATCCTTTTCTATAAAGGTGCAACACGACATTTTCAATTGGTTGCACGTGGCTACACTTGCATTTCACACAAGGACATTTGATTGACCCCCTCGTATATATTCAGGAAGTAATTTAGCTTTAGCAATAAACCCGTCAACCCCATCTACATAACTTTTCCTCAAACCTATATTTTCATAGAACATATTGTACATCCAACTACGATTTTCATCATGTTCCATCTACAAAAGTTGCAAACAAATAAATATAAATCAATGCAACAAATTATAGCAATTTTTCTAGCAAACTATAGGTGTATAACATTATTGTTAAATTATGTTGTGTATTAACTTTTTAATTAACTAACTAAATCAAACTCCCTACATTTATTTTATTTGTCATGTTCAATAACATTGTTCTTAATTATTTCTTTCTAATTATTCTTGAATTAAATTTATCTACTTTATATTATTTTTCTAACTATTTCTAAATTTCCAAGAACTAATGACATTTAATTTCTAATAATCCAGTCTAACAAATATTAAACAAGTATACAAACATGATAGGATTATATAATAAATTCAATATTGATAATGGAGTGTCAAAGTTGGTATTGAGGTGGGCAAAATGGGGGCCGAATTCATGGATGGAAAAAATGGGGAGGGAAAAATAATTTGAATTATAGCTAAAAATAATGGGGAAGATGAAAAAAAAATTACTTGAATAAATTGGGGATGATTGGGGATGTTTTTGCCGGGGAGGGAGCAACTTCGCCGTGGAGGGAGCAAATTCGTCGGAGGGAGCAATGACTGCTTTGGGGAGGGGGTTTTTAATTTTGGGGAGAGGATACTGAATCTGGAAGAAGAAGCGGGTTATAATTATGAGTTGGAGACGAAATTAATTCCGTCTCTAACTCTAAAAAAATTAATTATTTTTTTATTCTTTCACTGATTGGAGACGGATTGGAGGCGGAATTCCCTCTCCATTCAGTTGGAAAGGGAATTCCGTCTCCAACCTCTTTGTAGCATTTTCACCGATTTCTAGTAGTGTTTCTTATCACATAGAACACCGGAACCGATCCTCCATTTGATCCAACCTTCTCCTATACGATCTGACATTATCGTCAATCTCTCGATCTCCTTAGAGTATTGACCCAAGATACTTAAAGCTCTTTTCTTGGGGATGACTTGTGTATCAAGTGTTACTTCCACATCAGACTCCTGTGGTGCATCACTAAACTTGCACTCCATACACTCCATTTTCATCCTATTCAGCTTGAAATCTTTAAACTCAAGAGTTTGTCTCCAAACCTCCATTTTATTATTAACTCCAACGCATGTCTCGTCAACCAAAACTATGTCATCTACAAATAACATATACCATGCTACCTCTCCTTCAATACAATATGTAAATTCATTCAGTGCGAAAAATAAATTTCCCTAAATAGCTTTTCTTTAAGAAATAGAAGTATGAATAAAGGAGTAGCATTCATATGTTCTATTTTTATAATATTTAAAAGTGGTGTTCATGCCATCTCAATTAAAAAAAAAATTAATACACGGCATGAAACTGATAAATATGCATGAATAGTGGAAACTTGATTTCAAAAGGAAAAGTAATACTTACCATAATCTCTTGGGAAATTAATTTAATGAAAAATGAACAAAATTGTCCCTCAACTATTGAAAATAAATGAAGTAAATTATATCGGTGGTCATTCAACTTTATTCTAATTACTCAAAAGTCACTTATTTTTATTTTGTTACCTAAAAGTCATCTAACAATGTCTTCATTACCAAAAAAATAATTATGTTTGTTTTGTAACTTAAAATCATCTAATAATATCTTAAATACCCAAAAATCACTTATATGCTATAATAATGTGATGTCCACTTAACCCTTTAACCCTTCAGTTTGTGAAAGAATACTCCCTTCAACTTTTAAAATTGACGATATACTCCCTAAATCTCAAATCAACGGTAAAATTGAGATTTCAAACGTAATCAAGGGATGAAATATTTATTTGATGTAGTTGGTGTAGTAAATTTAGTGTGATATCAGACACAAGTACTGATTTGGGAAGTTTGTATTTGAGCTATTGTGGTAATTTCTTTGAAGGAAAGCCATATTTCTATCTACTCAAGGAAGGTACGTTCGAAATCCTTTGATTCTAGAAAACTTAAAAAATGCAGTGTTGTAATGTCCTAATTCTCTAATACGATTTTGCGTTAATTTTGACAACAAGAATTTTGCTACAATATATATGTCTACATATTATTTTTTCTAATAAAAAGAGATATTAGTAGAATCATTATAAATATTATTAGTACAATTACTGTTGTTGTTGTTGTTGGTGCTGCTGGTGCGGACCAAGAAAAGAAGAGATTTATGATTATGGTATATCAATTTATGAAATACTATTTTATACATAATATTTAGTATACCTTGCTTCCTCTCAAAGATATTCCAACTACTAGGTAACAATTTCTTAGTAAAACACTAACTAGTGTCATATTTTAGGCTAAGTGTCCCCCTTCTCGTTCTTGTAAAAGAAAGTTTTTGTTATTATATAATTGTTAAATAAAAAGTGTGATATTTTTTTGGACAGAATAAAAAGGAAGAGTGTTACATAAATTGAGACGGATGGAGTGATAATTTATTTCAAATATTCCAAAAGGCCATGTCCGACACACGTTGTGCTTCTAAAGAAGTTTTTATGTTAAATAAGACAATTAAAGCATGTTCCTTAAATCTGAGCTAATTAGCTCACATCTTTTTCTTTTCAATATTAATTTATTTCAAAGATTCTAATAGTAGCTAATCATCAGGTTAAATAGGAATTAAAGCATGCATGTGATTTAAATATTAGTATAGCTCACATCTCCTGACGGTCAGTTGAAGCATATATGCATGTGCCTTCAATAGCAGCTTTTTAGCTAACATTAAATAGGAATTAAAGCATGGATGTGGCTAAAATATTAGTAGCTCACATCTGTTGACTGTTAATTACTATAACACTATTTTATTGGAAAAATAGAGTACGTTATCGAATCGAGATCCTCTCTTTACTGAAATATCATACTAGATTCATAGTAGTATATTCATCAATAAGTAATAGCTAGAGCTAGACATTAAATTAAGAAACTGGATCCATGGAGTATCTCCTTTATATATGGTAGTTATATCAATGGAGAAGTTGTATCATAGCCATCAAGATCAAAAGGTTTAATTAACTTTTAAATTCTCAAATTAACCCTTCATTTCACCAAAAAATGGGCTCTTCTTCCCCTTCCATAGTTAGTCGGTTCTCTCAAAATTCCAAAGAAATGAGCAAGAAATACGAAGAGATAATATCAACCCTCCCCAAAGTAGAACCTGCCGATCCTTATCTCACCCGCCAATACAAAGGTTTTTGGCTCCCTTCTAGCTCCATAGAAGCAGCTTTATCTTTGTCAGAAAACTATAAGGCTCAACCCTCCGATATTTATCTTTGTAGTTTTCCAAAAACAGGTACCACTTGGCTTAAGTCCTTGACTTTCTCTATTATGACAAGAGATAAGTTTGATGATCCCACAAATCCTTTACTCAATAAGGTACCTCATGATTGTGTAAGGTCCTTGGAAGTTGAGTATCTCTTCAACTTTGCTTCTTTGGACAATGAGATGCCACTATTGGCCTCACATCTTCCTTATACTTGCCTTCCACCATCTATATTAGAGTCGGATTGCAAGATTATCTACGTATGTAGGGAACCAAAAGACACCTTTGTTTCTTGGTGGCATTTTGGACAAAAGCAACTTCAAACCTTTGGCGCAGCTGATGGAGCTCCAACACTTGAACAAGAGTTTCAGTGGTTCCATGATGGCCAATCCATGTATGGACCATATTGGGACCATGTTGTGGAATTTTGGAAAGCAAGCTTGGAGAGACCCGATAAAGTGTTTTTTATTAAGTACGAGGACTTGAAGAGTGACACACTGTGCTATGTGAAGAAGCTGGCTGAGTTTATGGGGAAACCTTTCTCTAAGGAGGAAGAGGATCAAGGTGTGCCTGAAAAAATAATGGCACGTTGCAGTATCAAAAGTTTGAAAAATTTAGAGGTGAATAATAGCGGGTGGTTTGACCTAAATCCTCACAAAATTCATAATAGTTCCTTTTTCCGCAAAGGAGAAACGGGAGATTGGAAGAATCTTTTAACAGAGGATATGGCAAAATCTATTGACAACATAACACGCGAAAAGTTTCAATCTGTGGGCTTGACATTCCCAATTTCAGCACCATGCGAGAACAATAAGGATTAGGAGAAACGAATTTTTACAAGGCTGCATTATGTTTTTCATAATCTTGTCTGTATTGATTCTTCTTGGGTTCTCTTCCCCTATGTTCTTGATGTGTGTTTTTTGTTTTCGCTATGGTTGGCAATAAATTTGTTACTACTTTGAGATGTCCTAATTTGGTTATCCAATTTTCACTAAACATGAATTGTACTACATGAATTATGAGATATTGTGAAGTTAAATATTCAATTAACTACAACAAAAACATACACAGTATGATCCTACAAGTGGGTATGCGGAAGGTGAGATATACGCAGACGTTATCCATACCTCTAGTGAGATGGAAAGGTTGTTTCTATTGGAACCTCGACTCAAGAAAAATAGTTTTGAAAACGGGGTTGGAAGAGATAAGGAAAAAAGAGAAGAATAAAATGCATAAATAGAAATACTAAGTTGAAGGAAAATAATAAGATCAAAATACACTCAGCGCTCCGTAGACTAAACACTGGCAATTCCTCCTCGGTGTACCTTAACCTTTCGTAGACTCGGTACTGCCAGCCTCTCGCACCTCCTCACTAAGACGTCTATGTTCATCCTTCTCACATATCCGAACTATCTCAGCCTCGCTTCTCAGATTTCGTCCACGACTGAGACCACTCCCACCTTGTCCAGTATGACTTCATTCGTAATTTTACTTTTCAAACAAGTGTACCCACATATCCATCTGATTAAGCATCCTTATTTTGGTTACTTGTATCTTCTGAATGTGGGTGTTGTTGACTGGCAAACACTCAGCCATGTACAATATAGTTTGTCTAACCACCATCCTATAGAACTCACCATTGCCTAATGTTGATGACCTGATGAGGGAAGTCTGAGTACCTCATACTATATGAAAGCTTGGAGAATGCTAGCACCAAGGACTAGAATCTTCAGGGAAGTTTTCTTTACCTTGCGCTTTCTTATTTTTAGCACTGAGGACAGTGCTTAGTTTAAGTGTGGGGTGGGGAACTACCCTTTATCTATTTTTGAGGTTAGGATGCATGTACCGTAGGTTTTTCTTTTGTCACTTGACTTTATTTTTATTTGTTTCTTGCTTTAATATATGAAAAAAAAAAAAATTTAGAAAACCAATGAAAAATTCCAAAAAGATTTTTCTTTTAGTTTTATTAGTGGTACATGTCATCCGCCCCGTGGTTTTTCTTATGGCCTCGGTTCTTTTCCACGGGGAGGCCTTTGAACCGGGTAGTTTTTTTTATTTTTAGGATTAGGATAGTTAGTATAGGTGACCCTAGACGAAAGGAATAGGTAGAATGCTAGGTGCCTTTGATGTGTTTGATACCGATGGACTTGGACTTGATTGCATGTGCTATTTGTGGTGTCCTTGGGTTTTAATTGTGATGCATGCCTAGGAAAAAAATTGGAACGACCCCCTTGAGATGCTTGAGTCCGCTTGCTTGACTTGATTGCTATCCTTTGTGCATTAGTGCTTAAATTTCCACAAGTTGCATTCTAGATGCTTGATTGGGAGTTGTTGATGGAGCCATTTTGTGTGGACCATGTGCTATGTGTGTGTGAGGCATATTCTTGTTTACTCCATGTTGCATGTTAATGTCTAGAACTTGCCCCGTGTGTGTGCAAAGCGAAATCCTAGGTTTGCTCTAGTTGGGAAATGATACAAGGCCTTCTTTTGATTTGCCTACCCTTACATATATACCTTGAAAAAAAAAATTGTTGTTGTGGTTTGAATTGACCCTTTTTGTTGGCACCCACACCCCGAGCCTACCCATTTGTTCTAAATTGTCTCTTTTGGCCCTTTACTCCTTAAGCACTTTAGTGATATTGTGTGTTATGTTGGAGTTGTGGTTGGAATTGGGAGGTTTTTGAGTGGAGCTAATGAAGGGGAATAATTGAAAATTTGTGAAGTAGTGAAAGGCATTGGCAAGGTTGGATGAAATTGAAATAAGAAAAGAAAAAAAAAAGAGCAAAGTTGAAAAGAAAAGAAAAAATTGTGGAAAAAAAAAGAAATAAAGAGAAAAAGATATCCATTCCTTGCTAGTGTGTGCTTAAAAGAAAAATTGCTACTTGTTGAGAAGGTGTATGCGTAGAAGTTGTTGATTTGGGTGGCTTGATGAGATTGATGATTAATTTTAAATTGTGATGTATTAAAGTGCTTAGGGAGGTAGTCACTATTACCATATGTATCCTACCCGCCCCGTAGCCTACATTACGACCTTTCTAAAGCCCTAATTAATCCCGATTGGAGTGAGCTTACATTAGTGGAGTTCTACACTACGGGCAAGCCTATGGTACGTTGTGTGTGACATGTGAGCCTTTCATGAGAGTGAGTGAATTCATTTGTTGTTGCCCCCGTTCTATTCATGATACTTGCTTTTGTGTGTGATCTTTGGGGGGCACTCTTTTGCTTCATATTGGTGAGGGCGCATGGTTTGCATGAAGTAGGTGAAGTTGATGGTTTTTGATTGAGTAGATAGGTGTGATTTTGTGGGAGCATGGTACATTAAGTTGAGTTTTGTGCATTTGAGCTATTTTGGGGTGGTTGTTCTCATATTTTTGGTTTTGGAAAATTATTGGCATGTTGTGGATCCATAGTAGTCATCTGTGTATTGGTTCAATGGTCGGTATCAACCATGGTCATAGGCAGACCTGTTTTACCTAGGTTGGGAAGTTAGTTGTGACTTGCTCGAGGGCGAGCAAAGGTCCAAGTGTGGGGTGGTGATGTTTGGCATTTTATGCCTATATTTCCTTAATATTTCCTCACGTTTTACTACTTTATTCGCTCGTTTTATAGTTTGTGACTATGGTTTTACACTGATTTTATGTCGTGCGTGTGTAGGTTGTTACGCAATGTAATTGGATCTTTTAAGAGCATGATTGAGCAAGAAAAGATTGGATTTTGATTGAGGATTGGATCGAGCACACGAAGGCACGACACGAGCGAGCAAAGGAGCGAGAAAACACGAAAATTGGCCTGGCGCTGTAGGGCATGCCCCGCGGGCCCCACCGCGCCCAGTGTCCCTGCGCCTTTTCTTGTGCGACGCAGCCCAAAAGCGTGAGACTTTCGACGTCTTCTGCCTAGTGTTGCGCGATCGGGGGCGCGGGGCGCCCGCTATGGCGCCCCTAGAGCGAATTTTGATGTCCTATTTCGTCTAGGATTGGGTCTAACTTATTACTAGGTGTTTGTAAACTCTATAAATACTCTTTTACTTAGTTTTTCATAGGAGTTCAGACTTTGGAGCAAGTTTTGGAGGAGAGGGGAGGAGCCCTAGATGTCTTCTACACAAGTTCTTTCTCTCTTTCTCTTATTCTTCTCTTTAATTCTATAGCTTGTTTGTTCTAGGGTTAGAGTAAATACATGAAGGTTGATGTTTGAAAGTTGATTTCTATATATTGATTTACCATTACAGATTGTTTATTATTTCTTGATCATAATTGTTTGATTATTGAGGCCTGATAATTGAACACTATCTATGGTTTTTAGATTGAACTCGAAAGAGGGAATTTAATTACGTAATAAGAAAGAATAGGGCTTGATTGTGAACCCGGGCATCGGGGAACCAATTTGTGAGTAGGATAGACATATACTTGCTCGCCTAGCTTAACTAATCACAGAATTCGTTAATGCGTGCACGTGATTCAACCCATAGACATATAGGGATTGGAGTAGCCTGCATAGACCGTGAAGAATCGAAAGGTTTTCATGGGTACAATTAACCTGTAGTTAGCAATCTAGGAAATCAAGAAGTAGAATCAACTGGAAAACTCAACTGGATTGTTCGTAACTCTGACCCGGGACAGTCATCTTTTATTGATAACAACCCATAAATTGCTCTGTTACTTAATCTCAATTACTTGCTTTAATTATTGTTTTAGTTAGTAAAATCTCACCCATTGGAAAAAGATCCCTGAATAGTTTTTAAGAAATTGTTTGCTAGGATTCAGTCTGAATAGTCCTCGTGGGAACGATACTCTACTTATCACTTTATTACTTGTCGACCACGTATACTTGCGTGTGCGTTTGGGAGCAACAATGAGTTCTGCACGCATTAACGAATTCATTGATGCATACAACCTCTTTAACCTTGGTATAAGAGGTAAGTAATGCATCGCTTTTACTGGGACCTGTTTCTGTCTAGAATTTTTGACTGGCTTGTAGCGAGCCTCACCGCAAAACGTACAAAATTGCTTATCTTTGTTTTCTTTGTAGTATAACATGCAACCTTTTTTACAGCAGTGAATTCTTTCTGAAGATAGCCCTAAAAACGAAACCAACTTTTTTGCATCGTAGTACGAGGAAGGCAATCCCAAGTTACTTATTTTTAGTTCATTCAAGAGTCCATTGATCTCATCCATGCCTCCTTGAGAATGTTATAATCTGATTTAATACTAAGCAACCTAACTGCCACCGACAGCTTTGAATGACTTGCCCCCTCGTAAAATGGGCGACTTGCTTCTTCCAACTGTTCATAGAAGAGTTTAGTCTCATTATTGGGAATCTCCTCAACATTCGGTTGAGAGGGCTCCCCTTGGTACATTCCAAACGCATCATTCAACATCTCATTCATAGGATAGTTATACCCGACATAGTCATTTTGGAAGTTCTCTCTATGGACACTAGGGTTACACTCTCCATGTGCAGTCCAAACAAAATAATTTGGCATAAATCCTTTTCTATAAAGGTGCAACACGACATTTTCAATTGGTTGCACGTGGCTACACTTGCATTTCACACAAGGACATTTGATTGACCCCCCTCGTATATATTCAGGAAGTAATTTAGCTTTAGCAATAAACCCGTCAACCCCATCTACATAACTTTTCCTCAAACCCATATTTTCATAGAACATATTGTACATCCAACTACGATTTTCATCATGTTCCATCTACAAAAGTTGCAAACAAATAAATATAAATCAATGCAACAAATTATAGCAATTTTTCTAGCAAACTATAGCTGTATAACATTATTGTTAAATTATGTTGTGTATTAATTTTTTAATTAACTAACTAAATCAAACTCCCTACATTTATTTGTCATGTTCAATAACATTGTTCTTAATTATTTCTTTCTAATTATTCTTGAATTAAATTTATCTACTTTATATTATTTTTCTAACTATTTCTAAATTTCCAAGAACTAATGACATTTAATTTCTAATAATCCAGTCTAACAAATATTAAACAAGTATACAAACATGATAGGATTATATAATAAATTCAATATTGATAATGGAGTGTCAAAGTTGGTATTGAGGTGGGCAAAATGGGGGCCGAATTCATGGATGGACAAAATGGGGAGGGAAAAATAATTTGAATTATAGCTAAAAATAATGGGGAAGATGAAGAAAAAAATTACTTGAATAAATTGGGGATGATTGGGGATGTTTTTGCTGGGGAGGGAGCAACTTCGCCGTGGAGGGAGCAAATTCGTCGGAGGGAGCAATGACTGCTTTGGGGAGGGGGTTTTTAATTTTGGGGAGAGGATACTGAATCTGGAAGAAGAAGCGGGTTATAATTATGAGTTGGAGACGGAATTAATTCCGTTTCCAACTCTAAAAAAATTAATTATTTTTTTATTCTTTCACTTATTGGAGACGGATTGGAGGCGGAATTCCCTCTCCAATCAGTTGGAAAGGGAATTCCGTCTCCAACCTCTTTGTAGCATTTTCACCGATTTCTAGTAGTGTTTCTTATCACATAGAACACCGGAACCGATCCTCCATTTGATCCAACCTTCTCCTATACGATCTGACATTATCGTCAATCTCTCGATCTCCTTAGAGTATTGACCCAAGATACTTAAAGCTCTTTTCTTGGGGATGATTTGTGTATCAAGTGTTACTTCCACATCAGACTCCTGTGGTGCATCACTAAACTTGCACTCCATACACTCCATTTTCATCCTACTCAGCTTGAAATCTTTAAACTCAAGAGTTTGTCTCCAAACCTCCATTTTATTATTAACTCCAACGCGTGTCTCGTCAACCAAAACTATGTCATCTACAAGTAACATATACCATGCTACCTCTCCTTCAATACAATATGTAAATTCATTCCGTGCGAAAAATAAATTTCCCTAAATAGCTTTTCTTTAAGAAATAGAAGTATGAATAAAGGAGTAGCATTCATATGTTCTATTTTTATAATATTTAAAAGTGGTGCTCATGCCATCTCAATTAAAAAAAAAATTAATACACGGCATGAAACTGATAAATATGCATGAATAGTGGAAACTTGATTTCAAAAGGAAAAGTAATACTTAACATAATCTCTTGGGAAATTAATTTAATGAAAAATGAACAAAATTGTCCCTCAACTATTGAAAATAAATGAAGTAAATTATATCGGTGGTCATTCAACTTTATTCTAATTACTCAAAAGTCACTTATTTTTATTTTGTTACCTAAAAGTCATCTAACAATGTCTTCATTACCAAAAAAATAATTATGTTTGTTTTGTAATTTAAAATCATCTAATAATATCTTAAATACCCAAAAATTACTTATATATATGCTAATAATGTGATGTCCACTTAACCCTTTAACCCTTCAATTTGTGAAAGAATACTCTCTTCAACTTTTAAAATTGACGATATACTCCCTAAATCTCAAATCAACGGTAAAATTGAGATTTCAAACGTAATCAAGGGATGAAATATTTATTTGATGTAGTTGGTGTAGTAAATTTAGTGTGATATCAGACACAAGTACTGATTTGGGAAGTTTGTATTTGAGCTATTGTGGTAATTTCTTTGAAGGAAAGCCATATTTTTATCTACTCAAGGAAGGTACGTCCGAAATCCTTTGATTCTAGAAAACTTAAAAAATGCAGTGTTGTAATGTCCTAATTCTCTAATACGATTTTGCGTTAATTTTGACAACAAGAATTTTGCTACAATATATATGTCTACATATTATTTTTTCTAATAAAAAGAGATATTAGTAGAATCATTATAAATATTATTAGGACAATTACTGTTGTTGTTGTTGTTGGTGCTGCTGGTGCGGACCAAGAAAAGAAGAGATTTATGATTATGGTATATCAATTTATGAAATACTATTTTATACATAATATTTAGTATACCTTGCTTCCTCTCAAAGATATTCCAACTACTAGGTAACAATTTCTTAGTAAAACACTAACTAGTGTCATATTTTATGCTAAGTGTCCCCCTTCTCGTTCTTGTAAAAGAAAGTTTTTGTTATTATATAATTGTTAAATAAAAAGTGTGATATTTTTTTGGACAGAATAAAAAGGAAGAGTGTTACATAAATTGAGACGGATGGAGTGATAATTTATTTCAAATATTCCAAAAGGCCATGTCCGACACACGTTGTGCTTCTAAAGAAGTTTTTATGTTAAATAAGACAATTAAAGCATGTTCCTTAAATTTGAGCTAATTAGCTCACATCTTTTTCTTTTCAATATTAATTTATTTCAAAGATTCTAATAGTAGCTAATCATCAGGTTAAATAGGAATTAAAGCATGCATGTGATTTAAATATTAGTATAGCTCACATCTCCTGACGGTCAGTTGAAGCATATATGCATGTGCCTTCAATAGCAGCTTTTTAGCTAACATTAAATAGGAATTAAAGCATGGATGTGGCTAAAATATTAGTAGCTCACATCTGTTGACTGTTAATTACTATAACACTATTTTATTGGAAAAATAGAGTACGTTATCGAATCGAGATCCTCTCTTTACTGAAATATCATACTAGATTCATAGTAGTATATTCATCAATAAGTAATAGCTAGAGCTAGACATTAAATTAAGAAACTGGATCCATGGAGTATCTCCTTTATATATGGTAGTTATATCAATGGAGAAGTTGTATCATAGCCATCAAGATCAAAAGGTTTAATTAACTTTTAAATTCTCAAATTAACCCTTCATTTCACCAAAAAATGGGCTCTTCTTCCCCTTCCATAGTTAGTCGGTTCTCTCAAAATTCCAAAGAAATGAGCAAGAAATACGAAGAGATAATATCAACCCTCCCCAAAGTAGAACCTGCCGATCCTTATCTCACCCGCCAATACAAAGGTTTTTGGCTCCCTTCTAGCTCCATAGAAGCAGCTTTATCTTTGTCAGAAAACTATAAGGCTCAACCCTCCGACATTTATCTTTGTAGTTTTCCAAAAACAGGTACCACTTGGCTTAAGTCCTTGACTTTCTCTATTATGACAAGAGATAAGTTTGATGATCCCACAAATCCTTTACTCAATAAGGTACCTCATGATTGTGTAAGGTCCTTGGAAGTTGAGTATCTCTTCAACTTTGCTTCTTTGGACAATGAGATGCCACTATTGGCCTCACATCTTCCTTATACTTGCCTTCCACCATCTATATTAGAGTCGGATTGCAAGATTATCTACGTATGTAGGGAACCAAAAGACACCTTTGTTTCTTGGTGGCATTTTGGACAAAAGCAACTTCAAACCTTTGGCGTAGCTGATGGAGCTCCTACACTTGAACAAGAGTTTCAGTGGTTCCATGATGGCCAATCCATGTATGGACCATATTGGGACCATGTTGTGGAATTTTGGAAAGCAAGCTTGGAGAGACCCGATAAAGTGTTTTTTATTAAGTACGAGGACTTGAAGAGTGACACACTGTGCTATGTGAAGAAGCTGGCTGAGTTTATGGGGAAACCTTTCTCTAAGGAGGAAGAGGATCAAGGTGTGCCTGAAAAAATAATGGCACGTTGCAGTATCAAAAGTTTGAAAAATTTAGAGGTGAATAACAGCGGGTGGTTTGACCTAAATCCTCACAAAATTCATAATAGTTCCTTTTTCCGCAAAGGAGAAACGGGAGATTGGAAGAATCTTTTAACAGAGGATATGGCAAAATCTATTGACAACATAACACGCGAAAAGTTTCAATCTGTGGGCTTGACATTCCCAATTTCAGCACCATGCGAGAACAATAAGGATTAGGAGAAACGAATTTTACAAGGCTGCATTATGTTTTTCATATAATCTTGTCTGTATTGATTCTTCTTGGGTTCTCTTCCCCTATGTTGTTGATGTCTGTTTTTTGTTTTCGCTATGGTTGGCAATAAATTTGTTACTACTTTGAGATGTCCTAATTTGGTTATCCAATTTTCACTAAACATGAATTGTACTACATGAAATTATGAGATATTGTGAAGTTAAATATTCAATTAACTACAACAAAAACATACACAGTATGATCCTACAAGTGGGTCTGCGGAAGGTGAGATATACGCAGACCTTATTCATACCTCTAGTGAGATGGAAATGTTGTTTCCGTTGGAACCTCGGCTCAAGAAAAATAGTTTTGAAAATAAGGTTGGAAGAGATAAGGAAAAAAGAGAAAAATAAAATGCATAAATAGAAATACTAAGTTGAAGGAAAATAATAAGATCAAAATACAGTCTGCGCTTTGTAGACTAAACACTGGCAATTCCTCCTCGGTGTACCTTTACCTTTCCGTAGACTCGGTATTGCCAGCCTCTCGCACCTCCTCACTAAGGCGTCTATGTTCATCCTTCTCACATATCCGAATTATCTCAGCCTTGCTTCTCACATTTTGTCCACGACTGAGACCATTCCCACCTTGTCCCGTATGACTTCATTCCTAATTTTACTTTTCAAACAAGTGTACCCAACTACCCACATATCCATCTGATTAAGCATCCTCATTTTGGCTACTTGTATCTTCTGAATGTGGGTGTTGTTGACTGGCAAACACTCAGCCATGTACAACATAGCCTGTCTAACCACCATCCTATAGAATTTACAGTTAAATCTAGGTGGCACTTTCTTATCACATAGAACACCGGAACCGATCCTCCATTTGATCCAACCTTCTCCTATATGATCTGACATTATCGTCAATCTCTCGATCTCCTTGGAGTATTAGACCCAAGATACTTAAAGCTCTTTTCTTGGGGATGACTTGTGTATCAAGTGTTACTTCCACATCAGACTCCTGTGGTGCATCACTAAACTTGCACTCCATGCACTCCATTTTTATCCTACTCACCTTGAAATCTTTAAACTCAAGAGTTTGTCTCCAAACCTCCATTTTATTATTAACTCCAACGCGTGTCTTGTCAACCAAAATTATGTCACCTACAAATAACATATACCATGCTACCTCTCCTTCAATACAATATGTAAATTCATTCAGTGCGAAAAATAAATTTCCCTAAATAGCTTTTCTTTAAGAAATAGAAGTATGAATAAAGGAGTAGCATTCATATGTTCTATTTTTATAATATTTAAAAGTGGTGTTCATGCCATCTCAATTAAAAAAAGATAATACACGGCATGAAACTGATAAATATGCATGAATAGTGGAAACTTGATTTCAAAAGGAAAAGTAATACTTACCATAATCTCTTGGGAAATTAATTGAATGAAAAAAGAACAAAATTGTCCCTCAACTATTGAAAATAAATGAAATAAATTATACCGGTGGTCATTCAACTTTATTCTAATTACTTAAAAATCACTTATCTTTATTTTGTTACCTAAAAGTCATCTAACAATGTCTTCATTACCAAAAAAATAATTATGTTTGTTTTGTAATTTAAAATCATCTAATAATATCTTAAATACCCAAAAATTACTTATATATATGCTAATAATGTGATGTCCACTTAACCCTTTAACCCTTCAGTTTGTGAAAGAATACTCCCTTCAACTTTTAAAATTGACGATATACTCCCTAAATCTCAAATCAACGGTAAAATTGAGATTTCAAACGTAATCAAGGGATGAAATATTTATTTGATGTAGTTGGTGTAGTAAATTTAGTGTGATATCAGACACAAGTACTGATTTGGGAAGTTTGTATTTGAGCTATTGTGGTAATTTCTTTGAAGGAAAGCCATATTTCTATCTACTCAAGGAAGGTACGTTCGAAATCCTTTGATTCTAGAAAACTTAAAAAATACAGTGTTGTAATGTCCTAATTCTCTAATACGATTTTGAGTTAATTTTGACAACAAGAATTTTGCTACAATATATATGTCTACATATTATTTTTTCTAATAAAAGGAGATATTACTAGAATCATTATAAATATTATTATTACTATTACTGTTGTTGTTGTTGTTGTTGTTGTTGTTGTTGTTGTTGTTGTTGTTGTGCGGACCGAGAAAAGGAGAGATTCATGATTATGGTATATCAATTTATGAAATACTATTTATACATAATATTTAGTATACCTTGCTTCCTCTCCAAGATATTCCAACTACTAGGTTACAATTTCTTAGTAAAACACTAACCAGTGTCATATTTTATGTAAGTGTCCCCCTTCTCGTTCTTGTAAAAGAAAGTTTTTGTTATTTTATAGTTGTTAAATAAAGAAGTGTGATATTTTTGGACAGAATAAAAAGGAAGAGTGTTACATAAATTGAGACGGATGGAGTAGTAATTTATTTCAAATATTCCAAAAGGCCATGTCCGACACACGTTGTGCTTCTAAAGAAGTTTTTAGGTTAAATAAGACAATTAAAGCATGTTCCTTAAATTTGAGCTAATTAGCTCACATCTTTTGCTTTTCAATATTATAGTAGTAGTAATTTATTTCAAAGATTCTAATAGTAGCTAATCATCAAGTTAAATAGGAATTAAAGCATGCATGTGATTTAAATACTAATAGCTCACATCTGCTGACGGTCAGTTGAAGCATATATGCATGTGCCTTCAATAGCAGCTTTTTAGCTAACATTAAATAGGAATTAAAGCATGCATGTGGCTTAAATATTAGTAGCTCACATCTGTTGACTGTTAATTATAGCATATATGCATGTGCCTTCAATAGAGCTTTTCAGCTAATAAATATGCGCTTAAACTTATATTTAGCTTGTATACGTGTATGATAAAGATGTGTTTAGTGTGTCATATATCTTAAAAAGAAAAGTAAAGATGACAGACTTTCAGTTTGCTTGTATATACAATACTTCATCTATTTTAATTTATACTAATATATTGGATTTGACACAAAATTTAATAAAATAAAAAAGATTTTTAAAATTTGTGGTCTAAAATAAATCATTGATATTTTTATGGCTATAAATCATTTTATTAATGACACAGTGATAAATTTGATGTTAAATTATTTTACATTTAAAAATAGATCATTATTTTAACAGACTAAAAAGGAAATAGGTTCGCATAAACTTAAACGATCGAGAAGGATACTATTTAAAGATATTTTGTACAGAGCACGGGAGGGCGTTCTCTTTTGTGTACATTGTAAACGTTTAGCAACTGTGCAGCGGCAAATGTTGTCCTAATTGATTTTGATTTTCTGAATAATGGAGTAATAGAAATACTCCCTCTGTCCCATTTTATTTGTCATACTTTTCTTATTTGTCCGTCCCAAAAAGATTGTCATATTTTTAAATTTGGCAATAATTCAACTCTAAAGTTACTTTTTGACTCATTTATAGCCACACAAATATTCATAGCTCATTTTAGACTACAAATTTAAAAAAAATTTTACTTTATTAAATTTTATGTCAAGTCAAACTAAGACAAATAAATTGGTACGGAGGGAGTAGCGTAAGTGTGAAGTCGTCAAAGAGCACAAATATTCACGAAAGGGCATCCAATTGATATTGTTAGCCTGTAAATAGCATCAGGAGAAAGAGCGCCCACCGTTCAGTTTTAGCATGAAGTGTGTGTAATAAATAGTCAATATTAGAGCCGTATGGAGACAAAAATAAATCTTTTAAAAGTGAAACTGACATAGCACGGGCCAATATGTCCTAGTAAATGCAACTTTAGCCGTGCAATAATTTTAGTAGGAAAAAGGTCGATTATGGTCTAGCCAAATGAATTAAATACACGTGTATTATAAAGGATGACAAAACAAACTGTAAATTTGCACTCTGCAAAGGCAAAAGTTGTCCTAATTGATTTTGATTTTCTGAATAATTGAAATAGCACAAGTGTAAACCTTAAAAATCACAAAAATTCAAGAAGTCAGTGCGGTAGTTTCTTAGAGCCTGTTTGGCCAAGCTTTTGGGGATCCAGGACTACTTATTTTTCACCAAAAATGCTTACTTTGAAATTTTGGAGTGTTTGGCCAAGCTTTTAGGGAAAAAATAAGTGTTTTTGAGCAGCAGCAAAAGCTGTTTTCTGTTGTGGAGAAGAAACTGAAAAAAGTATTTTCTTGAAAATAAGTACTTTAGATTATTCGGGACAAAAATATCCATTTCAAACTTCCATATTTAATCAAATTAATATTATTATATATCCATTTTCGTAATTTGGTAATTTTATAAAATATTAATCAAATACAAATTAATAACAAAAGCACTTCTCTAAAATTTGGTCAAACACAAATTGCTTATCTCGTAAAATACTTCTTTGAAAAGTACTTTTAATTTTAAAAAAAAAATACTTTTCAAAATAAGCTGATTTTGACAGCTTGGCCAAACAGGCTCTGCCAATTGCAAATCTACCAAATGACGATAGGGCCTCCAAAATGTTATTACTCCTCGTCTCACTTATCTATCATGTTTTCATCTTACACTTCTTTAAGAAAATATCGATAATGAATTTTTTATTATTTTAACCTCATCATTTTCTTTATTATTTTGTCTTGATTAGTTTTAATAATAACCATGACAAATAAATATACGATTGGAGTGCTAGTGTAGGTCCATTACATCAGTAGAAAGAGGCCCACCGTTCAATTTTATCATGAAATCGGTGCATTAAATCCTCAACATATAGCCATAGAGAGACATAATAAATTTTTTAAAGGTGAAAAATTACATATAGTATGTACTAACACTTAACAGCACACATTTTGAAGTGGAGCCGTGCTAGTCCCTCTTATAAGAAGCAGAGAAGAGAAGAGGAGATACTCCAATCGATATACAGTTGCTAAAAAGCCTTGATACTTTTAAAGTCTTTCTTCTTCTTTCTTTTATCGTATTTTCGATTTCTAATATCCTATTTCTTTCTTTACTTCACTAATAATCAATGGTATTAAACGATATGAAAATTCCCACCATAGATTTGAGCAAGGTTGACCAGCTAAAACCAGGTAGTGAACAATGGGAGTCCACAAAAACTCAAGTTTTCCAAGCTTTGCAAGACTATGGTTGTTTTGAAGCAATATATGATAAGGTCCCTCGAGAAGCCATGTTTGATATGTCAAAACAAATCTTTGAATTTCCATTGGAGACTAAAGTGAAATGCAAGACAACCAAACCCATGCAAGGCTACTTGGGACAATTTCCAAGTCTCCCATTTTATGAGAGTTTGGGTATTGCTGATGTGCTCAATAAAGAATGTGTTGACGCTGTTGCCGATATCTTCTGGCCTGATGGAAATCCTGACTTATAGTATGTCTACTTCTTTTACATTAATTAATTTTTCATTTTCCTTGTGCATTTGGTACGGTAGAAATTTTGTCCGTTTTCATAAGAAAGTCATGCTCGTATAGAGTTACTAGAACATGTTTCAATGAGAAAAGATTAATAGAGAAGTCAATTCTTCAGCATAAAATTTAGGATTAGTTTTAGAGATCAGCCACAAAATTGGTGCCGTAGTACTAATTTTTCTTGTGCTTAGAATATTTCACTTACCTTAGTTCTCTTGCTCTGATGTTTTTGAAACAGAGCATGGTTACTTTGTAATATTCCTACTCTTACCTTTTGTATATCTATTACTGATAGTACTAAGATTTCCCCAGATACCCCAATTAAATTTTTTATATTACAGAACTTAATGTACCTGCCACTCGCTATTGATAATCTCTGCTGACTAGAGGAGTTTAGTTGGTTACCGAATAAGTTGAATGCATATAGAAATTGGGCACAACTTAAAGAGCTCATCTATGTATCCCGTCTCTGTTAAAATATAAGTAAATCCTTTTGGTGGAAAATCTATTTTAGTATGATTATATATAGCTTTACTCTAGATTATTATTATATTAATTGCCTTGGAAATCATTGATTTTGAAAAGCTTAGCTAGGTTTGATGTTTATATATTTGTGTTGCATATTATCGCATTGCATTAGTATTTCTTCAAGTTTTATGTACATATTTTTAATTTAGCATTACACCATAACAATTTTGCAGCAATGTGCTCAAGTCCTACTCAATGCCACTCGTGGAGTTGACTGAAACGATAAAAAAGATGGTTTTGGAGAGTTTGAAGCTAACAAAGTACATGGATGAATTCTTGGATTCCTACTTTTTCAATTTTCGATTAACTCATTACAGTGCGAGGGAACGTGATGATGGTAGTAAACTTGGATTGAGTGCCCACACGGATTATGGCTTCTTGACCATAATATCGCAAAATAGTGTAAATGGATTGCAGGTTCAAAAGAAAAATGGAGAGTGGATTGATGTTAACCTTGCACCAAATTCGCTCTTTGTTCTGTCAGGGGATTCCTTCATGGTAAGTGTTACTATTACTATTAATTTATTTCCAGGTTTATAGTGGAGTAATAGTTTAGCTTTACAGTAGAATATTAGTAGTTCTTTGTGCATTGTAATACCAATATTTGTGCTTAAAGAAAACTTTATGCAAATATATGTAATTGATACAGGCATGGACAAATGGTAGGGTGCATTCTCCTATCCACAGGGTAACATTGACCGATAATAGTGAAAGATTCTCCATTCCAATATTTTCAGTACCAAAATCAGGTTATACTGTGAAAGCCCCAAAAGAAGCTGTGGATGAAGAACACCCTTTACTCTTCAAACCTTATAACTTTCTAGAATTGTATGCGTTTATCATGTCCGAAGTTGGGATTAGAGCTGGTTCTGCTGTTTTCAAGACTTATTGTGCTGTCTGATCAACTGCTGCAGTACCTTCCTATGCATCCAGCTTTGTATGTTTTATGGGTCTCATTATAAGATCATCCAGCTTTGTTATGATTTGTAATAAGTATTTCATACTTTCAATGATACTCTAATTATAAACAAATAAGGTGTCAAATAATGGCTCAACTATATCTTTCAAATTTCCCTGCAAGAATATTCTTAACATTTTATTTGTGACGCTCTAAAGGACATTCTGTTAGGGTTTTTTATACAAATATACAAATTGTTAGTCTTAATTACAAAAAAAATAACAATATTTTTCAAATTACAACACATAACAATATTTTTCCTAGCACATTTTACAATAGCCAAATTTCATTTTCCCAAATTTCATCTCACTTTAATCTCTCTCCTCCCATAGCTTAGAATTGAGTTTACCCCCCCCCCTTAAAACGAACGCCCCATGACCCCCACCTCCAACCCCACCACCTCAGCGTCCATCACCCCACTCCCCCATATCTCCTTCAACCTAGCTGAGATACAACCCCCGGACGCTGCCATCACCTCCAGCCCCACCACGCAGCATCATCACCCCCACCCCTAGATCCAATAACATAGCCTACAAAAAATAGTTCAGAAACAGAAACGGGTCCATCGGAGTAGTACGAAGTCAGTGAGGGAGATGAAATCGAGACAACGGAGATCAGGATAGGGGGGTTAAGGAACGGGCAGAACGATGGTATTAGTAACCACCAGTAGTGGCAGTGACAGTGGAAACACAACAGGCAGCGAAACAGCGGAGTTGATTCGTAGAAACGATAAGGAGAGGTTACCTGTGAATGAAATGCTAATGTCTCTACTTTTGAAATTGAATTCCGTTCGTGGAATTGACTCCGCGTTAGAGGAACTAATGCTGAAATAGTTGCATAAGCTATTGCTTTGCAAAATAGTTTTGAGGAACTGAATGACTCATGGAATAGCTTAATAAGTGAACTAGGAGTGAAGTACAGTCATCACGGGAAAAGATTAACAACTTTTTACTTTATTGAATACTTGAAATTTTGACTATTGTTTGGAATATGTGATTGTGAACATAAAAGTGGATGTGCACTTTAATGACTGAACAGTGCTGAAACAGTCTGAAAATGGTGTAGAAACAGTTGAAACGGTGCAGAAACAGTTAGATACGGTGCTGCAGAAACAGTGAAAACGGTGTAGAAACAGTTAAGATACGGTGAGATACAATGAGATACATCGAGGATGGGATGAGGAAAAAAGTGAAAAATTGGGGGAAATAATAGGAATAAAAGTAAAATTTGGAGAAATTGTGGGAGGAAAAGTGAAATAGGGTGAAATAGGAGGAGCAAAAGTGATAGTGGAGGAAATAGGAGGAAGAATGTAAGGGTTTGGTATGTTATGGGAAAATATTGCTATGTTTTCTATATTTGTAATTAATTTGTGTTTTACTCTATATAGGATTATTTTGCTAAAATATTGCTATGTTTGGTAATTAAGTTCTAAAACTTGTACTTTATATAAAAGATCCTTTTGTTATTCACCGAAAACTTTAACCAGTTCACTCCCTGAAAAATTATCCACTTTACTACTCTCCTCTTCTCATTTTCTATCCATATTTGGTGAACAACAATTTGCAAAGAAAGTTCTTAAATAATCAGAGCTTTAACTTCAATATTAAGATCTTTTTCAAGTACATAAAATCGTTTGTAAATTTCACCAACAATAACCCCCCCCCCCCCCCCCCCAAACTTCCTCCAATTGGCTATTCCTAGTTTCCTACCAACTAACTAAATGCCCCAAATTTTAGAATATCAAAGTCACATATTTCCACAGCCAACATATGAAAACCAGAGACACTATTAGAGAAATCCCATGATGTTTGCAGCAAATTCATAGAAAAAAACAAGGTAGAAAATATTTATCAAAGAATCAAATAGAAGAAACTAATGAAGTTGAAAAGGATCTCAAGTTGTTCTCAGGTGTAACTTTTCGGTGACCTTCATTTTTCCATTTCAGCCACAAAGGAATGAAAAATTGGGTGAAATGTGAGAACGGATGTATACTTTATTTAGAAAATATCCCACTTACTAGATCTAATAAAGCAAAAATGAATCTTAAAACTTCAAACTCTAGCCTTGCATTAGAAGTTTAAATAGAACACACTGGCTGTGGAAGCTAATAAGATAAATGGAGAATGCAGGACATATCGACGAAAGGAATGAGGAGGGAAAGCTGAGTGGGATTTAAGAGCCCATTTGGGTAAGCTTAAAAATGGCTTATAGTAAGTTTATAAGTCAATTAGTAAATGTTTGACAATTCAAAAATTTATAGACTTATAAGCGTTTATATAATTAAAAATGTCAAAAGTGAGAAGTTAGAATTTACTAACTTCTCAAAAGTGGCTTATAAGTTGTTTAAAATAAGCTCACCCAAACGGGCTCTAATTCTTGAGCCAAAAGACCAAAGCATCAATTTTCTCTAAAGGAAAGTTTAGGAAAAGCAAAAGTGAATAAAATGCTAACATTGTAGAGATCCATTTCTCGTCTCAAAACGCTCCTTTTATGTTTCCAATTTTGCCTTCTTAGCTTTTCTGTAGTTTTTATTTTGTTGACATTAATGACATGACACATGCGAAATTCATGTCTTGATCTAAACACGCGGTCTATATATCTTTATGAACCGTCCGTATTGTGTGGATGAAAATGGTAAAGGAAGGATTGATAGTGAAATAATTGAGAGTTAGTCGATGAACATCCAACGAGGAAGTGTGGAAAGAGAAAAAAAAATATACACAGAAGTTCGATGGCATGTCTTGATCTAGACGCACAATGGCCGAAATGCTCCAATACACACTCGTCAAAAGGTATCATGTGTGATTCCAAGTTAACTTATTTTGTGCATATCAGGATCTAGTTATTCTTGGGTTGGAATGACAAAGAGCTTTCGTTTATATCATTCAAACACCATATCTCAAGTATCTACTCATTACGGAACCTCAGGTGTCAAAGTGTGGATTTCTTATAGTAAAAAAAAAAAAAGGGGACGTTCTATATTTGAAAAGTACGACATAGTAAATATCGTAAAGGCAAATGTAGTAGGGGTTGCAAACCGGATGGTACACAACTTGGTTTTGAAAGATATGACACTAAAAATTGTAGAGCTGGTCGTCTTTCATATCGAGCCATTGAAGCAGCGCGTTATGCTATAATCGGGAACTTTCATCGTGCTATGAGCGGACAATTCCGAAGAAATTGTAAGATATGCCTTGTATTTATTTTGGCGTACCCTTATTTTCAATCATATGTGATTGTAATTGAAAAAATTAGAAAAAAGAAAGTAACACCAAAAAAAAATCTGGCATTAAGTTGCCAAAGCTACGTCTGATCTGATTCCTCACAAAAAGATTCATTAGCATCCTTTCTACATGCAGTCATCTCAGGGGTAAAACTTATTATTCGCATTTTACTTAGCATTCGTTCAGGGGGAAAAACTTAATATTTCATGTTCCTTTGTGTTCATCCCGAGAAAAAGTTCAATATTCTCCTATGTATCATATTTGCATCATATGAAGGATTACACATAATCCAAGAACATACAATTTGCACAGGGTCTAGCCGTATTTGTTTCACTAGTCTACAATACAATCACATGTAATAACATGAACTGTAAAGATTAATTCACAGTCTAAGTCGTACCTGGTTACAGAATAGTTCCAGAATTCGTGGAAGACGCTTTCGTTCTTCGTAGAAATCTACCGTTATAGTTCTTCACATAGAAGAGGAGAGTAATTTTTTGGGAGGAAAGAGAGTTTCGTTCTCTAGAGAAGGAAACCGACTGGTTCTGTTAGTTAGTTACTAACACTAGGATTCTAGTCTTTTATATATATGAAGTGACACAACTCTTCATATAATTTCCTAAGAGACATGTCTTTTCTCTCTTTCCTAAGATATATATATATATATATATATATATATATATATATATATATTATTCGGACGTGGATATGGGTTGACCCACATGGGTGCCCCGTAGCCAATTTCCAACATCTCCCACTCACATATAGTGGGTCAACTCTCATTCCCATTCGTTCTGTAACTTCCATACTTAACGACTAGACCGTGTGACCAGTGCATACTTTGAGAGCGTAGTTGCTATACATCTGTTAGGATAATATAACATCTCGATTAACGGAACCTTGGAGTAGATTGCAGTATGCAGTACCCTAGATCATTTATCGCATTCACATCTCTCACTATCTCTTTGTATTAATTTGAGTTCATCATTATGTTATTATGTTCTTGTCCCAAAGACAAACATAATGGGTCGACCAATGAACACAATTAACGTGATAGTACTCATTAATAATCTTCCTTGTCTCATGAATCTCTTAGTTTGACCTGCTTTTCTAGAAACGTCCCGCCAGACCGAATCATCCATGATCTCTTGGAAACACCCTAAGATAGAAAACACCAAATTGAACCTCGAGAAAATGATCAAAGTCATGAGGGTACACACGATAAACAAGAAGAGATTTAAACTTGTATCGCCCACATGTCACTTTATGCATACGTAGTATGAATCACGTATCACGGTATTGACTCATTTCCCATAGAGCGTATGTCTTTCATAAATTAAATACTGTGCAGATGATAGTTCAGACAACATATGCCTAACTTTGAGTTCATACATCTACTCATACATTTTATCTTTCAGAACTCACATCTGGCATTAAGACGGACTCACATGTAATAAAATATGATTAACCAAAAAAAATGCGGCATTCTTATTATAAACTTCAACTTCAAGCTCTCTATTATTATCACCTCGGATAATAATAAGTTTATAATTGTTTCATCCCTATTAGTCACCTAGACAATAGAGGCGGTTGCCTGTGTGAATAGGCCAACCATTTTGTCTGTCTGATATACTTCAAATTTATGCACTAAACATAAAATCATCCTACGTATATGAACTGACCATAAACAATTTATGCTTCAGCTACATTAACTCCAATAATGCAGTTTTATGTGAACATGTTTGGGAAAATTTAATATAAATACATCAACATCTACCCAAACTCAATGCCTTCACATATCACTCATAAGCACCAAATTTTATGAGTTGCATTATCGAATCTACTATGATATAACGCGTAGAGATAGATCTCATGTTCACTTTTCTATGTACAACTATGTCTCCAACGAAATTATACTTTATATCAATATGGTTTGTCTTCTACTGATATTTGGGACTTTTGTGTAAACTATTGAGACTTGATTATTACAGTTGATTGTCACTAATTCAATATCACTATCAAACACACCCATGTTATCATAAAGACATTTAAGCCAAACAGCTTATAGCACACTTGCTAAAAAATGCTACAAATTCAGCTTCGGTTGTAAAATAAGGCTAATGCTTGTTCTTGCTATTCAACAATGTTCTTGCTATTCAACAATATACACATCGTTATTGTTTAGCAAAGAAGACATACTTAGATTTAGAATTTCTCTCATCTAAATCTTCTTTTCAGTATAGCCTTTGAATTTCAGATCCCTTCCTTAACAACACAAGGATACTTCAGTATCCTTTAACTGCTTTCCAGTATTTCTTTTCTAAGTCAGATTGATAACTGCTAACTAAATAGATATCAGGCATCATGAGGCATATCATATTTTGATGGGTTCACGAGGACACATTCCCATTGGAAATTTCACCTCTAGAAATAGGAGTATTAATGTGTTTGCAATATTGCATATTAAATCGTCCAAGAAAATTTCTTTGTATAAGATATTCTGAAAGAGACAACAATCCCTTCGACAACAATCCCTTCGAACAATCTCTTGAAAACTGAAATTCAATAATTCACCCACATTTTTTGATACTACCATCAATCTTGCACTTGTGAGAACTCCCTTGTTCACACTAGCTTTAGATGCAAAGGTGTATCAACAAATTCCTATTCTTGGTTTCGTTTCATTAACTCCATTTCATGTTGTATTGTTCTAGGTACTTATCCCTTAGCAAGGTATTTAAGAGACTTATTTATCTTTCGTTGCTCTTAATCATCTTGTGAGTAACTACATATGCTTCCCATTCGATCTCAAATCGACAATGGGGAATATAAAAGACGACATATTCGTCGAGGTTGAGATTGATAAAATTGATTTATCAATTGGTAGTTACTCCTACTGGGACCAGCAATGTAAATGGATTCTTTTAGTAATCTTGGTGGTAATCAGAATAGATCCATTATCACCAAGGTAACTCTTAGTCAAATCCATTTGACTGTCATTAGCGGAAGCAATTTGGTCCACAGTTTCATAAAGAGACAAGTCTTAACCTATCTCACCCTCTACTTGGAAAAATGTTAGCTAAGAAACATGCAACATCATGTGATTCACATTCAGTTACAATGCTACTATATTGTCCACATTGAACATACAAATCTCGAAATTCATGGAGTATCATAGATTGATACAAGTCCTTCCCCTTGGAACTAGTTTTCCATGAGGAAAATAAGGTTATGAATAGCGCAGAACAAACCCAAGAGTTCAAAAAACTTAAGTTGGATTTTTTGAGTATTCCATCACATATGGAATAGATGTAACTGACTTAGAATGATTTTATAATTTGGATCACATATGTCGTAATGTATCAGCTACAATAGAATGTAATGTCACTTTCATGAGACATTATAGACATATCTAGAGTCTCAAGAGTCTCTTGCTCTTTTAGGACATACCAGATTTTACCATCACCTGCATTAACACTTTTGTTAAGTTCGCGAGGATACTCGAGTAGCAGTTGATATATTGATATAAACTAAGTATAAACTTATTGAGACAACTATGTACTTTCTTATAGCCTAAAATTCATATACATACTAATCCTTAAAATAATTTTATTACATTAAAATTTATTTTACATTAGATTTGGAATCGAAAGTTCACTATGTTCCCAATCATCATCCAAATTCTAACATTCAATAAATTTAATACAATCAATTATTTAAGGAATACTCATCTTAAATTACTAAAATTCAAGACCAACTAATTATAAATTCTATAACAAATATAGAAATATGTTCTGTCAATATAATAGCATAAAGCATTGAATCTAATATTAATATAAGTACACTTATTCATATAAATAAAATGTCACATAGACGACACAAATATATGTGGGCATTTTCTCGTGTAATAAAATACAAGAAATTTAGATTCACCATAGGTATATATCAATGTATATACGTAGTATTAGGTGATGAGCTAGTTTTCGTTTCCAAAAAAAAACTTCCAAATAAGTACTAAACAGTTACGTAAGCATATTCCTTCTGTAACATATACAAAGGAAATTATACTTAAAACATGCCCAGAATGTCACTTTCTAGATTACTTCTAGATTGATTTTTTTTAATGTGCCAGAAACACCATCTGTGTCTATTGGCATATATGACAAACAACCTTTATATCAGTGCCAATTAGTTGGCGACTATTTTCAAGAAATCCAACCCAACAAGTCACTGACAACACCTCCCAAGTAAGTATACTATTCAAATACCACTTTGACATCTCTATAACACAGATGGGAGAACTTATGAGTCATCACAAACTTTTATATATATATATATATATCTTCACATAGGTAGTTGCTTAAATGACATGCACCATGATCTCTCTATGACACATATAGGAGAAATTAGAACTCACCAGGAAGCTACCACGACCTTGACTATTATTGCAATTGTTTATGCTATCAGCTTATGAAGGCGCGATGCGCAGTCCATTTCTCTAGTATCTTCTAATTGAGAAATGTAGAAGAATAATGTGGCATAGCTCTATGACAAGGATTCACATCAAAATGTGAAGAAATTGATGGTTCAAAAGTCATGCCTCTGGCCGAAGTCTATAATTATTTGCCTTTTCTTTTTAATGTTGATTGCAATATTGAAAAGGTCATTATGCTCTATTAAATAGTAGTAATAAATCATGGTGCCATTACTTTTCATGATAAAACGGCAATTTTGGGTTAAATTACAGAGGAGAAGAGATTGATTAGCCGTTTCAAAACAAAATTTTGAGGTTATAAATAACGCCAAGGCAGAGAAGAAAGCAATAGAAGAGAAGAAGTTCATCATCTATGAGAAATATCCAAAAGATACAGCTTCATGGTCTATGTAATTGGTATTTGATTTTGTGTATCTCTATCTTAAAAGTTTCTTTTTTCCCCACTTTACGTTAGGTTTTGGCAAGGTATACACTATGAGTCCAAGCATGAATTTCATGCAAAATGTGGCCAGCCACATAGTGAATTGAGTTAAATTGAGTTGAGGTTTAGCTTAAATATTGCTGATGTAGTTTAATGCTATATTTTTAATCGGTGCTTATATTGTTAATTGACTATTGTTTGATTTGATATTTCAAATAGTTATTGTTTGATTCTTAATTCAGATGACCGAAAGCAGAAATGGTGACATCAAACAACTTGTGGTTGCTGTGATCTTCTTGAAAAGATTTGTTTTTGAAAGAACTGAAGGAGCAGAGCAGGTGGTAAGGACTGTTTTGGAGAATGACATGTGGAAAATGACTGGTGAAGAATTCGCACACCTCAAGTTGTTGAAACTAGAGAATCTCAAACTTTCAAAATGGAGATCCGATTTTTAGCTATTTCGTTATTTTGAAAATTACAACAAAAAGAAAAAAAGAAAAGAAAAGGTTTCCCTTCTTTATTGTTATCTTGATTGGTCGATCACTATGTTTGTATGCACTTCCTCAAGAGCTTAGCGGCGATTCATTTTTTAATATTATTACTAAGTTATATATCTCAAATAATTGAGATTTTATTATATATTTGAGTCACTGTTGTATCAAACAATTAAATTAACTAGATTAACAACAAAAGTAAGACAACTTTAATTTAACAAAGTTAAGGATTTTGAATCAATGGAGATAGAGTAATATGAAAGGATAAAAGAAAATGAAACGAAGGTTTGGAGAACGAGAAACAATTTTTGATGCTTTATTTTTTGATAATTTTCTTAAACCAAAATGTGTACACACATATATAAGGTAGAACTCTCAATAAAGATTATGCCAGTTTCTTTTTAAAAGAAATAGGATTATGAACAACCCTAATAGCTTTAATCCTAATAAAATATTGTGATTTCATCAATATATGTAAATGTTTTTATATGCATGGAAGGAAATTAAAGTTTTCTTCTCTATCTTGAACAAATTATAAAAGATTTCTAAAGTTATTGATGTAAAATAAATGTCTTTTATATCTGTGCGAACACGGATAAGTTCACTAGTGTTTCAACTATTTGAAAAAAAAATCCAATTGTTCAACGTGGAGAGCTTTAGGATATTGATTTGAATTAAAAGTCCATATAAATTGATTAAGGCATGTTTTTAATATTAAAAATAAATTACCAAAATTAATTTGAATTATAATTTTATTGCACATAATAAATGATAATTTTTGTCTACTCGAAATTTTTTTAATGAAGGACAAAAAGTTCATTCAACATTTCTAAGGGTCCTCCTGCTTTTAAAATAGTAAATAGATATAGATAGATAGTAGATAGTAACAACCATCCAAACTACTTGAGAAAGCATAAGTTACTACAAATCATTACACAAATAGAAAAGACTTGTAAAATCCTCATAAAGTTTTGACTGACATTATTACGGAGGAATAATAGAGAGCAAGATGCGAAATAACATAAAATATATAGAAAACAGTAGCTTAAGCATTAGAGCGAATCAGACAGTACTGCAATAAGCCTCGAGACCATGGCCAGCTTTAGATCCAGACAGAACATATTTATAATATCCGCTCATGTTATAGGGCTTTAAGAGTAAAGGGTGTTCTTCATCCACTAATTCTTTTGGAGCCTTAACAGTATAATCAGGTACTGGTGCTGAAAATATCTGCATAGAGTACCTATCAGTGTCCTCTATTGTGACCCTATGCATGGGAGACTGCACTCGACCATTTGTCCATGCCTGTATAGATTTATACAAAACATATTATTTCAAATTGATTACGTGTAATGTACCTTTTTTTAGCTTTAGTGTTGCTTCCCCTGAGGAGGTTAACCAAATAGTTTTGCATAATGGTTTTACTAAGGCAATTTGATGTTCTATATACCTGATTATAATTTATACTCCATCTGTTCTATTTTTTTATTGTAAGATCTGAATTATGAGTGTCAAAATTTTTAATTTTGATTATGAATTTAAACACAGTTCTTATAGGCATTTAAAATAAAAAATACATAATATATTAGGATATTATATAAAATTACCGTAAGCCAATGCCAATTATAACTCAAATATTTATAAAATATTTACAAAAAATCGTGAATAAAGAAGAACCTATTTAACTCCCAAATAGTAATAATAATTGAAATAGAGGAAATGACATTTTTGTGGTGCAGAAGTAGGAACATACATAAAGGATGTTTGGATTGACTTTTTCCATGCTTATTTGCCAAAAAAAAAAAATTAAGTTTTTTTATTGTATTTAAAAAAGGTGAAAGGTGCTTTAAGCATTTACTTTTAAACAAAACAAAATACAAAAATAAACTAAAAGCTAAACGTTAAAGTTGAGTTAATTCAACTTATGGCTTAACTTTTAGCTTATAAGGTACAGTACTTATTAAAAGTCAATCCATAATGATTCACTTTTGTAAGGAAAGAAAAATAAGGTGTAACCACGACTACAAACACCAAGAATTATCTTTATCTCTTTATTGTTCCTTTGTGTTAATAAAAAAGATACTTACTTTGAAGGAATCTGCTGATAAGACGATGTAGGAATTTGGTGTAACATTGACCTTTGTCCACTCTCCATTTTTGTTAAGAAGTTCCAATCCAGCTTGGTTTTGTTTTATTATTGACAAGAAGCCAGCATCTGTATGGCCAAGCAATCCTGATGTTTTTCCATCTTCATTTTGAGCCTTGTAATGAGTAATCCGCAGAAAGGAAACGTTAGCATCAAAGAGTTCTTCAATATAATGTTGTAGCCCCAGACTCTCCAAAACCATCATTTTCACCATTTCATCCAATTCCACAAGTGAATTTGTGTAGGACGATACCATATTGCTGCCAAATCAATATTGCATAAGTTGAAAGTAACCATTACAAATTAGAGAAATAGTAATACAAAAGTGATATTAGGATGCATGAGAAAAAAGATACTATTCTTAGTGACATAACTTGTTGACACGCACTTGATATAAACGTTCATGTCTTATAAGAATAAAAAAAAATAAGAAACAGGCATAAGTTCCCTCTAGATTTGTCCTAAAATACCAACTACACACTCAAATTTTGCGGAGATCCTATGATCCATGCACCGTTTTAAAGTGGAATATATAACCCCCCAAGTGCTAGGTGGCAACGAGAGTGTATTTCACTCTGTCAAGGAGAGTGAGAAGCCCAAAAGGTGTTAAGAATTATTTACTTTTTTAATTTTTCCCTTTTGTTTTCTTTTTCATTTTCTTTTATCTTCTTCAATGGACTATGTTTTTCATGTATCTCCTCTGCTATCACCCTTTTCCAACGATATATTTCTCCCTTTTTCCTATCTCGTTTCTTCTCCAAAATCGGAATGGAAAAATAAACCACCACCCACACATTGACGGATCCAGGATTTTTGTTAGGGTATCAAAATTTAAACAAATTAACATACGAAAAGAATTAAGGAGACTCAACGTATAGTATGTAACCCATCTACATAATATATTTTTTTCGCGCCACATGTAGGTCCGCCTATGCCCAAAATCATTACTTCTCACTGTTCCTATCCACCAAAAGCTGTCAATACGGCCAGCAAACAACAACAAAAAAGTTAAAACATACGGGCAAATCAGTTCCTTCCAATACTTTAACTTTTCACAAATTTTAGTGAGTTTAAAAAAGAAAAGTAAAAGATAAAGAAAGAAGAAAAATGTATCCAGCAAAGGTTTTCAGTATAAACGGAAGTACCTAAGTTAAGAATTAGAGGAATAAAAAAGAAAGAAAAAAATAGGCATACCAATATTCGGGATTTCCATCAGGCCAAAAAGTATTAACAAATGTTCCAATACTTTCAGGAAGGAGCAAATCAACAGCGCGCAGAGTCTCATATTTAAAACGGGGAATCTTTCCTTCATAGCGTTTATAGGGTTCATCAAAGTATGCTCCCAGTTTGCTCTCAACAGGAACGACTTCTTTTTCTAAAGTATTAAATATTTTTTTTGGTATCTCATTTGGAACCTTATCATATATTGCTTCAAAGTAACCATATTCTTGTAATGCTTGGAAAACTTGAGCTTTTGTAGACTCCCATTGTGAAGTACCTGGTTTCAAGTCTGGGTTGCAAAAATCTATGGAGGGAATACTCACTTCAATGGGCGCCATTAGTGATGAATTTGTGGAGTAATAGTTTTGAATATATCAAACTAGTTGGAAGAGTTACTGGTGATGCCCACTCTTCCCATCCAGCTATTTATATTTATACAAATCAAACGACACTACATCAACTTTGAATAATATCGTCGGAATCCATGCCCACAAAAATATTTTATTTATTTGTTTGTGTCCAAAAAAAATTAGTTTACATGGAATACCCATGCACCTCATTTTATTTATAAAAAATTCTCCCAATTTTAACTGTATACCATTGCATTATATTGGTATACCAAATTAAGTATACTTTTTTTATGAATTTGAGAGTATAGTGTAACAAGTATACCATGGGAGTATACTGTATACTAGATATGTATACAGAAGGATAGGTATACAGTGTAAATAAATTTGTGGGTAAAAATGTAATGGATATGGAGATGTAAATAAGTAGGATTTGATGGATATTTTTGTAAATCCTCCTAATATCATTGTGCATGGGCCGCTGACCATTTTGGACTCTTTGAATTAAAATTAATGAGAAAAAGGCGATAATTCATCACATGGCGCGCCCTTATTGACCCTGAATAAGCCTCTCTTTATAGAAATTTAATATTCCCGTTTGCTTTAATTTGTAAGTAGTTGTTTGATTTGACATGACATTTAAGAAAAGAAATAATTATTTTTAAAAAAATTTTAACCTAAAATTAATTATTGATACTATAGTTATAAATCATCCCATTAGTGATAAAATATAATGTTTGGAATTAAATTATATTTACGTTGCTCTTTTTATTTTTTAATAATTTAGGAGTCGTTTGGATAGCCGCGTTAAAAGTTAATACTTACACTAATAATATAATGTTGGGATTGGATTTAGCAAATAAACAAGGCTTATTGTTTTATTTTATTATGGAATTGCCATTGGGGTTTAGAATCTCACACGGTTTTTACACTTTTTGCCCTTGATATGCTGTTGATGTCCTTTTGCAAAGCTCAATGTTAGCTGTGAACACTTGACACGTTTTCTTAAAAGCAAATAATTACATAAGGAGTACGTTTGGTACGCCGGTTAATAGTTAATACATGTATTAAATTCCTTACAAAGTTTATGCAGTATTTGGTTTGTTTTGCAAGAAGGTATAAAAATCTGCACTAATAATACAGTATTTGATTTGGATTTAGAAACCTGCACTACTAATAACGGCATAAATTAATGCGGGAATCTATGTATTATTTTATGCGGGATAGGAAGTGAAATAATAATGCGGACATTAGTTATGCAGGTATTAAAATATTAAAAGGATAAATATGCCATCACCTTCTTTACATTATACGCTTTGTATCATTCAAGCTAAATCTATTGAAGATTAAATATTAAAATACATAATTTAAATTATGAAATATATAATAATTTTTTAATATAACAAACCATTCATTAATCAAAATATAATACCTGCATAACTAATACCTGCGTAAAGTCTATCTCAACCAAACGATCCGTTAAAATTTCAATGTCTTTCAACTAATTGCACGTCCATGATCTGCTGATTGTTATTCTTCTGTTCCAAATTGTAAAGCACAATTTATTTATATATTGCACAGTTTGGAATCTTTGAAATAATTAGAGTAAATTTGAAAAGTTGGTTCATCACATGGGACGGCTAGGTGATCGTAAATCATGAGCCTTTTCTTATAGAAAGAAAGTGCTGTCTAATTCGTACTCCAAACAAGAAAATCGTACGTTTTATCTGAGATAAGTGTACTGGTCGAAAATCGTCCGAACACGTGTGAACACGTAGCGACACGTGTTCGTTGACGTGGCGAGCTTAGACACGTATTCATTGACATGGCGAGCTTAGTGTCAAATTCGGGGACAAGTCAGATGTCATTGAGTAGAAATTATTATCGAAGACATTTGTTCGTTTCGGTTGATCGGGAATGATTCTTTCGAAGACACGAAGTAATGTTGCAACAGAAGCATGATCAACCAAATTTGCTCGATAGCTGTGTTCGGATATATAACCAATATCAACGTTATTCTCTTGCCATACTTATAATCGATTTTAATACTAGTTACTCATCATTTATTTGTCACTGTTCGAATATATCTACATTTCGATCTCGTTTAAGCACTCATCACAACGATCAGTCTTGTGAACGTAAAATTATCGATTAAACTTCAGACTTTGATATAAAATGATTGTCTAAAGCTCAACGAAATATAAATTTAATTGTAATACATGAAATCGAATTTTTAAGATATACAATATCAAACATTGATTAATAGTGACATCACAGGGGATGGGGTTTTGAGTACATCCAATTCTAGCCATATAATTAACATATTTTATTTTAAATGTATAAAGCCAGGACTCAGGAGTACTCTATCAATCAATCAATCTGTTTTCCTCTTAGGGACTGCTCAAAAAAAAAAAAAAAAATTAGGTGGCTTAAATAAAATTTTTAAAAAGAGACATTAGGTTCACTAAATAGACTTTCCACAAAAATTGCCTTCTGCGTTTTCAAGGGTTGGTATTGAACAAATGTCTCTCTTTACGTTTTATATAAAAACTAGTATAGCACCTGGGCGATACGCGGTCAATCAGTATTAAAGAAAAGTACTGCAAGCAAATTGTGATCTACTCTCTTATTTTTGTAAATTAAATATAATCTAGTTTATTCTATGTTTATTTTTATAAAAATCAACATTTTCCAAATTAAATTAATGTTTTTCCTATTTGAATATTCTTACTAATTACAAAATAAAAAAGCTCTTCCACACAAATAAAGTAAGTGAACTATTCTTAGAACTTAACTGGTAGTCCTTAATTTATTGTATATATATCTTCAATCTTCTTTATAATCACCTTTATTTTTTGTAAATATTTAATAAATACACTGAATCTTCAATATTGTAATTCTTACTTGAGACTAAACATATGAATTTAAAAAAAAAATGAAAAGGAACACTCATAATCAGAAATAGCATCAATTGTTTTACTATCGACTGTATGAATATTCCTCTACATATTTACATATTCAAATTTATTCCATTCTAATCTAGTAATACGTAACTCAGCTACTGGTCAGTTAATTAGTTTGAATAATTTTTTAGCTGCATAACAATATAGAACTAAAAATCCACTGTCCATGATCAAGCCACTATAAAAGAATCTATAGTATTTTCTCCCATCCTAATCATATTAGCATAGAAGTTGTTAATACTAATAGAAGTAAAAAAAATGTTGGTAGCTTCTAAACCATAAAATTATATAAAAGGCGCCCATAAGAAACTTGGATAATTAATTTTACTATATGATAATTCAAATCAACACATGAATTTCTTATATGACAAAAAAAAAAAAAAAATAGAACCTCCAAATATTTTCTTTTCTTTCCTACATATTATATTGTCAAAGAGGCACTCAAACTTGCTTATAGTACTATATATGAATAGAATCACAACCATCGACTTCTGAATTAATTTTATTTTTTGTGATATCAATAATGCTTATTAATTATTATTTCTTTTACTAATGGTTCTCGATAACTATATCCTTTATCTGCTTCCTCATTATATTGCACGCAACTATCAGTACTTCAAGACAAAGAAGAAGCATCAGGAAGATAACATATAAACATTTGTGAGCACATACATGAGTATAAAGTAAAGAACTTATGTACCTTTAGGGGTCGTTCGGTTCATATATACTTTATGCAGGTATTAGTAATGTGGGTGTTAGCAATGCATGTATTAGTAATGTGGAGATTATCAATACGGGTATTAGTAATGCGGGTATTAGCTATACATGCATTATAATGTAGGAATTATTTGTTGAATCATTAATATATTATAAATTAATGCACAATATTAGAAGTTAAAAAAATTTTCTTACTCCTTTAATAAATTAAAAAAAATATTTTTATCATTATAAGGGTTAATTTATCATTTTAAATTTTAATACCTGTATTACTAATACCCACATTACTTATTCTATCTTCTACCCCGCATAAAATAATATAAAGATTTCCACATAATTTATACGTACGTGTATTAATTATGCAGAAAAGGAAAATAACCAAACAAACGTTAGTATTGGTATTGCTGAATTTTGTACAACTATCCAAATTGAAACCAAACAATATATTAAATTATCCTTGCTCCTATGCGGGTATTAAATACCCATCACTGCCTACTGGAGGACCCATTAGTATCTTTTATTTTAATGCACTATCACATTGTATTATTTACATTCTTCCAGATCAAATATTCTTATATATCTTTTTTGAATAAGATTAATATTTAAATAGTCTTTCACATTCTCTCTAATATAAATTGTACAAAATAAATAATTGAAAGAAAGAAGATAAATAGAAAAAACTAAATTACTCTCGAACGTTCCAATAATAATGAATCCAAAGAAAAATAGAAAAGTATATATTTAAATAAGTAAACTTCACTGCAAATATTGCTAAATAATATCAATAATATATTCCTCTCAAATTTAGAAAGCAATATCTCAGGAATATGATAATTTTCAATTATTCTTTGGTACAACATTAGTCTCAAATACCTAGCTTTTTTTTTTTTTTGTAATTAAGAGATCATACCTAAGACTGCCATGATAGCGCAGGATTAAGGAAAACTCAAATAACAAACTTAATAATAAAATGAACTTCTCTTGTCGTCATTAATACAATATTAATATCTATCATATCCATTAAAGAAAGAGAACTATTACTTCTCGACCACTTCACTACCACCTCTTCCTCCACAGTCACAAACCCTCATGAATTTTGATCACAAAAAAAAGGATAAAATAATCCACTTACAAAAGGGAGCAGAAGTAACAAAGATTTACACAATATACTGAACAAAAGTATTCAAAATCTACTCAAAAACAATTTTTTTTACAAATTATTCACACACAAGTTGTTTAAAGAAATACTTCTCAAATGAATTGGTAAAATATATATTTGTTATTCTTCAAAAATATTTATGAGCACAGTATTGAACTATAATCCTAATTTTCAAAATAAGCAAGTTTTTGCGGCCGGCTCTAAGTCATGTACATAAAAAAGAAGTATACCTTTACATGTGGATGCACCAATGGGAACAACTCCTATAGCTGATAGAGTACATGTGCATCATTTGATAGACGTATATCAACCTACAAATAAACATCAACCAAATGAGTATATCTAAAATAGCAAGAGTTTTACAACTAATATAGCAATATTCATATGCATAAAATACATCTAGCATGCCCCCTTTTTGAAACCTTTGTTATGTGCTGGAATTGAAGCTTAATATATAGGAGTACTTATTAATCAGCAAATCTTTGTCTTTCAAATTCAAATAAGACTTATCATTTTGAAAGATTCCTTCGAACAAAAGGTTCTAAATTAGCTACTTATTACTATCACCAATTGGCCACCAGTCTTTTGCTCCTTTTGGATGTCAACCAAGTATTATTAGGTTTAAACCTTCGCCAAAAAAGCACTCTATGATATCAATGCAAAAATCTAATTTATGAATTACAATATATGCAACACCGATAGAAAGAGAATTGCAATTTATTAGAGATCATTGACCATAAAGGATATGTGTCTTCTGACAGAAATGATTCATCATTTTTAACATCTTCATTAATAAGTTGCACATTACTTTGTACAAAACTTTTACCTTAATCAGATTTTTTGAATATAAATTAAGTTGGTAAATAGTTTGAGAAGTATAAATGAACAAAAGAAAATATAGAAATATTAAAGTTTTTAAGTGAATACCTATGTATGTTTCCTAAACTCCATCGTTGATAAATTCAAACAACACAGATGCTTTCGCGATGTAGTTGGCTCTGGATTCAAAATTTCTGCATGTGAAATTCAATGCATTATAATTCGCCAAGGAATTCATACATATAAATAGAAACTACGAATTACGATGCAAAAATAAATGAAACAACCAAACGCAATAAGAAAGAAAAAGAGCAAAACCTAAATACTTTATGGAATGATGGTGCTAGAAAAGCCATCGAATATTGTAATATATAATAGACAACACTCAATTCAATTGTTATCTTCCCATTCAAATTCAAATTAATATGTTTATCTATAAAAAGATAGTTATCCATTAAAAATTCATTAAAAAAAATAATCATATTTCAAGATGACCACTTAAAATTTAGGAAGGACTTGACTTTTTATTAGTTAAGTTCAGAGGAGTACGTTTGGATTTTTTTTCCTGATGAAACAATTTGAATTTTTTGATTCCTTATCTTTCCATTAAAAAATATCATATTTCAAAGGCCAAATTCATACACAGCTCCTTAAACTTGTCCGAAACTTTCATTTTAGCACTTGAACTAAGGCATGTTCCAATTTGACACTTAAACTAGCCAAGATTTGTACCATTTTAACACTTTTTAAGGATGCTCCTATACAGTTTTAGCGCGTGCAAACAATCCACTATGACGTGGAAATTACTACCAATGAAATAAAAACACCTGTTAGTTCCTTCCAGCGTGGAATATACCACAATCCTTTTTTATTAAAGACTAAAACAAGACCTTCCCAAACAAAATCAGCCGCAACTCAACCCCCTCCTTCTCTCTCAATGTCATGACTTAGGGATTCTTTTCAATCGAACGAAGAACATCAAATTTCTTGGATTTTATGAAGAATCGTTTTACTGTAAGTGACTTTATCTCTTTAATTTTTAGTTTTCTAGATTCTCCTTTGGTTTTGAGAATATGAGTAAAAGTTAGGGTTTTTTAGGATTATTTTTTACCGGATGGGTAGGGTATGCGAATATTTTGTCCCTTTCCTAAAATCCCTTTATCTGATTATTCAAATTTCACTCTTATCTATATCGACTAAAGTTAGGATTTTTTAAAATAAAATTTGATTTATTGTTTTATGTGTACATCTTGTCCCTTTTCTTATGTCTTTTATTTGATTTTTTTAGTGTTAACTCTTATCAATGTCGGACGAGTACATACAAATAATATTTCACCACTTAAATAAGGGCGATATTTATGGAGTTCCAATCGACAAGGACCACTTTTCTATTACTGAGCTGCACGCTTATACTAAAGAAAAGGGTTATGTCATTACTGGTGGGTTCTATTACCAGAACCCAATGACTAAACAATTGCACTTGGTGGAGTCTGACCAAAAACTATTGGACCTTCTGAAGTACTTAAAAAATGAGGACACATTTGAATTATTTATTAAAGATACTGTGGATGGGACTGTTCTTGATGAGAGTGTGGTCCCTGCTACTTTTTTAAGTGGTCCAGAAATTAACCTCGTAGAGGTTGAACAAGTAAATGTTGATGTAGGAGAACTATCTGATTTAGAAGGTCATCTCTCAGAGGTTAACACTAGTGATTCAGATCTTGGTGATATCCCTGAAGAGGATGATTCTGAAGTAGATGAGGAGTTGAGGATACTTAGGGACGAAAAAAGGTTGAAAAAACAGAGGAAGAAAGCTGTTGAAACACAAGAAATACCAATTGGGGAGGCAGGTGGTCTAGATAGAGGGTTTGAGGATATTGGAAAGAATAAAAAAAATAAACATGCTGGAAAATTAGGAGGAGATGAGGATTATCTTAGTAGTTCTGATTGTTGGAGTGATGATAGTCGAGAAGAGCAAGATGTACATGCTGTTAAGGGAATAGATTTACCCTCTAGAAGGAAGCAAAAAAGTTAGATATGATGAAGACTGTGAGGTGTCAATATTTGAGTTTGGTATAGTGTTTGAGAATGCCATACAATTTAGGAGAGCTGTGGCTGACTATGCTGTAGAGTACATGAGACAGTTAAAGCTAAGACCTAATGAAAAGCACCGAGTGAGGGTTAAGTGTAAAGCTGGTAATTGTAAATAGATGTTGTTTGCTGCCACTGATAGGGACTCGGGGGATTTTCTAATCAAGAACTACCACCCTGTACACAAGTGCATTCCTTTGAATAAAAATAAGCTTTGCAGTTCTATGCTTATAGCCAGAAAGTTTAAGGACCAAATAGTTTCACAGCCAGACATAAGGATTTGGGAGATTCAAGATTTGGTTAGAAAGAAATTGGGTCTTTATGTTGGTAGGACTGTTTGCTACAGGGCTAGAGTGAAAGTACTACAGGAAAATATGGGTGATTGGAAGCTTGAGTTTTCAAGATTATGTGATTATGCAGATATGATCAAACAAACCAATCCTGGAAGCTCATGTTGGATCAGAACTTACAGGGAATCTGAGCCGGGAAAGAACCTCTTTATATATTTCTACGTTTGCTTTGATGCACTAAAAAAGGGTGGCTAGAAGGATGTAGGTTTTGATGGTTGTTTTCTTAAAGGAGCTTGTAAGGGCGAACTTTTAGTGGCTATTGGAAAGAATGGGAACAATCAAATCTATCCTATTGCATGGGCAGTCGTGGATCGTGAGACCAAACATTGTTGGACTTGGTTTTTACAATATTTGATTGAAGATCTTCAACTTGGCAATGGTGAAGGTCTGACTGTAATGTTAGGTATGCAGAAGATAAGAGTTATTATTTTTTTTATTTAATGTTAGTTCCAGAAACTTTCTAAAAATGTATTAGGCTTGTTATTCTGATTTATGTTTGTTCTTTGTTTAGTTTCCTTAAAGTAGAAATTTATTTTAAGTTATCTGAATATAAGTAATGAATTAGGTGGAGTATATTTTGATAGTATAATGATATAAATTATCAAGTAAAGCGTCTAAGACAAGTTGGATGTACCAGGGTTCTATTGATCCAATTTTATCTTTTCTTTGACATTACAGTAAGATGTTTCTGAATTGCTGAATTAGAAAGTGAAAATGATGAATCTTGGTACTTATAAAACCAACTTTATCTATTCTCTTGCAAACTTAGTGGGAAAAAGTTGTTTGAACTTTGTGTAGAAAGATTCTGTCATTCTGATTCTTGCTTCAAGTCCGAAACTTAGTTTAATATGCACGTCTCATGAAATTTGAAGTGTGATCTGATAGAATTATTTGTTGAATCCATTTTGAATTTTTCTGAGTGGTTAGAGTTTGAAACTTTCTTTCTTGGGGATTATGTTTTGTTCCATTTTCATTTAGATGATTCAAGTTTTGAAAATATATTTTATCTAATCTAGTGACAAACATTATTATTTAAATTAAACAGAAATCGAATTTTAATCAACATAGAGTGGATTACCCACTTTTGAGACTTTACAGCCGTAGAATTTACGATTCGGATTCTTTGGAGTCGATGAAGTCTTCAATCTAGCATAATCGCCGCAGTAACATATATCCGGCTCTCGATGAGATACTGAGTTATGAGAGGTCTGTGAGTAGGGGCAGAGCTAGGCTGAGCTCAGGGTGGTCAGGCGAACAACCTTCGCCGAAAAATTATATTGTGTATATAGGTCAAGTATTATAAAAAAATATATATATATACTTGGCAATGAACAACCTGAACATAATAGGTAAAGCAGTTCAGCTGGCGCTGGTTGTTCAGGATGTGCGCAAGGGCGTGGGTTCGATTCCTCGCTGATGCACAATTTATATTTTGCCTCTAACTACTAAAATTCTGGACTTTGTTGTGTGGCGGGCCTATTTTTCCCAGAAACCAAAATTTCTTGGCCCACATCCACTAAAAGTTAACGGGCTAAGTGCACGAAAGGCCACTTTTGCCACTGGTCTTTGGGCACAGGCCACTAATACCAAAACATTTAGTTTGTAGCCACTTTTGCTTAAAGAGATAGAACTTCAGTCCAGAGGCCGGATTGAAGTTCAGTCCTTAAAGATTGAACTTCAATCCACGGCCATATGGACTGAAGTTCAGTCCAGTCCTTAAGATAGAACTTCAGTCCATGGCCATGGACTGAAGTTCAGTCCATAGCCATACTATGGACTGAAGTTCAGTCCATGGCCATATGGACTGAAAGTTCAGTCCTTAAGAGATGGAACTTCAGTTCAGGGGCCGTATGGACTGAACTTCAGTCAACTATCAGAACTTAAGTCAACATTTATTTAGTAAAGACCCAAAAGTGGCCTCTAATGTAAGACCAAAGAAAATAGTGGCCTCAAACTAAATACCAGTGTTAAAAGTGGCTGCTGGGCGAAATTTTTACAAAGTTAACTATAAACAAAAGTTCAGGCCCACCCTTTTATATATAAACAATACCTACCCAGTTGACTTTTAAACAAAAGCCAGAAAATCTCCTCTTAAAGCAGAGTTACCAAACGTGAAAAAAGAAAAAGAAGAACGTCTTTGCTGTCATTTTTTTTGAAGGTACCACTTAATCCTTTTTTTTTTTAGCTAGAAAATTAATATCTAATCATTATATTGGCTTGTTTTAATTGATACTATGATTTTGTATATGTGGGGCTTTGTTGGTTGAGAATGTGGGTCTCAATTAAATTATATTAAATAATAGTTTATATTATTGTGTGTGAATTTACCCATGTGTTGTTACTATTCTTTTTTTTTTTTTTTTTGAAAGTAGTGTTAAAATCAGAAAAAATTGTATCATTGTGTAGTGCACATTAGTTTGCATTTTGTTTCACTCGTAATAACTCAATGCCTTTGAATTTTGATTGTTATTCCAGTTTGAAGTGTCAATGGACTTGAGGAAATACTTTAGTAAAGTTGCAAAAAAAAGTAGTGCGCCTCAAAATCAACATAACCAAGAAGAAAATGTAGGCCACTCAAACATACCATCACATTCTTCTCAGGGGCAAGAAATTGATTTAAATGCTCTAAAGGCAGATCCAGCTGAACGAACTCCAATTTTGGATTATCATCCAAATTATCGTGATGAAATAAGGAGGGCATACCTTTAAAAAGGTCCTTGCCAACCTCGGAATCACGACTTCCCCCAATCTGACTTTTCCGGAGCAAAGCGTCGTTTTATTTCTGAATGGTTTGATGAGTATCGTGATTGGTTGGAGTATAGTGTTAGTACGGATGCAGCATATTGTTTGCCTTGTTATTTGTTTAGAAGTGAAAGTACGCATCAAGGTGGAGGTGATGTATTTTCGACTAAAGGATTTAGGAATTGGCATAGAAAGGATGTTATAAGAAACCATGTTGGTGGACCTAATAGTGTTCACAATCAAGCAAAGAGAAATTGCGAAGCTTTAATGTGTCAACAACAATCGATCCATGTTGCTTTTGACAAACAATCCGATCAAATAAAGAATGAATATTTGATTCGCCTAACTGCTTCAATTGATGTGGTCAGACTGCTTTTGAATCAGGGATTGGCCTTTCGGGGTCATGATGAAAGTGAATCATCATTAAATAGGGGAAATTTTATTGAAGTTCTTTCATGGTACAGAGATAGATGTGAAAAGATCAGACCTTTTGTGTTAGAAAATGCTCCTCAAAATAATAAGATGACTTCTCCAGACATTCAAAAAGAAATTATGACCGCATGTAAGATAGAAACCATTAAAGTTATAGTAAAGGATCTAGGTGGTGATTACTTTGCTCTATTGGTTGATGAATCTTTTGATGTGTCACGTAAAGAGCAAATGGCTATTGTTTTACGCTATGTTGATAAGAATGGATTTGTGATGGAAGCTTTTATTGGACTTGTTCATGTTCAAAATACTAGTGCATCATCTCTAAAGAAAATAATTGTGGACGTACTTGCTCATCATTCATTAAGTTTATCTTATGTACGTGGGCAATGTTATGATGGGGCAAGCAATATGCAAGGTAATATCAATGGTCTTAAAATGTTGATTAGACAAGAAAGTAGATCGGCTCATTCTATTCATTGTTTTGCACATCAGCTTCAACTTACCCTTGTTGCGGTTTCTAAAAAGTGTGTTCAAGTGGGAGAACTTGTACTATTGATTTCAAATATTTTGAATGTGTTTGGAGCTTTTTATAAACGTATGGATGAGTTTCGAGAATCTCTAAAAGAAAAACTCCGAGAGGCATTAAATATGGGTGAACTTGAAACTGGTAGAGGCTTGAATCAAGAACTCGGTCTTGTCAGAGCTGGTGATACTCGTTGGGGATCTCACTACAAGTCCTTTGCAAACTTTATTGCTTCATTTGGCACTATTGTTGAAGTACTTGATAGTCTTGTTGACAAGGGAACTTCAGATGAAAGAGCTAAGGCATCGGGATATCTTAAAGATTGTCAAAAATTTGAGGTTGCATTTTTGTTACATTTGATGAAAGATGTCTTGGGAATCACAAATGATCTCAATGCATCGCTACAGAAAAAAGAGCAGGATATTGCAAATGCTATGGTACTTGTTGGAGTAGCAAAGAAAAGACTTAAAGAGTTAAGAGAAGATGGATGGAATTCATTTATTACTAAGGTAAAGACATTTTGTATCAAACATGACATTCCAGTACCTAATTTTGATGAGCTCTATGTTAACTCTGGAAGATCACGGCGTAAAGCTATTGAACATGATCATACTACTTTACATCATTACCGTATGGAAGTGTTTCATAATATTATCGATTGGCAGCTTTAAGAACTTAATGAGCGTTTCAATGAGGTAACAAGTGATTTGCTTCAAGGAGTAGCTTGCTTGAATCCAGTTGATTCATTTTCTAGTTTTGACATTAGGAAGATATTGAGAATGGCTGAACTATATCCTGATGACTTTGATGATTTTAGCATGGGTGTACTTGAGAGTCAGCTTCACAATTATATCGCGGATGTCCGTGATAGTGATATTGAGAAAAGGTTCTCCAAATTAGGTGGACTCGGGGAACTTTCAAGAACACTAGTTCAGACAAAGAAGCATTTTACTTATCCTCTTGTATTTTGCTTGGTAAAATTTTCTTTGGTTCTGCCAGTTGCCACTGCCACAGTTGAAAGAGCTTTTTCAGCAATGAAGTTTATCAAGAATGACTTGCAAAATCGAATGGATGATGAACTTTTAGATGGTTGTATTGTGCCTTATGTAGAAAGAAAAGTATTTCGTACTATTTCTAATGAGTCTATTGTAAAAACATTCCAAAAGTTGAAAGATCGCCGTGTACGATTGTGACGATATATTTGAATTTTTTTTTTGTTAAGTTTTTTGGTGTTATTTTGATTTATAAAATAGTAATTTTATTGCACGTTTTTATGATTTAGCTAAAAGCTTGATAGAAATATCGGTGTTCCCATTCTTCGAAGAAAAAAATTATTAACTTCTTTAAAGTTTGAACAACCTTGACGAGAATTCTGGCTACGCCACTGTCTGTGATATTTTCAACCAACAATGGAAATTATGATGGAGAGAAAAGGAGAAGAAGAAGACGGGTTAGGGTTGTGGGAATTAGGAATTTTATAATTTGAGAGGAGATGTTACCTTTATTAACGTTAAAAGGACCCCATCGACAAATATTGCCATGTTATTTTGCTTTCACGCTTCACTTTTAAGTGTTCACGATCTATGCCATGTCATTAAAAAGTGTTAAAATGGTACAAATCTTGGTTAGTTTAAGTGTCAAATTAGAACATGCCTTAGTATAAGTGCTAAAATGAAACTTTCGGACAAGTTTAAGGGGCCGCGTATGAATTTTCTGTTTATCTTTCTATTTAAATTCAAAAAATATACCTACAGATTCAAATCGAAGTAATCTTAATCATAACTGGATTTTATTGTTATTCTAGTCTATCACGTTAAATTTATTATAGAGGAGTAATTTGATAATGTAAACCTTGAAATCACATTTTTATCTTTTTAATTATCTAAGATAAGGTACTTTTTATATTTCAAAAACTAATCCTAATTTAAAATAAACACTTATCTTTTAATTTAAATTTAAATTTGAATAAATTGTCATTATAATTGTTGTCCTAGTGTCCTATGCTACATTTTCTCCTAAGCGTTCTTTGTTTTTATATATATATATATATATATATATATTGGCTTCTTTGTTTTAAATACACTGAAGTTTGCTTTTTTAACCATTCCATTCCTTTGCTTCTCCAACTCTTCTGCTTATGCAACTTGGTACAAATTTTGTTATTGTTCATTTAATCCATACCTACGAATCTCAATTACGCATGATTTGTGATTGAAAAATTATCCAAAAGCTTTGAATAATTCGAGGTTGCAATTGAATTTCTCCAAAACACTATAGTTCTTCAATTTTAAGATTGAAATTATTATTTAGGCGTGGAAATTAAAAATGATATATACATGCTTTTATTGGGCTCATTTGCAAAAATATGACACGGGAAGCAAAAAATTTCACTACATGTACCCCCTTATCGTTGGTTATGGTTTTTTGTCCCCATTTAAGAGTGGTTTAGCAAAATGGCCTCGGTAGGCAACATTTCATGTTATAAATTTACATGTGTTCCCTCGGGGGAAACACTTCAAGTATAAATTGCAAGGGCTGCCTGCAAGGCAACACTTCAGGTTATCTAGGGAGAATGTTGACAGAGATAAAAGGTCAAGTGCTGCCACGGGGGCACCACTTGCAGCACTTGTCATTTTATACTTGAAGTGCTGCCCCCGTGGGTGCACTATACTTGAAGTGTTGCTCCCGTGGGTGCACTTGTTAAGTTATAACTTGAAGTGTTGCCCCCGAGGGAGCACTTGTTAAGTTATAACTTGAAGTGTTGCCCCCGAGGGAGCACTTACTTAAAATTAGTGAGGTCATTCTTGTAAAACCACTTTAAACGAGGTCAAAAAGGCAAACCATTGCCTAAGGTGTCATAGTTTTGTAATTTACCCCACGGGAAGCAGTGATTTGCCTTTTTGCCCGCGCTAAGAGATGGTTTGCAAAGCCCCGTTAAGATTTATTGAAAAAAATTCGGCGCCAAGACTTCCCGTTATATTTTTCCGTTTTTCAACACTTATCCCTTCAAGTATTGGCAATAGACAATATTTACCGCACTAGGCCGTAAGTCTTGGCAATTGCCAAGACTTGCCATTGACCCCTGCTCGATTTTCCAACACTTGCATGACAAGTATTGGCAATAGGCAACACTTGCTGCACTGCGTCGTAAGTCTTGGCAACTGTCAAGACTTGCCCCTTCCAGTTTACCCTGCATTCTCGGCATATAACTTGAAGTATTGGCAAAACAACACTTGCCCTTGAAGTATAGCCAATTGCCAAGACTTACAATTTTTTTGCCTTGAAGTCTTGGCTTGCGGACTAAATAAGGGCATTTTGCTAAAATATTCCTTAGCGCGGGTAATTTTATAAAACCACTCCTTACGGAGGAAATACGGTGAAATTTTTTGCTTTTATTGTTAAAATCGTGCGAGTATGTTTTATTTGTATTTAAATATTTAGTTCAAATAATGATTCAGTGATTTGCTTGAAAAAACTCAAAATCGTTTACTTGCTTACGGGTGTATTTTAACTTGAAACAATTACTAAATTTACATTTAAATACTATTGGGGACTTAAATTTAAAGGCTAAAATTAAAGTGGGTTAGCTCTGCAAATTTAGGCCCATTTTTAGTTTCACAGATTCACGCCTTTTGAGACAGATTTGCACTCATATCCTCTTTTTCTTACTTGTTTCAACGTTTGGCCTCATTAGATTCCTATTGTTATTTTAGGCACACTGATGTACTAATGCTCTCCATTTTACAATTCTTGCACATATGTCCTATTAATCTATTTATTTCAAGATCCGGCCATATTTAAAAAAAAATTTGTAAACTCAATGTTTGCCTAAATTTTACCCTTTATATTTCATAAACTAACTCATACATAAATATACTTTACCAAAAAAAGAAGTTCCAACGAACGCTACAGTTTTTTTTTGGGCTCTTTACATATATATCCGCCCATCAAGAAATAATTACTTTTAGGTGTCCATAACTTTTTGTATCCAAAAATTTAATACATACTAAATATATTTCTTAGTATTAATATTAATATTAATATTTAATAGTATGTATTCAACTCCCTTAATTAAAGGAAACAATCAATGGTAAAAAAAAATAAATTACCATTAAATATGGTAGTTGCACGATTTTAGGCTTAATGATTGAGTCCTATCAACATAATAATATTTAAAATATTAAATATATATTTTTCAAATGTATAATATATATTTATAATATTAAATATATTAAATATATATTTAAAATATGAAATATCAATAATATTAAATATATCAATAATATTAAATATATTAAATATCAATAAGATTAATATATTCAATATATATTTAAAATATGAAATATCAATAATATTAAATATATTAAATATCAATAATATTAATATATTAAATATATATTTAAAATATTAAATATATATCAATAATATTTAAAATATTAAATACATATTTAAAATATATTTAAAAAGGGTAAAATGTATATGGAAAGAAAGAAACAAGAAAAGGTGTACAGAAAAAGTAATTATTCTTGGTCAACGTTCATGGGGCGTAAATTTCCTTTTTTTTTTTTTTGGTTTCAAAGCCCATTTGCACAAACAGTTGCTTTCCTTATTTAAAACTCAGATTTGTACCAGAACTATTTGGTGGCGCTATTTAAGCAAAAATTTCAGTTTTTAAAATAGGGGTTCTTAATAGCCATTCAACTTAAACATTCATCATACATAAACAACTAATCTTGGGCTTAAATCACTTAGTGTATGCATTAATATGGCTTAAACAAGGTTACAGTTTACATAAATAAAATAATGAGCATGAAAACTTACCTAGTGTAGATAAATTTCCCAACAAAGTAAGCTAAAGCCTCTCCAGCAGCCCAAAAGAAACCAGCAGCAACAATAGCCATAAACAGCACAACCTTTGAAGTAATAGCCTAAACTCAAACCATTTCTTGCTATTCCCTTTCCCTTTCTCTTTTTTTTTTTTTAAGTATTTTTTCTTGCTCTTTCTTAATTTCAGATCTGGACCTTTTTTTTAGGGTAGTTGTGGAGTAAATATTGTGTGTAAATGGGAGTTAATGCCCTCAATTTATAGGAGAAGGAGAAGTAAAGAGCTGTTGGATACAGCTCATGGACCCAAGGCCCAAAGCCCCCTTTTTCTTTTCTCAAAATCAGACATTGGCATTGTTAAGCCATAAATGAAAAACTGGCTTATAACTAAAAATGGCATTGGCATGGGAAGAGTGTTTCTTTTTGCCAAAATTTCTGCCTGTTTTTAGCCTACTAAATTTGCCTCATTAATGAGGCAGATTTCTTGTTGACTCTTCCAAATTTCAAATCTCCCTCTTTCCATAATTTTTTTGTCAGATTTTAATTTTTATTACTTCTATTTTAAAACTATTTTCAGATTTATCTAAAAGATCTTCTAAATTCCCACCAATCATACTTGACCCCCTACAACTACTAACCCATCCCCATGGCTAATTTGAACTCTTTTGAGTCCAAAGCAGATCACCTTCACTCTCAAGACTAAACTAACAGCTCAACTAATACTAACAGTAGCTAATCTAATTTAACAATTATCACATTTTGACACTACACAGAGCCAAAGTGATACACAAGGTTATTACTTTAACCTCTCCATATTTGTTCAGCTTCCTCACCATGTCTGCTTAAATAAACACTAAACAAGCAACATTCAGAATAATACTTTGAAACTAAATAGACACAAATACTGTCATGCTCGAAACAAAGAGTGACAGACCAATCGGTTAGCCTATGCTTTGTAAAAGAGACAATATCCAAGGGCAACACTTCCACAGAGTTGGGCAGACAGAAATACATTTAGACTAGACATGATAATCAAGGAAATCAGGCCATACAATGTGACTCAAACAAGGAGACACATATAACTAATGTACATGCTCAATACTTGGGGGCAAACCGCGTGTGTGTTCACAAACGTGATCCAAAATTCAACTTTATTCACTGATTAATCAAGAATAAACTTCAAGCTAAAATAACAAACCAACATCTGCTCACACATTCAAACTGCGGATCTTCATGAACATATCGACTCCATTTCAACAAACTAATATCACAACTAATTAATGAAGATGAAAACTAACTTGAACACTAATTCCATTGAGTCCAAAATTCGTCAACCAAATGAATTATCTAACAGCTAAATCGATGAACGAGGTAAAACAAAAGGAAACAAAGCAGGGTATTTTCTCTTCTTTAACCGTTACCAGAAATAGCTAAGCATCGCTGAAAGTGCGTCGCCACTGCTTTGTCGAAACTCCAATCAACAACAAACTGCCTCGCTTGCAGTCACTGTTGTATCAGTCGCGCAACAGCGTGTCTGAACAGCCTCTCCTCGCCTCGGCTTCAATGCCACAGCAGCTACAAACAGCCATCAACGACACAAGCCCTCGTCATGGCCTCGGATCAATTGAACAAACCAACCAGATTATGCTTTTTTATCACGAAATGAAACGGAAAACAATAGCACCCACGCTATCAACCTCACATCGCCAATCAGCCTCGACGACACGCCACTACTGCCTAGTCGATGCCAAACATCACAGCCAAAAATAGAATCAAAACAGCCCGACGCCATCACCTTCCTATAGTCACAACTCCACCAAACAAACACCAATCCCGCTGTTTAACACCCTGTTCGAACAGACCCAGTTCATATTTAGACCCATCGGATCCCTCACCTTCTACTTCTAACGGAAACGATCCCATTTGGGGTCGTTTGAGATAGAAAAAGGAAATAACGGAAAGAGGAGAAAAGGGAAAACAGTGCGTACCATGTAAAAGTCACCGGAAGACATTAAGAGGTCGCTGGAGAAAGCATATTGGCCGTGAATTTCGAACTCTGATTTGCCACGAATGGTTGGGAATTTGGACGATTCGAGGCCAGATCGAGACAGAAGGGTTCAAGTCGTGTTTGAATATGTATTTCAAACTTTATTTAGGCGACGGAGACTGGTGGTTCACGGCAGAAAAGGGTGGTGACTGGTGGTGTGGTGATTTCGGTGAGAGAGAAGTTTGGGGAACATGAGATATGTTTTGGTCAAATGAGGCAAATGAAAAAGGGTTAGGTTAAAAGGGTTGAAAGGGACGGAGGACTGTGAGCCGTTGGATCAAATTGATCCTACGGCTATGATGATTTCGGGTCAAGTGAGTGGGCTAAAACATTGGGCTCGGGTTTCTCATTCTCCATTTTGGAATTCACAAATAGCCCTAATTGCAAGTTAAATACTAAAGTACAAATTATCTAACACACACAAAATTAACAAATAGGCTAATTAACTAACACTTAATATTACGCAAATGCTAGATATCATAGTCAAACGGTAAAGAAACAGTTAGACACATAACAAATATATATTTTTTGATAATTTTCTATGATTTTCTCCTAATTAAATGAATAGAATTAGCTATGATACAGATAAAAATTGCAGAAAATTAACACTACTATTTTACGCATTTTGGTATTTTAGGTGCCAAGATTATGTGATTACACTCACTAACATCACTACCAGATTTAATTAATTCTGCTTCTAACTCATTATGGTTCACAATGTTAGGCACATTAACACCAAGTTCACAAAGATCCTCTATATAGTATAAGAGTTAATTACCCTAAATTTACCAGAAATAAGGTCAAGTAAAGCCCTAATACCATTATCATCTTCAATCTCATAATACTTTCCAGAAGGACCACTAACTATTAACTGTTGGACACCCATATATCCTAACTCATTAATGTATTCATTAACAAGATCTATGTAAGACAGAAGGTCAGACTCATAACCAGGCCGTTTATGCATATTCTTTCTTGCAAAAGAAACTGTAGGCCGTGAAGTCTAATCACTACCATAATGAAAGACCAAATCCACATTAACCATCTCTTATAACCTGCATGCATTAACAAGTAAATGAAAAGATTAAACACAGAAAAGAACAAAATTTATGTGCCATATAATTCCAAAATATGGCCGAAAAAAACAAAATAAAATAGTAGGGCCAAATGTATGACCCAAGAAAGGAACAACCATGTTCAATAAACAAGTAGTGTGTTTTGGGGACCACACATTAAAAAAATCTGATTTTGAGTCCCCACGACAATAAAGTTTCCAATAAAATAGATAAAATTGAAACCTTAAACTCTAAGCAATAAATTCAGACGCTAAAACCATAAAACCATACATCATATTTGTCCTAAACCAGAAATATTACTTAGAAAATAGGAAACCCTAGTTTTAGTAGAATCCCAAGATGACAGAGGTAACAAGCATTAATCCCTGATAATATTTCTCAAATCGAACACACATAGTGAAATTATTAACAATAACAGTCAAATGATATGGAGGTAACACATAGAAAATTAAATTAATAGAAACAACTAAGCCTACGAAAATACAGAGAAACCCTAGTTGAAAAACTAACTCCGTTATGCAATTAAGTATGAAAATCAGATAAACATAACATAATAAAACAAAATTTTACCTTTATGTCGCTTAAAAGTCTAGATCGCCAAGGGAAGATTCACAGAGAGACCATCCACATTCTTTCTCTCAATAACCCGAAAATTTTACCTTTGTGTCTCTTCATTTGCTAGGGATTTTACGTTTTATATTTTTATTAACGAGTTATTGGTTACGGGTTGTGGGTAGGGGGTATATGTTTAACGGGTTTTGGGAATTAAGTCGGAAATAGTGATGTGGCGGCTTATGTGGCGTCCAACGTGTAAGGTTTTAAGAGGTGTCCAAGCCAAGTAGGAAATCCGTTAGTCGTAGAGGCAATTACAAAGACTTTAGTAACGATGGGAACAGAGTTGGACCTAAAGTTAGACAGAATAGTAAGTTAAGGTATTTCCAATAGTAGAGGAGCAAATTCAGCCTTTTTCGAACATTAAATAGTTTAAATGAGGACCGTAGTGTAGTGTTTAAAAAACTTGTGGGTAAAATAAAAAGTCTTTAGATTTACAAAAACACTCCACTTTTCAAAATTTCAATCTCCACCATTTCCACCTACTTTTACACCCTCTTCCATATTTCAAATCATTTCAAACTTTATTTCTCTCTCTTCTCTTCTTTCTCCCTCTTTTTTCTTCTAGATTTTTTTTTTCAGATTCCATTTCATATACCATCCACGTTATTTTTCGTTCTTCTTCTTTATCCCTATTTTTTTCTTCTTTGATTCATTTTGAAATTTTCTTCGTTCTCCTCCTCCTCATCCTCCTCCTCCTCCTCCTTCTTCTTCTTCTTCTTCTTCTTCTTCTTCTTCTTCTTTCTTCTTCTTCTTCTTCTTCTTCTTCTTCTTCTCTATTTATTCTTTTTCATAATCTTTTTAATTCTCGTCGTTTTCAGATGTGTAAATACATTTCTCGTATGTTGAAATACTTCTGGAGATATGTACACATCTTGAAAATATGTGTGCACATCCAAAAAATGTATACACATCGGGAATATATGTGTACACATCCGGAAAATTAAATTTTTTTTAGGGCTTTTAAAATGTCAGTAGTAATTAGTATAGTAGTAATCATAAAAGTGTCAATTCCACCTATTTTTTTAGACTTGAGTCTCTTTTACTTATTTAAAAACTTAAAAGTCTTTTCTACTAAGGCCTCATTTGTTTTCACTTAATGAGTCTCTGAATCTGAATATAACAGATCTAGGTCCATTAAATGCATTTGTTTTCTTAATTTTAGAAGCTCTGAATGTTCCTTAATACCTCTTGTCCAATAAGATCTTTCGCAAAATCTGTTTAAGATACAGACCGTTAAAATTTACACGGCAATTTTTTAGCAAATGTTCACAGAAAAAACGGAACAAGTCTCATGCAACGGTTGGTAATTATCTTTTTCATGGCCCTCTCTTTGGTTTCCCTTTCCTTTCACCTACTGCTAAATTTTTATTTTTTTACCACAAAATAAATTTCACTTACTGCTAACTGAGCAAAAATTAAACAAGCAAAGAAAATATCTACTAATATTCAAAGGATCCTACAAGACTGCAAGTTTACATTTTCGTTCTAATAATCTAATGTTTGATGTTAAGCATTGGTTCTTCTTTGCGTATACACTAGACACGAATTTAATCATTTTGCAGTGCTTATTAAATTTTTTTAATACTTGTACATTTTTACTTGACAAGTTATGAATTTATTTTTGTGACAACAATTGTGCTTGTTGATATAAAATATTATTTCAGTTTCAGACATTTCAACATTTTTATAAATAAATATGCATTTATATTAAATATTTATTTTCTTATTGAACAATAGTTTGCTTTTGTTTAATGACTCTTCTTTAATAATTTATTTATATAGTATGTAATTATTGTTTTATTCAATTTATATATTATTACATTTAAACATAACACTTCAGATGTTTAAAAAACAAACAGTCTTAATGATTCAGTATTCAGGTCCCCAGACAATATCTTAACACTTTGTTTGGATCATTGTTACCTATTGTTTCATAATGTATTGTTTTGTATTGTATTATAAAAACAACGTTTGAATTGATTGTATTGTTTCCCGTTGTTTAGTAACATTGTTATTGTTTGTTTTGATTGTATTGTATTGTACTGTAACTAATAAATTTACTAATATACCTTTAATTGTTTTAAATATTAGATTAAGTAACAAATTTTCTTTAATGTAATTTGAGACAGTTTATATTTACTAGTTTATCACCAACTATACCTTGTAAATATATTCATGCAAATTATAATAAAAATAATTAAAAAAATAAGTTAATAATATTAAACATAACAATAAGTTCACATTATTAATAATTTAGATAAAAAATAATATTCCATAACGACATGCAAGCAATCATATTATCCAAATAATAGTTATTAACAAAAGTGTCATCATATATTTCGTATAAAAAAAAACATATGGCTTGTAATTAATAAATCTACTAACTCAAGTTTCACGTTTTTGCTCTGTAATTAATGAAATTAAGAATTATATATTAAATAAATTAAGATAAAACGTTTAATGTGATCACACAACAAGATGGCTTGTGAATCTGAAGAGGCAGGGAACGTACAAAGTAATAAGAGAGGCAGGGAACGTACTGTATTTTGAGAAGAGGGGAGATGAGGTCAAAATAACTACTTGGATGTATTTAAATAAGAAAATAGGGTAGATGGTAAAATAGGATTATAAGGTTATAATTAAGGACATGATGGGAAAGTGTAAAAGCGTAACAATGCAAAACCACCAAATCGGTTGTAACAAAAAGTGGGTCTTTTCATTGTTAGGTAACAACGGAACTTAACAATACAATACAACGAAATTAAAATAACAACCAAAACAAATGTTGTAATCATAATAACAATACAATACAATGGGTAACAATGATTCAAACAAAGTGTAATATTCAGATATGCATTCAGATTCAGGCCTCTTAATCTTAATCATATCATATCATATTATTATAAAAGCATGAATCTCCTAAAGCAAAAAGTGAACGACATTTTTGTCCTTTCAAGCAAACCTTCTTTTAAGTACCCCTTTGTACAAAAAGGTCAATACACGATGAAATATTTATATTATTATCATATTATTATAAAAGCATGAATCTCCTAAAGCAAAAAGTGAACGACATTTTTGCCCTTTCAAGCAAACCTTCTTTTAAGTACCCCTTTGTACAAAAAGGTCAATACACGATTAAATATTTATATTATTATCATATCATATCATATTATTATAAAAGCATGAATCTCCTAAAGCAAAAGTGAACGACATTTTTGCCCTTTCAAGCAAACCTTCTTTTAAGTACCCCTTTGTACAAAAAGGTCAATACACGATTAAATATTTATATTATTATTAGTATAACAAAAAATAAAGAGTAAAAACAATTAATTATTGAGAACAAAATGCTTGAAATTCCCATACATGTATTCTGCCTACATTTCCAGATTTTCATTGAGGAGTTTAATGTTCATTTATATGCATGGAGTGAATGTGGACCCGTAATTCATCAAGACTTTTGCACTACTCATTATTTTTTATGTGTATAAATATGCAGAGTACAAAGTGCAAGAAACGTGTATTCTAAAGACTTTTAATATTTTTTCTATGTATTCCAGTCAAAACTCATAAAATATTAGTATGTAAGATAATATTTGGTTTGGGTAATTCCAACAAATTCTTCAGGGGAAAACAACAATCAACTTGGATGATAAATTTATGTGGTGCTATATCCAGACTATCCTTGACAAAATTATGCTTTATGATTTGGAATAATAATTTTGGTAAGTTTCAGTTTTCTCATGCTTTCAATATCCAACCAAAGAACCTTCGTGCACTCTGATTAGTTTTGATTTGTATTCTTACTGTCAATAGAAATTAATTATACACTGATGAGCTTGGCAGAAAGAGAATACTGTAAGTTTCATTTATTTTGTTTGCTATTACTTAGTTGTTTTAAATATCATCAAATGTCTTATCTTACCAGCAATTATAATGGTAACCCAAGACCTATTTACGCTAAAAAATAATGTCTGCAGATTCATTATTTAAAGTATCGCTAATATGATGGTCTTAGTGAATTTTTATCTTAGGTATTCAAGCAATTAATTTTAGGATCTTTTAATATAATATTTTATAGCATTTATCCTTTTTAGAGTTTTATATTTGATCAAAGATGAATGTATCTAACTCAAATAGCTGATGGACTTATTTTTCTCTTTCTATATGATGATACAAAACTTTGTTAATGATTATTTTTTAACTTACTAGGGACAGTCCAATCAGCGGTGCTAAAACAAGTCAAGATAGAATTGTGCATGGTTTTATACAAATATCGCTATACTCTTTTCAACATGATAATCACTGATGTCACTTTCCAGTTAATACTTTTATTTAATAACTCAAAACACTTTTACCTAATTTACTTATAATTTTTTTAATGAATTTTTGCCGTTTAGATACGGATACACGCGCATCTGCCCGAAAACTAATTAAAAAAAAATGGCCATAAGAAATATCTACAATATAACTTTTAGGAACGTTAATCAGTTAAAGGTGTGGCCAACTGATTGGTCACCCACGTGAAAAATAAGTAGGAACGTTAATCAGTTAAAGGGGGCGGGCGCCAGACGAGGAAATGATCTTTTGGGTTTAATAAAGCATAGTACTATATATTAAGATTATATTGAAGTTCCAAAAATGTGAGCTGATAAACTAACATTGTAAACGTTACAGTAAGGTCCTACGTATTGTGAGCTGATTAGCTAATATGGCATCTTTTTATTGAATAACAATTGAAGGTTCACAAATTAATGTGAGCTGATTAGGTCATATTGAAATAGTTATATTAAGTTAATTGGGTCGACCCCACCCCGACCCCCAAACTGTGCATTAGACTCCAATTTGTGTATCATTGATTTCATAGCTTCCTTAGGTGATTTGTTTTAAATTTCATTTTTACACCTCAACTCACCTTTTGTTCCTAATAAATAGGAGTACTTTAACATCCACTAAAATGTGCCATTTAAACACTAAATAATGACATGACACCAAAGTGTGTCACTTTTATTTGGGCACGTAATCAGTGTGTAGGATGCTGAAATTGAATAAGAAACAAGCAACTTCATCTCTCTTTAACGTTTTCTTCATCCTGCATTCCCATATCTCAATTCCACATTCCATGAATTCTTTGTCCAGTCCTTGCTATCAGTTCTAAAATAGAAAAAAAGATTTAAAGAGAAAAAAATAACTATTGCTAAGACCAACCTGCAATTCACCGCCAAAGTACCATTTTACATACATCAAAATCCACTCATATCTTTTATTTATCCTCTTAAATCAATATAATTCATAAAACCAAATTCTAAACCCACTCGAATCGGCCATCAGAATATCCAAATGATCTTTCATCGGTGAAAATTACTAACTTTATTACGGCTAGAGCCCATTTTCAAAAAGTAATTCTTTTAAAATTTTAACATAGTATCACTCATATATTACCGCTTCAAATAGAAATTGATCACTTTGATGCCAAATTAACAATTTGTTTCTAGGTTAGTGACTTCCTTATGAACATTTTGCAAGAAAGAAGTAGACCTTCGTTGTATTGCAAGAGTTGATTTTGTGGGTCTTGGACTAAAGCAATGAGCTTTCTTGAAGCTAAGCACACATTGATGAACGAAATCAATAACAAGAGTTGTAAAATGAGAGAAGCAGCCATTGTTTGTTTCCATAAAAGTTTGCACTATACTAGTATTATCCGAAGAAAAGATACTTGGGTGGATGGGGGCGTGGAAATTAATCACCACCAGTTTTTTAGTAAAACTGGCCCGGCCATCTTAATGTAATTTCTCCGATACGACGACATGCTTTTAGAAGATGAAGCTTTGGTGGTTGGGAATTGGAATTTCTTTACGTTGTAACTGTAGTTAGAATTGAAAAATACAGGTGGACATAAGAAAAGTGTGTTTTTTCTTGTCTCTGGACATGTGTCGTCCTAGGATTCGTCCATCGTCCATGTCAACATGTTTGACATGCACTCTCTTCACTTGTTGATAGGTGTTTGAGTGTCGAATAGGAACAAGGATGAGTTGAGGTGCTAAAATGAAATTCAGAATCAAGTTGGAGGGCCTATCTATGTATTTGGCCTTAATAAAACTATATGTAATTTGTAGGTATGGTTCGGGTTAATGTCTGATGTATACAAACTTGAAGCCCGTTTGGATTAGCTGAAAAAAGTAGGTTTTAAGTAATTGTGCTTAAAAGCACTTTTTAAGTGTTGGAACTTATTTTGTAAATAAGCAATTACGTGTTTGGATAGAAGTACTGAAATTGAAAAAGAAACTGCAGAGCTGTTTGGTAAAAAAGTAATTTTCTATGCTAAATGACTAAAATATTATCAAAAAAAGAGGAAGATAATGTAGACCTTTATTAATGATGGTATTAGTGGAATTAGAAAAAATTTTAAGGAATAAAATGATAAAATTATTGGTCAAACCATAACAGCTTTTAAGCAAAAAACAATAAGTTTGAATTTGCCAGCTTCTTGCTTTTGGCTTATTTTTTACATAAAAGCCAAATAATTTTAAACCATTTTACACTTACCAACCACTTCTACAATAAAAATAAAAAAAAAAAACTTAAAAGTTAGTTTGATTAGCTTTTAAGCTAACCCAAGCACCTTCTTGTTGTAGAACAAGTTGGGCAATTGCTCAGTTGCTCGTTTTTCAGCTGATACTGGTGTGTCGTTGTCATGATTGACAGTGTATGCATACACTAAGAAATCTCTACAATATTACTTGTTAGGAACTTTAATCAGTTAAAGGTGTGGCCAGCTGATTGGCATCCACGTAAAAAATAAGTAGGATAAAGGGGGCGGGCGCCAGACGAGGAAATTATCTTTTGGGTTTAATAAAACATATTATATATTGTATGTATTAAGTTTATATTTGATGGTTCAAAAACGTGAGCTGATAAAATAATATTGTAAACGTTACTATTTAAGGTACGTAATGTGAGCTGATTAGCTAATATGGCATCTTTTTATTGAATAACAATTGAAGGTTCAACAGATTAATGCGAGCTGATTAGATCATACTGAAATATTTATATTAAACTAATTTTTATGCACATCCTTTGCACGATATAGCACGTCAATCTTTAAAAAGTTTGTATATTAAAAAAAAGAATTTTTATAAAATATCACTTGAATAAACAGATATCTCACCTTTAAAATTTAAATTAAAGCTGAATTTTGGAATAAACACATGCTTATGACCACATTCACCTATCATGATTTTCTGCAGGTATAACGTTGTCAATGTATTTGCATACCATTTACCATTAAAAACGTCATTTTAAGAATTCAAGTAATATTTCGTTATATATTTGGTTTCAAAACCAGTTTGTACTCAAATGAAAAATCATTTAAAGTTGGTTTATCGAATCATAGACACATGGACAAATTAGATCATTCCTTAACATACCGAATACTTGATCTAGCGATGGATTTTGAGACCTCAACGTTCATAATAAATTATGAGAGAATTTTTTTTCCTTTCTTTGACGTGCTGAACAATTATATTTAGATTAGAATTCAGTATGTGAATTTAAGTAAATGACTCATAGAAAAATAGTAGAATGTGACCTAATCTCTTCTTAAATACAAAAAGAGCCTTCAAAATAACATGTTACAAATAATGTGATAGATAAATTTAAGTGAAGATATAATCACCTATAATTATCTAGCATTTATTATTACTTCATGCAACAAGAAAAGATCCATTTTGTTCGTGCTACTAAAGAATATTGCAAAGCCTCTAGTATAAAATAACATTAGAGCATCATGAAAATTGAAGCAATTAAATTTAGCTAATTAATATGTTTTCCTTAAATAGTTCAAAAGGCTTTAAATGAAGTCTACAATAACATGAACATCAATAGATATTACTTTAGTGATCGAGCTTTGAATTTTAAATTAAATTAGAATTATCAACATCATGACGGTATAGTTATAATTCCTCATCTCATGAATACTATGAATTTCAAATTAATTTTAGTGACTTAACATGAAACAATGAATAAGTAAATTAAGCTAGTTTGATTGGGCGAAATCATCTCCTTTTGCATGTTCTTCTCGGTTTCCGATACGAATTGAGCGTGAAATACTAATCTTATCTTCGTCCCATTAGTTTTGTTAACTTAATCTTATACATTTGATTTCGTAAGTATGATTTATCAAGCTAGGATGTATTGTCCATGATCTTATCGATATTGGCACTATCGATAGTATTTAAAGAAAACCACCTCACATATATATTACTCCTCCATTCTAGTTTATATGATAGCATATTCGTATTAATCTGTTATTAGAAAAATGGTATCTTCTTAAATTTAAAAATAATTTAATGTAAAGTCTTTTTTCTATCCTTAATGATAGCTCCCTCCCTTCTAATTTGAGGACATTTTTTTATCGTAAAGGTTAACGACATAGGCCTTTCTAATTCAAAAGACTAACGGATGGTAGTTTTAAATATTTTTTCCAATAGAGATCAAGGGCAAATTGACCCTTTTCTAAAAGAAATATTCAACTTCGTAGGGCAATGAAGTCTATTAATATTCGGGTATAATTCATCTCCCAATATTTTATCGTTTTAATAATCGTGCTTTTCAATTGATAATTTATAGTATGAACGACCAATAGATTATTACATACAAGAACAATCAAGTCAATTTTTGCATAGGCATTATTTTTCCGTGTAAAATGTACTTTTGATTTACAAAGTTAGTAACTGAAATTTTACAACCTATTTTTATGTAATTTTCCATTTCAGTAATCTGCTTATTCCTAATTCTTACAATGAAGTTACTAGAGATTTTAAAGTCCATTCCTTTTATAGAATAGCTTTTATAGAATAATCTTGGTTCATGCACATTAAAGGAGTCCTAATCAATTCGGACAGAAGAGTAACATTAACATAGGATAACGAAAGTTTCATTCCAAATTTCTGTAAATCATATTTTTAATTGTACTTCCAATGTAGCATAAGATTAGGCAATAGTTTCACTCTAAGTTAGACTGTTATATCCAATACTATAGCTATATCAAGGAATAAAAAGATTGTGCACTTTTTCGGAGATATCATGACATTTAACCTTCTAAGTTCTAACATTGGTACTCTTATAATAATATAGATTAATTGGGTCGACCCCACCCCGACCCCTAAACTGTGCATTAGACTACAATTTGTGTATCATTGATTAATCCATAGCTTCGCTAGGTGATTTGCGACTTGTAGGGACAGCTCGGGTTGAATTCTAATGTCCTTTGATACGTTTTTGGAGAAAGAATTAGTTTACAGTCAATTAGGAACTTTACCATCTTTTTGCATATTTGAACTCCATTTTCTGTTCCAAACTCATTTATATTAAGTACTCCTATAAAGGTTCGTTCCGCACGGGAAAAAATTATACAGGTATTAGTAATGTATGTATAAACAATGCAGGTATTAATAGTTCATGTATTAGCTATACATGTATTTGCTATGCAAGAGTTATTTCTTGTTTGAAGGAATGATTATTATAATTAATATTAGTATACATTGTATAATTTAAATTATATGTTTATTTTTTCTTTATCACAAAGATGTTTGTTTACTATTGTACCCTCACCATTTCTAGCTTTGTATATTTTGTTGCTAAAACTATCTATACTTTTAATTTAAGAGATGAATCATTTTATAGTTTAATCCATGTATTGCTAATACCGGCATTGTTATTCCACCATCTATCCCACATAAAATAATACATAGATGTCCTCACTAATTTTATGAGGGTATAATTATGTGTGCAAAACTCAAACCAAAGTACTTGAGTTGTGCAGCTTTCTATGCCAAGATAAAAACCCAACCAAACGCAACACTAAGTTATGCTAAATTTAGTGCATGTATTAGCCACCATACTACACCAACCGAACGGCCCCTAAGGGGTCGTTTGGTTCGTAGTCAAGTTATACAGTAATTATAATGCAGGGATTAATAATATAGGAATTACTAATACAAGAATTGTAACACGGGGATTATTTTTTTGTTAAGTGTTTGGTTCATTGCACTAAAAAGTGAATATAGAAGATATTATTGAAAATATGTGTTTACTTTTTAGACATTAAAGCAATGAGCTCATAATTATCCCCTTGAATGGTGGACCTTTATTGGTTTCTTGGAAAAAGACAAAGGTAATTTTGTCCTTTTGTAGCTTTATCCATGTACTATTATACATGGATAAGCTATTCCATGTTAATAGTGATATTAAATAATACACCAATTGGTGTATTAAGTTGTACAAGTATTAGTTATCCAAGATTCAATAATATAATGAACAATGGATAAAACAATACCACAAGTTATACCATAACTATTTCATCTTATACATCAAACAAAACGACTTTTAATAAGTTATGCTGGATTTAATACATCTATTAACCCTTCCCAAAGGCCTACAAAACGACCCCCAAGTGTTTTATGACTTATTTGGTTGGATTACGAGGTATTCAAACGTATATTGGAAGAAGTTGTAACTTGGAAAAAGTTCCGGATTTCTGTAGGGCACATGTTTGGCATGCTCTGCAGTCACAGAAAGGCAGTCACGATCGCGAGGACTTACGATGACTAGCAGATGTGAACGAAGCAAGGTTTCCGCGAATACGGTGGTTAAGGTGAGAGACAGATTTATAATTTAAAGTTTCTGGGTTCACAACTCTAGTCTATATAAACTAATGGTTCTAAATTACTAATTTGTACATAAAATATAAATTTCTTAATACAAATACGGAGTTTGGACCAAAGCTACTGTATTCCGTCAAACTTCAGAACATACTATATACTCTATAATAGATCCACCCTTGGTCTAAAATGCGGATGTATAGAGGAAGTCGAGATCGCTGGTCGAGGAGTGTTTATCAGTCAAGGTGACTTAAGTGTAGGCTGTGATTTATGTAGTCCACTCTTAATAAAGGTCTTGGGTTTGAGCCCGAAATATTGATTTTTTTTTTTTTTTGGTAGGGAGTATTTCCCCCTTGAATGGATCTTGTGCGGCTCAAATTTAGGTAAATATAATCGGGCATGTTGGTTCCGGATACTATACGGTTAAATCGGAAAAGAAAATATCTCATTGGAATTATTAAGATGACGATTAATATTGTGATCTGTATATTTATTGATGAAACATTCCTTACACAAAACCAATGCATTTAATATTACAATACTATAAGTTCAAAATAAAAATCAAAACACTTTATTCAGAGTAACAATACAGAACAATAACAATGAGAACTCACAATCCATATAGGATACTAAAAATCTTACTCATTGGAAATTTATTGATCAAGTATGATATGCATAATAATTTTACAATGGATGAAGCATGATCTGGAGTCCCTGTAGAGGGCGAAGGTTCATAATCAGAGTGGGCAAGTGAGTGTAGTTTGATGAAAGAGTAAATTTGTAACGTTGCAGGATCATAGAAAGTGCTATCTTGACTTCTGTATTTGCAAATGTCAAGCCTACACATTTTCGAGGACCAAAGCCGAAAGGTAAAAATGCCATCAGTTGGTCCTGTGTTGCTTTAGCCAGCCCTGCAGCAAATCTGTCTGGTTTGAAAAGGTGAGCATCTTCTCCCCATAATTCACAGCTATTTTGAGCTGATAAAGTAGGAATGTGCACTTCAATTCCTGCTGGAAGTGTAAGTCCCCCCACTCTTGTTTTCTTTACCGTTCTTCTCAAAAGAAACATCACAGGTGGATAAAGCCTCAGACTCTCATTTAGTACCATGCCCAGCTACAAGCAATGACAGATAAAGAATACGAGTTATAACTTCCAGGGTGTTGACAAGAGGGGACTAAGCAGGATGTAAAGTCAGTGAGTTCAAAGTACGTGTGATCATGTATCTATATATTTCTATCTTTTTCTGCTGTGTATATGTATTAAGACCTAGTTCGAGTCGAAAAGAATGGGTTCAATCGAACTCAAAAATCCATCCTTTAGAATTGAGCATCTATATATAAAACATTGGGTCAGCGTATAAGAATTTATTTGGGGAAAGATTGAGTAAAGAAATTTGGGGTCTTACAATCTTTAGTCTTGAGATGCTCTCTACTGTTGGATTGTCTTGGCCAAAGAGTTCAAAAACTTCCTCTCTTGCTTTCTCTTGCCAATCTGTGTGGATTGCTAAGAGAAGAACACTCCAACTTAGTAGATTGGTAGTTGTTTCATGTCCAGCAAAGTAAAATGTTTTACATTCATCAATGACATCATCCACTGAGATTCTTGTTTTCTCATCAGCATCATGGTGAACCTTCAAGAGTGATCCGAGAAAATCACTTCCGTAGCTCTCTGTTTGTCCTGTCTTAACATTGTCTTCTCTTTTCTTTATCATTGACATGATCAACTCACGAAGACCTTCTCGGATCTTTTCTGATTCTATATCCTGAGATGTCCTAAAAAGTTTGCTGTAAAAGTAAAGTAGTTAGCTGTTGAAACAATGTAAAGAATAGTACATCTAAAGGGGAAATTGATGTAAATTATAAATTGTATTTCTAGTCATACTCGATTATTGGCATCCTAGTATTTCCCGTGTTCATGTAAATCATTTGAGCTAATTTGTCCAACATTTGGAAAATCTGCTTCCCGTCCAAGTAGCTGCTTCCAAATGCAGTTTTAGAGATGATCTCCGCGCTCATATGGCTGAATTGTTCATACACTTCAATCTCTTTACCTCCATAACATTTCCAATTTTCCAACATTGCTTCCGCACTTTCGATCATTGCTGGAATCATGTTCTGATATTTTTTCGGGATAACACTAGGTAATATTAGACATATAGTTATTATTTCTTTTATCAAGTAATTAAGCAAGAATTAGGAGACTGCACCTTCAAGCTTTGCCCATGGAAAGCATAATCAGCCACTTTCCGAAGTTTTGCCCATTTATCACCTTCTGCAAAAGGAAGTCCATCGCCAAATAATTTCACCAAAGGACCAGTAAATTCACGCTGAGCAAATGAACCCTCCTTGTTGCTAAGAATTTCTTTGATCAAGTTAACATCAGTTACAATCAATTCCGGTTTAGAACCATGCCAAATAAGAAAAGTTTTTCCTGATACAAATTTCAGAATTAAGTCGGTTAGTATAGGCATTTGATAAACATATAGACTACTTATTGAAAGAACATAACCACCATATTCTTAACAGAGATCTTGAGTTCAAACTCAAAGAATGTAGTAGTCAACTTTGGCAAGCGCTATATCCCCAAGTGGGACTTCTTGGTACCAGCTGGATTATTTGGACCCTAAAACGGTACTGGACACGGGACGGGAAACAAAAAAAAAAGGGAAACAGAAACAGAGAGAGACGAAATTAATGATTACCATAAAGCTTGATCCATGAGTGGTAATGAGGCTGCAATATATGGAATATGTAATGAGTTAGTTCCATGGGAGCAGTAAGGTATTTGACATTATGTACATAAGGCCCCCTAAATTTGAAAGGTGGACCTTTAATTCCCTGTGAGTTCATCAAATATTGTAGAAAAATTGGATAGCACAATTCTTTGTATAAGTACCAAACAAGAACCAGTAAGCCAAGAAAACTTAAGAAAATTATTATCATGGTTTCAAAGTTTTTCAACAAGACCCTCAGTCTAATTTGAGGGGAATAAAGAAACAAAGAAGCTTTGCAAGTAGTTTTGAAGCAGGAAGACAGTTATTGATCCTTACCCTGATGTTTTAAATACTTAAACTACGAACTAAAATCCAAATATGTTAAATGCCGGTCATTATATATATATATATATATATATATATATATATATATATATATATATATATATATATATATTACTACTATTAATAAAGGAGAAGACCCCAAATTTTGTAGTCCTCACAATAAGACCTTACCCCTCTTCACTCTTTAAGAAGTTTCCACGTGCCAATTTTTCGTGGGAAATTTGCCCCTGTTATGGTGAATAATTATATCAAGTACCACCACAAAGCCAACTTAATAAAGGCACCTTGTGAGAGCTTTTGCTATGCCCAATTTTCTATCAGCATATGATGATATCATGCTTGCCGCGTGGACAGCTAACATGTCCTCCTTTTCCTTTTAATCTTTTAACAAGAAAACGTTTCTTTCACCTCCTTTGTATTGTTTGTGTGAGCAATTGAAAGTCTTTTCGAAAATTTGTGACTTATAAAAATAGTAAATTTATAGTAAATTTTTAGTCTCCGTCTCACTCTTAAACTGTGTCACAAAGTCTTTGGAAAATAAATTAGATTTCATAAATAAATTATGAAAACTTTAGAAAGTGAACTAAATTTGTTTATATGTGTAATAACTCTTTCAAACTAATAAAAATATGAGGTACTTGTATGAAAAAAAATTTCTAAATATCCAAACTGAATTCTATAGCTTGAATTTGTATTCCTACACTTAACAAAGTCATGAAAATGATTCAATTTTTAATAGAGTTGTTTCAAAAATAAATTGTAAAAATTAAAGTATAGGAAGTTGAAGAAACATAAATGTTAAGTAACATATTTTACCATATTCATGAAAATTGTAAACATATATAATGTACTTTTTAAATATTTATATAACTTCTTTGGCAATTTCTATTTTATAATTATTTCAGTTAAAAATTTTGGAATGCTTCGATGACATACATTATGTTCATGACCATATGTAGTGTGACATGTTCTAACTTCCTTATTGAAAGAGAGGATTTGACATAAGAAAATATTAAAATTTATAGATTCTTCCTGCAAAGATAAAAGTTATATATGTTGTAACTCGAAAATATTTATTATTTTTTACCAAATACTTTAAATTTTAAAAAGTTTATTTTAGAAATCTAATTCAATTGTAATGGCCATATAGAGTTGAAAATGAAAAAAACATTATAAGGTTACAAACAATTTAATATGTTAGAAATCATGAGTAGTAAGTATCTTAAAATATCTTCTTTGGTTAACTAAAAAATATTTTATGTTACAAAATATCCATGAAGAACTAAATTATTCATGAAAATTATTTAATTAGGTTCTTCTTGAAGTTCGTCTAAAAGTAGGCATATATCACTAATGAAATCATATAATTAACATTAACATGACTGTTTCATGAAATCATGAGCAAATATCTAATATATATTAAAAGTATATGTTTCTATCGGTAACTAATGAAATTTTATGCTCATAATTCCAGAAAAGCTCAAAATGTTATTTCCAAGTTATGATACTTGAAATTATTTCACGAACTTCTGATCATTTTGGTTTATCGCATATCAAATATTTTGCGTCTTGTATATGCTTAGTCCTTGTCAACCTTGCTTCGTTTTAAATAATTTTTGGTATTTTCAATGTTACGTGATTAATATGTTATCATTTTAATAAAATTATGCTTAACAAGTGCGCATCACAAATGATTATCTAAAGAATCTACTAAACGAAGCTAAGGCCCGGGTTTAGCACGGGCCAAGACCTGACTAGTATATATATATAAGGAGGATAGTAGTTATAATAGTTAGAGAATTAGTTAGGAAAGTCCATTGTCTTAAATTGAAAGCGAAATTGAAATATAAATCCTTATTGAAAAAAAAAAAGACATTTTAAAGGAAAATTCTAAAATTTGCTAGGTTTTATGTGATGAAGAGATGAGATTCTGAATTTTAATGCTAGTGATAGCTTCAGTTTGAATTTCGAAAAACTAACATCATGTGTAGCCTTATCTATATCATGTCTATTTATTTGTATTAATTTTAAATTTACTGTGGTAAATTGTAGAGTTGGATTGAAATGTACAGACTTTTGCTAATCTAAATTTGAATTGAAAGATAGTATAAATTTGGATATTGAATTTGAATTGAGAGATAAAATAATTTGAATTTATATATATTTTTCAAAATGCATAGATTGACAAATCTGAAGGATTAAATAAGAAGAGAAGAGAAATATAATAGATATAAGGATTAAACAGTTTTATATGAAAAATATCTACTTATATTTATTTATCTTATCTATCCTCTAGAAATTTGTCTTATCTATAGAAGATCTGTTTCCACCCTACACACATGTTAGTTAAGTAGATTCTAAATATTTAGTTTGAATTTCAAATTGAAAAATTTATCTATAGATTCAAGTCTACTAATTTTAATTATTTGGGATGTTGAATTGGATCATAGATAAATACTCTAATTATATCTCTCTGAGTTTGAGGGAATTAAATAGAGAAATGAGATGAACATGTTATCTTTAAATTTAAACAGAATAATATTATCTTCAATTGAAATTCAAAATGTTTATCTTTTAACTTATATTAAAAGTAGGTTCTAATACGAATAGTTTTTTTTTTCTATATCCTTATCCTAATATTTTCACGCTATTAGAGATCTTGCAAAATAGGAATTATTCAGATTATTCAAACCTATTATACTATATTAAAACTTGAATTAGAAATTCATAAAGCAAGATTATCGTTTAAAGAAGATTTAAAGTAAAAGAATTACAATAATAAGAGTAGCAGAGTGATAGCAGAGATAAGGAGAGCATAGCTAGGATAGCTGCTTGAGACTAAGGCAGCTGGTTTGTAATGATTCACAGATGATTAATAAAATTATTGATTACTAATAAAAAAAGTAAAAGAGTTAAGGATAAAATTGATTGGTTTTAAAGAACTATGTAAAAGAAGATTTGGAGGAGTCCGTCGTATTTTAGAAGTTGTCAAGTTTATCTTTCAATTTAAAATTATAAAAGTTTATTTTTCATTTCAAAAGTCCATTTAATACCCAAATTACATAAGATAACATGATGGTATATTCAGTTTGCAGTATACTTAAAAAACCGAATACGAATCTGGAAAAAGAAAACGAATACAATGCTTATCTTACGGGTTTCTTTCAACTGAGAAGCTATACTTTTCTTTACAAATTCAATATTTTATCTCTTCATTTATTTGGAGTTGTATTAAAAAATCTTATTACAATACTAACTTTATCCTAATTATTTTCCTAACTACTATGCTAACTAATATAACTACTACTCTCTTTTTATTATATATATATATATATATATATATATATATATATATATATATACTAGTGTTTCGGCACGTGCGTTGCACGTGGATGCCGTGTGTAGTTGCATAAATAAAATTCATCTATGGAATTTTACATAAATAGAATTCATCTTTAGTATTTGAAATATTCTACAGCTAAGTGCATAACAGTGGGTACAATTAAGTCTGATTAACTTGCAGGACGGAACATTTCTAGTAACTGGATGTTGTATGTTTTTTTGAGCATTCCGGAGAAGACGTATGCTGTAGCATTTTTCAAAGTTGAATTCTCCCATAAAACCATGTTGCCTAACCTTCACGGCAAAATAACATATTTAGTGGCTTTGGCAGGGCAGAGGATGAACGATGTTGAGTATAGTTCCTGCATTGTAGCCTGCAGTGTGGTTTTTAAATATGCAAAGCAACTAAATAAAGCAACAAAGTAACCGGTCGTATTGCATTTTGGAGCTAGTACAACACATATGCCTCAACAAATGTACTCCAACTGTGTCTATAATTTCTATATGTATTTTTGTATGAGCACTAAATATGGATTTATTTTTGTATGAGCACTAAATATGGATTGTAATGTAATTACCTGGCAGCCCAGTTTATGACGAATATGTGATGGGCGAACCTGCGTTCGAGAATATTCAATGTCAATAAATCTGACTGAGAATTCGTTGTCAATCTATTTTTACGGCGGTGAGTTATAATTCCCCTTTGTTTATACATATATTGTTTGTACGAACATATCAATTGTGTTTGGCTTACCTAGTACTTCTTTGTAGACGATATTCTTGGTGTATGTTTCCTTTTCTTGTTTTTGCTGCTCTGTCCCTACCAGGACTCTTGTTGTTGCCATCGATATCCCTCTTGAAAGCGCGACGTAAAGCTGTCCATGCGAGAAAACGTGTTCTGGTAGATACAATCCAACGTTGGGTATCGTTTGGCCCTGTGCTTTGTTGATTGTCATAGCAAAACATAAACGTACGGGGAATTATTTACGAACAAATTTGAAAGGATATCCTTTATTATCAGGTGGTGAAAGTTGGATTCTTGGGATGAATACATGCTTGTTAGCAGCTTGACCTGTGGTAATTTCTGCATGTATGACGTTGTAGTCAAACCCCCTACATAGCATCCTTGTACCGTTGCACATGCCATTTGAAGGGTCCAAATTTCGAAGTAACATGATTGGTGCATTCTGCTTTAACACTAACCTGTTGAATGAAGCATTGAATTAAGCAATTTTTTCTAATTGTTTAGCCGTTGTATATGTACAAATCTATTGTGTATGCACAATATTAAATAGTAAATGTAAATTGGACATTAAATTATTTTGTGTGTACCTATGTGGTGGGAGGCCAGTAGGTGTTAAAGTATTGAGGTATTCTTCTTGGTAGTAGGTGTTGGTATCATCTTCTGCTGAATCAAAGCTAATAAACGTTCTCCCTTCACCTGGAAACTTGGATATCATCAATTCATTCAGTTGATCTACATATTCATTTTTGCTTGCTAAGATAGCCCGTTCTGTTATGAACTGTGATGAGCATGCATTTTCAGTTAAGGACGGGAATATTTCTCAAATTAAGCATTCCTTCGGGTTACTATCAGCCGTGTGTTTGGCAACCATTTCTTCTGGGAGTAGAATCAAATTATCTTTTGTTATGTGCTCTTCTCCGTCACCAACACGAAGTAAGAAGTCAATGAAGTTTGGATCTGCTCTTGCTCTCATATTTGTTGTAAAATGAATCTTTTCCATTAAAGGCCACAAGTATGACTTTACCAAACTTGCATTAACAATCTCTGCTCTTGTCGCTTTAGGAACTACCGGGAGCACTTGTCTAAAATCTCCTCCAAACACTACCACTTTTCCCCCAAATGGTAAGTTCTTGTCCATTATATCGCGAAAGCTCCTATCAACTGTTTCTATTGTGTGGCGTTGTGCCATTGGTGCTTCATCCCATATGATTAATTTTGCTTTTCGTATTAACTTAGCAGCACCACTTTGCTTGGACATCTTAGTTATGCTTGTATCATTTGTCTGAAGAGGTATGTCAAACCTGGAGTGTGTTGTGCGTCCTCCCGGTAAAATTGCGGCCGCTACTCCACTTGTTGCTGTCGCGAGTGCTATCATACCTTTTGATCTGATATTTGCCAGTAATGCGCGATACAGGAATGTTTTTCCAGTTCCACCAGGGCCATCCACGAAGAACAATATTATTAAAATAAATTTTAATTTGAGTAAATCTGAGTTTTATATATGTTGCTAATATTCTGTTGAAGGTGAAAATTAATGCAACAAATTGATGTTCGAAAGACAATGTTTTTTCGAATTTATTGAATATTCAGCTTGGCTAGTTTTTCTGCACATTTCTGCACAATTCATTTTTTTATCAAACATGCATAGCAAAAATTGTTAGTAATAAGTTTTAAGATACATACATACTCGAACACCGTTTGTTTACTTATAAATTACATATTGAAAAATACTAAAAGCTCGCATAATCTTATACACCTTTATGAATAAAGTCAAATGACATCTCTTTGATTAACTCTGTCACTGTTCTTGTAGCCAGCATCAATTGAACTTGGTATATTTTTCTTTTGAAATTGGATTGGTCTAATAGCTGATGACGGAAGCATAATTGTTTGATCAACTTTATCTTCTCTATATTCTTTGACGGTAACAATAGCAATTGTGTTTTGAAATAATTGTCTTCTCAAGGTTGACTGCGCTTCTCTGAAAAATTGAAGTCTTGCATTTTCTAATTTAAAGTACATGTCCTGCACAAAACCTTCCTTCAACTTCATATGTTCATCACACACACCTAATAAAAATATTTATGTATACATCAATAAGTGTTGGAATTTAAATCTCATCCAGGAATATGAAAGGTTTCCCAACGAATGATAAAAAGACGACTACAGATTAAACACGTACATACTGAAAAGCAAGCTACTATCAAGATACACACTATAACAAATATTATAGATTATTAGAGTATGTAAAACTTTATCATGGCAAAGACTTAAAACTGAAATAGGGCGTGAATATATATGATATTGACCCTAAAACAACTCATCAAACAGAACAAACAGACCAGTAGAAAAATCCTTTTTGAGGGAGTCATATAGCAACTTATGACTTGATTAGGAACAATAACTGGAGGCCTACGCAGGAAAAATATAAGAATATTGCATTGAATTTTAAGCCGGTGACCGAACTTATACACTATAATGAACTCTAAATTGGTTTTGTCTGTCGATGCAAAATCTCACGTGTCTTGAGTGGATGGCATTTCTAGAGATTACTAAAGTCATCAAGGCATAACAGTTAAAGTTCTTACTACTATTAAACATACACATGCAATATTTTTCTTCTTATAGGAAGCTGTTTCACGTGTACTTTTGCTTTTGTTCAAGTTATATATTTCATACATAAATTATATCCGGATGACATTCTAAAAAGGAAAGACGAATAAGTATAATCTAAAACACAATCACCTAAGCCTCATCTCAAAAGATAGATAAGGCTAATTAAAGAAGGAATATGACGTGATCGAGCAGATGTTTAACAGTTGATATAATCTATCAGTAACATTGTAAACACATCAACGTCAAATATTCTATTATACAAAACACAATAAGAGATGAATATGAAATGTTAAACATAGAAAAGATGACAGTGAATCAACCTTGATATTAAGCAAATTGATACAAAGATTAGTATGACATTAAAATGTTACGGAAATGGACTTTGGTCTCAATTACCTTTTCTGAAACTCTACCTTTCACCGTTGACTTGTTAAAAAGATTTTAAAGTGAAACAGACATCAATCTAAAATTCAGAGGACTTTAAGAATTTACCTAGTGCCTCAGTGTTAAGAACCAAATCATACTTGGAAGATGTCGACTCCATTGGACCTATCAATTAACGAAAACCCAACAACCAATTAAAGGTAGAAGTAGCGATAATATCAGATCTCATGGTGGGATTGCTCTTCATAAGGCTAATTGTCGAAGATTTTCTATCTACATACATAAAATAGTTATTTAATCAAAAAAGATATTCACGCAATATTTCCATATCATTGATTATAAGCCTATTCTTTATTACTGTATCTATTTGGTTAAATGATTCACTATTTAATACGTAAATTTATATGTCAACTATTACTATTAATAGATTTATAATATGAAAAGAAGAATATTTTTTAACTCGGCATTCACGTACAACGCACGTGCCGAGAAATAATTTGATAAAGAAACAACAGATGTTAAAAGTATAAATAAATAAAACAAAAATGCATATGGTGGTAAGACATATTTGCAAGATTTGTTTTCACACGTTCTTTGCAAGGTGCAGTGACATTTGTTGATATTATAAGTTATAACCTGCATCTAAATGATGTGTAAATAGAGTTGTAACTCAGGTGTGTTTCTCCAGTTTGCTTATAGGCACGGTTTGTTTTGATAACTCCTAACTCGGACGCCATCTTGAGTGAGCTAGTGTAACATACCCAGATGGACAATCGATAGACAAATTTGACAATAATAATATATGTAGGTGCCGATTATAATATAGAGAAATGTAAGTCAATCTTAACAATAATAGTGCAGATAGATGTCGATTAGAATACAAAGAATTTTAATTGTTTAAACAACTTGCTCTGGCAGTAGATTTTACTAATGTAGTAAAGCACAAGAAATTAAATGACTGAAAATTAGAAGCATAGAACAGAGTTGTTACCAAATTTGTGAAATGGTTGTCAGTAGTAACCTGCATCAAGAGAAAAGAACAAATTCAAGGCGAGGAAGCAATAGTAAGTCATGCGAAGCATGAAGAAAATTTGTACATAAACAATTTAATCGTCTATGCAGTGTCGATGGACCAGCGAGCAGTTAACAGGAGAGCAAATTTACCTTAAAGCGAGGCTTGGAAGAAAAATTTCTGGGAATCGTAGAACTAAAAAGAAGCGGAAAAGAAGAGATGTACTTTGAAATACAGATATGTGAATGTGAATATGTGACGTGGGTTTGTGGAGATCTAACTGCGAGGTATAAATAATTGATGCAATTACATTTTGAAAGATCACATCGTTTCAGATGAACGTTTTTGGGAAGAATTTTGAAGCATGACATCGCTTGAACAGTGTTGTTGTTATGAGGGTCGCCTCACTTAGTTTGTTGACATCGTTTCTTGCCCGCCAGTTATGCACACAGTAATATAGAAGCGGCTGAACACATTTAACTTATAGAAAGCTAGGTTTAATGAAGGGTAATCTGGTAATTTGACATTCAGCTTTTTGAAGGCTACGCTTATATAGTAATATATATATATATATATATATATATATATAAAAGGAGCATTCCTTTTATTTAATTATATTATCTCCTATTTTATGTATTCCTTGCACATTTATTTCTAGTCGCACTTCATTTATATTCCCAAACATTGTAGTCCTCCTATAGGTTATCCATAAGTAATTAACATATTTCAATATTGTTATGCTCTCATAGCTTATGAGTCCACCAATGCCTCTAATTAAAAATTTCCATCTCAAATTGATATTTTTTTCTTCCAAAACGAAGCATTAATTTTATTTAGTCATATTATCTACTATTTTATGTAATCCTTGTACATTTATTTCTCAAATCTGCGCTTCATTTATATTCCTAAATATTATTGTCCTCCTATAGGCTACCCATAATCTAACGCCTAGACGTAGTACAAAAATAAATATTTTTCTTATGAAAAATCTCAGCATAAAATAAGCAACATACCTCAATATTGTTATGCTCTCATGGCTTATGAGTCCACCAATGCCTCTAATTAGAAAATAACCAACTCAAACTCGAACTCATCTGATGAAATTTGCATAAAATTTTGTTGAGATCCGATCTTAAAACATACTCAATAGCAAAAAGAATAGAAACAAACACATGAACAATAGTGAAATATCACCACTATAATGTTGTGTTCTCACTACTTATGAACTCAACAACCCATTTCATTCAATTAGTACAATAAAATTAAACTGAAATCCATCTGATATAAATTTGCATAAAATTTGTTGAATTCCAATTCTAAAACATACCTAATAGCAGCAAAATAGAAATATTACACATGAACAAAACAGATATATTTATTTGTTCAAAAGAAAAATGACATACCCGTTCACCAAAGCCCTAAATGCATATTTGCCCTTTACATTTCTGTATTGAGATCTAAGAAAAAAAAAATCACAATTTTAAGAACCACGAAAAAAAGAGGACATGTATACATCAAAGTTGGCCATATTTGAAATAGAAAAAACAAACTTGATAATTGAAAAGGCAATAGATTTTTATAGATAAAAGATATGGAAAAATAAATAAAATATATTGTGTAGTACCTTCATCGCATTGAGAGAAAAAGTAGTACTAAAATATAGCAGCAAAAATTGTGTTGATTGACAAATCTGAAGGATTAAATAGGAAGAGGAGAGATACAATAGATATAGAATTAAACAGTTTTATATGAAAAATATCTACTTATATTTATTTATCTTATCTATCCTCTAGAAATTTATCTTATCTATAGAAGATCTGTTTCCACCCTACACACACGTTAGTTAAGTAGATTCTAAATATTTTTAGTTTGAATTTCAAATTGAAAAAGTTATCTATAGATTCAAGTCTACTAATCTTAATTATTTGGGATGTTGAATTGGATCATAGATAAATACCCTAATTATATCTCTCTGAGTTTGAGGGAATTAAATAGAGAAATGAGATGAACATGTTATCTTTAAATTTAAACTGAGTAATATTATCTTCAATTGAAATTCAAAATATTTATCAAAATGCGTAGATTGACAAATTATTTTATCTCTCAATTTAAATTGATATATAGATAAGATGATAGATATTCCGAGATACAAATTTAGATATATTTATAAATTTCACTATCCAATGAACACTGCTCAATATTGTTGTTGTTTCATTTTGTTTGCTTTTCTCTTCTCTCTCAGATACTAATTGCTTTTATGTTTCTTAAAAGTGGTAGTATTATTGTTTTATAGATGTGGCATGAATTAGCAAACCGAACAAAAGGAATTGATTATCTTTTTATGTGTTGCAGCTAAAACATAAATTGATAATTCATCAAACCATCAAAGTGATCGGTTGAAGAAGCTTTGCACAGGTAAACTTCTTGATTTATTAATATTTATTTAATTTTTTCGGAAAAGTGTTTTATCTTTTGGTAATTTAGTTTCATCTGGATGATGCTTACTATCATTAGTGAAAGAATAGTTTATTTATCTGACTTTATTTCTAGGAATTTTTACACTGTATAAACATTTGAGAGGGACTTTATCAAAAAATAGATACATTTTATCTAAATTATTGTAAATAGACTTTTAGACTTATTTACTAATCATTTAATAGCCACTTTTAAACCCATAATTTTTCTTAAGTTGTGTTGCTTCATTTTGTTTGCTTTTTATCTTCTCCATAGGATAAATATAGATACTATGATTGTAAGTGTGTCTTATTCTTTATTATTATTTATACTTGAGCATTTTTCTAAAATTGATATATTTTCTTTTGGTAGATCAAGCTGATTAAAATGAAGAAAGCGGAAGGGTGTGGATTGAAATGCAGACAAGGTAAAACATTTTACACATATCATACATCCATATTTTGCATCAAGTTCTTATAGTTAAAGTTAGGACAAAATTAAAATTGTAATATTTTTGAATAAGACTTTAGATTTAAAAGATGTTATCTTGAATCTGAATTCAAATATTCAAATTTAAAATTTTGTATTTATCTATATCTATTTATATCCTACATTTTAGATTTAGCACCGCTGATTTTAAATCATTAGGATATTGTGATGGCCGATTTAAGTTGGTTTAAAATTTATTTAAAATTTAGTTTAAGGATTATCTTTAATATAAGAGGATAAAGATAAATTTGGTGGATGTTATCCTTTTGCTGGTCAGCAAGAGAGCAAATGTACATATTTGCACTTAGAGTTGCTATCCTTTCTGCTTTCAACATTTGAATGTCACATGAACAATTAATCATAAGTTTGCATAAGAAAACAATTAATCATAAGTAACAACTTTGGTTTTCAATAGTTTATATTTAATATCACTGTTTCCTTTTATGTTAAACTTAAAAGATAATGTTATATCTCCCTCCTCCCTTTCACTATATTAGCCCCCTCAAAATTAACACAACCCATTATTCTCATGATTTTACAAAACTATTGGAGTTATCCTACTTATTATTATTTTTCCTCTTTTTTTTTAAAAAAAAATTGTTGTTAGGTTTCTTTCTTTTGATTCAAATATACATGTTCATATAGTTGTAAAATTGTACTTAACATATGTTTATATTGTTTGTTATGCTTCTCGCGTCAGAATCGCAATGATTGAAGGTCTCCCATCATATTTATCAATTTCGTCCAGTACTACTTTAAAATATTACTTTTTTTGTTTCATAGAACCATATTTTATTATGGAGAATTTTAAAATATAAATACTTTGACTTAATTAATGATCTACTGTAGATTGCTTCTTTGGCCAGATTATCGTGACAAAGACAAAACAATAGCGAGAGAAAAAAAATTAGGTTCATGAGTGAAGAATTGCCAATTTTTAAATTGGGTATAATGAGTTTATAAATTTGAATTAAAAATATAATAATTTCAATTTTTTAACTGAAGCATGAATATTTTTTAATAGATAAATTAACTCTTTAAAATTACCATAATAGTTATGGAATATACACATTAATTTATTTTTGAAACATATATATTAGATTAAACTTACTTTCAGTTATTAATTTTTAGGATTTCATAATTTATATTTCTAAAAAAATTGCTATTATTGTTTAAATGAACATTTTTATAATTTTTTTAATTATTGACCGCGCGTCGCGCGGGTACAAGACTAGTTGTGAAATAGAAACTGCAAAGTAAATAAAATAGAAAATTTTTATAGAGAGAGACTGATATATTATTTCACTTCAATTGGTGTACAAAATAAACTGAATTAACTCCTTATTTATAGGAGAAAATAAGCAGATGCAAAGCTTTTCAGGAAGCTGCTGCAAGGCTTTTCAGGGGGTCCGGATTTTGTCCATTATATTTTTGTCCAATATTGCTCAATGCATTATTGGATTCACGCCACGTGTCCTATCAAGCATTTAATGGTTGAGATGTCTATGTGCAATATATAATTAAATGACAATACAGCTTTTGTAAGAAAAATAATTTAAAAAAACGTTCAAAGTGACGTCTGTCGTTTATAAAACGTCAATGCTAGCAGTTTTTTGCGCTAGTAGGCCTCATAAAAAACTAAATGTTTCAGCGAGAATTTAGACATCCTCTAATTGTTCTCTTTTTAAAAAAAAATAAAAAATAAAAAAATTGTGTGAATCTTTTTTAACATTAATTTACAAATAACATACTAAATGCTATAAAATGTATGGGTTTCATATATTTGTTACATAAGGATTTAAAGTCACTTTGAGTAACTATGTTAATATTTTTTTACAAAAATTATGCTGCCATTTTATTATATATTGCAAAAAGATATCTCAACCATTAGATGATTGATAAGACACATGGCGTGAATCCAATAATGTATTAAACAATATTGGACAAAAAAGTAATGGACAAAATCCGGACCCCTTTTCAGGAGCTATTGTCAAGCTGTTTGTATGAGCTACTTGTAAGCTGTCTGTTTGATTGCAAGCCTCTTCAAGCTGCTGCAAGGCTTTTCATAAAGCTGCTTGTTAGCTGCCTGCCTGAGCTGCTTGTGAGCTACTTGTGAGCTACTTGTAAATCAAACTTCTTCAGGAAGCTATGAGAGTAATGGACATTCACAATACAACGTATTCATAACAATGTATAAATTTTATTAGTCTTACATCAACTCTTAAGACTACAATTGTGCTTTATCAGAATTCAGCATATTAGTGAATAGTGAGGTGTGTGTGTTTTTTTTTTTTTTTTTTTTTTTTTTTTTTTGGGTGGGCAGGGTTAAGTTTGATAAGTTCATTATTGGTAAAATTAGCATCTGAAATAAAGAAACAAGATGTGTTTGAAGACTACTAAGTTAATGTTATGCACAGTAACCGATGATTATCAAACTTCTTAAAATTTGACTGATTTTGGACACAAGAATCTTTAGTTTTGTTGAAATACAATTTATTTAATACTACATTAAAATTTTAAAATTAAAATTCAAAATATTTAAAGACACATAAAAAACATTATGGTAAAAAAGGTTCGTTTACCTCTTGAAATTCAAACAATAATAAATAAAATAGGATAAAATAGATAATCAAAAACCACCTTGCAAATACAGTTGTGCAATAGAAGCACCGAAGTTTGACACTTTATTTCTAGAAATAAGTTGAAATGGGTTTTAGTGGGGGCCGAGGGGATTGGGAAGGAAATGGAGCTAAGGCTAATTACCCACGACACTACTATGTATAGTAAACCCTAGGTTTTTATAGAAAGATCAAAATTCCCTTAACACTAAAGTAGTACAAATTGCATGGAGCATCCCTTTGCTACCACGCCTTGCTCTTTTGCCCTTTCTTTGACCTCTACCTTGGTTTCCATGACTTCTTGAAGTATTCGAAGCCTTGATGTTAAGAAGGAAGCCTCCCATGCTATTAGTGCTTTTCCGGTTCGCATCATTTCCTGCTTTTTTAAAAGAATTCTTCCTCGATTTGCACCTTGCAAAGCAATGATGTGAATGAGTGCTAAGTCACCCATTCTAGTCACTACACAACAAAGATAGTGGAGAAAAATTCATATACTCCCACTCAAAATGCACCCTATTATGGTATAACCAAGTATTAGAGAAAATTTTCTCATTGCCAACATCAAGTGCTTGACTACATAACCAATAAGTTTCATCTTCAGCAAAAAAAAAAAAAAAAGGTTTTTATTCTTAAGTTCATTCAACTCATACCAAGCTTCATTTGAAAGTTTATCATTCTTTACATTAGAAACTTTAGCAAAGTCGAATCCAAACATATAGTGAAAACTAGGAATATAGCAAGTAAAGAAATACACATTAAAACTGGCATCTCCAAATTTAATCACTAGTGTCTCCCTCCCTCTTTAAAGAACATTCTTTACCTTTGGAGGTATTTCCAAAACAAGACATGTTTTCCACAAATATTTTGGGTGTTAGCTTGCTAACAGCCACACGGTTAACATTTTCAAGCAAGTCACAAGATTTACTTTCAAAAAGTATGCATTCTTCAAATTTTGAATCATGAATATCATCAAGTACAAACCTTTCAAAAACATAAGTATCAATTATCAAAGCAACATCCTCAATGGTGTCCACACATTCAAGCTCACTTTTTAAACTAAAACCTTTATCAAGCACAAGATCAAAATTAGGACAATCTAAAGAATGATTCACTTCTTCAAGTGTACAGTCACTTATGAACTCATAACAAGATTTATCAATTTTAACCACAAAGAAAGCTAATTCAATATCATTCAAAGGCAATTCATCAACTATTTCACTCCCTTCAAGTAAGTGCGCACTTTCCATTCCAACACTATTTTCAACTTGACACAAACTAATACCACAATCAAGAATGTTATCAAATAATGTTTTACCAAAATCAAGCACTTCGTTTTCATATTAATCAGATAAATATGGAGTGGTAGAGTCACTATTATTTTGTTAAAGCTCAACCATTTGCATATCACTAGTTTGGAACTGTTTACACACACAAAAAATATTAATTTTCTCTTCACAAGTATCTCCAAATAGTGCATACTCACAACTTTCACTTTGACTATTTTCAGAAGATAAATAACTAGTATGCCCAATACCACTTTGACTAGTACCTAAACTCAAACTTTCATAAAATTTATTTAAAGAAGAAAGCGTAATAGGTTTAGCCATTTTACCTTGAAGCTCTTCTAAAGTACTTTCTTTATCATGATCTTGTACAATGAAGCTCACTTGCTCACTTGAAGAAGTTACCTTAACTTCTTTTCTTCCAGGGTTGGAACTTCTTCCAAAGGAAGATTCCCCAATTATTCATCTCCAAAAGCTCCTTCAGAAGATACAAAATAACTACATAAACAAGAGAGGTTCGAATCATTAGAATAAAGAAAATCCTCACCCTTAACTTTTGTTTTCCCTTTTTCCGTTCTCTAATTTTTCCTTCAAACTCTCCGCTCTTTCTTGTGACGACTCACTCACTTCACTCAATTCAAGTTCTCCATTTACCTCTCTTGAGTTGCTACTTATTGCTCCCTTACTCCTCTTAATATTTTCTCTATCATGTTCATTAGAATTGGGACATGCTCCAAGAATCCCTTTGGAAAGAGAAGGATAACTCTTCACCTCAACTTTTAATTTATCATCTTGGGAATGTTTGCCCAATTTTTGCCTAAAGCGCTTTGCTTTTCCCTTCCTTGCTGACTCTAGTCTTCTCAAGTATCCTTCTTTAACTTAGAATGGGGTAAAGGCTTTAAAAATAAATTTTTGGCCTCTTAAAGTAAGAGCATAGTTTCCAAACTTGTCACTATACTTAGCATTTCTAGCTAACTTCCATGGTTCCCCAAACAATAAATGACAAACTTTAATTAGCATCACATCACATAGTACATCATCGTGATAATTTCCAATCTTGAACTTTACTCACACTTGCTGTATAATTTTCACAAATTCAAGTGCATTCAACAAAGGCCATCGATGATGAAAGGAATGTCTACAAGTTTTCAACTTTAATTGTTCAACCATGGAAACAGTTGCAACATTAGTACAACTCTTATCATCAATAATCATATAACAAATGTAATTCCCAACCTTACAATTTATATGGAAGAAGTTCTTTCTTTTCTCACAAAGTTGACCCACACCTATTTCATCATATTCATTATTGTCTACAAGGTGATCTCCTTTAACCAAGACTCTTAAAGTGTTGAGAAAATAATTAAATATACAAAAGTGTGGTCTATATGATAGCTTAAATTTTTAGATGAGATGGTCACACACTTCAACACGGTATCAGAGCAGATAAAGGCATTGGGATCGAATCTCACCGCTGCCCAATATTCATTTGAACAAAAATTCTCTCTCAGGCGATGGCGAAAGACGCAGGTTAAGCTACCGTGCACCACCGTGGATGGCCGGAACTAAGAAAAGGAGAGGCAGACCACCAAAGAAAATAATGCTAGCAAAAATAGGAAGCTCAATAAGTAGTAGAGTTAGAGCACCAAGCCCGGAGAAACTAGTTACCCCGGAAGTGATGTCGCCAAGGGATTCAGAAATAGGAAAGTATACTGAAGCTAAGAGCCAAACTGGGAGTACGAAATCAGTCACTAGGCTAAGCCCAATCCAGCAACTAGTGATGGAAATACAGCTAGGAGCGAAGCCAACGAGCAATATAGCAACAATATCTGATGCAAATCCTAGCCCAATGCAACAAGGGAAACCAGATCTAGAGCAAAAATACAGCTGAAAAGGAGAACCCAAAAGTGGAGGATCGAGGGAAAGCAGCAGAAAGGACATGGAGAAGCCTGTTCACTGGGAATCGAGCGGCACAAAATGGTACGAATCTAGCCTACATAACCCCAGAAATAGTAGAAGGTCAATATGTAGTGAAATTAGAACTGGATGAGATTGAATATGAGAATAGCAAGTGGAAAAGTACTCTAGTAGCTTATGTAATTGGAGAAACCCCTGGGTATAACTATATGCAGAGGTATATAACACAAATTTGGGGGAATGTTGCTCAACCAGATCTTTATCTACATGAAGATGGGTATTACCTCATCAAGATTAGAAGTATAGCAGATATGCAGGAGATACTATTTGTAGGACCCTATAGTATGGGAAACATGCCTATTATTCTTAAACAGTGGACACCAGATTTTGACTATAATGCTGAATTTCTTACTGATATACCACTATGGATCAAGTTCCCAAACCTGCCTCTTAACTGTGGAGCTGTGGCTCATTGATTAGGATAGCTAGTGTAATAGGAAAACCATTATTTGCAGATGAGTGTACTGCAAAGCAACTGAGAATATCCTATGCTATAATCCTGATTGAGACTAATGTCACAAAGACTCTACCTAAAGAAGTGACAGTAGTGGATCCTTATGGTAAACAGTTCAACCAGCCTGTTGTGTATGAATGGGCACCTGAATTCTGCTCAAAATGGCAGCAGATAGGGCATGACTGCATCATCATAGAAGAGAGGGAGAAACAATTTGACAAGCCAAAGAGAAAGAAGAAACCAGTGCAGAAGCAAACATGGCAATACAAAAGAATAATCCCTGCAGGAAAGCAAATTGAGAAAACTGAAGATCACAGAGAAATGACTGGCCAGGAAACACAGATGGCTCAGGTAAACAACAAGGAAACAAAGGGCAATATACAGAACCAAGGAGAATACACCCCTACAAAGGCTTTAAGATCTGAACAAAGGCAAAGGCAAATACAAATGCAGAAGCTGAACAAAAGTGCACCATTACAACAGAAGCAACAATGGGAGAATGAACACTACACAGTGACTACAGGGAATGGTTTCCAAACTTTATACATAGGAGAGCACAAAGTGAGGGAGCATGAACCTCCTGATAAAGGAGGCACCCCCAATAGTGCACCATGACTTGGTTACTATGGAATGTAAGGGGACTAAATAAGAGATACAAGCAGAAGGAGTTAAGGAATTACCTCACAGAAAATAGAGTAAAATTAGTAGGGATAGTAGAAACAAAAGTCAAAGAACACAATGTTGTTGCTACATTGAAGAAGCTGGGGACTAATTGGCAGATGGAGAATAATTATACTTATGCAAGGAATGGGAGAATATGGGTTCTATGGGATCCAAACTATTATAGTATTACTGTACTGGATAGAGGAGCTCAACACATTCACTGCAGGGTCACTGACACAGGGCATAATCTGGATTGTGAGCTGACTATTGTCTATGGTTACAATACAGTTGAGCAAAGAAGAGAGTTATGGGATGCTCTCCACACCATAAGCCAAAGATGCAACAAACCATGGGCTCTGGGAGGAGACTTCAATGCAGTTATGTATCCACAAGATAGAATGAATGGCAACCCTATCACTATGACATAATTGAAGGATTTTTATGAGTGTTACCAACATCTAGCACTAAATGAACTACCATGGAAGGGTGAATACTACACATGGAACAATAGTCAGGCAAGTGCAGATGGAATATGGAGCAGATTAGACAGAATGCTGGGGAATGATAATTGGATGATGAAGTATGGGCATATGTAGACTGAGTATGGGGACCCTTACTTCTCAGACCATGCTCCAATGAAGCTGAATTTATATCATCAACAATTGAGCATCAGAACTCCCTTCAGGTTCTTTAACATATGGGCTGACCATCCAGATTTTGAGGAGATTATAAAGAAAGAATGGGCCAATGAATATAATAGAAGGCGAATGCAGAATATCTGGACTAAAGGCAATGAAATGCCAGTTCAAGCATCTGAATAAGACAGAGTTCAAAGGGATCACTGTAAGGATTAAACAAGAAAGAAGCAAGCTAGCAACCATTCAGAAGATGCTGCGATCACAATGCACTGATAGCTTGCTGGAAGCTGAGAAAAAAGCTTACATGAGCTGAAAAAATGGTCTTTAATTGAAGAGAGTGCATTACAACAGAAATCCAGAGCTTACTGGATAAAGCTTGGGGATGGCAATAATAAATATTTCACAGCTGTGATGAAAGAGAAAGCTCAGAGAAAGCAGATGACTGAATTGATGTCCTTGAATGGAATAAAGCTAACTACAAAGGAAGCAATCAAAGAAGAAGTGGTGATCTTCTATAAATCTCTAATGGGCTCTACAGCCAGACATCTACCAGCAGTGAATAGAGAAATCATGAAACATGGACCAGTTCTGAATAACAGAAAATAGGTGGAACTGTGCAGGGAAGTAATAGATGAAGAAATCTATGAAGGGCTGTGTTCAATTGGAGATGATAAGGCTCCAGGCCTAGATGGCTATAATGCAGTTTTTTTCAAAAAAAAACCTGGAGAATTATCAAAAAGGAAGTATGTGCAAGTGTAAAAGAATTTTTCAGGAGAGGGAAGATGTATGTACCCATCAATTGTACATCCATCACCCTAATCACAAAGATCCCTAATCCAAGCACCATTAAGGATTATAGACCTATAGCTTGTTGCAGTGTCCTGTACAAATTGATAGCAAAGGTGCTAGCTACTAGAATCCAGAAAGTGGTGAGCCATGTAGTCTCAGAAACACAGGCTGGATTTGTGCCAGGAAGGAAAATTGCTGACAACATCATCCTAGCTCATGAGCTAGTTAGAGCATACAGAAGGCTTATGATTCAGTCGAATTGGATCTTCCTCCAGCAAGTAATGGAATGTCTAGGCTTCCCTCAGAAATTCACTTCCTGGGTAATGGCTTGTGTTCAGACAGTCAGTTACTCCATCCTAATAAATGGGGAACCTGCAGAGCCTTTCAAGGCAGCTAGGGGATTGAGAAAAGGTGACCCTATGTCACCCTTCTTATTTGCAATAGCCATGGAGTACCTCAGCAGGAATCTGAATGAGCTGAAAGAAGACAAAGAGTATAAGTATCACCAAAAATGCAGGAAGCTGAATATAACTCATATATGCTTTGTTGATGACCTATTACTCTTTGCAAGAGGGGATGTGACATCAGTGCAGCTTCTCCATGATAAATTCACAACTTTCTCTGAAGCATCAGGATTGAAAGCTAATTTAGCTAAAAGCTCCATTTACTGTGGGGGTGTCACAGATCAAGTCCAGCAGGAGATAAGATATAGGCTAGGATACAGCCAAGAAGAACTTCCATTCAAGTATTTAGGAGTTCCCCTAGACACAAAGAAGCTCAAAGCCATACAATGGAGACTACTGGTGGACAAAATAGTTGCAAAAATAGCATCATGGACTGCAAAGAGGCTCTCATATGCTGGAAGATGCTAACTAGTACAAACAGTACTGTTTGGCATGCAAGCATACTGGAGTCAGATATTCATATTGTCAAAGAAGGTGATAAAAACAGTGGAGGCATACTGCAGGAGTTACCTATGGTCAGGAGGGAATGAAATAACAAAAAAAGCTTTGGTGGCATGGGATAAAGTATGTTTGCCCAGAAGTGTAGGTGGATGGAACTTGATCAACCTCCAAAAATGGAACTAGGCAGCAATAACAAAGATATGTTGGGACATAGCCAACAAAGAAGATAAACTGTGGATAAGATGGGTGCATATATACTATATCAAAGGCCAAGATTGGACACAATTCCAAATCCCCCCAGCAAGCTAGCTGGATGCTGAGGAAGATACTGGAACTCAGAGATACTCTAAGCCAACTGCAGGTAGAGAACTCACTGAAAAGAAGTGCCATTAGACAAATATATCTGCAGCTCCTTGGTGAACATCAAAAGGTGCCTTGGAAGAATTTAACGTGTGGTAATGCAGCAAGGCCTAAAGCTATATTTACTATGTGGTTGCAATGCCAAGGGAAACTACTGACAACTGACAGATTGATCAAATGTGGCATGAATGTAGACACAGGGTGTGTTATGTGCAGTAAGCAACCAGAAACACATAACCACCTATTTTGGGAGTATATGTATGCTCAAGCACTTAGGCATAGAATCATGAAGTGGATACAAATACCAGTGAGTAGCCACATTAATCAAGAGCAGCACCAAGAGTGGATCATAAGCAACACCAAGGGGAAAACAGCTAAATCAACAATCCTAAAGATGATATATGCAGAATTTATAGGAGCCATATGGTGGGAAAGGAACAAGCGCAAGTTTGAAGGAGCATCCAGAGACCACAATACCATTTCTAAGGAATTAGCCATTGTTTCCAGTGTTAAAGCCCCAGCCAGAGTGCAAGAGAAGATGCAGCAGTTTGTATTCTAAATAGCCATGACAGTTTAGTAGCTTAGTCCTTAGAAGATTAGATTATATGTAGAAATTATACTAGCTGCAGTTTAGTTTCTTTTGTGTGCAGTGATGTAATAGATAGATGATAGGATAGCTTGAGCAGTGATGAGCCAAGCTATGGCTTTGTAACGGTTACTTTGGTAGTTAATAAAAGTTCCACAATTACCAAAAAAAAAAAAAAAAAGACTTTCCACGTGCTTTGGCCCATGAAAAACAAACAGGTCTACGCGTGAGGGAGCGAGTTGAGGAAATAATCAAATATATAAAAGTGTTCTCTCTCTAATAGCTTAAAATTTTAGATGAGATGGTCACACACTTTAACATAAAGTATCATTATTCCTAGGAAAATCATTTGCAGCACAAGTAGCACTTTTTCTCACTTTATGTCCCAAATTATTTCTCACATAAGAAATAGAAGTATTGAATATTTTGGCACAAATAGAAGATGCAAACTCTCTTTTTCTCATGGGATAATTACCCACTTCCTCTAAAAGCAATAGAAATACCGCTACCACTTTCTTTCTTACGTTTGAAAACATAAAGAGAAGAAGATTCACATGAATAGTTTCCAGAATAATATTCTAAAACACTATCTATGTCACTATTCTCATTTTCAAGTTCATCACAAGAAGAGTAAGTAGGAACATTATACCTTGAAGCATCACTATCTTCATCTGCATGAAAAGAGTTTCCATCTTCACATTTGTATCCATAAGCTCCCCAAGCATTATAACAACTCTCATCATCATCATCATCATCATCATCATCATCATCATAAGAACCATAATCTCCACAATCACTATAGCAACTACCATTATCATTATAGGAGCCATAGCCACATTTATCATCCAAGGAGGTGATCACACAAACAAGAGAAAGGACTTCACAGATTCACGCCCTCACATGTATCATTCAAAATATAAGCACTCAATGTTCTTTGAACTTGTGTATTCACTCAATGTCAATGGTTCTTACGACCACACTCTAGTGATCTCACCTCTTAAGATTCTACAATCTCAAATTCTCAAGGCAAGTATCCAAGTATCAGTTCGAAGTGGAATTTATATGACATTAAAGAACGGATAAAAATACACTAACATACTAGGAAATAAATGAACAACCAATGAAACTAAAAGAGAAAAGCCCCAAAGCTATTACCACGAAAAGAATTGGCACAAACTCAAAAACTAGATAAATACAAGTAGGAACTAAATATTAAATGTTAACTAGCTAAGAAATTCAAAAGAAAGTGAAACGGAAAAATCTCAAGTTCGAACAAAAAAAAAAACTTAAAACTGTTGATGAAAATTTGGCTCAGGCTGGCCACGTTATAAAATGTGGCCATGATATGGTCCATAAAATTTTATTTGTCTCCACGAATTGGTCCACGGTTTATTTCATTGCCACGATTGTGGCCACGAAATTTGGAAAAATTTTGTTTAACTTTCCGCTTCAGTCCACGTTTAAAATTGTGGACATGGTTTCGATCATGATTCTGGACTAAAACTTTATTTTCACTCCACGATTTAGAACATGGTCACAACCCTTGGCACAGTTCAACACTACGTCTTTTTCGTTGTTTTGAACCTCATATCTGTTCCAAACTTGGTCAAATCACTTTCAAACTTCCTTAAACTTTATATTTAAATATATTTTGATGTTTCCAACCTTTGTTTTCAACATCCACTCAAATCTAAAAAAGTTTTAGAGCTCAAATAATCAAAATCATTTTGAACTAAAGAACGTAACACCTTCAATAGAGTTCTTCAAAATCCGCAACTCAAATTGTTTATGAACCCAAGAACATCAACCAACAACAAAACACAATGAAATCAACACTAAAGCACCACATGATTCTCAAACACTGATTTGTAATCAAAATCACAACTAAAACTCATTTTTCTTTAATCACACCAAGAACACACACTTACTTTTTTTTTGATAGATCGATAATACAACTCAAACTAGCTTTGTAAGAACAAATACATAGCCTAAGATCTGATACCAAATGATATAAACTTGATTTCTAGAATCTACGTATTGAAACTGAAAGACAAGAATTGACAACACAATAAAGATTGAAGAGATATGAGATAGATTTGAAGAACGAAAGGACATAAATCAAGTAAAGATGCAATTAAATCAAACTAAGGCTCAAACTTAGACATGTTAATTAGCAATCAATTACAAAAATAACATCTAAGGGGAAAGAGACTTGAACTCATACCATGGATAATCTCACACATGAGAAACTCAAGAGATACCTAAGAAAAGATAAAGGGTTACAACCCATACACACTCTCACAAGAGTATAATCCTCAATCATCAAAACAAGTCTTAGGCATATTACCCACAACACTACTATGTACAATAAACCTAAATTATGAAATAACCAAAAAGCCCTTAACACTAAAGTAGTATAAATTTCATGGAGCATCCTTTTGCTACCATGCCTTACTCTTTTGCTACCATGCCTTACTGGTGGCTCAATTAGCGCGGCTACACAGAAGATGCACTTGGTACAGTTATTTAATTGATTGATTATTTACTTGAACAGTTGCTTTTTTGTCTAACATATTATGATTTTTAATTTGTAGGAAAAGAAAGAAAAACGCACTATTCCCGTGCTCGAGCTGCACAAGATCAGGCATACAAAGGGTGCCAAGAAGGGCGGTGGAGAGTGGGTCGAGCCCCGCGAAAAAGAAGTTTGGGTAAGTTTGTAAAATTTGATCTTTAGTAGTGCCAATCCTTCAACGTTTAGTCTTTCTATTAACATCATTAATATATTTCACTTATTCAGGAAAAGGCTACAAAGGCTGTGGAAGACTGGACATCGACCCAAGCATCGGACACCGGAGGCAGCACCCTGGCTCCCTTGACGTTGGAGAAAGTAAAGCAAATATGGGTCGATACTGTTGGAGGGGTTAAGAAGGGGTATGCTTATGATCTTGGATCGCTATTTGGTCCGGATAAGCATAATGCTCGCTTTTTGGGATCTTCAGCTACTTCTTCTCCGTCGAGCTCCGTTGATCCTGCTGAGATGGCTCAAATGAGAGAGCAGATCGCACAGCTGTCGAGAGTAAATGAAGAAACGCAGGACATAATCAAAAAGCTCCTTGCCAAAAAGGAGAAGAAGAAAGCATAAGAGCAAGCATCGACGCAACTCCTCTTCCGAGTCCGAGTCCGGGTCTAGCTCAGCCTCGACCGAATAGTCCTTTTAATGTCTTTTGAATGTTTGTGAAGCTTTATTGTTAACAATTTTAGGTTATAACTAATGGTGTTGGATGTTTTTGAACTGTTTGGTTTATTGCGTTGTATTGGTGAATTACTGTTTTTAGTGTTTTCGAAATGTAGTTTTCTATTGATTACAGGTTTCTCAATTGCTGGTTTTTGTTGTTGCTACTGCCTGATTGCAGGATTTTTATTGCAGGTTTTTTCAGGTTTGGCGACCGATTTTCGGTCGCATAGCGGTCACCATTAATGTCCACAACTGATTTCTTGATTTCACTTGTATAATTGTTAGAGCTCGATAATTATACAGCATCTATGGTTTTTGGATTGAACTCGAAAGAGAGAATTTAATTACGTAATAAGAAAGAATAGAACTAGTTTGTGAACCCCGGCATCGGAGAACCAATTTGCGAGTAGGATAGACATATACTTGCTTGCCTAGTTTAACTCATTACATGAATCGTTAATGCGTGCATGTGATTTAACCCATAGACATATAGGGATTGAAGTAGCTTGCATAGACTGTGAAGAACTGAAAGGTTTTCACAGTTACATTTACTCTGTCAGTTAGTAACCCGGGATTTAAGAAGTGGAATCAATTGGATACATCAACTGGATTGTTCGTAACTCTGACCCTGGACCGTCCTCTTGATATTGTTAACAACCAAAGTATTTCTCATTGCTTGACTACACCTCTAGCACTTTAATTACTGCGTTTTATTTATAAAAACTCTTACAATCAAAGAAAAAGATCCCTGAGTAGTTTGTAGGAATTGTTTACGAAGTATTAGTCTGCTTAGTCCTCGTGGGAACGATATTCGATTTATCACTTTATTACTTGTCGACCGCGTATACTTGCGTGTGCGTTTGGGAGCAACAATATACATTGATTTTCCTTTGAAAATACACTTGCAACATATATATAAACAAAAAATACATGTAAATACATAAAAAAAAATATTTTTATATACACTAGACACACACATACATACAAAGGTCTATAGATCTACAATTGAACACACTAATTTATGTATGTCACACATACACTTGACATACGCACAAAAGCGCATACAAAAAATATAAATATATACTCAAATATACATGTTGATACAGTGATATACACATACATACACTTGTGTACTTGAATTAAATACATGAATATACACGAACATACAGATACATAAACCTGTAGAAAACTACTAACCATACACTTTCTTACCTTCAAACAACCACCAACAACTACTGTAATCACCAAAATATGCAGATACATGGAAATATAAAGGGATACAAGTATATACACATACAAAATTTTTTTTTTTAAAAAAAAAGAAGGAGAAGAAGCAGATCTGAACCAGCAGCTCCGGTGATGTCAAATCTGTACCAGCAGCAGCGCCGCCACTCTGGTGATGGAGCAGCGGCAATGGGACGGCGTGGGAAGTAACGAGCAGTGGTTGTTCACCGGAGAAACAGCAGCAACGACGATCGGTGACGGGCGGAGGAGGGAACGGCGGGAGGGTGGATGGGTGGAGGAGGAGGGGAGAGAAAGAAGGATGAAGAAGTTAGGATTTTTTGTTAGGGAGGGAATGAAATGAAAAATGGTATATAGAGTGCAATAAATTTAAAAGTCTTGGTATGTATTGTAAATATTTGAAAGTGTCGATATATTTTGTGATTTAGATGTGTAAAGTGTCAACTAGTGTAAAAATTTTACAAAAATTCTGATCTGCCCGACCGAGCTAGTCCAACTAGAAAGCCCACATTGACCGGGCTTGTCGGGGCTGTCCAAATTGACAACTCTACGAGAATCTGAATTAAGTAGTATCAACAATCTTAGTGGACTTCTTTAATAAAGAATTAGACTCTACTTTCATCTTAGGTCGATGTCCTATGAATTTTGCTTCCCTAATCATCATATTTTTCTTTGTTGTTTTGAATGAACTTTCATTTTTTTTTTTTTTTTTTTTTTGCTTTTACATGTATGAATAGTTAAAGATATCCTTTCAAATTTGTCATAAATAAATTTGTACTCTATTTTGCAATGATTATAAATAAAGCACAAGACCAAACAATCTCCAATGTTAGATTTGATGATCCACGATATATTTTTTCACATGGACAACTTAAATTGCACTTTCAAGAGGATATCAAAATCAACCAGAGTCCAAAATAATCAAAAAAGCCACTTATGTGCGAATAAAGTTATATTGTTCATCTTCGTATATTCATATGATATCCATTCATCTTATCTTGACAGAACTCACCATACGTCAATCCACATTAATCAGTCACACCAAATTATACTTTATTGTTTAATCATAATTATAAGCTAAAAAATATTTGTTACACTATCGTTACATTTTACAGAATAATGTACTACACGACTCAACATACTCGTGTAACACACATACTGAAACGATTTTAGGTAGTCGTTTCGGGAATTACGACCCCGATGGGCGTGCCGATAATTTAAAAATCCTCGTAAGGTCTATTAGGACGTGTCTGTAAAATTTGAGCTAAATCAGACCTCGTTTGGTACGTATCGGAAGAAGATTTCAGTTTTAATTGTCTATTAATTTTAAAAAGAGATTTTCGAGCTCGATTTAGGAAAATGAACTTCGATTCAAAATCCGAAAGCGTCATTAGGTTCGTATGATTATTTGTGACTTTTGTGAACTTTCGAAAGTGAATTTTCAGGTTGTTCGGCTAGTTTCCGCTAAAATGCCGAAAGTTAAATAATTTGACCTTTTTTTCCATTTAATTTGCATATTGAGTTTCAGGAGTCCAATTTGAGATCCGCCTTAGCAAGTGTGTTATATATATTTTGTATAACTTACTTGAGAAATTTGGAATTATTTCAAATTTCGTAGAGTTCCGTTTTAATTTTCGTTGCGAAAAGAAAAGAAAATAAAATAAAATAGAAAAGAAAAAGAAAGAAAGAAAGAAATGAGGCGGTGGGGGTCCTTAGTAAAGCTAAGGACGAACAGAAACAGAAACGATACAGAAGAAGCAAAAGAGAAAATGCAGGAGAAAAAATACCAGAAAATGAGAAAAGAGCCAAAGAAAGATAGAATTTTCACCCCGAAACAGTCCTGTAATGATCTTAATACATTATTTTAGTTTATTATGTGTATTTGAATATATTTTGACGATAAAAATTGGGATATTAGACATCGTTTTAATAAGTTCAATCAATAATTTAAAGGGTTAATTGGGCCTTGATAATGGAAATGAGTATATATTCGTACTCAATGAGTTATGGGCAACCCATAAATGTAATTTATTTAGGGTTTGGTTATGTGACTTTGAACCCTGTACATAGGCCTAACCTGCATATTGCGTATGCGAATAGGGTATCAGGTTCCTAACTGGATTGCCCTAAGACGTAAGTAATGAAGCCTTTAGTCTTATGTGATATATTTTTCTGCTTATTAAACACAGTGGAATCGTTTGGCTATGAATCCAAAGGACAAAGCGGTTGTTGAGTAACTGTGCTAATTTTGTAACAAGGTAAGTATTTGTATCCATTTCTTTGGAAGCCCTTGGCCTCGTGGATAATCTACCACGTGTTCCTTACGTATGTAGCTGCCGATAGGCGTACTCATTACGTCTTAGCTTTGGATTTATATTGTATATTATATGTTATGTCTTGTTGTTGGTTGAATTGCATTGAGGATCTAAGCATTGTACTCTGGCTGTGAGTTGGCATATACTTTTCAGCTGTCGATGAGAGTCCCGCGCTGGTAATGGGTTATTATTGCATCATGTTGCATTCATATTGGGTGCAGGAGGATTCCGCTTCATTGCATCATATTGAGGGTATGAGGATTCCGCCCAAGGAGCAGGAGGATTCCGCTCCATTGCATTTATATTGGTGTAGGAGGATTCCGCCCCAAGACCAGGAGGATTCCGCTCCATTGCATCATATTGAGGGTAGGAGGATTCCGCCCAAGGAGCAGGAGGATTCCACTCCATTGCATTTATATTGGGTGCAGGAGGATTCCGCCCCAGGAGCAGGAGGATTTTGCTCCATTGCATCACATTGAGGGTAGGATTCCGCCTTAGGAGCAAGAGGATTCCGCTCCATTGTATTTATATTAGGTGCAGGAGGATTTCGCCCCAGGAGCAGGAGGATTCCGCTCCATTGCATCATATTGAGGGTAGGAGGATTCCGCCCCAGGAGCAGGAGGATTCTGCTCCATTGCATCATATTGAGGATAGGAGGATTCTGCCATAGGAGCAGGAGGATTCCGCTCCATTGCATCATATTGAGGGTAGGAGGATTCCGTCATAGGAGCAGGAGGATTCTGCTCCTTACATCATATTGAGGGTAGGAGGATTCCGCCCCGAAGTAGGAGGATTCCGCTCCATCTATTCCGCAACAGTATAAATCTATGGATCGGCTTGCACGCCGCAACAGTATAAATATATCGATCGGTTTGCACGCCGCAACAGTATAAATATATGGATCGGGTTACATGCCGCAATAGTATAAATATATGGATCGGGTTGCACGCCACGACAGTATGTGTTTCTAATTATTGATATGTTTGGGATACTTAAAAACCTATATGTTCTGTCTATCTTATGTCCCTAGTTGTTTATGAGTTTATGATTTCATACGTGTTCCAGTTATTATCTGGCTCCGCTTTTTTATAATTTAAATTAGATAAATTTGGTTTATCTGTTTCTTTCCTCCCTGGCTGGCTATCCTATTCTTTGAGGTGGCTAGTCTGCCCTACTTATTGGGTCCTTTGACTCACTCTTGTTTGTTTTTTGTTTCTTATCTATCTATTTCGTTTCGGCAGGTTCGCTCCAGGATTGAGTTCGCCACATTGTGAAGGAGCGAAGACGACTTCAGCTGTCAGGGTGAGCTAGCTTTTATTCCGGATGGCCACCAGTTTTATGTTTATTATTTCAGTTGCATTTTGCTCCCTTCAGGAGGTACTTGTCTTCTTCTGTACTCTTAGATGTCTAGTCTGGATAGCCTTAAACCTAGTATGTTGGGTAGTCAGCTGTAAGTTCTTTTGTACAGCTTAGAGGTATCAGTATATCTGTGTTTTTTTTAAGTCTTGTTCTTATTTATGAATTAATTATATTTATTTTCCTAATTTAATTCGTAAGGGTTCGCCTGATGGGTCTAGGGGAGGATGTTGGGTGCCCGCACGGCCTAGTCGGATTCTGGGTCATGTCAGTTGGTATCAGAGCCTGGTTTAGAGTCTATCCAGACTAAGACAGTGTCTAGTAGAGTCTCGCTGATGGGTACGTAGACGTCCGTACTTATTTACGAGAGGCTATGATGGCATTTAGGAAGTTCCACTTCTTTCTTTTCTGATCGTGCGTCGGTCTAGGATGCAAAAGTATTTTCGTTAATTCGTTCGTGGTAATTGTGAACCCTCATGCGACAAATCAACAAATCAAGCCCCGAGAGTTTTGATCGTGCTGACAATCTAATTACGGAGGTCCCAACTGTACGAGCTCGCGATGGGCAAGAGAGCAGGGCCTTGTGGTTCCCTTGGCTCTCTATGATGCTTTTACGAGAATCTTGGCGACGCAGATACCACAAAAACCTATTATTCACTAGGCAGCTTATCAGGTTGCCGCAGATGCAGATGTTAAGTCTCAGGGAGTTTCTATTCCAGTTCTTAATACTGCCGCAGTAAAGTATGTTCCGGAGGCAGCATGTGTTGTGCCTCTTGTTATTCTGGCTGGTTAACTAGCTCGAGTAATGGCTCGGTCCGAGTATCTTAAAAGGCTACATTATTTTACCCAATTGAACCTTCCGATATTCTTAAGCAATGCATCAGATAAATCTCATGATTTTTTTATAAAATAAAATGATGTCAGCATATCCTTCAGGCTCTTGATTATATCGAGCGGTATGGTGTTGATTATTCTTCTGTCCAGTTTCAGGGTCCAGCCTTGGATTGGTGGACCGCTATTTTACCAGCTAGGCAAGGCTTGCCTCAGCTGACTTGGTGCGATTTTTCTTGTCAATTCATGAAAATGTTCCTTTCGTGCAGCAAGCATGATGAAAAGTGTCGCTAGTTTTGGGTGGATTGGATATGGTAGCAATAGGGTTCATAATATGAGATTTGGTTCTTTAGGATGACTAGATATGCATTAGAACTTGTCCATGAGCCTTCCGGGAGATTCAAGGATTTATTGATGACCTTTCTTTTCCTTGAGATCCCAGATGGCTCGAGAAATTGAGGTTGGACCTTCATTTGATGTCGTTGTTGATATTGCTCAGAGGTATTGCGCATACCATAAGTTAGAGAGGGAAGAGTTAGAGCGAGAGAGCAAAAGATCCCACGGCCCTGGTGGGCACCATGGTACCTCATTTAGAGGTAAGAGTTCTGATTATTTTGGGAGGTCACCTGCCATGTTATCTCAACTGGTAGAACGTAATTCTTAAAGTGCGCTAGTAGTTCATTAAGATAGACCCAGTTTTTCTCTTTATAGCTATCAACAATCTGTCCTGCTTCCATTTTCAGCATAAAGATTTTATCATTGTCATGAGTACTAGTTATCCTTTGAGGCGTTTTCCCTTACTCTGGCAAGTAGGCAGTCGTCCTTTCTCTCGTCATCAGGCACCTGCACGGTCGCAGGGGATTTCATTTTGATCTCAATCAGCCATAGAAATGCCACCATCCAGTAGAGGTTGAGAGCGTAGTGGCAGTGGTTCTTCAGAAGGTAATTATCAGCGTGGTGGCTTAGCTCAGTTGCAGAGGCAGTTCTATGAACTGCTAGTCTGGTAGGATGTTGAGGTATCCAATGTAGTACATCCATGTATTTCTTCTTCCATTATATGTGAGCAAGATTTCATTCTTCTGATCGGTCTGGACTTCGTCTATTTTACCATGTTTCCATGGCTTCTTTGGATATTGTTTCTATTAAGAATCGATTGCGGTAGAGGGGTGAGCTTCAAGTATGATTTATTCAAGGAATTTGTGAGACCCTATTAGTTTATCTGATTTAAATGTGAGAGATTTGGGAGTGAGTGTCTGTATATTCTGCTTGGCATCTTGTTACGTCACCTTCTGTTATTATGTCAATTGAGTTTACCTCTCTCCTCGAAATTCAATGTTGGTAGGATAATGGGATCCTAATTCGTCACCATCAGAAAGTATTATTGTTTCTTCCGGTGCAAAGTAATTAGTAAGTAATATTCGATCTACGTATCTCCTCTTGGTTCAAAATGCTAGAAAAGTCATGTTATCCTATGAGCTTGTCTGGGTTATAAAAGGGTTTCTGGTAAATTGTCAAAGTTTCCTTCTTATCGGGAGGTGAAATTGGCATGGATGTTGTTCCATAAAGCTCATTTAATATCTGTTCCATTAATTCCGATTCTTGGCTACTTTGACTCATAAGTAGTCTAGCTCTGGTAGCCAAGGGATGAGCTTCCTAACGATTTAATTATTTCTATCATCAGTCCGTTGCCATCTCTTCTTTATTCGGCACTGGTGAACTTAGGCGGTCAGTAACCTATTGTGATGTTCCCTGTGTTGAGCCAGAGTGTGTACCAAGGTAGCTGGGTAAGCACATTGTCGTTTTTCAAGGCTACTAAAGGTAATGAGAGGCGTCATTTGACCTTTGATTTGATCCATCATGCGGTGGTGCTTATAGAAAATGTATGGAGTTGTGACTCGAGAGTTGCAGCTGTTTGGCAACCCGAAAGGGTAGTTGGTAGCTTTGGTCTGCCTACGTTCAACTTTTAGCTAAATCTTCTTTAATCCAGCAGACTGTGCGAGGATGGTAATTCCTATTCAAATAGCTGCATGAGTTTGTGCTTTAAGTGGAGGAGTCTTCCTCCAAATACTGAATGGTAACCCTAAATCTCTAAGATGTTGATACCACTTTTGTCACGAGCCAACCTAGGGTCACGACAGAAACCTACAATGAGTGTCGATCATCACTAAACCCACTAATAATCTATTAATGCCAGAGATAAGCTGACAACCTGATCATATATATGTACCTATCTGCTGAAAGCATAAAGTCTGGAAAGATGACACGACTTTAACTTGCTGGCAATTAGAACACTGAGCCACAAGTTCTGCTATGTCACACTGCATTCCGTCCCACCAGTAAATCTGCTTAAGATCATGGTACATCTTAGTCGAACCTGGATGAACCGTGTATTTAGAATAATGTGTCTCTATCATAATCTGCCCACGTAAATCTATAACATCAGGAACACAAAGTCTTATCTTTATACATGAGAACACCGTCAGTAGTAACCCTGTATTGTGTCTCCAGTTTTCTTCTCGCTATCTGTCTATATTCAACTCAAACTGGATCTTCATACTGACGCTGTTTTACTTCATAAAAATTTAGAGTTAAAGGTCTAGTGCAGCTTGTCGTCCATCCATCATTGGCATATCTCTTTCACACCTCAACTTTTTGAGAAGTTACTTTAGCATTATAAGTGCACATGTAATCAACTTTGTTGTTGGTATTCTGCCTCAGCTCATGGTCCAACTACATGTCTCTTTTATTTTTACTTTTTTAAGTCATAATATTTCCAATTCAAGATAATACCCTGAAGTAGATGTTCATTCTGAAGATCATTCTTGGTCTGCATCATACTATCCAATAGTATTTGCATGATCCTTATCCTTATATGATAGACCCTGTTTAGATGAACCTTTGACATACATTAGAATATGAGTAACTGCATTCCAACAAAAAGCTTGCGGAACAACACTAACATCAATTGAGATGTTGCATAGTGCATTCGTAAAAATAATATAGCTTGCATCGAATCTTCTATAGTGTGTAGTGACAAGGTACTTCAAAAGCTCCTCTATTATATCAAGCGTGAGCTCATTCTTAGTTCCATCGACCTGTTCTATATCGAAAGGTATATCGAGGAGGTGATTATCGGCTGAATCATGTTAACCCATTCAAAGTTTCGTGTATCTTTGTTTCGAAAATGTAGAACTCTCCTCTCATGATCGAGGAAGGATCATCTTAGTCAGAATAATCCGGGCAATGGTGTTATCATATTATCCAGATATGTTTTATTCAAAGAGTTCGGCGCACATGTTATAATTCTTATCATGTAATCAGGAGATAATGCTCGTGAAGTAGTTTATGAAGGTCGTGCAAGTTCTCTTGTTATCTGTGCGAATTTTTCTTTACACTTAGGCTCGTTCGAGGACGAACGAGAGTTTAAGTGAAGGAGAATGAAACAACCTCGGTTAGTCGTTTCAGAAGTTAGGACTCCGATTGGCGTGTTGATAATTTTAAAATATTTGTAATGTCCATTAGGACCTGTATGTAAAATTTGAGTTAAATTAGACCTCGTTTGGTAGGCATCGGAAGAAGGTTTCAGTTTTTATTGTCGATAAATATAAAAAAAATTCGAGCTCGGTTTTGGCGAATGAGCTCCGATTCAAAATCTGAAAGTGTCGTTAGGTTCGTATGATTATTTGTGACTTTTGTGATTTTTCGAAAGTGAATTTCGAGGTTGTTCGGCTAGTTTCCGCTAAAATGCCGAAAGTTAAATAATTAGACCTTTTCCATTTAAATTCGCAAATTGAGTTTCGGGAGTCCGATTTGAGATCTGCCTTAGCAAGTGTATTACATATATTTTGTATTACTTGTATGCAAAAGTTGGAATTATCTTGAATATCGTAGGATTCCGTTTTAATTTTCATCGCGAAAATAAAATAAAAGGAAAAAGAAAGAAAGAAAACGACAAAAAAAGAGAAACGCAAAATGTTAGGCGGTGGGTCACGAGGTAGTAGATAAAGGAGCAGAAGCAAAACGAAAAAACAGAAACGGGAGGAAGGAATGAGAAACAGAGAAAATTATCAGAAAAAAGAGAGAAATTAAAGAAAAAGGATCAGGAAAAAGATAGAATTTTCACCCTGCAACATTCAGGTAATGATGTTGATTCATTATTTGAGTTTATTACGTATGTTTGAATATATTTTAACGGTAAAAATTGGGATATTAGACATCGTTTTAATAAGTTCAATTAATTTCAACTAATTGTTTAAACGGTCAAATCGACCCCGATAATGGAATTGATTATATATTCGTACTCAGTGAGTTATGGGCAACATATAAATGTAATTTATTTAGGGTTTGGTTATGTGACCATAAACCCTGTACATAGGCCTGACCTGCGTATTGCATATGCGAATAGGGTATCAGGTACCTAACCAGATTGCCCTAAGATATAAGGAATGAAGCCTTTAGCCTAATTTGATATATTTTTCTGCTTATTGAATAGAGTGGGATCGTTTGGCAATGAAACCAAAGGATAAAGCGTTTGTTGATTAGATGTGCTAACTTTGTAATAAGGTAAGTGTTTATTTCCATTTCTTTGGAGGCACCTGGCCTCGTTAATTTTCTACCACGTGTTCCTTACGTGTGTAGCTGTCGATAGGCGTACTCATTACGCCTTAGCTTTGGATTTGCATTATATATTATATGTTATGTCCTATTGTTTGTATTGCATTGAGGATCTGTGCATGGTACTCTGGCTGTAAGTTGGCATCTACTTCCCAGCTGTCGATGAGAGTCCCGCGCCGGTGAAGGGTCATTATTGCATCATATTGCATTCATATGCATTACATTGCATATCATATCATATCGGGTGCAGGAATATTCCGCCTCTGGTTTATATCATATTGAGGGTAGGAGGATTCTGCCCTCGGAGTAGGAGGATTCCGCTCCATTGCATCATATTGAGGGTAGGAGGATTCCGCCCTCGGAGTAAGAGGATTACGCTCCATTGCATCATATTGAGGGTAGGAAGATTCCGCCCTCGGAGCAGGAGGATTCCGCTCCATTGCATCATATTGAAGGTAGGAGGATTCCGCCCTCGGAGCAGGAGGATTCCGCTCCATTGCATCATATTGAGGGTAGGAGGATTCCGCCCTCGAAGTAGGAGGATTCCGCTCCATTGCATCATATTGATGGTAGGAGTATTCCGCCCTCGTATCAGGAGGATTCCGCTCCATTCATTTGGCACATGTGACCCTTTGCATCATATTTCGTTTCATCTCATTTCATTTCATTTCATTTCATACCATTGTGTAGACTTGTGGTACATAACTACTGTTCTGCTTCTACGTGCATTGCTTATTTATTGATATGTTTCTGGCTCATATTCCTGGTTGAGTTTATGGTTTCATACGTGTTTCTGGTTATTATTTGGCTCTGCCTTTTTATAATTTAAATAAGAGGAATTTGGTTTATCTGTTTCTTCTCCCTGGCTAGCTATCCTATTCTTTGAGGTGGCTAGTCTGTCCCACTTATTGAGTCCTTTTGACTCACCCTTGTTTGTTGTTTGTTTCTTGTCTATCTATTTTGTTTCGGCAGGTTCGCTCCAGGATTGAGTTCGCCACGTTGTGAAGGAGCGAAGACGACTTCAGCTGTCAGGGTGAGCCAGCTTTTATTCCGGATGGCCACCAGTTTTATGTTTATTATTTCAGTTTCATATTGCTCCCTTCAGGAGGTACCTGTCTTCTTCTGTACTCTTAGATGTCTAGACTGGATAGCCCTAAACCTAGTATGTTGGGTAGTCAGCTGTAAGTTTTTTTGTACAGCTTAGAGGTATCAGTATGTATGTATTTCTTTTAAGTCTTGTTCTTAATTATGAATTGAATTATATTTATTTTTCTAATCTAATTGGTAAGGGTTCGCCCGACGGGTCTAGGGGAGGATGTCGGGTGCCCGCACGGCCTAGCCGGATTTCGGGTCGTGTCATTGGTGCCCACCACTCACCAAATTCCCCCAGTCGCTAATTCCCTTAAAATGCTACCTATGCAGCACTAGACCTACACCTATTACCAAATTCCTCAAGCCAATTTTCTTGAGTTGTTGCCTTCACATAATAAGCTTAAAATATACAAACATATACTAAAAATACAAGCTAAGTATTCAATATCTCTTTACTTCATTCTCTATTTACCCCTCTCTGCCATTGTGTTTAGAAACATGTGTTGGAAAATATGCAACAGTTCCCCGCAAAGTCTTACCAAAATCTCACAGCCAATTGCCTTAAGTGGATGCCTGACTGGCAGCACTTGACCTACATCCCTCACAAACCAGATCCCTTAACATGAAGCACTTGGCTTCCACCCCTACCCAAATTCCTAAAGCTAATATACTTGAAATAATGCTGCCTAGGTAGCACTTCACCCCTACCCCTCACCAAATTCCACAAGCCACTTGCATTGATTTACTGCCCCCAACAATATCATTAGCTTATAAAATACAAATAAACATTAAAAAAAGGCCACGACGCACATTAAACGCTTACAGGAAAAAAAATGTACATTCAACACTAAATACAATCAAATTCTACAAATCCCAAGGCATTCATATTGCTAAAAATATAAACATCAGTGCGTGGGATGCTCGGCTGTACGCGCTGAAAGGCAGTCCCAGACGGGTTTGGAGAAGCTAATAGCGTGGGTCACTACTCGAAGAAAGTGGGGGTCTAAAAACCACCAAGTTGTAGCCATGTCAACCTTGGCTTTCGCAATCTCGTCATCCAAGCTAATCCTCTTTTTACACTGTTTAAGGGTCCTCAACTTGGTGTCAATGATTACCTAATTTCTATCAACCTTCGCTCGGGTATCCCTTAAATCTAACTTAGCTCTGAACTTGGATTTAAGCGATGTGGAAGAAGATGGTTTCTTAGCCCGAAGGATTTCTACTTCGGCTTCGAGAGCTTTATTCTTAGCCTCAATCTCGACCACTTTTGAGGTGAGTAGCAAAGTCTTCTCTTCAAACTGCTCGTTCAAACCCCTAAGTGCTGCATCGGCTGCATCAGCTTGCTTTCAAAGCTCGGCTTGATAATTCTCCTCTTGGAAACTCTTCTCGGCTAAAAGGTTGGCAACTTCACCAGGGGCTTGAGAAAGATCAGCACCAAGTTGCTCGAATTCTCTTTGAGATCGATCCAAGTTGACCTCTGAGCTGGAGAGTTGCTCCTCTAGCTCAGCGACACGAGCCTTGAGCACTTTCCTCCTACCATCCCACTCATCCCGAACCCGATGAAGATGTGCTGCTCGCTGGGCTTTGATTTCAGCTGCCTTCATGGCATAGACGTAGCCCTACAACCAAAGGAAAAAGATTTAAAGGTCGGAAAAATAATTAGAGTAAAAAACCAACAAAGCAAAACCTCACATGGATTGCATGCTGAGCCGAGTAAGCCATCAAATCGTCTGAGGGGATGTTCTTAAGATGGTCATTCTCTAAAGGACCAAATAGCCCTTTGCAGCTGATGGCGACCCCATGCTGTCATCCAATAGAAAAATGTCTATTAAGATTGGGATTCGTCTGATCCCTTAAGAGAGATTCACTTTAGCCCGAGGTGGGTCCGCACTCACTCGTTTCACAGGCAATGTCACCTCAACATGATTGTTAACCTCCTCGACAGATTTTGCCTCGCTAGACTCTAAGCCCTCGCGAACCTTGTCAACCACCTGGCTCGGCTCCTTCACGACCGTCCCCTTTACGACGCTCTGAACCAAAACGTCGTCTGGTTCGTCAATCAACCTTCGCCGTGGGACCGTAGTCAAATCGACCCGAGGGATTTTAGCCTTAGCTGGATTTTTAGGCGTGTAGCCTTTTCTTTTTTGAACCTGAGAAGAAAGAAATGCATTACTCAAAGGAGAAAATAAAGAGAAAAATACAAAAAATATACAAGAATACCTCTTCGGGCCTGAGTAAGAGTCTGAACGGACTCCTCGATGAGATGCAAACTAGCATCAGCATCTGGGACATCGACGACTTCAGCTCGTCGTCCCAACTTCTTTTTCTTCTTTGTCTTCTGTTTCTTCTCTTCTTCCTTCTCCGCCTCGGCAAGCAAAATGTTGAAATCTGGAAAAAAGGAAAAAGGCAGAAGTAAGAAGAGATGTATCTAGGAAATGAAGCAATCGGATTGGGAATGTACTAACCCAAACGCTTTCTCGACCAACCATTTTCTGTACGAGCGGCCAAAACCATCCAATCCCTATCCAACCTCCCCTCGGCGCTGATTATGGCTTGCACCCAAGCCTCCAAATCCTGGGGAGTAATTGGGGGTCTCCTTGCTAAAAATACGACAAAAAGTCAGTCTTTTCCACACTTATTGAAGCCAAGTATAGAAAATAAAAACTAGAGAAAGGCTTACGTGTCCTATTCCACGCCTCGGGGAACCCAGGCTCGGCTGAAAGAGAAGAGGTGGGAAGGAGAACAAACCAGACGCACCAGCTCCGATCCTCGGTGTCGTCACTCTTAGTAATAAGAGAAAGCTGACTTCGCTTGCTTAACTGCACAACCCCATCCTTGTGCAAAGAAGGAGAAAATAAGGAAATCAAATGGTAGTACCCAAATGTGACCCCGACTTTATGACTAATGTAATCGAGACACTAAACGACCCTTCAGAAGCCAGGGCCAAGATGGCCTAGCAAACATTGTGCGTCCTGCAAAAGGTGTCTGCTATGGGATGAAGAGGGAGAGAGAAACCTATCAAAAAAGGGTAGGCGTAAACGAAGGACCGCCCCGGGACACTATCACACGTATGCTGCTCAGGGGCGTGGGAATCAAGATTGAAATCTCGGGGTTCCAATTACACTCCTCTCGGATCAAAGCTATATGCCCTTTCGAGGCAAGGCTCGGGGAAAGTTGAACGGGGAGGTTTGTTTTTCTCCTAATATCCGAGGTCGTTTGCTCCCTCATCCTAAAGTCTTTACTTGAATCAAAACATCTTGGAATGACCCACTGAGGTTCAAGTTCACCTTGGTAAATTTGTTTCTTCTTTTTCTTCGGGGGTGAGGTCCCAACTACTTCGTTGTCATCCTCCCCGTCAATAGCTCCTTAACATGCCACCCCTTCATCACCAATGGATGGTTCTTGGCTGGCTGTGCTACGGCTGTCTTCCAAATGGGAAGAAGCTGCTGAGGGGGGAGAGTCCAACAGGTCCTAGTCGAAGCATCAATAACGTTTTCACGATGGGATGGAGAAGACATGGAAAAATTTTATAAAAACCTGAAAGAAAGAAGAGAAGAAATGAGAATGGCTCTAAAGAAAATTGTGGAATGATGAAGATAACAACAAAAATGGCCAATTTATAGCAAAACACAACTGAATCCAAACGCAATGACGACGGTTACATGGGGAAGATAAAGCGAAAAGACATAACCGCTCAAAATTGAGCCACGTGTAGGGGATGAGACATTGAAACGACGCCCGCCTTTTCAAATTTTCTAGCTAAAAATGCGCCACGTCATTCTCCCCCTTAAATTCAATTCAACCCCTCTGAAAATTCTGGCAATTATCCGAAGGGTAAGGGGGACTATTTGTATTGAATGAAAAGTCGCCGAGGTCATGAGAAAGACCCCAAAGCATAACACAAAGTCTGCCCCACGAGGTAAACTCACGAGGGGGGTCACATAATCCTTCGCCTCGGGACGTCGTCTCGAGAAATGAGGAGGAGTGGGTTCGAAGCGTCGAGCTCGGAGAAAACTGCGGATGTAACACCTCGGAAAACAAGATCCAATCTTTGTAACCACCGACCGTTGCTCTAGAATTTAAGAGAAAGATTGTGAGTCAACCGCGAGTAAACACAGAATAATAGCCATAAAGGCATAATTATGATATTACGTCATTTTCTTTCCCCCAGTTATAAATAGAATTCATTTGTAAACAAATGGAATATGAGCAATAGAATATTCAACTCTATTTTTATTTGTTGCCTCGCATGTCATTTAGCTTACTTCTTGCCTCGTTTATTTTTTCAAGCCTTTCATCTAACTCAAATTTAATTTTCGGTCGAGCATCATTTTGATGCAAGCAAATTACCATTTAAACCCAATACAAATTCGATTTGTTGTCATATCCCGATTTAGGCCAACATAATCTTCTTCTAAGCTTGGGCCCGGGCTAGCCTGGGCTCACCGCCATTAGTCTCAAGGAAATTTTAATGCGTAGCCATTTTTGGACTCGCTCAATGAGTTTTATCCACCGTTTCAAAATTAATTGATAAATTGCCAAAAATCGTGCGCACACACTTACGCTCCATTAGCGATGGAAAACACTCCGGACTAGTCTCGGTATTTTATACTGGGACTTTGAACTAACATGTTCAAGTCTCATTATTTTATTATGGGACTGAAACTTTATGTATAAAGTCCATAACAAAATAATGGGGCTTTGAACTATCATGTTCAAAGGTCCCATTATTTTATACTGGGGTTAGTTTACTGAAACTTTATATAATATCTATAATAAAATACTGGGACTTTGAATATGTTTTGTTCAAAGCCCCAGTATTTTATATTGGGTCTTGTCTGGAGGTGGCTATTTCTCAAAAAATTTATTTTTGACGGCTACAAATCAATTAACGCGCACGAAACAGGCCCCTACGCGAAATTTTTACCTAATCTCAATATAACCACCACAGTAATTTTACTTCTCATGTGGCCCTCTTTAAAAAAAAATTAAAGATCAGTAGCCATTTTTGGACGTGCTCATTGGGGACTATCCACCGTTTCAAAATTCACTGAAGAATAGCCAAAAATTCACGCACACACTTAAGTATTTTATACTGGGGCTTGGAACAAAACTTGTTCAAAGCCCAAGTATTTTATACTGGTATTAGTTTACTAATGCTTCCCAGTATAAGTACTTGTTCAAAGCCCCGGTATTTACACAGTATTTATACTGTGATTTGTCCGAAAGTGGCTAGTCTTCAATAGTTTTGCATTGCTGGCTAGTATTCATTTAACGCGGTCAAAATAAGCTACATGACTAAATTTTTACTCTAAGTTCCTATAGAGACAAAAAAGCTTATTTCAATGTGGACATACACAAATGGTTGGGGCCCAAAGTATAGAGATAACTAGGCCTGCCTTCATATATATATATATATATATATATATATATATATATATATATATATATATATATATATATATATATATATATATAGTTGTAAAACTAATAGTAAAGTAGTGTAAGAACAAGACAAAATATATGAGAGGAGAAGGAAGAACTTGTATTATTCTCAAAGTATTTCAAGTGTGTCTTCCATAGACAAAATGTCTTCTATTTATAGGACACCAATACATAAGAAGTTACAAGTCATCCCAAAGATTGTAAGAATTAAGAGGTCCCTAAATGAGGAATTAAGTAGGACATAGTGGGGAGGAATTAAGTAGGAAAAAATGGGGTAGTAAACCATAGGTTACAATTGAAAAATAGTGAGTAGTGGTCATCCACATTAATACCAAATACATGGATTTACAACACTCCCCCTTGGATGACCATTTTGAAGGTAATGTGCCTCGTTAAAACCTTACTAGGAAAAACCCGGTAGGAAAAAGCCTAGTAAAAGAAAAAGAGCACACACTTCCTGTAATACGCCTTTAGAGCTGCCTCATTAAAAACCTTACAAGTAAAACCCAAGTGGGATAAAACCTTGTTAAGGGAAATAGAGTGCAGCGCATACTTTACTCCCCCTGATGAAAACATCATTCAGTATCTTGAAGACGACACATTCCAACCTTGTAAATCAGCTTCTCAAATGTTGAGATTGGCAATGATTTAGTGGACAGATCCGCCAAACTATCACTGGAGTGAATTCTTCAGCATTAACTTCATCATTCTTTTGAAGATCACGACTGAAAAAGAATATTGTTGAATATTTGTCTCCTCAATTGTATCTTCCTTTTAGCTGAACTATCCATGCAATATTTCATATAATATTACTGGGATCCTCGTCTTAAAAGAAATACCACACATTGTTGCTGAATATGTTGAGTCCTTGATCTCAATCACCAATATTGTCGCATAGCTTTAAGCATGGCTATTATCTCTTCATAAATTGAAGATGTAGCAGCAACAATTGATTTTATAAAATGCTACAATATAGGTATCCTACCACAACAAATAAATACCAAGTTGATATCGGGCTTTGTGGATCAAGTAGATACCATGTATTCTTCCGATGTCTTCGCATTGAGGAAGAAGTGTATCTTACCAATAAGCTTATAACAAAAGTTATAACCAGTGGAGTATATTTGGTAAGATACTTCAACGCACCAATTGCATTAAAATATAATATTTCAATATCAAAAAGCTCGCAAACACAATTTTACCATATGTGGCCAAATTGTTTTAATCCATATAAATATTTATGAAGCTTCATTGAATAGGTTTTCCGGGAACCTTTACATGCTTCTAGGATCTTGAATCCTTCAAGGATAAATATATTGTTGCTCAATCAGCCATATAAAAGGCTGTTGCAATATTCATACGCATATCAAGTCTTTCATGCACTGCCAGACATACAACATACTTGAAGGTGATTGCATCCACCAAAAGGAGAATATAGCTCCATATAATCAATGTCAGATCTTTGTGCCTCAAGTCGTACTTTATATTTAACGACTTATTATTATCAATATTTTTGGACAAAATATCTTTGTACACCACTGGCTTTGCACCTTCAGGTGTTTGGACTATAAGTCCAAAAACTTCACGTCACTTGAGTGAAGCCAATTTTTACTTGAATGCATTTTGCTATTTTTGGCCAATAATTTCATGTCTGTATTCCTAACAAACTTAAGCTCAAGATCCTCATAATCATATAAATATTGAGCTTTATAATATATATATATATAAGATATCGTCGGCGATAATTTCATATCTAGGTTCCAAGTCTGACATAACATATTGAGATCCCTTCACATTCATAAATTTTCAGGTACCTGAACCTCTCCTGAGGAGGTTTTATGAAGTGTTATATCGTGGACTCTTCTAGAACCCCGCCTCCTTATTTGACCATCTCAAATATTTGCTTCTTTCCTTTTTCAAGGATTTATCTTTTGGAACCGAATGGTCTACCACGCTTCATGCGTGCCTTAGACTCATTTACATAAATAGATTTTTTCACCAGGACATCAGGAGCATTAGCAGCTGGAATATAATATTTTTCTTTGGGTCAGTAATGCGTCTGGCAGTGACTTGCATTATCTTTATATGAGGATCATAATCAAATGATAATTTAATTTATTTATTCCTTAGCTACTTTAATTTCTCCCCCTAATGTTAGCCAAACTAAAATTCGTTCCCAACCTTATATGGGATCCATCTTTATGCGTTGCGGTGGAGCAATTGATAATATACCGCACATTAAAATTATTAGATGGAAAATATTTGGTTCCTGACCATGAACCAATTATGAGGGGGAATTCATTTTGTGGCATGTCGTGCGCAAGTGCTGCTTTATAAATATATCATACCTTATACCTGATTTAGGTAGCATTGTTCTCATATGCATGGTTTAGCAATTGGAGGCTTACAATATATGGATCTGCTAAACTTGCTTGCCAACATTATCAAGATAACTTATCTTGATTGCATAATCTGGAAATATGCTCATAATAAGATTTATTTGAGCAAATACTTAACCTCGCAAGTACCATTGCGGGTTTGTAATAAAACGCATATGTGACCTTATCATAGATGCATCTATTTATAATAATTATATGGTCCACAAGGCAGGTGAATGGGCCCATATTCACCTTTTATACATTCCAGAAGTGTCAGGATCCTGATCCCAAATTTAGTTGGTCGAATAATTTATTTATCTTGAGAACAAGCAGCACAAAGAGAATTCTTGAAGAATCTCGATTCTTCGATATATACCCATGCAAATTCTCATTTATATATTTTGTGCATCATATTTGAACCGGGATGGTCAAACCGGTTATGCCAACTCATAAATTTATTCATCTAGTAAACTTCTGGTTTACTATAGCATGGATTTTGTAACAATAAACTAAAGTTTATTGTTGCATGTATATGATTCCACCACACTTATATATTGTGTAATAAAAATTGGAGGAAGAGGCAGGGAGCATTTCAAGCACATATCTCTCTCCCGATATTCTTGTAGTAATATAAAGATACTTATATCTTTCCATCAAATTTAGTCTCTTAGCCTTTTTTGGCAAATGTATTTGAAACTTAACAAGTTTCTTTCGAGACATACTACAATAAATATTTCATCAATCTCATTCCTCCTGGTAGTAATATTTCGGCTCTTCCGGAGCACTCAAATAGCTTTGTACCACCATATATTTTATGACACCAACCATATGGTGAATATCTCCTTCCAAGGAGAAAATCATATTATTTTTCTCATGGTAAAATCATTATAGGCAAGATCAATTTCTTGCTTCACTTGATCTTATGTAATTCATAATAATACATAATTATGGCGTACGTTTTGTACGAGAGCAATGACCATTTATGCCATAATAAATAATAGAATTATTATAGTCGAACCTTTTCTAGAGGTGAGTTGTGGTACTTTATCAACCACGCATGGGCACGCCCATATTCATCTTTCTCGAACCTCTTCTGGAGGCGAGTTTTGATATTTTATCACATATTGCCACATTCACTTCGGTGAATGGGTCTATATTCATAATTTTTTTTTTATGAATTGTTTCATTCACTGCAAGGAATGGACCACAATCATGTGGACTTGCCTCATGCTCATATAATATATTGAAGGCATTATTATATTTACCGTTTGAACGGTTACTTTTTGAGAACCCTTTTCGTTCTCTTATTTATTTCACAATGATAACTATTTTTTCATCCCTTGCCACGTCCACATCCATGGTCTCTATCATGGTAATTATTTTATCGTCTTTAGACATAAAATTATTTGCCTTCTTTCAGACATAAAATATTGTGTCTTCTTTCAGACATTAAGATATTTTGCCTTCTTTCAGGCATATTATGTTGTGTCTTCTTTCGGGCATAATGATAATTTGCCTTCTTTCAGGCAAATTATGTATTGCTACTACATTCACATCTGAGAATGGAGCATTATGTTGTGTTCCCACATTCACCTTATGGAATGGAGCTTGTCTTGCTCCCACATTCATCTTAGGGAATGGAGCATATACTGCTCCCACATTCACCTCTATGAATGGAGCCTTTTTAGTGGACGGGCTTCATGATTTTTATCAAAAATACTTTATCTTTTTTTATAATACTTTAGTTTGCCTCAATCATCATTATGCCATCAATATCTGATTATCGCAAAAGCGTGTTACGCCATAATGCATTGGGAGTTGAATATAATGTCTTACCCTTAACTAATGGCATAATAGGCCAAAGTGTGTACATATGATGCGATTTGAAGTACAATACTCAAAGGTACTCATGGTTCGTGTAATTGAAACATGGTACTGTAATCATGTATCAATGATATAATACCATTATATCGGGTAACGATCATAAAAAAAAAAATAAGCATTATTTCTCAGGTCTCCTCTTACCAAGAGTATAAAAATTTATACCCAACTATAAATCAAAGAGGCATTCTTTAAAAGTTACCATATTTGTTTTATTCCATATATCCATGTGAGAGTAAAATATTAACCATACTACATAATCCATGTTTGCTCTCACAAGCAGTTTACCTTGAAACATGAGTAGAACTGATCTACAATATCATGTTGCTAGGCCATGCACCCTTAAATTGTTGTCAAAGGATAGCTACAAAATCAACCAAACAATAGAAGAATAGACAAAAGTTGTAATTAGTGAAAGGTTTCCACAATTTAAAGTGGTATATAACAAAATAAAAATATGGTACTATCAATTTTGAGATTAACAAAAACCATAATACAAAAGAATTTAGAAACGAAAAAAAAACTTATCTTGTGTTAGCAACCAGAATGTTGGCTTCTATCAATTGCATCATAATTTGCTTTTCATTTCTTCTGAATCGTGTAATAAAATAGAGACTCGTGCTGATAACGTGTTGTAAAACTAATAGTAAAGTAGTGCAAGAACAAGACAAAATATATGAGAGGAGAAGGAAGAACTTGTATTATTCTCAAAGTATTTCAAGGGTATCTTCCATAGACAAAATGTCTTCTATTTATAGGACACCAATACATAGGAAGTTACAAGTCATCCCAAAGGTTGTAAGAATTAAGAGGTCCCTAAATGAGGAATTAAATAGGACATAGTGGGGAGGAATTAAGTAGGAGAAAATGAGGTATTAAACCATAGGCTACAATTGAACAATAGTGAGTAGTGGTCATCCACATTAATACCAAATACATGATTTTACAATATATATATTTTGTTCCTATAGAGACAAAAAAGCTTATTTCAATGTGGACATACACAAATGGTTGGGCCCCAAAATATAGAGATAACTAGGCCTGCCTTCACAGAAAATGGAATAAACAACGTGCACTTATGGCGCCCCCCATTGACCCACCTTTTCGTATCTTGAAAATACAACCCCAGCAACTTTCCTTCTCTTTGGCCTATTCCTCTGTCCTTGTGTAGAAATAAAAAAAGCTTATGATTCAGGATCCCATATTCTACCATGTGATGAATCAGAACTTACAGTTTTAACGTAATACAGTAGAGTATAAAATTATAAAAATCCAACGGCCCGTGATCCGTATCATGTTTATATGATGTTCAAGATATTTATGAGTTGTTGGGACCCGGTTTGGATGGTGACACGAGCTGTTCATAATTTTTTTCCTCCTTTGTTATTGTGAAGGGCAGCTTGCGTAGGTTCCCTTGTAGAAAAAGTACATATAGCTTGAAAACTAAAAATGGCACCGGGCAGGTAAAAATTCCGCACACAACTCACTTTTGTCAGTAGCTTTTAGTTTGAAGTCATTTTTTTATTGATTTTGCATGAGAGCCCACAATGGTTCAAGTTTACGCATTCTATGTTTAAAAATTCAAACTTTATTCTTTAGACATGAACTTTAGCCCACAAAGTTTGAACTTCAACCCACAAGAATTGAAGCTTCAAAAAGTGACATCTCATACAAAATCGATAAAAAAATAGCCTCAAACTAAAGATTATTGGCAAAAGTGCCTATTCATGCACTTTGGCCACCGAGCAGCCACTATGATAATGGGTGATTTACAAAAATAGAACATTTTTGATGCCTCATTATATATTTGTTCCCCGGAAGGAAAGTCTTACACATTTTGGCACCCATAAGAGAGTTACTAGCGATTGCCATTAAGTTTGCCCGACTAAGACTAAAGCAATTTCAATTTATTGGATAATTTTTGATAATTTGCTAATTATATAATCAAATTGACAAACTAGAAAGTAGAAATTACATAGATGTTCCCTTAAGTGGTTCGCCAACGCAGGTATTTGCCCCCGACCGAGCAACCCATTCTTGTATATGTTCTAACTGTACCTTAAACTTCATAGTACCTCCATCATAGGGTCTTGTGCAAATATTTCAAACTTTCTGACAAAGATTATATTTAGCAGTCTGAATTTTACTATAAATTTCCACACTTTAGATATATTTTGAAGTTATGCGCGGGCTCTAGCTCATTCAGTTTTTTCACGTTGAATAGGTTGATTTCCAAACATTATAATCTTTTGATATAAATTTAGAAAAAATAGCATTTGATAGTAATATTAGATGGAAATAAATTGAAAATATAGAATTGTAGTTGAGTATTTATAGATAAAAATAGGCCAGGGTATAGGAGCATTAAGGGGGCCGGGAGGCCAATTTAGTTGTTTTTGGCCGTTGACCAATTGCTAGTTTTAAAATTCAAATGCTGATTTTTTTAAAAAAAATTTCCGGTCCGGCTTGCTTTAGCGTGTTTTGTTAAGTTCTTTTGGATTTTTTTTCTTTTAAGTCATTGTTAATTTGGAGTAAAGGTTAATAATTTATGAAGATAACAACAAATTATTGATAAACTTTGAATATTATTTCAAACTTGTAAATTAATTGTAGTATTTTTACATGGAAAATTAATCAAAGGAAATGAAAACATAAGAGTTGTGATGGAATACCAAGACTCGAAGCAATTTTATTGAAGATATTTAAAGGCTGCAAAGTACATATCCAAACTTGTAATTTCAAATTTCAAACTTAGAAAATTACATTCTTTTAAAGAATTTAGCTAACTTTGAGATGATAGTTGTAATGACCCACCCGGTCATTTTGGTAAACCGGTGCTCTGATATGCGTGTCGATATTTTTTTAGTTCCAATAAGTTTGTATGATGATTTTGGACATGTCCACAATGTTTGGTTAAATTTCAATGAGTTTTGGATAAGTTTGGATTGTATGGTGATTATTTTCGATTTCGACGCTGATTTGAGCATAAAGGTTACCATATTGAGAAAACGGCCTTTGATTTGTGTTTTGACTAAACCATTATATCCGTATCGTAATTTTGGAACCATAGCAACTGAAATCATCAAGTTTCGACATCATATGAGGAATTTATGGTCATTTTACTAAAATTCGGTTGCTAGATTTTTTCAGATTATTACGAAATTGCCACTGAATTCGTATTAAAAAAAATTTGCACAATTCTAAATATTGAAACCAACATATCTTCTTCATTATATGGTCAAATGGAGTGATTCAAATGCCTAACTTGACTTGAATTTCATAAGGAATCCATTAGAGATATCAAAAGTGAGTTTCGACATCATTTGGCACAAGAAACGAGGCAGAACAACTGGGCATTTTTTACTATTAATGTTGTAGTTTTTTTCATCTTGAAAGTTTGGGATTGGAAGAATTCAAGGATGTTCTTCAAGTTTTTTTCATCTTGAGAGTAGGTGGTTCTATCCATTTCTTTGGTGGAATTTATCCACGCAGGAATTTGTACATACGTTCCTTATATGTGCACTGCCCTAGGTGTAATGGCTTACACCTTTTTCATTGTGTTTAAGTTTACACTTGAAATATGTGTTGTTTTCCTGGATTGTGACTACTTCTGGTTGTTGTTACCTTGTTGTTTGAAGTATTGTTAAGTTATATGCATGTTTGACGATATGGTCGAAAGTGTGGACATACGTGCCGGGTTAGAGGTTTTGGACAAGTTCTTTATGACTTAATTGTTTACTACGAACATATGTTATTATGTCTCGGGTTTTTATATTGGCTTTCGGACATGTAGCTTGGAAATTTACCATTACTATCTATTTCGGAGTTGGTCCATTTGATAGCCTCGGGGTTGGTCCACTATCAAATCTTTTCGAAGTTGGTCCACTATTTTTTTTTTACAATTAGTCCATATTGATAGTCTCGGAGTTGGTCCACTATCAAAGGTTCTATTAATTTCAGAGTTCGTATATATTGATAGTCTCGGAGTTGGTCCACTATCAAAGCTACTAGTTTATTTCGGAGTTGGTCTACCATTTATATCGGAGTTGCTAGAAACACAAATCAATTGTTTGCATTTTGTGACCATCCTTGGAGAGCTTGCCTGCAAACAAGGAGGTCAGTCACAGGATACATGGTGAAATTTGGAGATGCTTTAATATCTTGGAGGTCAAAGAAGCAGAAAACGATCTCTAGAAATTCAACTGAAGCAGAGTTTAGGAGCATGGCTTCATGTACTGCTGAAGTTATTTGGCTGGTAGGATTACTCTCAGAACTAGGAGTCAGGATGCAACTACCTGTGAAGTTGAGGTGTGATAGCAAGGCTGCAATTCAGATAGCAGCAAATCCTATTTTTCATGAAGGAACCAAACACATTGACATAGACTGTCACTTTGTAAGGAAAGAATGGTCTGGGTGTTAAGAACATATTCCAACCCTCAGCTTGAGGGGGAGTGTTGAGAGATAGCTAGTTAGCCAAGCTGAGGTGGAACTTAGTTAGTTAGTTAATTAAGTTAATAGAGTCGGTTAGTTAGTTAGTTAGTTAGTTAGAGTAAGTAATTAGCTTAGGTCCAGCTGTATATATACATGTGTATTCCATTGTATCCTTTCAGAGTAGTTATCAATATACAGAGAATCTTTCCTCTCAACTATTTTGCTTCCTCTCTAAGCAATCTTCTTCTTCTAGAACCTTTTTCTGCTCCACTGATCCAAGGAAGCTAACAAGTTAAATAAGATTTGTTGGAAGAATTCATAATTCAACTAAGGAGTAAAATTATGAATTTCTAGTGGAAATAATTTGTAATTTATATAAAAATGTGAATTCTAGAGAAAAAGAATTAATTTCATAATTGGAAGCCTTGTTAATTGATTCCATGATCCCTGTTGTGACCGAATTCAATTAGGATTGGGAGAGAGGTTTCTTGGTGGAAAAGAATCCTAGATAGTTTTGGAAAAAGGTTTTATCCTTAAAACTATATAAAAGATATTATTGGCCAAAGGGAAGACACACGAAAATCATATCATTTTTTTTCTCTGAAATCTTTGTTCCACCCAAATATTATTGGTCTGGGTATTGTTCGGGCACAGGACAGAAGATCATGAAACTGGAGGATGATCTCGTGGATGATCTTGCTCGTGCTTGAAGACTCGTGTCATGGTTGGTGTCAAGTTTCAAGAGGCAGCCCATTTTATATTTATGTAAAATTGAATGGTGTGCTAGTTGACTAGATTACAACTATGAGACAAGTGTTCAATGAGCTGGTTAGCTAACAATTTAAGGCATCTGCACTAGTTCTGCCTTAAATCTTTGAAAAAATTACTACACAACGTAATATTGAATTAGTGGTTGTAAACATTAATTCAAGTCCTAATATTCTAATCCGCACTTGGAAATCCGGTTTTGAAATTGGGTTAAGAGATTCTCGAGGACTCGGACCCTCAAGAGATTTATAAATCCAAATGAAAGAGGTTGCACTAGGATATTGATACTTCGACTTGGGCGGCTTTATGCAACTCGTTTAACATCGAGAGAGATAAAATAAGTTAGTCAATTGGGCACCGAGAGAGCCTAATTAGGTAAATTAGCTCGAGTATCATAGTGAGATCTAGAGATTAATTAGTTGAACTAATTAAAGTACTATTAAATATTTAATAAATATAAAAAATATTTCAAATGATTAAGAAAACATTGTAAGTAATTATAAAAAGCTACAAAAAAATCAAAAGAGTTTTCCAAGTGAAACAATATGTTTTACCTTGATCAGGTAGCTAGGGGTATATATTGTAATTCAGCCACAGTAGATCGTGTCACATAAATTGTTACTAAGGGAGTACAATAAAACAAGCTTGTATGCAAGAACAAACAATTTCGCAAAATTGACTGGAAGCAAAAAATAAGGACTCACAACAACTTCTTAGAAGAAAAGAAGGAAAAAAAAAAAAAGAAGAAGAAAAGGAGATACAAACACAAATATATTATATACCCTTAACTTTCTAATTAACAAGCTGGGACTAGAGTAGCGAATTCAAGAAGTTCAGCATTACGTTCAAAGATAGACATGTCCTTTTCACTCAACGTTAAAAGTGCATCCACGCCTCCGCTTGGGTTAGGGAGAAGAAAGAAAAACTTATCGCATTGGCCTTCTTGTACGCTCACTTTCACAGGCTTCCCCCATCCAAAATCGATTTCAAGAAGTGGAAATTTTACTAAGCTACTAAAACTATACATATTGTGCTCATATCCTTCAGGGTATAATGTATTTTGGGATGCATGATGTATAAGTTGAACATGTAAGCTATCTTTGATATTATCTCTATTCTTGGTTTGTTCTTTTCCCTCTCTTATTGCACGTATTATATTTGGCAATGTCAAGTTTTCTTGCTTGAGTATTGACATTGGAGCAGCACTAGTGCAAAGATTTCCAACACAATTTGGGGACAAACTCACCATTCCTCTAAGATCAATAGAATAATTGAATGAGGTAGCTTGTAGGTTTTTGGACATAGCTAGTCCACATTTAAAGAGAAGTGCTGCGATAACTTCAGTGCGTGATGGATATTGGACAACATCAGCTACTATGGCCTTGAGAGCATGTATTTTGGTCGTAGAAAAAATAAACCTTTTTTGAACACAATCCTTCATGTTTGGTGGTGGATTGATTACGGGATTAAGTAAAGGAGCTTCACTAGGATAAATGGATTGTTGGACATAGTGAAGAGATGGTAATGGCCAATTTGGATCGCGAGTAATTTTAGCCCAATCATTAAAAAGATGGATACCATTGCACCCATCTCCAATCTTGTGTGATGTGCCTATGCTAATAACTATTCCTCCACAGTTAAAGTAACAAAGTTGTGCGATAACTAATCCACGATCATCAGTAGAAGAAGTCGCCCAAGGTGCTACCCCTTGAGGAAATATCATATTTTCTATAACAGGGTTGTGACATTCAATGGCAAAAGAAATGGGGCAATTGATCTCAACTTGATAAAACTCTGCACCCATATCATTACAATCAACGACTGTATTATCTTTGAACCTTCCTGCATATGGGTAGTACGAGCACAGGATTTTTGATAATGAATCCTCAAGAAGTGAAGATAATTGATCACTAATTGGGTTGTCTGATGAGAAAGCATTATCGAGTTGCTCTTTGGTATAGAAAAGGGCTACTGGAACGTAAGAGTTGCTTAAGGCTTGATCGGTAAGAGAAAGGTTGTGCCACCTTTGAGTAGGAGGAGTAGGAGAGGAGGGTTTTATGAGTTTGTGACATATTATTGTTTTGGTGATCTTTTCTGGAATTGATTGAGCTGAAAATGTGGTAGAACACATCTTTATTTAGCTGTGTATGCTTGTGCATGTCTCTTTGCCATGGTCATTTATATAGATAGCCTTCAGAAAAGTTCTGTACATGGAATGAAATAACAATATGGAGAAATAATGCCATCTAAAAAAGCAGACCAAGAAACATGATTAGTTAAAAAGAAGGTTAACCAATATAAATTTTATAATGAACGAGACAGATAAACTTTCTATTCAGATTTTTCTGCAAAATGACTTTTAAGTTGCAATTTCGTGATAGCTGTTGTAGACTGGAAAGTGGCACATAAAGCCTGACTTATCCTATTTTTAAGTAAGATAGACCACACAAGAGAAAGATAAGATGTACTCCCCAGTTTAAGTTTACTTGTCCAAATTCAACTTTGCACTACAACCAAAACAAAACAAGAAAAATTAAACTTGACAAATCTATCTTTATTTATTATACTTTATTGTAGTTTCCAATTAATTGGAAAGGGATTTTGAAGAATTTGAACATTTAATGTCAAGGGTAAATTAGGAAGAACATAGCTAATTTTATCTTGAATTGCTAAAAGTACAAGTAAATTAAGAATTTGACTTTGCTAAATTTGGACAAGTAAACTTAAACGGAGGGAGTATATAAAATATGACAAAGACAATTCAACGTGGCACTTGAAATCTTGTATGACAAATACCATGACTAGCAGAATCAAATTTACCAATCAAAAGAAAAAGATGACTGAATCAATATTCCCAACTCTAAATACTTGCAAAATCAATAAACATTGGTGTATACTCTACCAAAGCACTTGCAACTACAGAGCAAAAGACACCGAAAGACATTGATTGTGAACTTAACACTATTGACAATAAACTGTAGTTTATATTGGTTAGAAGAAAGGAGGAAGGCTTCCCTGTGACAAAGAAGGGAAAGACATAATATTATTATTGTTATTATTATTGTTATTGTCGTGGCCGTCGTGTTATTTCCTTGTGGACATGCACAAATAGTTGTGCACCAAATATAGAGATACCTAAGCATGCATTCATAAGCGCCCACCATTGACCCACCTTTCCTTTCTCAATATTTCAACCCCAGTAATTTTATATCTCTTCTGTTTTAAGTTCCTATAGAAACAAAAGAACTCAGGATTCACGATCACCAAATGGTCCCATCTCCCATGTGATGAAACAGAACTTTTAAATTTAATCTAATTAAAATTATAATAATCCAGCGCCTTGTGATATTTATGAGTTGTTGGGACCCGGTTTGGATGGTTGTGACCCGAGGGATTCATAATTTTTGTAATAAAGTGTGTATTCAATTCTACCCATTTTACTATAAAAAGAAAATAGTAATATTATTGACATTACAAAATAAAAGAATATTGTTATATACAAGTTGTTAGAAATAATATATATATAAAAAAAAAAGCACAGCTCCATCTCCCATCCATCCCCCTGCTGCCCTCGCTGGGCTGCAGAAACAATCATAAATAGTGTAGAAAAGTGCATACACTGTGAAGAAGCGCAGAACAATGCAGAAACAAGTAGAAATAATGCATAAAATAGTACAAAAATAATACAAAATTGTGAAGAAACAATGCAAGAATAGTTTAGAAATATTGCATAAATGTAGAAACAGTCATAAACATAGCAGAAACAATGCAGAAATACTTAAATACAGTGCGGAAACAAGATTCAATACAATTAAAAAATAATCACCATATCTGGCCGAAAAAACAATAAAATTGACCGAAAAACGTTAGATCTGGTTGGGAAAAACCAAACTTTTGTCGGGAAATAGTATTTTGAACTCAAACACCAATTATGAACGAAAAACGTTAAATTTGACCGAAAAATATAATATTAAAACGAAAAAAATACCAAACCAGAGCAAAAATATATTGATCTACAAAAAATATTTGTTCAAAGATGCTCTGGTAGAAATTTCTCTAGCGGCGGTAGAAGGTGTATGGCGGTGGCAGTGGAGGAAGTGGTCCGGCGGCGGCTGTAGGGGTGTGGTTTGGTGGAAGATTGGGAGTGGATGATGGAGCATGAAGTGAAAATGGGAAAAATGGGAGTAGTATGCCAGGATTTTCTCCCTACGGTTTATATATTTTTGTTATGTTTTATGAATAAGTCCTCAATTTCTCTGTATTTTATAATTAGGACAAAATATTTCTATATTTGTGAAAAATAAATCTCAAAATTGTACTTCTATATGGTTTTCACTTTTTTTTCCTCCATTATTATTGAAATTATCTAATGAAAAGTTAAAGTCCGAGGGTTTCGAGTTCGAAAAATGCAAATCATAATCATATAATTATAAAAGTGGGAATCCCTTTAGTTAAAAGTGAATGACCATTTTGACCCTCCAATTAAATATCAATTACACCTTACTAAACATATTTTTTTGACATTATAATAAATATTACTATATTAGATATGATAAATAATGTTTAACCTAGAAGTTTAATCCAAACGTTGGATTGCTCAATTAGTTTTTTGATGTACATTAAATGATACAAGAAATAAAAATAAAATTGAAGAATTTGTACACCATATCAAAAATAAAAGGAGATAATTAATGTATTTGATTTTACTTATTAAAATCTCCCTCTCTTGATTATTAATGAAACTTTGTCATTGATGATTCATTAAATATCTAAGGATTAACAACTTTTCATTTCCCAAAATTAATCTCTTCATTTTTTCATACATGTATCACCATTTAAGAGCTAGCTTTACAATATCCACATATTTAATCTTCCCATTCTTATTTTCTCGAGCATGACCTTTCAAATTTCTGAGACAATAAAGACATTCTTTTTCTTATAAAATGCAAGTAGGCTATGCTAAATTCTACTTCATGCAGAACTGAGATTGTACGCACTAAACATATATTTATGTTGAAGGTTTGTATGAGAATATGTTATCCACCTTGCGGAAGCACAAGTCGAAGTTCAAAGAGAGAAGAATTTAAAGCGTGATAGCGGAAGTGGAGATAGAGGTTTTCTTCTGCCTTGAACAATTAGTTTTCGGTAATTTTATATAAGTAAATTTTTCTGTATAGTTTTTGTGTTGAGTTAGAATATCCGTCAAAGGCTTGCACTTGCACATACATGTAGATACTTTTAGCATTGACTTCATAAATAAAATTTATCTATTTATATCTATACTATTCTATATTCGTCTTTTTTATTCTTCGTGAATGTATTTTATGCTGGATAAAAGTGTAAATATAGTTAATTTATTAATTTTTAGTAATGACTATTTCAAATAAAATTGTGTATGAATTAGAACAATTCGATCAATTTCTATTGATTAATGCCATCGGTCTATCAAATGGAACATCCAGGTTCCATCAATTTCTATTGTTATCAACAAATTTGGCTTCTCAATGATATTTACAAGTACTTATATCTCAAATTAACTCTCCTCCTCCTCCTCCTTTTTGAGTTGTTTTAAGAATGTGTGTATGGAAACAAGATGATATTCAATCTAAGCGAACTCTATTTGGGAAAAAAAATCAAGACTGATGTTACATGTAATATATATAATATATATATATATATATATATACTCATTTTTATCCAATAATAATTTTGCTGGTTGTCTTAGGAAATATATATATCGTGCTTTCCACTAAATCGACCATGCTACGATGTCCTTCCTTTGGTTTATGATATTTTGAGGCGACCAGATTTTGGATCTCTCAGGCAAAAAGTTTACGTCTTTTGACGTTGGCACAGGTGAAATATGATGGAGGAAGATATTGTGGAAAGTTTAACTATTGCTGATTAGGATATAGGTGCTCTCTCCTCTGGTTTGTATGTGATTCAATTAATGACAATCATCGGTTTTTGCATCATGCACATTTGGTCAATCTTTATAATATTTTAATAGATATTTTTATCGATAGTAAACTATTTTTTTCTATTTGCAAGATGGACCTTAATTACTCTAGAAGTTCAGATGTTAATCAAGTAGTAATTTTCAATGGAACTAGAAAAGATACCTACAAATACAAATTTGCAATGTTTGACATGAATTAGATGTGCAACATTTCGAGAAACTACATTGAGAAATAATAATTTGGTTGATAAATAGTATATTGTCAATAAGTAATAAAATTTTAGCATTTACTATGTAATTCAAACACATACTGTAATACAGTAAGTATTTTTTTGTGACTTTATGAAAGAGATTATTTAGTGTTATGGGAACACGCGCAACGCGCGTTTTCGTTTCCAAAAACTAGTACTATTAAAAGAAGGTTAACCAAAAGATACACCTACCTAGAAACATGATTAATTAAAAGAAGGTTAACCAAAATAAGCTTTAATAGGAACGAGACAGATATTGGTGGGCTAAATAAAGAAAAGGAGGAAGGATTCACCGTGACAAAAAACAGAAAGACATTATTATTATTATTATTATTATTATTATTATTATTATTTGGACATGCACAAATGGCTGGGCTCCAAATATAGAGATACCTAAGCATGCCTTCATAGAAAATGCAATAAATAACGTGCAATTCATGACACTTATGAGTTATGCCGCCCGCCATTGACCCACGTTTTCCTTTCACGATCCCCAAACGGTCCCATCTCCCATATGATGAATCGGAACTTTCAAATTTACTTTTAATGTTATATAAGTACTCCTTCCATCCTAAATTAGTTGATGCCGTCAACTTCTGCACGTTCATTACGAAATTAACAAACATGATATATATTTTACTATTTTATCTCTGTTGGCCACATTTATAATATTAGACTATTAATATTTTTTTGAGAAATATTTATTTATTAAATATGACCATAGTTGAAAAAATTTGACAAAAAATATCTTGAAATCCTAAAATATCAACTAATTTTGGGACAAATAAATCTTGTTAAAGCGCCAAGGAGCATATAAAATTATAACAATCCAACGCCCCACGATATTTATGAGTTGTTGGGACCCGGTTTGGATGGTGACACGACGTGTTCATAATTTTTGCCTCCTTTGTTATACGGCCAATTTGTTATTGTGAAGGCCATCTTGCGTAGGTTCCCTTGTCGAAAAAGTACATATAGCTTGAAAAGTAAAAAATGGCACACGCAGCCACTATGTTAATGGGTGATTTATAGTAGGATACTTTTGGCGCCTCATTACATATTTATTCCTGTAAGAAAAGTATTACTATACATTTTGCATCCATAAGAAAGTTACTGGGAGAGTGCAAGCCAATTTGCCTGACAAGGATGAGTACCCTAGAGGTTTTTCTTATGGGGGGTTAAAACTATAACAATGCCAAAACTGTCTATTTCAAGAAAAACTTCTCTAATAATTGCTAATTACATTTATACAATAAGTTATTTAAGAAAAAAGTATGTAACACCTCAGCTAAGGGTTAAGTGTTCCACATCGGCATAACACATGAGTGATCTTGGGTATTTAATTAAGTAAACATGCCTTAGATCCTAGTGACGTGTTTTAAATCCGTGCGGGCCTAGGCCCAGAGCGGACAATATCACTAGCGGGCTTGGGCTGTTACAAATGGTATCAGAGCCACTCCGTGTCAGCCTTGTCGATGCGAGACAGAATTCAGTGCTGAGTCTAGGCAAATCTCGGTACGCGGAGCAAACCTCAGTAGTGAGTCTAGGAAAATCCCGATACGCGGGACAAACCTCAGCGATGACCTGAGTTCATAAGAGGGGGGTGTATGTAACACCCCAGCTGAAGGTTAAGTGTCCCGGTACATTAGTTCTTTGAATATATTCTTATACCTATTTACTTTTGCTCAGCTTCACCTATTTAAGTGTCATTTTAGACCCCAATAAAATGTTTCAGAATATCTGTCAACCAAGAAAAGATTAATTAGTTTTTATTTAATTTCACATTTGTTATTAAAGAGGTCAAAATTTATCAACAATTCTCACTTTTCAATGATACTATTTAATAGCAAAAGAGTAAATATGAGTAATTTAGTAAATTACAACTTGAACTAGTATTTTCTAATAGACGTGCGATAAAATTGATACATAAATTGGGGCGGAAGTGTTATACTATGTATCTTTAGTATATGTATCAAAAGTTTTTATTTGTTTATTGTACTTCTAGTCCAATTGATTATCATATGCAGAAATTGATGGGCTCCATATAAAAATGAGTTAAAATCTCAAATGGTCACTCAACTTTGGTAAATTAACCACCAAAATTACTTTACTTTGGTTGGTCCCAAAAAGGTCACTCAACTTAGCGAAAATATCTCCAAAAATAATTCTTGCCAGTTTTTGCACCGTCACCCACCGGAAATCTGACGTGGCTTTTTAAAATATTTTTATATAATCATAGGTCCCACTTTCTTTGCGATGTAGGATTTTTTTAATAGTTACTTACTAGTTTTCGGACAAGTGCAATGCACGTGTATTCCTAATAACTGGTACAAAAATTATAAATATTTAGTAATATGCGTATATAATTGCTAGTAAATTAAATAAAAAAATGTAAATTAAAAATACTGATATATCGAATCCTTTACAATTGATCTTTATTATTTTCGCAATACATAATCATGCTAATTAAACATTACTATTGTACGAAGGCCAGTAATTAATATTTGAACGATTATAATCATGCAAATTTTATAATATATCAAGTTGGAAGGCCAAATAATTATTTGTCGTACTCCTAATTCCTAGTGCATAATAACAGTTTGCCATTAGCACAAAAAAATGAAAACCAACTAAATACTTGACATTATTAAATTTGCATGATTAAAATTGTTCAAATATTAATTACTGGCATTCGTACAATAGTAATGTTTAATTAGTATGATTATGTATTGCGAAAATAATAATATCAATTGTAAAGGATTCGATATATCAGTACTTTTAATTTACATTTTTTTTCAATTTACTAGCAATTATACACGCTTATTACTAAATATTTATAATTTTTGTACTAGTTATTAGGAATACACGTGCATTGCACTTGTCCGAAAACTAGTAAGTAACTATTAAAAAAGTCCTACATGGCAAAGAAAGTCCTAGCAATTATACACGCTTATTACTAAATATTATAATTTTTGTACTAGTTATTAGGAATACACGTGCATTGCACTTGTCCGAAAACTAGTAAGTAACTATTTAAAAAGTCCTACATGGCAAAGAAAGTGGGACCTACGGTTATATAAAAATATTTTATAAAGCCATGTCAGATTTCCGGTGGGTGACGGTGCAAAAACCGGTAAGAATTATTTTTGCAGATATTTTCGCTAAGTTGAGTGACCTTTTTAGGACCAACCAAAGCAAAATGACTTTGATGGTTAATTTCTCAAAGTGGAGTGAACATTTGAGATTTTAACTCATATAAAAATACCTAAGCATGCCTTCATAGAAAATATAATGAACAATGTGCATATCATGGGTAAATTTATTACTCCGCGCAATTAGATGAGTGTGCTTTCGCTGACTCTTCACTTTATATTAGGTGAGGTTATCCCAGATTATATAGTGTTGAGAACAAAGGCAGGAGGTCTTGGTTGAAAGTTGAAACTTGGAAGCCATGATTACACTTTTCATAGTTTTGTTTGGCTCAGTACTTCTGGTTCTTGCAAGGTACTTATACAAATCATGGTGGTATCCACTTTCCCTACAAAATATGATGAATAGACAAGGAATCAAAGGTCCACCTTTCAAGTTTCGAAATGCGAACAACAGAGAAATTGGAGACAAGGCAATACAATCCACGGAGTTATCACATGACATATTCCCTAGATTGCAGCCTCATTTGCACTCATGGATCAAACTATATGGTAATTATATTTTCTCATTCCTTCAATTAATATATTAACCAAATCCCAATTATTAACCAACTTATTCGGAATTTATGTATCAGGAAAGACTTTTCTTATTTGGTATGGCTCACAGCCAGAGTTGATTGTAACTGATGTTGACTTAATCAAAGAAATTCTTAACAACAAGGATGGTTCAATTGGTCAACCTAAAACTAGCGGTCCTTTAGAGAAGTTATTTGGCAATGGACTTCCTTTTTCGGAAGGTCAGAAATGGTCAAAACTGCGGAAAGTGGCTGAATCTGCTTTCCATGGACAAAGCTTGAAGGTGAGTATAGTACTGGACCATATTTCAATAAACAATGTCTGATATACAGTATCTAATGTTATTTTCCCTGCAAAATTAGGACATGACTCCAGCAATGATCGAAAGTGTGGAAACAATGTTGAAAACATGGAAATCTTATGAAGGTAAAGAGATTGAAGTGTATGAACAATTCAGGCTTATGAGCTCAGAAATCATCTCTAGAACTGCTTTCGGAAGCAGCTACTTGGACGGGAAGCAGATATTCCAAATGTTGGAGAAATTAGCACCAATAGTTTACATGAGCATTGGAAAGAATAGAATTCCTGGAATCAGGTATGACTAGAAACACAACTCTAAATTTACATCAGTGTCCACTATAAATATATCATTCTATTAACAGCTAGCTGCTCTGGCGCCTTTACAGTAAAATTTTCAGGACATCAGAGGATATAGAAATAGATAAGCTTCGAGAAGCTCTTCGTGACTCAATCATGTCATTGATAAAGAAAAGAGAAGTCAGTGTTAAGGTAGGACAAACAGACAGCTATGGAAGTGATTTTCTTGGATCACTCTTGAAGGCTCACCATGACGCTGATGAGAAAACAAGAATTTCAGTGGACAACATCATCGATGAATGTAAAACTTTCTATTTCGGTGGACATGAAACAACCACTGCTCTACTAAGCTGGTGTGTTTTTCTCCTAGCTATCCACACAGATTGGCAAGAGAGTGCAAGAAAGGAAATCCTTGAACTCTTCGGCCAAGACAATCCAAAGACAGATACCATTTCAAGACTAAAGATTGTAAGAGCCCAAATATCTTTTTCCAGATAATTCTTAGGCTGACCAAGTGTTTACACATGGGGTTTGTGAGTTCTATTAAAATCCAATTACACCTCCTTAAACTAGATTTGTTTATATATGCAAAAAAAATTAAAATATTTGATGACACTTATTTTGAACCAACAAACTTAAGATTTTGAATGTGTCTTTGCTCAATCCCAGCAATTCATGTAGTCCTTGTAGCCTATATGAACGGCCAAGAAGGTTAAATCCTCCCCTATCCCCTATTATCGGCACGCCAAAAATATTAACCTATGTTCTTTCTTTGTCAATGCTTGTAGGTGGGCATGGTAATAAATGAGAGTCTGAGACTTTATTCACCCGGGGTCTTTATTATGAGAAGAGTGAGAAGAAAAACAACATTGGGGAAGCTTACACTTCCACCAGGAATTGACTTGCACATTTCCCCTTTATCAGTACTGCATAACTCTGAATTATGGGGAGAAGACGCTCACCTTTTCAAGCCAGAAAGATTTGCTGAAGGGGTGGCTAAAGCAAAATTCGACCAGTTGATGGCTTTGTTGCCTTTCGGCTTTGGTCCTCGAAAATGCGTTGGCTCAACTTTTGCAATTTTGGAGGTCAAGATAGCACTCTCTATGATTTTACAGCGTTACAAGTTCACTCTTTCACCAAACTACAGTCACTTGCCCTCTGTGGTTTTCAACCTCCGCCCTGCACAAGGAATCCAGATCATGCTTCATCCACTGTGAAACTACTAAGTTTCATTCTTAACCATAAAATTCCAGTGAATGAGTGCAATACCTGTCTGGATGGTGTACTCTCATTGTTATGGTACGGTACTGTTCTAAATAAAATGTTTTTTTGTTGTTATTTTACAGTTACTCCAGTCCAATTTGTGTAACAAAGTTTTGTGATGTTATTCTGGGATTTCAAATGTAAAGAATAACAACATGCCTAGTATGATCTCATAAGTGGAGTTTGGAGAAGTTAAGATATACGCACATCTTACTTCTACCTCGAATGAGGTAGAGAGACTATTTTCGATAACATCCTCGGCTCACAAATATGTAAAGAATAAATTAGTAAAAATTTTGGTCGGACAAAACTTGTTTATTATAAGTTGGGACTTGGGAGTGACCAACTTGTGACTTTAAGCTGATTTTGATGTTAATATAGTTTAGACACTTCAAACACTTCAATTTATTTTTCTTCATACATCTTCAACCTTTCCAACGTTGTCTCACAACTTGTGATCATCGCTGGAATCATGCTCTACATTCACAACTGTATTGGCCAAAATCTGGCTGTAGCTTGGCAACACGTGTCTGGTGAGGTGGCAAGCTTGCATGGATATCGAAGACAAGTCAGTAGAGACTTTACAATTGAGAGCTAAGTGAGGACGGAGGCTCAAAGGGGTTGACCGATTGAAGGACCGGACACAACTATTTCGAAAATGATCATTTCGGTCGCAAGCAAGAGATAAGCCTTATCACGGATTCCGTTTATCTTGGGAGGCCGTTAGATGTGGATAAAGCTACTATCTGTTGGTGAAGAGACGTGCAGAAAATGGGGTCTAGCTAGGATTAGGAGTCTTGATCTATAAGTAGGCCTCCTCCGCCGCATTGTACAGTTTACGCTGAATTAAGCACTCCCTCCTACCGTCAATTTCTGCTCTTTTACACCATTGCCACTTAAAATCAATGTATTCATTGTATTATTCTATCGTATTGCTCAAGCTTTGCTTTGGAGGAGACGAAGGCTACCTTCCTCGCCGGAGCATGAGCGCCCTATCAAATCAATAAGATTTTATTTTTTACTTATTTGCTTTCTTCAATCATTGCCACTGTTTCCATTATTTTATTGATTATTGTTGTTGTCTTACTCGATCGGTTCTAGTTTAATCATTAGCTTACGATTTCAATATTCCTGAATAGCATCATCACTGATTAATCATCAATACGTTTATTGCTCGTTTTCTTATTAGCAATTACATAAATAGTCAAGTTTGTAGACGTAAGTTTAACGATTAGCCTAAGAATTTTGATACGAAAAGGTCGCATGTGGCTCAACTAAATATAAATTTAATTATAAAACCTGAAATTATATTTTAGGAAATACAACAGCATATTAACACATCACTAGTGGAAGCAGAGGAACTCTCAACACAAGGTATATATTTTTCTTAGAATACATGGTTGGCTAATTTTTGCATTTTTGCCCATTTATACGCCTTTAGAAGATGAAAACCTCACCTCCTAAAGTTTTGGAAAAGCCTTCAAGATCTATCTTTGGATAATTAGGAGACAAGAGAAAATAGAAATTAATCTTTTTCTGATTCCAGTTTCTTGTAAATCATGTAAGACAACAAATCAATAAGGGGAAAACAATTTTTTGTAATTTTTTTTACCATAAAGTTTCTTCCAAGAAAATACATGAGGTAAAGTTCTTGGAATTATGTCATGTGACGAGTGATCCATGGATTTGTTTATGGAATACTTTCTCATCTTAACAATGATTTTGGTATTTCAGTGTAGAACTCGTAAGGTGGACCTTGAATTTCTTGTGATCCCATAAAAAATTGGATGCTTACTGGAGTCCACCATAGTTTTATGAAGATCTTGACAAGGATCATTAACAAAGAAATGAAAAGAAACTTGCAATTATATGAAGTATGTGGTCCATGAATGTTTAGGTGAACCCAAATATGGATTCTGATTTTCTAATGTAGTTCCTCTTTTCACTGTGTGACTATTGAGAATATCAGCTTGAATTAGAAGACAAATAAATTCAGATTCTTGCTTTGGCTTCATTATTTGCATTTCAACTTTATGCTTAAAAACATGAATTTTTAGCTATTAGATTATTGAAAATCAGCATTCTTGTTTTGCTCAAAGATCTCATGAGTAGATGGTTTGGTCCATAATGTTTAGGTGTCAGCAATGACTAAGATGGATTATTCATACCAAAATGCAGTACAATTATTTCATTTAAAAAAAAAAAAAATTGAAAGTGATATGTCTAAAGATTAATTGATATGCTCGTCTGTCTCAATTTATATGACACACATTATTTTTTTAATCTGTCGAAAAAAGAATGACACACTTATTTGAGAACTATTTAATAGAACTATTTCTATTATACACTTGTTGGACAATCATGAAATCTAAAGCTTTGGTTGCATAACCTTATTTATGTACGTTATTCATGGACATTGATATATCTAAATGGATTCAAGGACAACTTTAACTCCATCCTTGGGAGTCAAAATGAAAACATCAGATGGACAATGGACATAATTATGTGACAGAGTGAATTTATAACGTTGCAAAATCATTGACAAGGCAATCTTTGCCTCATTGGTTGTGAAATTCAGACCAACACAAGTACGAGGTCCCAATCCGAAGGGAAAAAATGCTGCTGCATTGTTGTTAGTTGCTTTAGCTACCCCTTCTGCAAATCTCTCTGGTTTGAAAATGTGAACATCTTTACCCCAGATTTGAGGATCATGGTGCAATGCCAGAATTGGCATGAAAATTGTCATGTTAGCAGGAAGGGTCATGCTCCCTAATCTAACTTCCCTTTCAACTTTCCTTGTCACTGTAATTACTGGAGGATACAGTCTCATACTTTCATTAAGTATCATGTTCATCTGCAATAAACCAAAAAAGAAACTTCATTTAGAGTTTGAGCCCGTTTTGTTTAGCTGATTGAAAGTAGCTGCCAAGCATCAAGAATGGAGAAGCACATTTAAGTGCGGCAACATGTTTATTATATAAATTAGTTACGTATTTGGATAGAAGTGCTAAAGCAGATAATAAGCATTTAACATTGTATAAATGAATCTTGGGAGAAATTTCAATTGTAAAAGAAACATGTAGTTCTGATACTGTCGCTTACTGTTCTTAGTCTTGCGATTGCATCAGAAGTTGGATGTTTAAGGCCACAAAATTCAAACACTTCCGTTCTGGCTTTTTCTTGCCATTCTGGATTAAGTGCTAAGAGAAAAACAGACCATCCAAGTAAGCTTGTAGTTGTAAGATGTCCCGCACCATACAATGCCTTGACCTCATCTATCATTTGATCTATAGTGATACTCTTGTTCATGTCCGCTTCGTGCAAAAGCTTCATAAGTTGTCCTAAGTAATCAGTCCCAAAATTTTCATACGTTCCATCTTTTACCTTTTCTCTTTTCCTTACTAGCTCAAGAATGGAACTCTTGATTCCTCTTTCAAGTTTCTCTGCTTCAATTTCATCATCTGCTTTTATTAGCATACTGCAAAATTGAAGAAACCAATAACTATGGATAAGGCATTACATCATGAGAAAATTCCATCAGATCACTTGTTTCCTAGTTTGCAGATTACCTGATTCCAGGAAATCTAACATTGTAAACATTCTTTACTGTTATTGCAGTCAATTTTGCTACCATCTCAAAAATATGTTTCCCTTCCATGTAGCTGCTTCCAAATGCTGTCCTGGAAATTACTTCAGTTGTTAATAGTCCAAAATCCTTGAACACATCGGATTCTTTTCCTTCGTGTTCTCTCCATCTTTCTAGCATTGTTTGAACACTTCTGCTCATTTCTGGCGCCATGCGCTGTACATAAATTCGTCCTTTCATATTAAAATCAGTTCTAGTTTTAATCTATCTTCTTCTTTGTTAACGTTTTAAAGACGAATATACTAATATTGTAAAGCTCAAAAACTTACTTTCAGGCTTTCTGCATGGAAAGTGTGGTTAGCCAGTTTTCTAACTTTTGCCCATTTTTCACCTTCATTAGTTATAAGTGCTTCCCCTAGTAGTTTCTTGGCATAGCCTTCCAAGTCCATTTTCGGATAATTGTCTTCTTTGTTGGCTAATATTTCTTTGATAAGCTCTGGTTCAGTAACAAATAAGTAGGGCTTTGAGCCATGCCAGGTGAGGAAGTTCCTCCCTGTCACCAGACAAATCAAATGCAATGAAAAACAAAAAGATTGCATCCAATTTAACCTGAGTTTAAGTTTTATCCACTGAAGACCGTGTAATCAGGTCACTTATAATGTAACTATAGATAAATCTTTATGATAAGCATGATAAAATGGTAATTAGCCTGTTATTGTAAATATATAAAACCTTTATGTTGTCGATAATATTACCTATATAGGTTCAACAGTTTTCTTACCGTACATCGTTGTCCATGAGTAAACATGAGGCTGAATTCTTGGGAAAATGTGATGAGAAATATCCATCATGGGTTTATCCATAGATTGGCTTCTCATGAGGGAAATATCTTTGGTATTCCCATGGGGAAATCTATAAGGGGGGCCTTTGATCCCCTGAGAGCTCATTCTTTTTTGTATTTGAAGTGGAATCCACCATACTGAATAAAGGAATTTAATGAGTGTCCAAAGGAGATAGAGGCAGAGGGTAGTTAAAAGGAAGACTAAGATAATTCTCCCTAAGTACATCTTTTGGAAGTTTTAAGTTATGATATGATGAGAATGAGTGAAATGTATCTCTATATATTTAACTTTGAGATGACAATGATGTGTTGGAAATCATTCTGTTGGAGTTACAGACAAATACATGCAGATTCCTACTTTGTCATTACTGGACATTTTAGATATCTTGGCTTTTACAGAGTCTGAGTTTACCAAATCCACCCCCTCTCGTGCTGTATAAAATAACAAGCCTTCATCAATAATAGTAGTAGCGACAAGAAGGCGATCAAAAGAAATTTTGGAACAAATAATCCGTTGCTTTATTATGGCTTGCTGTAGAGTTTCATAAATCCAAAGCATGATTTAGGCAGTCATGTTGCAGATGCCTCTGGACCCTCAATTGGAAGTAATTGTGAACCTAAATCTCCCGAATACATCCTTTTGTATTAGAAGCAACTAAGTTACAAATTTCCCATTTCTTCAAGCACGATCTTGTTATGAGTTCACTTCTATTTAAGTACTACTATTTACTCTTGATTCAACTTAAGGGTCTTGTTCAAGGATATAGCACATGTTATTAAGGATTAATGAGTGGTCTGGCGTTGAAATACACCTTGGAAACGACTCGAGAGAGATGCATCACATTATCTGGGAGGGTCTTATATTTTCTGATGTTCATCTTTTATTCCTAAAGTTTATGTGGGAGGGTCTTATTAACATGTAGTTCATCTTTTATTGCTAAACAATAAAAATGATAAGTATATAATAACAATGGAAACGAACTTCTGTTTTCTTAATAAGTAACAATACAGCATAATAACAAATGAGAACACACAATGAGAAGAGAGTGCTACTCCCATTCACTGGAATTTTATTGTTAAGTACAACACTTAATAAATTCACAGTGGATGAAGCATGATGTGGAGACTGGATTCCCTGTTTAGGGCAGAGGTTGAAAACCACAGTAGGCAAGTGATTGTAGTTTGGTGAAATGGTGAACTTGTAATGCTGAAGAATCATAGAGAGTGCTATCTTGACCTCCAAAATGGTAAAAGTCGAGCCAACACATTTTCGAGGGCCAAAGCTGAAAGGTAACAAAACCATCAACTGGTCATTTTTTGCTTTAGCGTCCCCTTCAGCAAATCGCTCTGGTTTGAAAAGGTGAGCATTTTCTCCCCATAACTCACAGCTATGCAGAACTAATAAGGGGGAAAGGTGCAAGTCAATTCCTGCTGGAAGTGTAAGGTTCCTAAGTCTTGTTTTCCTTGTCACTCTTCTCAAAATAAAGACCGATGATGGATAAAGCCTTAGAGTCTCATTTATTACCATGCTCACCTGCACACAATGGCAAAGAAAAAGTATCGGTTATTGTTGACAAGAGAGGAAAGGGGAGGATGTAACCTTCTTGGCCACTCAAATAGGCTACAAGGACACATGAATGGTTGCGACTGGGAAAATTAGGTGAATTCATAATCTAAAGTCTGTGGGTTCAGAATAACTTTGATAGTATAATTTCAATTTTTTGCTCTTATATATACACAGTATGAGCTGAATAAGATGGGCTCAATTGGACTAACAGACCCCATCTTAGGTCCGCCTCTAGAGTTAGCAAAAAATTTCACGTAGTGCCCTCAATAAGACATGGTCTTACCTAATTGCCCCCACTTACAAATGTTTTAAGTAAATGCCGTTCACATCATACCCCCTTATGAAATGACTATTTTGCCCCCCAACTTGTGTTAATTCACGCTGAAGGTTTCCTTCTCTCTTTCCCCATTCCTGGCCTCCTTCTTTCTTCTTTGTGTGGCTCCCAACTTGTTTAATTCACGCTGAAAGATTTCTTTCTCTCTTTTTCCATTCCTGACCTCATTCTTTCTTCTTTGTGTGTTAGAAATTTGAGATTTTTTTCTTGTGTTTGCTTGATTCCAGTGATTTGAAGGTTTTTATTGCCTATGACTATTAGATAGATATTCATGTTTTGCATAAAGCTTAAAATCTTGACCATAGCCAAGAGTTGCATAGACTTTCTCTGCAAGTTGCTTATTGCAGTAGAGTTTAAAGTCTTGGGTATTGCCAATACTTACAGAGATGTTCTGTGTAAGTTGTCGCTTCCACTAGAACTTAGAGTCTTGGCTATTGCCAAGAGTTGCAGAGCCTTTGTCTCTAACTTGTTCACTACAGTAGAGGTAGAAGTCTTGGCAATTGTCAATACTCTTAGAGTTTTTTAGTGTAAGGTCCCCCTGCCAGAACTTAAAGTCTTGGCTATTGCCAAGAGTTGCAGAGACTTTGTCTCCAACTTGTTCACTGCAGTAGAGATAGAAGTCTAGGCAATTGCCAATACTCTTAGAGATTTTTAGTATAAGGTCCCCCTTGTCAGAACTTAAAGTCTTGGCTATTGCTAAGAGTTGCATAGACTTTCTCTGCAAGTTTTGCATTGCAATATAGGTAAAAGTCTTGGCAATTGCCAATACTTGCAGAGACTATTTGTACAAGTTGCTCCTTCCACTAGAGTTTAAAGTTCTGACAATTGTCAATACTTGCAGAGACTATTTGTACAAGTCCCCCCTTCCGCTGGAATTTAAAGTGTTGGTTATTGGCAATAGTTGTAGAGACTTTTATGTAGTTGTAGAGACCATGGCAACAGGGCTTAAAGTCTTGGCAATAGGCAAGAAGTCTCTACACAGCCTCCCATTGCAGTAGAGTTTAAAGTCTTGGCTATTGTCAATACTTTAGAGATTTTTCAGTCTTTGCAGAAGAACTTAAACTCTTGGCAATAGTTGTAGAGAACTTTACCCTTACAACTTGAAGAAATCTTACGTTGATTCTTCTCTTTAACAAAGCAATCTGTAAAAGGAATGGGTTTTATGGTTTTCTTGATAGCGTGAATGGAGAAAAGGAAGGGGAGGGACTGGGGCACGTCTTTTTACTGATTTGTAGGGGTATTTTGGTCCGAAAAAAGTTTCATTAAACTAATGAGGGCATTTTTGCTAAACATCTGTTAGTGAGGGCATTTTGGCAAACCAAAGCTTCCCGTGTCATATTTTTGCAAATCCCCCCTAGAGTTGAGCATGTATAAAAACTTGGTTATCCTAAGAATTATTGGGAAAAGATTGGGCCAAGAAAATGGCTCTTACAATCTTTAGTCTTGAAATGGTATCTGTCTGTGGATTATCTTGGCCGAAGACTTCAACAACTTCTTTTCTTGCTTTCTCTTGCCAATCTGTGTGGATTGCTAGGAGAAGAATACAGCAGCTTAATAGTGCAGTGGTTATTTCATGTCCACCGAAATAAGATGTTTTACATTCATCGATGATGTCGTCCACTGAGATTCTTGTTTTCTCATCAGCATCATGGTGAGCCTTCAAGAGTGATCCAAGAAATCACTTCCAAAGCTGTATGTTTGTCCTGCCTTAACAGTGTCTTCTCTTTTCTTTATCAATAACATGATGGAGCCACAAAGTGCTTGTCGTAGTTTGTCTACTTCTATATCCTCTGATGTCCTGAAAGTTTACTGTAAAGGCGCCCGAGCTTAACAACATGATATTATATAGTGGAAATTGATGTAAATGAGTCCACTTTTCCCGTATATAAGTTTGAGCGTGCATAGAGAATCTGTATAGAATTAAGACTATCACAAATCTAATTTATTAAGAGCCATTCAATTTTCATAAGTGGATATGAAAAAAATAAATGCATTGAATGGGTAGTTATCTGAATAATTCAGATTCAGACTCCATTAAGTGCAAACAAATAAGGCCTTAATTTTTCCAATGCTCATATAAACCATTGGAGCTAATTTCTCCAACATTTGGAATATCTGCTTCCTATCCAAGTAGCTGCTTCCCAAAGCAGTTCTAGAAATGATCTCGGAACTCATAAGCCTGAATTGTTCAACTTCAATCTCTTTACCTTCATAAGATTTCCATGTTTTCAACATTGTTTCCTGAAACGATCTTAGGTAGTCGTTTTAGAAGTTAGGACTCCGATTGGCGTGCCGATAATTTAAAATCTTCGTAAGGTCCATTAGGACCTGTCTCTGAAATTTGAACTAAATCGGACTTCGTTTGGTAGGTATTAGAAGAAGATATCAGTTTCCGCTGTCGGTAAATCTTAAAAAGAGGTTTTCGAGCTCGATTTTGGCTAATCAATGCCGATTCAAAATCTGAAAGTATCGTCAGGTTTGTATGGTCATTTGTGACCTGTGTGAACTTTTGAAAGTGAATTTCGGGGTCGTTCGGATAGTTTCTGCTAAAATTTTAAAAATTAATAATTTGATCTTTTTTCGTTTAATTCGCATTTTGAATTTCGGGAATCCGATTTGTGATCCACTAAGTTACATATATTTTGTAAACTTGCTTGAGAAATTTGGGATCATTCCGAGTTTCGTAGGGTTCCGTTTTAATTTTCTTTACGATAGGAAATTTTTAAAAGAAAAAGGAAAAATAAAAGAAGAAAAAAGAAAAGAGAAGAAAGATATGGCGGTGGCTTAGCTTACCAGCGACAACAAAATCGAAACACAAACAGAAACAAGAAACGAGACCGAGACAGTGAAAGAAAAAAATACCGAAAAATAGAGAAATGAAAGGAAAATGATAGAATTTTCACCCCCGAAACCTCCAAGTAATGATGTTAATTCATTACTTTAGTTTATTACGTGTGTTTGAATATATTTTAACGGTAGAAATTGAGATATTAGACATCATTAATAAGTTAAATTGATAGTTTATAAGGGTAATTGGACCCCGATAATGTAATTGAACATATATTTGTACTCAGGAAGTTATGGGCAACCCGTAAATATAATTTATTAAGAGTTTGGTTATATAATTTTGAACCATGTACATAGGCCTGGACTGCTTATTGCCTATGCAAATCGGGTATCGGGTTCCTGATAGGATTGTTCTAAGATGTAAGGAATGAAGTCTTTAGCCTTATTTGATATATTTTTATGTTTATTGAATATAGCGGATCGTTTGGCAGTGAATCCAAAGGAAAAAGCGGTTGTTGAGCAGCAGTGCTAACTTTTGAACGAGGTAAGTGATTATATCCATTTCTTTGGAGGTCCTTGGCCTTGAGGATATTCTACCACGTGTTTCTTACGTGTGTAGCTGCCGATAGGCGTACTCATTACGCCTTAGCTTTGGATTTACATTGTATATTATATGTTATGCACTGTTTTTGGTATTGCATTGAGCATATGAGCATTGTACTTTGGTCTTGAGTTTGACATATACTTCCTAGTAGTCGATGAGAGTCCCGCACTTCCCGATAGTCGATGAGAGTCCCGCACTGGTGAAGGATTATTATTGCATCATATTGAGGGTAGGAGGATTCCGCCCAAGGAGCAGGAGGATTCCGCTCCTTGCATCATATTGAGGGTAGGAGGATTCCACCCCAGGAGCAGGAGGATGCCGCTCCTTGCATCATATTAAGGGTATGAGGATTCCACTCCATTCATTTGGTCTATGTGACCCCATTGCATCATACTGCATTCATTTTATTTTATTGCACCGGCTATTGTATATTGTGTGACTTAGTGCAATGTTTTGTGTATGTTTCATGTATTTCGTGTTGTTGATACGTTCTGGCTCGTATCCCGGGTTGTTTATGAGTTTATGATTTCTTACGTGTTTCTTCTCCCTGGTTAGCTATCTTATTCATTGATGTGGCTAGTCTGCCCCCACTTATTGAGTCCTTTTGACTCACCCTCATTTGTTGTTTGTTTCTTGGCTATTTATTTCATTCGACAGGTTCGCTGCAGGATTGAGTTCGCCACATTGTTAAGAAGCGAAGACGACTTCAGCTGTCAGGGTGAGCCAGCTTTTATTTAGGGTGACCACCAGTTTTATGTTTATTATTTAAGTTGTATTTTGCTCCCTTCAGGAGGCGTATGTATTCTTTTGTACTTTTAGATATCTAGTCTGGATAGCCCTAAACCTAATATATTGGATATTCAGCTATAATGTCTTCGGTACAACTTAAAGGTATCAGTATGCTTGTGTTTTTTTCGTCTTATTCTTATTTAGGAGTTGAATTTATATTTATTTTTCCCAATTCAGTTGGTAAGGGTTCGTCTGACAGGTCTAAAGGAGTATGTCGGGTGCCCGCACGGCCTAGCTAGAAATCTGGGTCGTGTCATTTCCACACTTCCAATCATTGCTGGAATCATGTCCTGATTTACAGGGATAATAACATTAGGTACTATTCGGATCGGACATGTTTTTTAAAACTCCATCAAGTACAATAACAAGATTTAGTCAGCCACTTTTTGAAGTTTTGCCCATTTGAAACCTTTTGTAAAAGGTAGTCTATTCCCAATTAACTTTTCTAAAGGACCGCTAAATTTGCGCACAGAAAATGAACCCTCGTCGCTAAGAATTTCTTTGATCAAGTCCACATCAGTTACAATCAACTCGGGTTTAGAACCATGCCAAATAAGAAAATTCCTTCCTGATATAAATTTTGAAGTCTGTTAATAAATAGGCATCAGGTAAATATATATTACTAATAGAAGAGTAGCAAATGATTACCATACAGCCTGATCCATGAGTAGACATGAGGCTGTAATATAGGGAATATGTCATATGATAGCTCCATGGGACCAGTATTGGATTGTATTCCCATGGCTCCAATTCTCTGTTTTTTCCATTTGGAGACTTGTAAGGTGGACCTTTGATTCCTTGTCTGTTCATCAAATATTGTAGGGAAAGTGGATACCACCATGATAATGTATAAGTACCTAGCAAGCACCAAGAATATTGAGCCAAACAAAACTAAGAAAATAGTTATCATGGCTGCTCAGTTTCAACACAAGAAGACCTCTTTGCCTTTTGTTCTTTATAATCAATCTTGAATAAGCTGTTCATATGAAATTTTATGGCTACCTGGAACTGTGAGATAACTTATAAAGGTATTAACAATACTACTGAAAATATTAGACTGTTGACACAAAGGATGGTGGTGGAATTGAAGCCTGGATAGGTTTGAAGGAGAATGAGATGACTGAATTCGAGACAGACCCTGATATTTTTACATTTTGTCCGCCTCAAAAGCAGCCATTAATTCCTCAATTTGGATAAAATGAATCTACATTATATATGTATCTTCTATATGATGTAACATCTCTTGCTTTGCTTTGCTTTGTTCCTTGGTTTTGACTTCTTCATATAACAAAATATACTTTCTATTAAATATTTCTAGCCTACTCTGCTATGAAATTGTATAATCTTGCTTAGTTTGATTTGTTTTTTGGTCTAGTTTCTCATTGTGAAATCAGCATCAAGAAAAGAGAAAATCAATCAATGTCAGTTTTTTTTAAACTTTGAGGGCTGTTTGAGTAGATTGCTCGAAATAAGACAAGAATGGAATGACAGTATCAGTATCATGCTTGCCTGCATAAAGCTCTAAGTAACACTTCTCCAAATTATTGTTCTCAAGACATTCTCCAAAAAAATTCAACTAATGACTGGCCGCATCGGCCGGACACTGGAAAAAAATAATTTAAATTATTATCCGACCGCATCAGTCGGAATACACCGGCTACTGGAATTCAGTCGGAAAGCGAATATGCGCCATTTAATGCTTAAATGTGATGTGTGTGGGGTCGTGCGAGGCACAAATTTTTATTTTTTGGACAAGTTGTAAGTTTAGTATAGTCCAGTTTACAGAGAAAACGCTAGTCAATGTTTTAAAGAATTCGAGAGTTAGCCAAAACGTTTATTATTGTTGATATACAAAATCAGCATTAACCATAACTCGTCCAGCTAGATCAAGGTTCAGGTCAGTGCCAATCACGTCCTACTCCATTTTGGTGAGTGTGACAATCCATATGATGAGTCATAACGTTCAACATTATTTTTTTACAAGATTACAAAATAGTATGCATGTATAAGGTTCAATCCTTAAAAACAACCACTTATGCTTGCATAAGGTTAGGCTGCATACATCACATCCCTTGGGGTGGGGCCCTTTCCCTGATCCTGAATGAACGCGGGATGCTTTGTACAGCGGGCTGTTCTTTTATTCCAAAATAGTATGCATGTATAGTCTTTATGCTTCTTAAGAAGTTATTTGTTTGGTTATACAACTTAAACTAGGTATGCCCACTTGCTTCACCCTTAGCTCTAGCCGCCTCTGCAATTGCCCCACTTGCTTCACCCTCTAGCCGCCCCTGCAATTGCCTCACTTGTTTCATCATCTAGCCGCCGCTGCAATTGCCTGATTAGGACTAGAATTGGAGCTTGCCTTACATGTTATTTAATTAACTAATGATCAGCACATGTTCGTTGTACGTATTCTAGTAATGCATATGTAATTTCCAAAATCGACACTGTTGGAATGTTAGCTTCATGTGATCTCCTCTTTGAGAGGGAGGGAAGTTACGCAGAACCCTACTTGTAAATTATATGTGATTTCTATATTGCAAATGACTAAAAACAAACATGTTCAATTCAACGTACTTGTATTATTATACGGTAGAAAATTTGGTTATATATAGTTAATTTAACAACATGTACAACCACACACACACTGTCTCATCTTTTTAATTTTTACGTATATCAATCAATGGCATTAAAAGAAATGCAGATTCCCACCATAGATTTCAGCAACCTAGAGCTAAAACCAGGTACAACACAGTGGGGAAAAACGAAAATTCAAGTTTTACAAGCTTTGCAAGAGTATGGTTGCTTTATAGCAATATTTGATAAGGTTTCAAAGGAAACTCGAGAAGCTATGTTTAGTATTTCAAAAGAAATATTTGAATTTCCATTGGAAACCAAACAGAAAAACTTGTCAACGACGAATAATCCCTTGGAAGGTTACAAAGGACAATTTCTAGAGATACCATCTTATGAGAGTCTTTGTATTGCTGACTTGCTCAAACCTCAAAGTGTTGAAACTTTCGCCAATATCTTTTGGCCTGATGAAAATCTTGATTTTTGGTACGTGCATTTAATTCTTTTGATACTATATTGTTCATCCTCTTGAGCATTTTGTACGACTGAATCATTTTTCAGAAAATAATTTTCCAGCAGAAAGTCATTTTTAGTATATGATCATTAACAGAATATTTTTCAAGAAAATGATTTTCCATCAAAATAAGGAAATAGCTTCCATGGAAAGAAGTCATTCCTTCCATGCAACTTTCTGTTTTCATATTGGTTGCTCGAACAACCGGTATAGGCTAGATTTATAATTTTTAGAGAAAAATAAATAAATAAAAGATACTCCATATTTCATGTAAATGACTTTTGTAATTATACGAAACACACTTGTAGTATTCAACATTCTAGTGGAAAAGCCAGGGCAAGGGATAGAAGGATCCAGATTTATTTTTCTAAAAGAAAAGCTTTTGTGAAGCGGTTGAAGATGAAATTTTTGATGAATTTATTACCTTCAAGGAGGAACTTTTTAGTTCCTTTTTGCTTGAGATTACAATATATATGTAAATAACTTTTTACAATATCACATTGTCTTACGTATTCGACAAGTTGCATATTTAATTTTAACATATACCTTAATTAATTTGGCAGTAATGTGTTTAAGTCCTACTCAACGCCATTGGTGGAATTGAATGAAATGGTAAAAAGGATGGTTTTGGAGAGTTTGGGGCTAAAAGATTACATTAATGAATTCTTGGATCCCAATATTTTCAATTGCCGAATTTCACATTACAAGGCAGTTCAAGGTGAAGATAAGAATAGTCTTGGATTGCATGACCATACAGATAGTGGCTTCTTGACCATTATATCACAAAATCAAGTCAATGGTTTGCAAGTTCTCCAGAAAAACGGAGATCAATGGATAGATATCAACATTGCACCAAACTCATTTTTTGTTTTGTCAGGGGATTCATTCATGGTAAGTGTTACTTTTTGTGTTACTGCTTTAATTTGTTGTAGAATGGACAGAGAAAAAAAGTTACAAATTAAAAAAAAATTAATGATCCAATGGGTTTTGCGTCCCATGTCTCGGAGCTACAGTCTCGTCCAAATTAAGTAAAGCGCTCCGCATCATGCTCCCATCATTGAAAACAGTGGTATCAATTGATGTATATTTAGTATTATTACTTCTCAAATTCTTTTAAAAAGAATACGAATAAATTATACATAGTGTTTGGATAGAATAACTTAATGCGACAAACATTCTTTGCTCAAATAACATGTCTGCCCTGTGGGAAGAACAAGAAAGCAACACAAACCCATATTCTTCTGATGATTATAACTCTAAAAGAATTTTTTTTTTTCTTTTTTTACAAATTTATACAGGCATGGACAAATGGTCAACTGCATTCTCCTATTCACAAGGTAACGATGGCCAATGATAGTGACAGATTCTCCATTCCGATATTTTCAATACCAAAACCAGGTCACACAATAAAAGCCCCCAATGAACTTGTAGACGAAGATCATCCTTTACTTTTCAAACCCTATGATATTCTAAGCTTATTTAAGTATCTTCAGTCAGAAGCTGGCCTTAGAGCTGGCGGTGGTGCTTTCAAGGCTTATTGTGCCGTTTGAATTGTTGCAGTTCTTAATCTTCAGCTTTCTATATGCCATAGTGATTGTAACTCATTTTGAGTATTTTATAAGATTTCACGTTTGTTATGACTTGCAATAAGAATTTCATGCTCTTAATGATGCTCCCTTTTTCTCATTTGATTTGTTGTCTATTTGAGAAGGAAATGTGAAAATTGAATTAATCTATACGAATTGTGCCATAATTAGGCTTGGACAAGAGCCGAGCCAGTTTAAGCCTCAACTTGGCTCGATTCTATTTTAGCTCACTCTACTTGGTTGTTTTGAAAAGAGTCCCGGCTCGAATTCACTTCATTCAAATTCAGCTGGACTCAGCTTGATTAAAGCTTGGTCGTCAAGTTTGGCTTGGTCAAAGCTCGGACTCGAATTAGCTTAATGGCTCAGCTCGATTAGCTCAATTCATGTAACTTTTTCTTTGAAAAATAACTTTCATTCATTAGGCTCAATTATTAAGTAAATTAGAAATCAAAGTTAATTATCAACAGTATGTTAATAAAATAGTTAATAATCTAACATTGGTATTGTTACTTATACACATTCGTTGATTTTATTGTTTCTTTTTGGCAATTTGATCTTGTATGATATAAATATATTTAACTTAACAAATTTTAACTTCATTTTTACATTACATTATTAATTAACATTATTTTTTATATTTTCCTTAATTAATATATTTAACATGAATATATTTTGTAATATATTCATTGTTAGGTCAAAATTAAACTATCATGTTCTTGACTTAATCTCTGAAAATTCTTTCGTGATAATTTATTCAATCATGATCATATATCAAAATTTAATTCAATTTTTTTTTAAATATTCTTAATTTAATACATATAGATGGAAAAGACTATAGACATCGATATGCAATGAGAAAAGAGTCGGCTCGACTTCGGCTCAACTCAATCGACTGTAGTAAAGCTTAGTTGAGCTAGCTTCGGCTTAGATAATTAAGCTTGATATATGGTATAAAGCTCGCTTAGGTTCAGCTAGCTTAACTTAGAATTATAGCACACTAGGTTGAGCTCGGCTTATTTTGACGTACTAGAAAGGGGTCCAATTTGTTGAAAAATTATACCGCACAAGGGTAAAATAGAGGTTTGTTAGTTATATAGACGCGATTAAACCCCCTTGACACAAGAATAATATACTACTGCAGTGATAAAGAGGATTTAAACCTTATTTTAGATTGCAAGTTTAAATCTCAAGTGTGACACTCTAATATCTTTTAACCACATCTACTAATTTTTTACGCTGTCCCTCTACAAGATAGGGTAAAACTAAGGTGGGGATGGGTTGTCGTTCCCTCATTGGCCACCGGTCATTCCATAAATATAGAGCTATATTTGATAAGTAGGATCTTTTGTAAGATTGATATGATGTAACTATGAAAAGGTAAAATAACAAGAAATCAAAGAGATAAAAGCAAGACCCACATTTGGAACTGATTTGGAATTAAGGAAATAAATTAGGAGGTGAGACCTAATCACTCTCTTAAGACAACAATCAAATGAACCTACACTATTTGATCCGCAAGTGAATTGAAATTCAATTGCAAATCAAGGAAGAAAAGAGCTCAAGCAACATATGCTTAGCCAATGTTTAATCTCAATAATTATCATCCAAAAACTCTCCTAGAATAATGAGATAAGGAAGCTTACATAGTATATATTAATAATGGCATAACATTGCCTTAATTGCCCCTAAAGTGGGCTGCCACAAAGTCATCAAACTAAAAATAGGTTCCTGACTGTCGTCACTGCACTGTCGCGCCCAAGTCCACGCGTTCGCGTCCATCGAGTAGCCAAAGCTTCGCGATCGCGGCAATGGTCACGCGATCGCGGTCGCGCTGAACAGTTTCACAGCCTTGCGGGATTGCGTCTGCGCACTCGCGATCGCGATGAACTGATCCTGTGACTGATGCAGTGAGCTTGTAAACAGGCCCTGCAGTTTCCAGTATGTGTCCCAGCTGCTTCACTTGTTCACTTTGGTCATCTTTTGCCTTGATTCTTGGCTTTCAAGCTCTTTTGAAATACTCCAAGCTTTTGATGTTAAGTCTAAATCCGCCAATGTCATGAGCGCCAATTCGGTTTGCATCAAAGATCGACTCCTTAAATTTATGATAAAGATAGTTAATTAATAGTTCCACGCAATGATGTCATTAGTGTCCAAAAAAAAAAAAAACAAACACCAAACTAGAATTATACTAGATATCGTGCAGAGCTTATGCTTTAATTTCAAGTAATAAATTTTTATGTCATTTCCTGTTAAACTTTTCATTTTCTTTGACATGGGATTATAGCAGAGAATCAAGGATTCTTACACAATTTTTAATACTAAAATATTTATGTGTGGATTTTTTCAATATAATTTTGCATTTCACGTGCGACGTGTATATCCAAAGACTAGTAATAATATGCATAGAAAGAAAAGATTCAATTGTTAGTAAGAGCTCTAAAATAATGTATTCCAGGATATTTAGAAAAAGTAGCCTCTACTTGGTTTACGAATAAATTGTGGACGAAAATACCCTTATAAATCTTATAATGAAGCCTGTATCCCTCCCTCCATTTCTCGTAAGTACTGCCTATGAGGCATCACTTATTGTTGGCCGCTTTTTGTTTAAGAAATACTTACCCTTGAATCTTTTTCAATATTTTCCTAGATAACTTGAAGTGTTGCCTAGGCAGTAGGAGTGTCAATGATTATTTGCAAACTGATCATAACTGATTGAACCGAACCATACCGAACCGATTATAAGTTTTTTTTCTTAAAACCGTAGGTTTCAATTTAAAATTACGACCGTACTAAAAATTAGTTTAAGTTTTTTATTTTACAAAAATAATATATATATATATATATATATATATATATGTGTGTGTGTGTGTGTGTGTGTGTGTGTGTGTGTGTGTGTGTGTGTGTGTGTGTGTGTGCGCGCGTGTGTTTGTAATAAAGTTTTAAATTAAAAATATTTTAAGTATTTTACCTTTGGGCTTGAGCCTTAGTGTGGAATTAGAAACTCCAAGGTCGAATCACTCGTATTACTATGAATGCTACAATCAAAGTTGAAACTACTATGCTTCAATACTGAAGGATATTCGGCAATTCTCAATATTAATCTCCTCTAAATCTAGTTCCCGTGAAGTGATAGATTTATTTTGTAAGGTTTTTACGGGTTGTTTGTGTTGGTCTTATAAAGTTTGCTTACTTTAGTTGAAGGTTCATTCTCTTTACAGATATATACGAAATTATCTCAGTTTAATTAATTTAATGTAGAACTGTAGATGATATTCAAATATCTATTTGAAGAAATGATTGAGCTTGAGTTTGACAATCAAATTAATCTCAATTTATAGTGTCGTCTTATTTTTGTTTATGCATTTGTACTCACTCTTAGAAAATGTAGTCTTGAATTCCTTTGAGGGACTCATGTTGAACTATACAACTGGAGTATGATATCATTATTGGTTTGTAATATTATTTACTTAGTAGATGGAATCAATGTTTTGGTTCGTTAACTTGAACTTTTTAATTAAAAAAAATAAATCTTTTCAATATTATATTTATATGAAAATATACATCTTTATTGTAGGTAGTTTTTTATTACTTCTAAAAAAAATCGAAAACTAACCGAACCGTACCGAAACTGAATAGAAACCGAGGTGATTGTGACGGTGTCGAAAATTCAAATTTTGGTTACACAAATTAGAATAACCAAAAAATTGGTATGGTACAATTTTTTTTAATTACCGAGGAAACCGAAATATTGACACCACTACTAGGCAGCACCTGCCGTTGAAATTCCTGCCTAGGCAACATTTATCGTTGAAAAATAGTTGCCTAGTCAACACTTGTCCTTTCACCTCTTTCCACATTCTTTCAGATGACTTGAAGTGTTGCCTACAGACGAAGCATATGTCATTTGCTAAAACCATCTTAAACAGGGATTATGAATTCCTCCGGTTCTTTCTAGCAAGTTCCATTATATTTTCGACTATGAATTCCTCCAATACGGGTCTGGATCAAAATAAGCAGTAACTTGTGTAGAAATAATATTTTGAAGAAAATAACACCTAAAGTTTGGAACAAAAGTCACAAACCATAAACAATTGTCAACTGGATAGTCTGCGATCTTCTCCACGTCGATTGTAATGTCTCTTTGTCAAAATCATACACTGTTAGATATAGACAAAAGAAATACATAAAGAAAGATACATATAGCCATGATATTTCTAAGAGATGACGCAATTGCTTGTAAAGAAGCAGCCATCATATGTCACAATGTCTGGAGAAATGGGACTACAGCAGAAATGGGTCAATTCCTCAACAAACCTTAGAAAGAAATTAATACTGTGCTAATTATAAACAAGGACTAAAATAATTTGTATAAAGTTATTGAAGATCATGCACGTACAACAAGCTGAAAGTAACATAAAGTTGTGAAATAAAAATCTTTGAAATTAAACGACAGTCACAAACCACAAACAAATGTCTACTGGTAAGTCTTATAGCAATCTTCTCCACATCAAAATCTACACTGCTAGATATAGACCCCAAAAAAAAAAAAAAACATACATACATACATACATAAAGAAAGAATGTTTGTATAGTAGCCATCATTTGTCTTAGAGCTGACACAATTGCTTCAAAAAAAGCGGCCTTCATATTTAACAATTGCTATTGGACAGAAGCAGCCATCATATGCCACAATGTCTAGAGAATTGGATTAACAGCCGAAATGGATCAATTCCTCAACAAACCTAAATTACTAAACAGGGACTATAATAATATGTATACAATTATTAAAGATCATGTACATACAACTAGCTCAAAGTAACATAAAGTTGCGAAATAATTAATTCTAAAATTTGGAAAAAAGAGTCACAAACCATAAACAATTGTCAACTGGAAAGTCTGACATCAATTTTCTCCACATTGCAATGTATCTTTGTCGAAATTATACACTGGTACATATAGACAAAAAAAATACATAAAGAAAGAACCATTTGTATACTAGCCATCATATGTCTAAGAGATGACACAGTTGCTTGAAATCAAGCAGCCATCATACGTTACAATTGCTTGAAGAGAAGCAGCTATCATGTCACAAATCACAATATTTCTAGAGAGCCGAAACGGGTCAAACGGTTCGGCCGAAAGAGTATAACAGTAGTGGGTGATGAAATGGGGCTCCATTTGCTTCCGAACCCTTACGAGCTTGGAGACACATAATTAAAGCCTGGAAGAAGCTAGTTGCGTGCTTCTGTGACCATAAATATTTCTGTCAAATTTGGGTACTTCCACAGCCTATTTCTTTGTCATAGTTGTGCTTACATATTATGAGTTTCGTAGATGAAATTTTATTTTTTGGATTACATAGATAGTGAAATCTTTACACTCTCAAAGCTTGTATAATGTAAATTCAAATTCATTTTGAAATGTAAGGTAAACCCTTGATAATAGTATAGGTAACAAATTAGAGGATGGTAGATAAACATAAAAATCACTTATATCGTTAGGAAAAAGACCACTAGTACCTATAGCAACATTACAAGGGGACTTCTAAATTCATACCTATTACTAGGGTTATCTATCGGCCCCAGTTCGGTCTGGTTCCGGTTCGACTTACCAACTCCAGGTCATTCCGGTCCGACCTAACAAAATTTCGGAACTACCGTTTTTTCAGTTGGTACTGCTCTGATCTACCAGTCTTGTGTGGGTGTTTCAATTCGGAACCAGGACCGGATCCAATGATTCGGTCTGGTACCGGTCCGAATAGGTAGGTTCCGGTCGAATTTTCAAATTTTTGAATAAAAGTTATTTTTTTTAAAATCTTTAGGAATTGGGACTTTTGGAGTAAAGCATCCCATAAATGTTTGAAAAAATTATGGATAAAATAGCGAGGGGTAAAACACTTTATTGAATACTTTTGATGATTTGCAAAATACATATTCAATTGGCAAATTACATATAAAAACCAATCTCAATTTTTCAATTATTTCTGTTGACATTTCCCTTGGAATTGGTGGTAATTTTTGTTCATCTTCGTTAACTTCGTTCCCCCTACTCCTAGTTGAAAGGATTTTGGTGGCATATATATGTTGCGTCTTTTTCCTCATTTTTTTCTGACATTCCAAAATTTTTTGCTCTGCTAATCCAATCTCTAAATAATAGTGTAGTCTCCAATGCTTCTTCCTTCAATGAGTGTCTATGCTCTCCAACTTGTACTTTTTCTTGGCTAAAAGCGCTTTCTCAGGCAACTAATGATGCTTGAGTTGTTCAAATATCCCATTCCATTTTTTATCGAACTTGAAATCGTGCGTGTTGATCCTTCCAGTATTGCAGTAGTTGATCACTTCCAAATTGTTCAATATTTTTTGGAGAAGTAAATAAACATCAAGCTCATTGAACGACCCTCCATTCTGTTGGCTGCTTGAAAAGTCTTTGATTATGACTGTCAAAAGTGCTCATCTCTGCTACTCTTTTACCTAATTGAGTTGAATTTGAACGGTTGAAGGTGGAGACACACTTGGAACAACATTGTCAGGTGCACTCATATACTTGCATAAATCTGTTGGCAATGTAGATATACATGTTGTCAAGCTTCTTCTACTCTTGGTTTTTTATCAATAGTAATTTCTAATGTTCGACAAACCTCTTTAATAAGCATTTCTGTATTTAACCGTTTAGAACAAGGATGTGATACAGAAACAATGTAAAATAATGATGGAATAGGGAATTTCTTTTTTGAATTTCTCAATCATAACAACAGACTGATAACCAGGTACATCTTTATATTCTTTAAGTAAGTCTACTATTCCAGCTATATAATAAAATATGGTAGGAACAGTAGGATAATACTGACTAAAAAATTCTTTAGTAGCAAGCCAAAAGTTTAATAAAAATGTAAGAAGATGGAATACGAGCGTTTAATCCATTTTATTAAGGTGATACTCTTCACTCACATGAGAATTAAACATGTTAGATATAGATTTTTGGAATTGGTGAGCAACAAACAAAGAATCATATACAATGTTCCACCTATTGGAACTTCTTTGGAACTCTTCTAGCTTTAATGCCTTCTTTTCTACACTTTTTCTGAAATTCACTATATTTTTCCGATTTTTTAGATTTAAAAATGTAACTAATAGCATATTTTACTTTTTCAAGACGTCACGTGCAGTTGACGGTGGCAGACGACGATGTTTATTGCGGCAATGAGAGGCAGTTGACGGAGGCCAAGGGTTTGGTTGGTGCGGCGCTGGCGCCAACATCGGTAAGGGAAGGAATTTTTGGCGATGGGGTCGGGTGGGGGATTAGGGCAGGCTAGAGGATTTTCTGAGGGGTGGGGTGGAAGAGAGGTGGATGTAAAATTTGGGGGGGGGGGGGGTAATTGAGGGGGTGGTGGTGGGGTGTGTTATGATTAGGGTTTGAATTTGTGCCTAAGGAAAATGTTTTTCCAACTTTTTTTTGGGAAAATAATTTCCCTTAATTGGAGGAACATAAGTTGGTTTGGAAAATATTTCCAAGCTTTTAAGCCAACCAAACACAGGGAAATAGAAAAATGGTTTCCAGAAAATGTTTTCCCCATACCAAACACACCCTCCATGTTCATCAATTTTATTCTTACTGATGGAATGGTAGAATTTCTCCACCGATAAATAGTACTCGCTTTGTTATAAAAAGTATAACACAATTTTCTTATTAATTTTTTTTTAAAAAAAAATTATTTTAAACTACAAGTTCCAAATGTCATGATCTATTTCTTAAACTCTGATCCAAATCTAATTACGTCATCTTTTGTGGAACAAAAGAAGTATCTTTCTACCTTGTGATTGAGTGTGAAAAGATCAAAATGGGACGCCAAAAGAATTGACTGCTGAGCCGTATGAGGTAAGAAATTCAGTTGATATGGTCTTTAACCCATTAGGAGTACCTTCACGAATGAATGTAATGTGAATATTCCACCCAAAAGTTTGCTTTTAGTTCAAAACGATCAATATGTAGAATCAGAACAAGTAAAAGATGGATTGAAGGTCAGATAAATTTGAAAAATGAATTCGTCTCAAATCAAAAGAGGGAATAATTAAGTCATAATTCATTGGTTGATTGTATCATTAACCATTTCTTTTTTTTGGTACGGCCGCCAAAAGCCTACCCTCTCTCGGATATTGAGTGGGTTGACCGGGGAACGAGAAATCATTCATTGGCAAAACAATTATTTGGTTATGCTATTTTGTTCGTTATACCCTTCATGACTCGTTTAGGTGTAGAGAGCATGAAAACGTTAGTTTGAATTTGTGAAAAAAAGGAAGAGTTGTTAAAGGAAAATATTCTTGTCTCCCACTAATTCACTACTAAAGAGAGTTTATTTTGTTAATGGTGTTCTTTTTGGTGCAGTTTTGGATTCAACAAATAGTTTAGAGTACATTGTTTGAATCATACACGTAGTTGGGCTACTGTATCTTGAGGAGACAAGTCAAGAGTTTTACTATTGGACCAGTGGAGGATTATGGTATAGTGGTCTTGTATCTCCTTAAAGAGATCCACATATCCGCGCTTCAAGCAAAAGATTTTTTTTTTATAATTTTTTTGCCAAACTGTAATTGCATTTTATATTTTTTTTTTTTCTTTGAACTTTAGTCATTGTATATTCACCAACACTTCTAAACCAAATGACCTCTTAAAGTATGACGAAGATACCGGATAGGGTAAAGCATAAACAGAGTAATCAATAATTGAGATAAAAATATAACAATCACACCACGACAATTTGTTTAATTTCTGCATAAAATGAGACTTCTTATTGTTGCATAAAAAGATTTAATAACCTCGAAAACAACATTTTTTTGGAAGTAACACTACGGTTCAATAACGGTGAGAACACACAATGAAAATCATACAGTTGGTAAGTGACTGGACACCCAAAATTTATTACTCTTAATAAGTACGCTGCATAATAATGTTACAATGGATAAAGCATGATCTGGACTCCCTGCTTAGGTTGGATGCTGAGAATCATAGTGGGCATGTGACTGTAGTTTGTTGAAAGGGTGAATTTGTAACGCTGCAGGATCATAGACAATGCTATCTTTATCTCCATCGTTGCAAAATTATTGCCAACACATTTTCGAGGACCAAAGCTGAAAGGAAGAAAAGCCTTCAATTGTTCCCCTGTTAATTTAGTCATCCCTTCAGCGAATCTCTCCGGTTTGAAAAGATGAGTGTCTTCTCCCCATAACTCAGTGCTACTCCGAAGTAATAAAGGAGGAATATACACCTCAATTCCTGCTGGAAGTGTAAGTTTCCCCACTTTTGTTTTTCTTGTCACCTTTCTCAGAATATAAAGAGTAGGAGGATAAAGCCTCAGACCCTCATTTATTACCATGCTCATCTACAAGCAATGACAAAGACAGAATATGAGTTATAATTTATGGGATGTTGACAAGAGGGTATGGGGAGGTGATTAAGAAGCTAGACTTTGGCCCTAACTCAACTCTAAAAACTAGCTCAAAGGAATCTCAACAAATATAACCTTCTTTGGCCGTTCATATAGGTTAACACGACTATATGAACAATCGGGATTGAGCAAATGCAAATTCAGAACTAACAGTCAGTGGGTTCAAAATAGATGTGATCATATATATACACAGACATACGTACATATATTGATCAAACCGAAAACAATGGGTCTAAGTGTACTTGGAAAATACATCTTAGACCCAGCTCAAGAATTGAGCCCGTGTAAAATAATTTCCTCCGCCTAAAATTGTCTTCGTGTGACCTATAGGTCACGGGTTCAAGTTGTGGAAACAGTCACTGATTTTCAGGTTAGGCTGTATACATCACACCCCTTGAGGTGCTTCTCTTCCTTAGACCCTGCGTGAACGCGGGATGCTTTGTGCACCAGGCTGCCCTTTTAAAAATTCTTCACAGAAAGATAAGGTAAAGAAATTCGGGTTCTTACTATCTTTAGTCTTGAAATGATATTTGCATCTGGATTGTCTTGGCCGAAGAGTTCAAGAACTTCCTTTCTTGCTTTCTCTTGCCAATCTGTGTGGATTGCTAGGAGGAAAACAATCCAGCTTAGTACAGCGGATGTTGTTTCATTTCCAGCAAAATGGAATGTTTTACATTCATCGATGATGTCGTCCAATGAGATTCTTGTTTTCTCATCAGGATCATGGTGAGCCTTCAAAAGTGATCCAAGAAAATCACTTCCATAGCTCTCTGTTTGTCCTGCCTTAACATTATCTTCTCTTTTCTTTATCAATACCATGATCGAGTCACGAAGAGCTCCTCGGAGCTTGTTTGATTCTTTATCCTCAGATGTCTTGAAAATTTTACTGTAGAAGTGCAAGAGCAGCTAGCTGTTAAAAGAATGGAAAGTTGAAATTGATGTAAATTAAGAGTTTTGTTTACAGTCATACTTGATTCCAGGAATTCTAGTTTTTCCAAAGCTCATAAAAATGAGGTGAACTAGTCGGTCCACCATCTGGAAAATATGCTTCCCCTCAATGTAGCTGCTTCCGAAAGCATTTTTAGCAATGATCTCTGAGCTCATAAACCTGAATTGTTCATACACATCCATCTCTTTACCTTCATAAGATTTCCATGTTTTCAACATTTCTTCCACAGTTCCAATCATTGCTGGAGTCATGTCCTGATTTGCAGGTAATTAAACACTAGGTACTGTTAAACATACTGTTAATTTCTTGAAACAATGATAAAATTAAAAAACTAGCAACGATTAAGGAGATTGTACCTTCAAGCTTTGTCCATGGAAAGCATATTCAGCCACTTTCCGAAGTTTCGACCATCTCTGACCTTCTGAAAAAGCGACTCCATTCCCGAATAAATCATCCGAAGGACCGTCAAGTCTACGTGGACCAAATGAACCATCCTTGTTGCTAAGAATTTCTTTGATCAAGTCAATATCAGTTACAACTAATTGTGGTCTGCTACCAAGCCAGAAAAGGAAATTACTTCCTGATACATAAATACAGAAGTCGGTTTATTAATAGTAACACATTTGGTAAACATAAAAAAAAAAAAAGCACAAAGGAAGTTAATTAAACATATTAGTACCATAAAGCTTGTTCCATGAGTAGAAGTGTGGCAGCAATCTAGGGAATATGTCATGTGATAGCTCCATGTGACCAGTATTTGATTTCATTTCCATATCTCTAATTTCTCTTTCATTCCCGTGAGGAAACTTGTAAGAAGGACCTCTTATCCCCTGTGAATTCATAAATTTTTGTAGGGAAAGTGGATACCACCATTCTTTGTAAAAGAACCTAGCAAGAACAAGGAGTGAGCCAAATAGAAAAACTAACAAAATTGTTATCATGGCTTCCAAGTTTCAACAAGACCTTTTGCTTTTTCTATAACGATTGTGGGATAAGATAGCTAGCTTCTTCTCATCAAATTTATGTCTTTTCGTAGTGAGATAACTATTGGCAATTTAAATAAGGGGCCAGCCCGCCAGCAGCCACACCTAACAATTTAAACTGATAATCACCTAATTTTTTAAACTACGATTGAGTGCCAAATATCTGTACAAACATGCTTGTTTTACATTCATTTATTTAGTGCCAACTTGGTGTTTATTGACTGGTCATGCTGATCAAGTCTAAGGCTGCTGGAAATTGTTTAGCATTTTTCTTTTCTTTTTCCGAAACTACGTGGTTCTCACACTATATAAGGAGTAGCATCACCAAAGAATTAGGCATTCAGAAAAGTCATTTACTCCTATAACTTTCGAGGAGATGGCACTCATTAGTGGTAAACTTGAATTTGAGGTCGAGATTGAGTCACCAGGAAGTGCTATCCTCGATACATATGGCAGTAAAAAAATAAATCTCACTAAAATCTGCTCAGATACTGTTAAACGCATCGACTTGCTAGAAGGAGAGTGGGGCCAAGTCGGATGCCTTCTTATGATATATTCTTCCATTGGTAAGGCACTCCGCCCCCCCCCCCCCCCCCCCCCCGACTTTCTTGTTCTTTTTTTTTTTTTGCTCTGAGTATTAATATGATCTATTTCGTATGTTTCGTTTAGATGGTATCGAGACAATTTCAAAGGAGTTGCTGGAAGCTGTGGATGAGAAAAACAGGTCAATTACATACAATGTACTTGAAGGAGATCTAATGAGGCTGTACAAGAAACTTAGGACTACTTTTCAAATTATATCTTCAAAGAATAATGAGGGCGAATCTCTCAAGATAACGCTCGAATATGAGAAGCTGAAGGATGATGTTTGTTATCTCGATCAGTTTAAGGACTTTGCTATTGCACTCGCCAAAACTATTGATGCATATTATATCCAAGCTTCAATTAGCTAAATTGCTTGGTCATATTTTTCGTGGAAAGACAAAGGCAATATTTAGCTAAATTGCTTCAATTAGCTACTTCTTATTATATAAGAGTAGAATATTGTAATTTTGTATTTCAAAGCTCTGTAACGATCAAGGATGCGGACTATTAATAAGATCATTCAATATCTCTCTTTCTCTGGATTTACTCTGTCATTTGTATTCTTCATTTTAGTTACTCCCTTCTGTAATTTATTAATTTACATGACAATATTTTCTTTTTTAATATGTTCCACAAAATTACAGTTTTCCAAATTTGAAAAATAATTTAATTTTTTCCTCATATCTGCAAGTATCATTGTTTCCCTCACTAAAACCAACACGAGACTTAATAAACATGGATGCATAAACTTGGAAGCTTTGAAGCATTGAGAATTAATCAAAAGCACCTTAACATTCAAAATCTTGAAACTTGAGCAATGTCTTTCGAAACTTAAATATGTTTCCCTTTCATAAGGGTGTAACCCCCCGAACTGACATATTTTCTCTCTCTTTTTCTATCATTGTGGCCAGAGGCGGATCTAGAATTTTAAGAGCATGAGCTCACTATTGTTAGGAGTGGAGTTACAGCATCCTAAAAGTGGTCAGCGAACAACCTTCGTCCAAAAGTTTATTGTTTATATATGTTAATTATCATATTATATGATAATATATTAAGGAAAAAAATTATTAAGGAACATTCAAATGAGGGATAAATCCCCTCATATGTGTAAGTGAACCACCACTTGACCAAGTAAACTATTTAAAATTTTATACTATAGGTTCCCAAACACCATATTAGACATATTTTATAAAATATATGCATAATATATCTAATTTCGTGGGATGAGAATAGGTTCCTGGAAACCACAAATTGAAAGGTAGATCCGCCCCTGATTGTGGCACCACACAGTTCAAGGTCTAGCATGCATGAGTTCTACGCCTCCTGAGCTACTTTATCATTGTGGCATTAACCTACTCTGGAACGAGCAGTTTTGGTGTAAAACGCAACACTACTATAATCACACCTTGTAGCCCGATTATAGGTACGAATAATATTATCACACCTTGTAGCCCGATTATAGGTACGAATAATATTATCCGTCCCAAGATCTAAGAAGACTCCCAAAAATTTATTTCATGAAAATCTAAATTTGGCACCTACGGTCTTTTCATTGCATAAAATTAACTTTTGAATCTCGTTAACACATTTTGTACTGAAAGCACGGACATCTGAAACTTTCCTGAAATCATATGCAATAAATCACATGAACATGATGTAATGGAAAACAATGATACAATTTTATCGTAATAATTGAACATAAAAAGTACGACTTGATACGGTTATGATAATGTACGCTTGCGTGCATTCTCCAATAAATTTTTATGTGAACGTTTTGTAACTATTTATTAAACACTTTAAATAAATCTGCGGGACAATTTATCTTTGAGAGAAAAGAACCTAAACAAGGGTATATTTTAACTCACCTCAGCCTATTATTTCAAACCTTGAATACATGCTCCAATTCTCCTTATCGATCGACTTAATAACAAATTTCAGTAATCAATGATTCACAACAATTTTCATCAGTTCCCAAATTTTTACTTTTTTCTGAATTCATCATGAACCCTAGGTACATGGATTTTAAGTTCTAGTTAACTGATTAAGACTGAGTTATGTTTTCTAACTTTAAACACATGTAATATACTAGATTAGTTGACACAAACTGGAAACGAAACTGGTAATTTTATTAATTTTTGGGTTTTTGAATACAATGATAAACTTAATGAACTGACTTGAGAGGGAAGCTTCAGGCTCCTTCAAATGGCTGAATTTACCTGAAAGAGAAAGAGATAAGGTTGAGGAAGAATCTGAGGTAAGAGAGAGAGAGAGAATCTGAGAGAAGAAAAGAATTTTACCGAAAATCAACCTTCTCCTGAATCAGCTCCCCTTTTAACTAACTAACTACCACTACTTTTAATCTCAGCCGTTGGTTACTTCTTTAATCTCGCCCCTCCACTTGTCCTCATTAATCCTAAGTGTCCTCCACAAGTAATATTAGATCCTTGTCAGCATGACTAGTCAGCACCACTCTACTTAACCCTAAATAATTTTACAATCTCTTTTCATTTCCCCTCGACACAACCCTAACATCCTTAACACTGCTGCCTCCATCAAATCGACCTTGTCCTCAAGGTCGTAGCAGAGTCACGAACTCCGAAAACTGGCTTCGTATATATCCCCAATCCTCCCAGGTTGCCTCATCGGTGCTCAGGTTAGCCCAGTGAACCAAGACTTTCACGGCGACAGCGTTGTTGGATTTGATCATGCGCCGCTGCAAAATAGCTAGGGGTTGAACTGCGATGCCACCCCGATCATCAAACACTAGAGGTTGTCGCTGTGCTTAAATGCCGGATCCCACCTGATGATTCAACTGCGAGACATGAAATACGGGGTGAATCTGCGACCCCGATGGCAAATCTAGCCGGTTAGCAACTTCTTCTATCTTCAGCAGCACTTTATGAGGGCCGTAAAACTTGGCATGGAGTTTAAGATTGCGCCTCACTGACACTGATGACTGTCTATATGGCTGTAGTTTTAGGTACACCATGTCACCCACCTGTAGCACACGTTCAGTCCTTTGCTTGTCTGCGTAAAATTTCACGCGAGCCTGGGCTTGTTGTAGGTTTTCTCGTAGGTTATGTAGCATGTTTTGTCTCTGAGAAAGTGTGAATCCCACATCGTGATGTTCTGATAAGGGTAGGAAACCCATGGGTATTTGGGGAGGTGGATAGCCATATAAAGCTTCAAAAGGGGTAGACTTTAGAGCTTTGTGATGGTTGGTGTCGTACCACCATTCGGCTAGGAGTAGCCATTTAGACCATTGTTTGGGGTTGGGATAGGCCATGGCCCTGAGGTAGGACTCAAGACAATAGTTGAGTCTCTCAGTTTGTCCATCAGTCTGTGGGTGATCTGATAGGCTGTGGACATGTTCAATTTAGTTCCCATGATCTTGAACAGCTGCTGCCAAAATTGGCTTGTAAATATAGGGTCCCGGTCAGTAATTATTGTCTTAGGTAGCCCATGTAACTTGTAAATTTCCCTTAAGAACAAATCAGCAATATCCTGAGCAGTATAAGGGTGTTTCAGTTCTATAAAATGACCATACTTGGTCATTTATCCATAATTACCAGTATAGCATCCTTGTTACCTAAGAGGGGTAGTCCCTCAACAAAGTCCATGGCAATATCTGTCCATGGCACCTCTGGTATAGGGAAAGGTTGTAAAAGACCAGGGGAATGAAAATGCTCTGTTTTAACACTTTGACAAACATCACACTCAGCCACCCATTTATATATCTCCTCTCTGAATCTAGGCCAATAGAAAAATGCTCTAATTCTCTTATAAGTTCCCAACTGGCCTGAATGCCCTTCTAAGGGAGAATGATGCATAGCTTCAAAGATTTTCCTTCTAAGATCGGTAGAACTCCCAATATAAATTTTCTGATCAATCCTTATAACTCCCTGATGTAGTGAAAATTTTCCCCCTCCAGTAGGATCAGTTATCAATTTAGTTATCAGTTGTGGTGCTGCAGGGTCATGCTCATAGTTGGAGCAAACCTCCTGCATCTAAGTGGGCTCACTAGTAGTGATAGCACATAGTGTGGACTCCTCTTCTTGTCTTTTGGACAGGGCATCTACCACCCTTTTTTCAGCTCTCTTTTTAAATTGCACCTCATAATCCAGTCCCATCAGTTTGGTAAGGCCTTTTTGTTGAAGTGTTTTGGCCACTCTTTGCTCCAAAAAGTACCTAAGGCCGTAGTGATCAGTGTTGATGATAAAGTGTGTCCCTTGTAAATAGTGTCTCCACCTGTCCACAGCAGCTAGGACTGCCATGAATTCTTTTTCATATGTGGACAACCTACAGTGTTTAGGAGCCAAAGGCTTACTAAAGAAGGCAACGCCTGCCTTCTTGCATTAGTACTGCTCCTATGCCTTTGGAGTAGGCATCAATTTCCATTACAAAGATCTTAGTGAAATCTGCTAACACCAGACTAGGAGTAGTTGTCATTGCTTGCTTCAATTGAACAAAGCCTGCCTCTGCTTCCTCACTCTATTTGAATCAATTCTTTTTTAGAAGGTTGGTAAGGGGTTTACTGATCAAACCATAGGATTTCACAAACCTTCTATAGTAGCCTGTTAGACCTAGGAATCCCCTCAATGCTTTAACTGATTTGGGTGTAGGCCAATTCACCATAGCTTCAATTTTGGAGGGGGTCTGTAGATACCCCTTCTCCTGTTATAAAATGTCCAAGGTACTCCATTCTTGCCTGCCCAAATGCACACTTGGACTTCTTAGCAAAAAACTTCTCTTTCCTAAGAACTTGTAGAACCTGTTGAAGGTGTGAAACATGGTCCTCCATGGTAGGACTATACACCAGAATATCATAAAAGAAGACTAAGACAAACTTTCTGATATATTCCTAAAAGACATGGTTCATCAAACTTTGGAAAGTGGCTGGTGCATTGGTCAAGCCAAAGGGCATGACCTTAAACTCATAGTGACCCAAGTGAGTTCTAAAACTGGTTTTATGTATGTCTGGTGGGTGCATTCTTATCTGGTGGTAGCCTGCTCTTAGGTCAATTTTAGAGAATATGTACGATCTACTCAACCCATCCAATTGATCATCCACTAGGGGTATATGAAACTTGTCCAGTTGTCCTTAATGGTCATTTTGTTAAGCTCTCTGTAATCCACACAAAACCTCCAACTACCATTTTTTTTTTAACTAGAAGCACTGGGGAAGAGAATGGGGAATGACTGGCTTGGATTATACCATTTTGCATCATGTCTTTGACTTGTTTTTCTATTTCATTTTTCTGGAAGTAGTTATACCTGTAAGGCCTTATACTGATGGGTGTTGTTTCAAGTTTCAATGGAATGAAGTGGTCCTGTAGCCTGGGAGGAGGTAGTGAAGTTGGCTCTGCAAATACATCAGCATATTGGTGCAAAATTGGTCTGAGAGGTAATGGAACTTCTTCACCTTTGTCTGGTACATAAGCTGATATGGTAAATAAATGGGCCCAAACTACTTGTCCTTTCTTCAATAATTATTGCATAGTTGTGGCAGTCATGCACTGTATACTCCCTTCTTCAGTTATCCCCCTAAGTTTCACCTTCTTCCCTTTACCCTCACTTGTAATTTACACTGCACAAAGTCAAACTTGATAGGATTATGTTGCCTCATCCAATCTGCCCCCAATACCATATCACAACCAGCTAGACTTATTAACCTCATTCTGCCTTCAAACTCAACTCCCTGGATTTTCCACTTGAAATTTGGGCAACTGTGCAGACTTAGTAAATAGCTCCCATTAGCAACTGTTACCCTCATAGTTACATCATCTTCAAAGAGAATCCCAATTTGTTTAGCTGTGTTGAAATCCAGGAAACTGTATGTGCTTCATGAGTCGGTCAATATGGTCAGAGTAACCTTCTTAGCCTCACCTCTGAGCCTTATGGTATTAGGTACTAAAGTTCCTGGTAACGCATTTAAACTGATAGCTCCATTCTCTACTTTTGTGACTCCTCCTTCTTGATGCTCATCCATGACTTCTTCTATTTCACCCTGCTCTTCAGTATACACCAACTCTTCTCCAGACATAGCATGCATCTGTTTACCCTTGCACTGGTGACCAAATGAGTATTTATCACCACACTTATAGCACAACCCATTGTTCCTTCTATATTCCATCAGCTTGGTGTTCTGCCCACCAAAATTTGCACTTCCTTCCTTAACCCAACCAGTATTTCCATTGTAATTAGTAGCTCTGTTGGTGTTAACACTGGGAGGGCTAGGGTAGCCCCAGGTCTGTTCCAGCTCAACCTATTCTTCTTGTTACCTACTTCAATTAATCTTTCTTGATGCTTAGCCATCTCAATTGCTTAGCTAAGTGTGTAAGGAACTAGCTGTCTTAACATGTGTTTTATTTCATCTTTCAGGCCCCCAATGAAGGTTTCCAAGTCAGTAATACTAGGGTTCTTGATCAACACCCAAGTTCTAAGTTCTTCAAACTCATCCAGGTATGCATCAACTTTACTTTTCTGGGTGATTTTATTAAATCTTTCCACAATAGTATTACTCCCTACTTCTGCAAATCTTTTACAAACTTCTAGTTGGAATTCTGGCCATTTAACCACCCCCTCTACTTACTTGTTAGGAATAGTACCAAGATTCAGCTCTCCCATTCAAATGAAGAGTTGCTGCTACCAATTTTTAATGTGGATCCACCACGTTATACAGACTGAAGAATTTATTGCACTTGCAGAGCCAGGCCCTGGGGTCATCACTCCCATCAAAATATGAAAATTTGAGTTTTGGAGTAAATTGATTACCTGGGTTTCTGTGGGGTACCAGATCTTGAACCTCTCTTGCTCTTAGTCGATCTCCAACATCCCTCATGTGAGGCAGTGGACCAAGAACTCCTTCGTAGCTGGTATTTGGAGATTCAGTGGTGGCTCCTCGCTGATTAAAGAATTGTTCCAACATCTTCTCCATTCTATCACCCAATTCATATATCTTGGAGTTATTTTTTTCTATTTTTTCATTTGTAACCGCCATATACTCTTGTAGTTGTGACTCAACTCTTGTAATATACTCTTCATTGCTCGTGGATCTCGTAACTTCCACCATGTTTATTTTCTCAAGAAAGTGCTCTGATACCACTTGTAATATACTAGATTAGTTGACACAAACTGGAAATGAAACTGGTAATTTTATTAATTTTTAGGTTTTTGAATACAATGATAAACTATAATGAACTGGCTTGAGAGGGAAGATTAATGGCTGAATTTACCTGAAAGAGAAAGAGATAAGGTTGAGGAAGAATCTGAGGTGAGAGAGAGAGAGAGAGAATCTGAGGGAAGGAAAGAATTTTACCGAAAATCATAACTGCTCCTTCTTCTGAATCAGCTCCCCTTTTAACTAACTAACTAACTAACTAACTACCACTACTTTTAATCTCAACCATTGGTTACTTCTTTAATCTCACCCCTCCACTTGTCCTCGTTAATCCTAAGTGTCCTCCACATGTAATACTAGATCCTTGTCAGCATGACTTGTCAGCACCACTCCACTTAACCCTAAGTGATTTTACAATCTCTTCATTTTCCCTGGACACAACCCTAACATCCTTAACAACACACTTATATTTAAACGTTTTCTAAGTTGGGCTAGTGTCCTTACTACTTGAGAGAAAAACTCGTAACTTTGATGGAATCCTTGTAAGTGGAGTTATTCATAATTCCAATGTGGAAGTGTTATTAATGCGCTCGGAGTTTGAAATTCAACATGCGGCGACCCTGAAATTTTTGTAAACTTCAGAAAGCTTTAAAAATAAGTTTTAAATTCCACAGACTTTGTTTGCGTGCCAAAAGTTGAATTCTGATAAAATAGTAATGTGGAAGTGTATTTTTAGAATGTTATTCATCAACTTAGAGATGTATCTCAGACCAAAAAAAAATTAGAGATGTATGGATGTGTACAAGTGGCGAGTATAGAATTTTAAAATAGAAATTCTGAGGAAAAATCGAAGGGGCCCAAATCAGCAGAGTTTGTCCCTGGCATGATACCAAATGTAGTACTCCCTCCATTCCATTTTATGTGTCATAGTTTGACTCGGCACAAAGTTTAAGAAATAAAGGAAGATTTTTGAAACTTGTGGTGTAAAATAAGGCAAGGATGTTTGTGTAGTTGTAAATCATTTCAGTAATGACAAAACTGTAATTTTGAAATTAAATTGTTACCAAATTTAGAATGCTGCCATTCTTTTTGGAACAGGCGAATAAGAAAATGCTGCCACATAAATTGGAATGATGGGAGTAGTTACATACCCCACTGTATAGCAGATCCTAAGGTTGTAAGTTCTTTTCTTAAGACTTGTCAAAACAAATCTGTTTATGAACCTCTCCATCAAAGTGGCTGATTTTTATAGTCTTCCAGCCATCACAAGGAAGGTCGTGCCGCGGGGCACGCTGTAGGGCCTAGGCTCCGCGCCTGCTTCTCACAGCAACACTTGCCTTTGCCTCAATCCACTGATTTGATTTTGACGGTGGCCCTTCCCAAAACCCCCACCAGATAGTTCGTATACTGAGCTGTCTATGCACTTTCTAACTTATCTATACTATATTAAAAGTATGAAGGCTTTAGTGAAATATCGATTGAACTTTTTGTCCTTCATTAAAAGATTCTACAATAAACAAAATTATCATTTACTATTTTTCTATATTTTTTTATTATTTTAATTTTAATTAAATATAAATACTTTTAATTAGAGGTGTTCAATCTAATTATCCTAACTATTCTTATCGTTTGAGTTTATCTCTTACAAAACTTTATCATATTCTAACTCAATAACCTACATACTAGGTTTTGCTACATAAGTTATTGTAATTACAATTAATATTTCTTTTTTTTTTTATATTAGGAGATTCCACGTTCAATAATATTGTATTATTCAAGACTTTGAATCCATATATATTTCATTTTTGTTTGAGTAGGAAATTTAGGACTCTGACTCTATGTATATTTCATTTTTTGTTTCTGTAGGATATTTAGGACTTTGACTCTATAAATATTTTATTTTTTTTGTTTGTGTAGGAAAATAGGACTCTGACTCTCTCTATATATTTCATTTTTTGTTTGTGTCGAAAATTTAGGACTTTGACTCCCTTGCAAAAAGTTAATTCACATGCAATTCGACATCGAGAACAAATGTAATGCCTTTTTATGATGAGAAAATTTTCAATTGATGTCTTTTTATTTAGCAGTGAAATCCTTCCATTGTTTTTATCTACTGCATTTGATTTTATACTATGTCTATTGTATTTTTAGTAGTATTTGTTCTTTTATCGGTGTTGTTAGGAGCTTTAATTGTTTGTTGTTATAATATGCTTTTGTTACTTTTCGTTCCTTAATTATTTAGAGTATTTATATTTTTGCTATTTATATATTGCTATCAAGTAATAAACTTCCTTGATGGAGACAATGGCCATGGCCATACAGACTTATATGAGCTTTTATTTAACCTTTGTCAAATTTTATCTACCATAAACAAGCTGCCCGTGTGTTTTGCTTAATATTGTCAGGACTTTCATACCACCTCCTCCTTGCTGAAGCAGTATTTTCGGATCTTCAAAACCGAAGGATACTTTAGGTAAAGTCCTTTTGTTCTTTTTTATTTTCATTTTATTACTATAGTTAGGAGACATATTTCTTAGTAAACTTTTGTATCATTTTCATATAATTTATGTTTTTCTTTCATATTGGAATAAGGTATTTGAGGACTTTTATGTTAAATTTTTTTGGATTCTAAGTACTTATTCGTATGAATCACGCGTAACGCGCGTACACAGAAACTAGTATTCTTATTAGTCTAAACACTTTTAACCATACTATAGCTTAAGTCATATCCTCTATTGATACAAGTCATGCCCGAGTTTCACGGACGACGCACACAACGCTTTATTTGAAAGTTAAATTGCTATTGATTTAGAAAAATAAAAAATGAATATTACACAAAATAAATAGAAAAATACAACTAGCTCAAGAAAATTAAAAATGAATATTACACAAAATAAATAGAAAAATACAACTAGCTCAATGGTACCATTCCCTACTGGATAAACAGCAGCCTCTTTTGAAAAACCTATCCACGCAGGAATAGTACCCGTGTGTCTTCGTTATTTTATTGGTGCATGTTTATTTTTGGGGTTTTCCTTTATGGGGAGGCGGCGGGGGATGATCTTAGCCCATTACTCACCTTCCGTGGACTCGAGCGGAATAGTACAAACGATGATACAAGTTCTCTCTTGATTAACCGCCAGACAAGAGACAAAAGACAACTGACCCAATTGATTAACATGTCGTCAACTTTGTACTAATTGGCAATAGTTTATTGCATGGATGAATCTTTTCGCAAATAATCAAATACTATATACGACAAGAGAAGTTGTGATCCATAATAATTGGCCATTAGGATTGCCTTGATGACGTGAAATTCACAATAAAAGGAGGAAAACACAAGTCAAACCTTATTATTCCTTTTGGTCCAGTTTGCTCGTCACCTAAAAGAAATTGTTCAAACAGCTTGTCGTTTAGAAAACCTTATCATAAGTAGATGTTCTAAAGACAGAGATATAAAAATCTCCTAAGATCAAGGAACAACTTAACACGCGCCTCACGCGCCAAAATTAAAATCCTTTTTTCCCCCTTCTTCAACCACGGCAACTTTCAGCTTCTCTTCGCCATGGAGCCACCGGACGTTACAGATCCGGCGCGTGTAGCAGCTCATGCTAATCTCCAAGCTCAAGTTAATAATATCCCAACAGATCTCACAGGTAAAAATTCATATGCTTCGACTGTGATTACTCCTCCTATCTTAGCTCCACTCCCCAAAACACAAGACCAAATTATTGCAAGGAAAACAACTCACAATGGAATTCCAGCTCTGATCTTTAAAACCAAAGACTATTATGGATCTATGGCATCAGATTGTAGGAAAATTCTAGTGGGTAGATTTCTAAGAGCTCGACCTCAAATTGAGCTGATTAGATCTAGATTCTCGGAGAAGTTCCCCTTGAAAGGCTCTGTAAGAATAGGAGTATATGACAACTTTAACGTCTTTATAGACTTTACAAATGAGGAAGATTTTAACATGGTATGGTTTAGAAGAGTGGTGGAAATTCAAGGAATTCAAATGTGGCTGCAAAAATGGACTCCAGACTTCACACCAGAGGAAGACCTACCTTTGGCTCCAGTTTGGGTTTTGCTTCCAAGGCTTCCTTTTCACATGCATTCCTGGCAATATATCAGGCAAATTGCAAGTGCAATTGGCACGCCGCTGGAGTTAGACGCAGCAACTAAAGGTAGAACAAGACCCAGCATGGCTAAAGTCAGGGTGGAAGTTGATCTACTTAAGAACTTACCTAGTAGTGTCTGGGTGGGCACAGAAGATGAAGACAATGCACTGAAAGGGTTTGAACAAAAAATAGAGTATGAAGGTATTCCAAGGTACTGTAGAGTATGCAAGAAGTTGGGTCACTCTGTTATGAACTGCAGAATTCTAGAAAAAAAGAAACTAGACGAGAACAAAGAGGAAACAAGAAGGCAAATGATAAAACATGCTGCAAATATGGAACAGGTCACAGAACAAAGCAAAGAAAATGAGGTTGAAGCTACAATTATAGGCAGTACTAGAAAAGAAGATGCAGGAAGCCAAGAAGACAATGCAATAGCCAATTCTGAAGCTATGATTCCAGAAACAAGAGGGAGTGTACAAGAAGTGGAGACAGAACAAAAGAAAATCAAAACCAAGAAAAAAAAGAAGAATAAAACAAAGAAGAAGAAGCCCAAAGTGACCTTTTTGCCAGATATCATAACTCAGCTGATAGAAAGGAAGAAATCAAAGAAAAAGAAGCAGCAAATGATCTCATAAAATAGTGAAAGAAATAGAGAAGATCAGAATACTAACAAAGACATTCAGAAAAGTAACAGCTCAAGCACAAGACCTGAAGTAGAAGGTAATATCAAGCTAAAAAAAGGGGAACAAGATGAAGCAAGAGATCAAGAAGGATGTAGTATCCAAAGGGTATCTGAATCTATCATGGAATCAGAAAACTTACCAGCTGCTGTGAAGAATCAGAAAGGAGTAGACCTGGTGGTAGATATGCATGTATCACAACCTCTTCCACGACAGGTTCCATTACACATTCAGCTCTATCAGGGGAAGGAAGAGTCATATGCTCAGTCAGATGATGAAGACTTGGCCAGAAGCCTAATAGATGCTTTTTCACCAGTAAAGAATGTAAGTAATGAACCTGATGACCCTTATCAAATGCAGCTGAAAGAAGTCATTGGCAGAGTTGGTGTATCTCCAAGAAGAAGGGGCAGAAGTAGGAGTAGAAGCAAGAAGAATGAGAAACAGGTGAAGAAACAAGTCAGATTCAAGTCTAACCCTGAAAAGGGTAGGACACAAAATCTTTAATTTACCCTTTAAATGATTAGTTCCATTTTCTGGAATATTAGAGGGATGAGGTCCAAGAAAGCCAACCACAGGCTTAAAAATTTAATAAAAAAGAACAATGTTCAATATGCTGCAATATTTGAACCATTTGTTCACAAAAACAAAGTTGAAGGATACAAAAAGTTCTTGGGATTCCAGCATTGTTTATCAAATGACAATGGACAAATATGGTGTTTCTGGTCGGATAGTTTTTTGGCTGAAATCATAGGAGTAGAGGAACAGCTAATCACAATAAAACTGAAGGATTGCAATGGAAACAATGCAGTATACATTACTGCAGTCTATGCTAAATGCTCTTCTTTTGAAAGGAAGGAGCTGTGGGAGGCTCTTACTGCTACTGAAGAGGTAATAGATGCTCCTTGGTGCATAGGAGGAGACTTTAATGTGATCATAGACCCAGAGGAAAAACAAGGGGGCAGGCCATACAGGGTGCAAAAGAGTTTTGATTTTGTAGAATGTATGGACATGTGTGGGGTTACAGATGCTGGCTATGTTGGACCAAGGTTTACATGGTGCAATAATTGGAAAGCAAAGAAGAGAATCTGGAAGAGACTTGACAGAATTTTCATCAATGATCAGTGGAATCAAAAATTTCAGAATGTGATGGTGAGACATTTGAGCAGATCTGGATCAGACCACAGACCATTGTTACTGAAATGCAGTTCAGATCAAACTGAAATAATTAAATACTTCAGGTTCTTAGACTTTTGGGTGGAGCAGCCAAATTTTTATGACATGGTCAGGCAAGTTTGGAGTATGCAAGTTCAGGGAAATGCTATGTGGACACTGCAGCAGAAGCTGAAAACACTGGGTAGGAAGCTAAGTATCTGGTCAAGGGAAGAAATAGGAAATGTCTATCAAAAGGTGGAAGAATGGGAAGCAACACTACTTGCAATGGAGGAATTGGACCTCATTCAAAACTCAGATCAATCCAGAACAGAATTAAATAGGGTTCAAGCTGAATACACAAAGTGGATGGCAATGCAAGAATCAATGCTGAAACAGAAGTCCCAAATCAACTGGTTTGAAAATGGTGATTGTAATTCCAAATACTTTCACAATGTAATCAGGGATAGAAGGAGGAAACTTCATTTGCACAGAATCAAGAATCAAAGAGGAACATGGATCCAGGATGAGGAGAAAATAGCTAAGGCAGCTGTGAATTTTTTCAGGAAGATGTTCAACCTCTCTCCAGTGGAGGTTGATGAAAGCATCTTAGAATGCATTCCACAATGTATAAGTGCAGAGGACAATAGGCTTTTAACAAGAATGCCAGAGGAGCAAGAAATCAAAGAAGCAGTTTTTCAAATGAGTCCAACAAGCTCAGCTGGACCAGATGGATTTAATGGCAACTTTTACCATAAGTGCTGGGATATTATCAAGGAAGATGTTACTAATTTTGTTCAGAGCTTCTTTAAAGGGAATAAACTAACAAAGTTTTTCTCTCATACTTGCTTGGTGTTGATACCAAAGGTTGAATCTCCTTCCCATTTTGGAGAATTCAGACCAATAAGTTTGAGTAATTTCTCAGCTAAGATTATCTCTAAAGTGTTAGCAATGAGACTGATCCCTCTATTGCCAGGACTTATTTCTGAAAACCAGAGTGGGTTTGTCAAAGGAAGATTGATAACAGACAATGTGCTTCTAGCTCAAGAAATCATTCAAGGAATTGAACAACCTAATAAAGGAGGCAACATGGTCATCAAGCTGGATATGGCCAAAGCATATGACAGGATGTCCTGGTCATTTCTTACTGCTGTAATGAAAAAGTTTGGTTTTTCTGAGAATTGGTTGAACATAATTATGAGCTTAATGTCAGATGTGCGGTACTCAATTCTAGTTAATGGAGTAAGAAAGGGATTCTTCACATCCTCTCAGGGTTTAAAGCAAGGTGACCCATTGTCACCCTCTTTGTTTATCATTGGTGCTGAGGTTTTTTCCAGGCTACTTAACAAGCTGCATGATCATCCAGAGTTTGTGGCATTTGCAATGAGTAGAAAGGGTCCCAAGATTAACCATCTAGCCTATGCAGATGACATAGTCATTTTTTGTGGAGGCAAAGGAAAATCTATCAGGCTGGTCATGAAACAAATTAGGAGGTATGAAAAATGCTCTGGACAGAAAGTCAATGAGGATAAAAGCTTCTTTTGCACAGCTCCTAATACTTCAGTATCCAGAGTAAACAGAATGATTGACAGATCTGGTTTCAAGCATAAGCTGTTTCCCTTCATATACTTGGGGTGTCCAATATACTTTGGTAGGAAGAATATGGAGTACTTTGATGGTCTGGTGGCAAAGGTAGTGAAGAGAATTACAGGGTGGCAAGCTAAGATGCTATCCTTTGGGGGCAAGGTCACACTTATTAAACACATCCTTCAGGCACTTCCTATATATACCTTAGCTGCAATGCACCCTCCTAAAGGCACTTTCAAACTGCTAGAGAAGCATCTTGCAAGATTTTTTGGGGCTCAGAAAATGAAAAAGACAAATTCCATTGGAGCTCTTGGAATAATATGTGCAAACCTAAAGAGGAAGGGGGCATAGGCATGAAGAAATTGGAAGGAATCAGTGACACATTTGCATATAAGAGATGGTGGTGCTTCAGAACTCAACAGTCTCTATGGGCAACATTCATGAAGGCAAAATACTGTTCAATAAATCATCCTGTGGCCAAGTCAGCATCATCCAAACAGTCTCACACATGGGCAAAAATGTTAAAGATTAGAGAGGAAGCAGAAGGCAACATAGTTTGGAAAATTCAGAAAGGGAACTCAAACTTCTGGTGGGACAACTGGAGTGGAAAGGGTCATTTAGCTAAGCTTATTCCTGGTCAGCTGAGGTCACATAAAAGTAAAGTAAGTGAATTCATCAATCAAGGTACATGGAATATTGAGAAGTTGCAGGAAGTTTTGCCTAATCATCAGGTTCAGCAAATATCAGAAGTTTCAATAACAGGAAATCAGCAAGAAGACTATGCTATCTGGATACCTGGAGTTGATGGAAAATTCTCAACAAAATCATCCTGGAAGATCATATCAAAGCAAGGGCCTGCTGACACTTTGAGAGGCAAGGTATGGCACAACAAGATTCCTTTCAAATTTTCTTTTCTGGTATGGAGACTTATTCAGAGAAAACTACCACTTGATGAGGTAGTGAGTAAGTTTGGAAGTAATTTAGTGTCAGCTTGTGTGTGTTGCTTTAGAAGGCAGTGTGAGACAATTTCTCATGTGTTTCTGGAAAGTGAAGTAGCTCTAAAAATCTGGAAAGCATTTAGTGGTCCTTTGGGAGTGGCAATAACAAGTCATACAATCAAAGGTAGGCTAACAGAATGGTGGGACACTAAGCCTAAAAACTTGGTACATAAAATGATCCTACATATTACACCTATAGTGATATGCTGGGAACTCTGGAAGCAAAGATGTTCATGTAAGTATGGAGGTCAGAAGAAGATGTGGAGCAGAACAATGGAACACCAAATCTGGTGGAACATCAAGATGGCAATGGACTTGGAGTTTCCCAAATGCAACTTGGGCAATACTTGGGATGAGCTCTGCGATATAATACAGAGGTTAAAACCAGTTCCAATCTGGAAAATAGTTAGATGGTGCAGACCAAAAGCAGGCTCTGTGAAGATCAACACTGATGGTAGTTTTTCCATAGAGAAATCTGGGATTGGTGGTATAGTGAGAGATGAGCATGGAGAACTGATCATAGCATTCTCAGTACCAGTGAGCTGCTCTTCAAATGCCCAAGCTGAAGCATTAGCTGCAAAATTTGGTCTACAATGGTGCTTAGATAATGGAATCACAGACTCTACACTGGAAATGGACTCCCTGATGGTTGCTACCATGCTAAGAGAAGGATGTTGCACCAACCTGAAGATAAAACCTTTTGTAGATGACATATTACAGATCTTGTCCCAAGTTAACTGTGAGATCAAACATTGTTATAGGGAAGCAAACTTTGTGGCTGATAGTCTAGCTAAAAATGCTGTAACAATTGATAGTCCTAAACTGTTTCATCATTGGCAGCAGATCCCAAATGAAGCAATAGGATACTATCAATTGGACAAATGTCAACTGCCAAGTATTAGACTTAGGTACGACAGAGCTAATTTCTATGTTAGTTGAAAGTTTGTATAGTTAGGCTGCAAGTCAGTCTCTGTTGTGTGATGCTCTATCATCACAATGTAGCTCTTTTTCAGTGAAATAAAAAGCATCCTGCTTTGGGATGTTTATTAAAAAAAAAAAAAAAAAAGACAGAGATAAACAAAAATAAGGGCAACTTACTCAATAACTCTTGCTATTACTGTTTTTTTTAAAGAGTGTACAAACGGCTAAAATAACAAATAAATAAGACCAGAGAAAGTATAGGGAAACATCTGGGGATGAAAAGCAGCAAAATTTCTGGACTTATTCCTTTTTCTTTTTAAAGAATAGATGGTATTAAGAAGAGAATTGAGCAGGTTAGAAGTAATCCCGAGAACTTTGATATGAACCTGTTAAAGCTTTTGAAAATGGAATTAAGCAAAGCGTATAAGGATGAGAAAATATTTTGGAAGCAAAAATCTAGAGCTTTGTGGTTACAAGTGGGAGATAAATATACTTCTTACTTTCACATGTCCACTCTTCAAAGAAGGAGAAGAAATATAATCAATGGCCTCCATACATCATATGGTAGATGGGTGTGTAACCAACATGATATCTTGAATGAATTGGAGTATTTTTATGGTAATTTATTTTCTTCGTCTAATCTATCTAACTTTGATAATATTTAAAATCATGTTTCTTCTAATATTGGTGATTTGGATAATCAAAATTTGATTAGAGATGTAAGTGATGATGAAATTAATTGTTTTTGCGATGCACCCTCTAAAAGCCCTTTGTATTGATGGTATGACCCTTCTTTTCTTTCAAAAATATTGAAATATTGATATTTGTGATGCCGTCAAAACTTTTTTTATTTCGGGATATATTTTGCCTGATTGGAATCAAACTTTGATAACTTTGGTGCCAAAGTGAAGAATCCAACTTTAGTATCTCAATTTAGGCCTATAAGTTTATGTACTACTTTCTATAAAATAATTGCTAAAATTCTCGCTAATAATTAAAGTATATTTGCCAAAAGTCATATCTCCAAAGCAAGCTTAAAAAAAAAAAAAGACAAATTACTGATAATGTCATTCTAGCTCATGAATTTATGCATTTGCTGAAAAATAGAAGACAGGATAGACAAAAATTTATGGCTATGAAGTTAGATATGTCAAAAGCATATGATAGACTTGAGTGGCTTTATTTTAGTATTCGAATGGGATTCCATGAGAGGTTTGTTAATAGGATTATACAATATATTTCTACTTCAACTTATAGATTTAATTTAAATGGGGAGATTCTGGGATATGTTAAACCAAATAGGGGATTACGTCAGGGAGATCTCTATCTCCCTATTTATTTTTAATTTGTGCTGAAGATTTTTCTACTCTTCTGAATATCGGTGAACATCGGGATGATATTCAAAGGTTAACGTTTAATAAAAATGGGCCCACTATAACTAATTTATTTTTTGTCGGTGACTCTTTTATTTTCTGTAATGCAAATGCTCGTAATGCAATGTGTATGGCTAATATCCCAAGGAAATATGAACAATGTTCTGCCAAGTAATTAATCTGGATAAGTCTGCTATTTTCTTTAGTAGAAATGTATTAGAGGAGGAAAAATCTGAGATTTTTTTTTTGATTGGTCAGATTCGAAGGAATAAAATGGGTATGTACTTAGATTTGCCAGTTGTTGTAGGTCACTCGAAAAAGAAAATGTTAGAGTTTATTAAGGATAGAGTTAAGACCAAAATCAAAGGGTGAAGAATAATTTTCTTAGTACTGCTGGTAAAGATGTTTTGCTACAGTCAGTTCTTTCAGCAATTCCAACATATGTTTTATCATGTTTTCAACTTCCGGATAGTCTTTGTAAGAGAATTACTTCCATCTTCTCTAACTTCTGGTGGTGGGTAATATGAGGAGACAATAAAGATAAAAAAAAATTATGTAATTCTAAATCCACTGGGGGGGTCTTGATTTAGGGATATAAAAGCTTTTAAATATGGCGTTATTGGCAAAACAAGCTTGGAGAATTCTTATGCAACCTAACTCTTTACTTTCAAGAGTGCATAAAAGTAAATATTTTTCAAATACCTCATTTCTTGATGTATCGATATCTTCTTCCGGGTCTTGGATATTGTGAAGTACTTTATAGGGTCATGAATTGCTAACTAAAAGGTTGAGATGAATAGTTTCATAAGGAACGAATATAAATGTCTGGAACGACCTTTGGATTCTAAATAATAATGATTTTATTCCAAATACAATTCAGACTAAAAGAAATATTAATTTGAAGGTTTCTGATTTAATGATGATGTATATATATGGAAGATTCAAGATTTATTTGCTAATTTTGCCTCAGATGATATTTATGCAATTTTGTCTATTCCTATTTTCTCCACAGGGTCTGTGGATAGATTGATATGGTATTATACGAAAACAGGAAAATATGAAGTTAAGAGCCTGCTTGGCCAAGCTTCTGGCAGGTTGAAAGTGCTTATTTTTCACAAAAAATACTTATTTTAGATAATGAGAGTGTTTGACCAAGCTTTTGGTAAAAAATAAGTGCTTTTGAGCAGCCAGAAGCTAGTTTTTTAGCTTTTAAGCAGAAGCTGAAAAAAGTAGCTTCTCCAAAAAATAAGTGCTTTTGATTTTTAAGGACAATAATAGACATGTTAAAAGACTAGGGAACAACTTATATGCATATCCGTTTTCGTAATTTGACATTTAAAATTTAATTTTTAAATATTATTTAAATACAAATAACTAACAAAAACAACTTTTACATTATTTGGCCAAACACAAACTGCTAATCTTCCAAAGTATTTTTTTAAAAGCACTTATCAAAATAAGCTGATTTTGACAGCTCGGTCAAACAGGCTCTAAATCAGGTTATCATTTAGCTAAGCAGACTTTTGTGATCTCAATCTAATAATAATTTAAATGCTCAATCTAGTTGTTATTTCTTTTCTAAATCCTTTTGGGAGTCATTGTGGAAATTAGAAATAAAAAAATAAGCTTAAACATTTTATAAGGAAGTACATCCTTAATTCTTTGCCGGTGAATGCTAATTTAGCTGAAATATTGCCAAGTGTAGACAATATTTGTAAAATTTGTGGAAATAAAAGTGAGGATATTGAACATATAGTGTTTAAATGTCAACGTTCTCAACTTGTATGGAAAATAAGCCCTATAGATTAGCCAGACTTGGATAAGATTAATGATTTTTCACTATGGTGGCTTCAGTTGGTATCAAATGCTAGGAAATATCCTGACTCGATAGAGTTATTTAATTTAAGTGCTAATATTATATAGTAAATCTGGATAACTAGGAATGCTTGAATTTTTAACCAAGATATGTTTGATCTAATCAATATTATTTCTAAGGCTCAAATTATTTATCCATTTAGGAGTTCAAGGCAAAATTAACTATCTTTTTTCTACTTTGCCCATAATATTAATTGATCTTGAAAGTAGAAACAAGATTTAACATTTATTGAAGAGAAAAAATATGGTGGGTAAAATGATCAACAAATGGGACAAATAAAACGAGACGAATGGAGTAATTTATAGCCACACAAATATCTATGGCTAATTTTAGACCTAAAATTCTAAAAGTCTTCATTTCTTTATTAAATTGATCTGTGCCAAGCCAAATGGATTCACATATATTGAAATGAATGAAATACAAATTTTATTGAAAGGCCACGTTCTAGTACACATCTATTGAGGGAGATGCTATGCTTGGAGTTGCTATTTTACCACTACCAAGTCATTATCTAGTTTTAGCAATTTCACATTCCATTCAAAGATGTAAAGACAATATTTATTATTTTTTTGGTTATTATTATTAATAAAATTAGCCGCTAAGCTATAAGCTTAGTGGTATATACTAAAAAAAAAAGTATACATCTATATAGGGCGGAAATCTTGGCGAATATCCACTTTTTAGATCTTTGAAGCATCCATTTCAAGTCATAAACATCGGATAATACAATTCACACAAAGTAGTGACTAGCAATGTTATTATGGAGGAACAACGAGCAGAGCTTACAAACATATATAAAATAAAATGGATAGAGAGCTAAAGCTTAACAATAGGATCAATAATTCAAACACCACAATAAGCCTTGAGACCAATGCCGTCTTGAGCTCCAGACATAACATATTTATAATATCCGCTAATGTCATACGGCTTGAAGAGTAATGGGTGTTCTTCATCGACTAATTCTTTTGGTGTCTTCATGGTGTAACCTGGTTTTGGTGATGAAAATATCTGCATAGAGAATCTATCAGTGTCTCCTTTTACTGTGACCTTATGAGAAGCAGACTTTATCCGACCATTTGTCCATGCCTGTATAGATTTATACAAAATTAAAGCTAAAAATATCAAGACAAATTATCTTTTATCTCTTTGTTATTTCCCTTTTTTTAAAACAATAAAAACATCTTACCATGAAGGCATCCGCAGATAAAACGATGTAAGAATTTGGTGAAACATTGACCTCAGTCCAATCTCCATTTTTCTTGAGAAGTTGTAATCCAGCTTGATTTTGTTTTATTATGGTCAAGAAACCAGGATCTGTATGGCTAACCACTCCTGATTTTTTTCCATCTTCACTGTGAGCTGCCTTGTAATGTGTGATCCGCAGAAAAGAAACGCTTCCATCAAAGAACTCGTCAACGTAATTTTTCAGCCCTAGACTCTCCAAAACCATCATCTTCACTATTTCATCCAGTTCGACAAGTGAGTTTGTGTAGGATTTCACCACATCACTGCCAAAATAATTTATATGTATGTTAAGATTAATCATAGGAGTTGTAGAAATAGTAATTCAAATGTGATATTAGGATGCATGAAAAAAATGTTTTGTCATCTGTCACATTTTATATGACATGCTTTTCCTTTTACCAGTCCAAAAGAAAACAAAACTTCTGAACATTCCTATTTTACTGTTGATGACATCACCTATTGGGTCCACATGATATAAAAGTTCATGCTATTATGTTGAGAGAGGAAATGAAAAGGCTCTGCCTCTTATTTTAAAGGATATTTTTTGTACTTTCCATATTTAAATATTAATAAAGATTACTTATGAACTCTCATATATAAAAAATCAGACAATCTAATAATTATATATTGAAATATAATTAATACATTATCTTAATATTAAAACTTCTACTATAATTCAGACATCTTAGTCTTAAAATAAATGTAAATGACCTTTAAGAGACATATAATGCAACAGAGTGAATAGAAAACTTTTGACATATTAAGTCATAAATATAAAATTTAAATAAAATAATTTAAATATTATATAAATATTATTCACTCTGTTCCAGTTCATGTGAATCATTTCGTTTTTTCTAGAGTCAATTTGACTAATTTATGAACGAAATCGCATTAGATTAAGGTAAATATTTTAAGATAAGAACTAAAATATTCAAAACTATATGAAAAGTACTATAAGTTGCAACTCCATATCAATATGATGAGAAATCGCTCCAAATGTTGATCAAAATTCGTGTAGTCTGACTCTCGAAAAGAGAAAATGTTCACATAAATCGAAACGCACTGAGTAGATTGTAAGATGATGAGGCATTTGGCGGTGGTGGCTTTTGGCAGTGAATGCACGACAAGAATGGTTGGTGCGCGGTAGTTACTGGTGGTGATGGCTGGTGGTAGTGGGGTTAGCGTCATGGTGGTGGTCGTGGTTGTGACATGGAGGAGGTTGTGGTGGTAGTGGTTGTCAATGGTGGCTGGGTGGTTGTAGTTGATAAATATTTTTTTGCCTTTCATTAAGTGCAAACAATAGGATCTTAGTTTGACTTACAGAATTTAAGAATGTAAAAAGAAAAATAAGACACATATGGAAGTATAACCTCTCAAACTCCGCACTTAATCAAATACCTTACTAAAAAAATTAAGCCAGGATTGCAACAAAAGGAAATTTGGCAATGACTAATTAATGAATTAGGTATGCATACCAATAGTTGGGATTTCCATCAGGCCAGAAGGTATTGGCAAAGGTTTCAATACTTTCAGGGAGGAGCAAGTCAGCACATAGAGTTTCATATCGCATGCGGGGAATCTGCCCTTCATATCGATGATAGGGTTTCTCAAAGTAGTCTCTCAATTTGGTCTCCCCTGGAACTATTTCTTTTTGTAAAGTATCAAACATGGCTTCTCGTATCTCATTTGAAACCTTATCATATATTGCTTCAAAGTAACCATATTCTTGCAAGGCTTGGAAAACTTGAATTTTTGTGGATTCCCACTGTGAGGTACCTGGTTTCAACTCTGGCTTGCAAAAATCTATGGAGGGAATAGTATTCTTCACTAATTCATTGGATACCATAATGAATTATTGATGAATTCCTTAAAAGTTTGAAACGACTAACTACCTTATTAGATATTCTAAATGACATACTCTTTAATCTTCCCTTCCACCTACTTATAGAAGTTGAAGATCATCATGTACACCTTAGCTAGCTGAAACTAGTACAAATAAATTAACTGGATATTATATGTTTCAGAGTAGGTGAGAGACGCTCGAGCGGAAAGTGTAAAGTCTGATCTAATTGTCGGAGAAATAAAAATACACTATATATTCCATTTTATATGTCATAATTTTTTTACGGGGTTTGAGAAAAAAATAAAGACTTTTGAGACTCTAGAATAAAACATATACATTTGTGTGATTACATAGAGTATAAACTAGTAATTTTTTAGTTTAACTATTTCCAAATTTAGAAAGACACTATACTATTTGAAACAGTCTAGTAAGGAAATAATATCACATAAACTGAACTAGAGGGAGTAATAAGTATATATGATAATAATAATATTATTATTGTAATAAATTTATTACTCCCTCCGTTCCCTCCGTTCCATAAGGTATGTCATAATTTTCTTATCAACCCGTTTAAAAAGAATGACACATATCTAAATTTAGAAACAACTTAACTTTAAATTTATCGGTTTGCCCTTAATGAAATATTTTATAGCTACAAATTGATGTAGAGCTTATTTTTTACCACAAATCCCAAAAATCTTCACGTATTTTTTAAATTCTGATTCAATTCAAATTAAGTCTCATTCTACTTCTTAGTACTTTCTTAGCAGCCGGACAAGACAAAAGAAAAGGGCAATTGGCACAATTGATTGACATGTCGTCAACTTTGTACTAATTGCAATTGGCATTATTTAAATAAATTTTTTTCTCTGTAATCTCATAAACATGAACATGACATAAATGATAAATCCATAAAAAATATAGGCTCCTTAGTTATCATTCTTTTTGCTCAACATGGAGGAATCTTTTCCCCAGACAAAATCAAGTTGTATGTACATTTACGACTGGAGAACCTATGGTCCATAAAAGGCTTATTTTGTTTTAGAAAACTTAGATACATAATTAATTATTATTTTCTATTTTAGGCCTTATTTTCTACTATATGACCACATCGCCGTTTGTATTGTTGAATGCTTTTTTCTTTGCCTAAGGACAGAGTGTTGCCAAAATTTGATGCTCTGCCACCGGATGCAATATTGATAGTGCTATAAGGCGATATTTTGAAATATAGTAACTGTCACAGACTCACAGGGGCGTTTTTCAGCACTTAAACTCTATCGAGGTTTACCTCGTGCTGCAGTCAAGTTCCACTTAACTCAGCCTTCATTAAACACTTAACAAAATCAGTCTTTCTGTAACAGTAACTATGGTATTTGATTGAACAAAACAGTAACCAACGATTAATAAGCAAGCTGGATGGAATTTCTGATTCAATAATAGACTATTACATAAGCTGATAGGAGTGCAGCAACTATAAAAAGATACATAGAAGGGGGGTGAGGAGCTAACAGAAAGAATGGGGTGAGAAGCTAAGAGAAAATTGGGATGAGGAGCACAGATTTGCCTTAGCAATTACATAATTTTTCCATAATCTCTGGACTAACAGAACACTGCTCTTACACCCTCTTGGTCACGTGCTTAGTGTAACAAGCTCAACCTGGGTCCTAAAGAATTATCTTGTTCGACCGTGTGATTGTTTGGCCTATTTGTGATTTAGTCCTTGGCCCAATAGCTCGGCCATTCTCTACCCAAATAACTGGCCCATATACAATATCTGTACTATCCGTGTTCACAACACTTTTCCTTTAGAAAAATAAAGAACAGAACCATATACAGGAGAAACTCCAACCTTTGCTTTACTTATCAAGTAAATAACAAAGGAAACGTCTTACTCATGACCACAAGTCGGCCACAGCCTATGTCATTTCGTCCTAAGACAAGAACACAAGTTGTTCAAATGCTTCTACACTCGGAAACGCTTTTTACAAACCCTCACCGCTTGTTTCTAAGTTTTCCTTCTTCAAATTTGATTTACAATGATCGGAAAATACATACAGTCAAAGGAGATTGCCTTGGATAGTTAGAAGGGGGAGCGTGGCTGACAAATTTCACTCACTATGCACTTTTTGCACACTTCTGCACTTTTAGCACGCGCCAATCGTTGCCTTGTGTGCTGCATGCTTGCCTGCACACGCCCATGACAGCGCCCATAGCTGACACTCATTTGCGTGCAGTTCTTTCCACTGACACTGCTATTGAGTATATGATGTTTTGATGATACTAAATAAAATGTACTTGTTATATTGAATTAATTAAGACCTTATTTGTGGAACTAGTTTTTCTTGAATTATTGATAAGTTGGTGAATATAATTTAATTGCTAATTTTTGTGAAATTATTGTATGGTTGACTTATGGATTAAGCTAAGTACTCTTGATAAGATTCTTTAGCTATTTGATTATCTGCAGTAAAACTCTATGAAATCCAATATGATAAGGAAAAGGGATTAGAATTAAAGCTATATGGTTATCCCTAATATACTTGGACTTTATTTTACTTGTCAGGTCTTTATCAATAAAAGAAGTCCACGTACATATTGAGTGAAGGCGTCCAAACACTTCAGCACAAAAGAGAAATTGAGCGTACAAGAGAGAAAAATTTCGAAGCAGTTGGAACGGGCGTTGGAACAGTCTGGACAAGTGTTTCATCAAGTCATTTAAAATAGTTTGAGTCCAGTTCTTAGTTCATGTATTAGGCACTAAAGTATAATCTCGTTCAGCTTATAAGAAGCACTTTTTGAGGTTGTAATCTAGAGTTAAAATCTCATTGGGTAAAGAACTTAGAATTAAGTTTTTTGTGTTCCAAATTAAGGTAGTTTGGAAGGGTAGCAACAGTCTAGGATTGTTGTGTAAGGGCTTAGAGTTAGGTCCTTGGGATTACCTTTGTAATCTGGTTTTGGCTCGTGAGTTTAGTGGATTGGTTGAAATTCCCACAGGGGTGTGGGTCGTGGTTTTTTACACCTTTGTCAGGGTGTTTTCCACGTTAAAATCGCGTGTGCCTAATCTATTTTTGCTTTTTAATTGCTTTGTTAAACTGCAGTTGGAACACCCGCAGGAACTGTTTCAAGTAAGCTGTTCCAACAAGTCAAGAAACTTAGTTTAAAGTTTAAAACGAGGCAAAATCGTTAACGACCCAATTCACCTCCCCCCCCCCTCTTGTGTCGAGTGTACTCTAAACTAACAATTGGTATCAGAGCAGGTGTTTCATATCTAGGCTAACACCTTTGAGAGATCCTTAAAATGAGTGCACAAATAAGACTACTGGAGGGTCAATCCATCACTAGGCCTCCATTATTTGACGGTCAAAATTATAAGTGGTGGAAAGCTCGCATGGAGATCTTTTTACAAGCAGAAGACTATCAGTTATGGCAAATCATTAGTGAAGGACCCATGGTTCCTACCAAAACTGATAGTACAGGTACAGAGGTTCCAAAATCTAAAGATGAATTTAATCAAGATGATCTCAAAATGCTCAGTAAGAATGCAAAGGCGATCAAACACTTTATTTTGGTCTTGGACTTAATGAGTTCAACCGAATCTCTGAATGTGCCACCGCAAAAGAAATTTGGGATTCTCTAAAGTTAACTCATGAAGGTAATCTGCATATTTGTGAAATTGGGAAGAATGCTCTAGTTGAGGATGAACCAATGATGGAACGTTCCAGAGGCTGTTCCAAGAGGCAGCAGAAATTATCCAACAAAGGTTTCAAGAAATCTATTATTGCACCCTTGGGAGACTCTTTGACTAGTGAAGAATCAGAAGGTGAAGATGAAAGTGATGTATTTTCTTTAATGGCCAAAAGTGACTCCGAGTCAGATGATGAATCCTCAGAGGTAATGCTCACTCAACTTAAAGAAAAAGTTCATTATTTATCCAAAAGTAAAATAGTTGATCTTTTGCTTTCTTTAATGGATGAATTTCAACATGTGAGTGCTGAGAGAAATGATTTAGCTACTATAGTGTCAAATTTGAAATCTGATTGCAAGTGTTTGCAAAGAAACAAAACCGAACTTGAAAAGACTAATAGGGCACTCAAAGAGGAAATATGTAAATTGGATGGAACTGTTTCATCTATGAATGTTGAAATTTATGAACTTAAGAAATCCCTATCTATGAGCAAGAGTCAAGTAAACACTTATCAAGTAAGTCTTGAATCTGATCTGAATACTTTGAAATGGGAGTTGACTTATGAAATTGAAAAGAATAAAGAGCTTCAAGCAAATTTGAAAAATGTGAGCAATGAACTTGCTATGATCAAAAAGTGGAACAAGTCCAATGAAGCTTTAAATTGGCTAACTGAACATCAAAGTAGGAGTCGTAGTGGTCTGGATTATAAAAACGATCAGGTTAAATGTGATATCAATAGAAAAAATATTAATTTGCCTGATTATCTCTTATGTATTCATTGTGGACACACTGGTCACTACAGGTATGAATGTTTAGCTAGAATCAAGGCTCTTGAAAAAATTAAAAATATGGTTAGATGGATTAGAAAAGATATGATGTTTCCTATTTCTCAAGGAAAGGGACCCAAAAATGTTTGGGTTCCTAAGTCTAACACTTAGTCTAGTTTTGCAGGCTAAGGTGAGAGGGAGCAACCAATTATGTTACTTGGTTAGTGTTTCTTCGAAGCTTATTATTGGAGTAAAATAAAACTCCTCTCACGGACAGCCTTCAATGAAGGAAGTTTGGCATTTGGTGAAGGTAAGAAAGGTAAATCTTTGATATAGGCGAGAAAGGTAAGTCACTCTTCCATTCTTTATTGGTTGAAGTTTTAAAGATTAATTTGTTGAATATTTCACAATTGTGTGACCATAGGAATAAAGTTGATTTTCATAGTTGTTGTAAAATTGTGAATGGTAATATTTTGAGAAGTCGTACAACTGATTTTCTTAATGCTTTAGCTGAAATGAGTGTGTAGGATAATGCTTTCTGATTGGTCTTTGTCGAGCTTTAAGTGAGAAGGATCCCAAGAATATCCAACCCGAAGGAACAGGCCCTGGAACTGGTCCTCCTAAACCTGGGCACAATCAGAAATAATCAGGGGGAAGAACAAATGGAGCAATACTTGCTGAAACAGTTCCAACCCCTGTTCCAATGATGGATCCTCATACATCAACTCACAACTAGACCTTGCAAGCGTAGAACTCACACCCTCTGCACATCAGCTGGTATGACTTTGATTTTCAGACATGTTAATGTTGTTTTGTTGAGTTCTTGGTTGACAATATAGCACTGAAGGTATGTCATTCTTTCTATCTCTTGTTTAGTATTTTGGGTAAAAAGTTGCTAGCATTTTTACTAAAGCACTAAGTGATGGACATCCTGAGGTAAATAAATTGGATCTTGGCATGATTATATTTACTTGAGTGCATGGTGTATTTCTTTTTCCCCAATGATTGGCTAGGAGGTGTCATTCTTCGATCTCTATCAATGCATAAATATTTAAAAAAAAAGGCGTCTAACTCAATTCTTGTGTTGTAACATGCATGCTCTCATGTCATGAGTTCATTATTTTTCTCGTTGAGATCTAATGATATTGCCCTATTTTCTTTGATTGATTCGCAGTTTTTAAAGCATGAAATAGAGGATAAATTTGTTTTAAACTGTTCTAGATCTGTACCTCCAAAATATGGCTTGTGCATATAGTTGTTCATCACCATTTCTCATAACCAGCCCATATCCACTTTTGTTAAAAGTTATCATCACTTAAAAAAATGAGCATTTTCTTTCATACCTCCGGGCTCCCTCGAATTTGGCCTAGCAGAACTTCCAAAGACAAAGTTGCAAATTTGAAAATAATAGGAGACAATCTCATTTGAATAAATGTGAAGGAGCCTAAGGTTGAGAGGAAACAAAAAAAAGAAAAACAAAAAAAAATGAGTATTTTGATGAGTGTGATAATTTTATTATGTGGTGGAGATGTTTGATGAAAAATTTGTTTGAGATAAATGTCTCAGATCTATTGTCAAGATCATGAGCTGCAAAGAAAATGGAACATGTGATAGACCTGGTTCTACTATTGATCCAATAGCCATCTCTAATGTGAATATTCGAATTAATATTTTAGAGAATTGGTCAGCTATTCTTATGGAGGAGAATGAAACTTTGATATCCTATGTTTTCAGAATTGAGTAAGAGGTGAAAGTAAGAGGGAAACATAAGTCAAGCACCACTAGAAACTCTTAACTCTTTTCTTAACCTCACACTCATATCAGCCCAGTCTTGAACCTGTTCAATGCCTTGTTCCTTAATCTTACGTTCTTGTTTTAAATCCTATGAACAAGGTTATGCATTAAGCATTTTATTTTGGGCTTGAAAGCTTAACTGGTACAGATTTGGTTTTGTCTTTTGTGGATTGTTTTGATGAATTGTGATTTCAAGCAGGATGACCAATATCATTTAGTATCAATACTTGAGAAATTTATGCTTATGCTTACATGAGTTGCTACCCCAGTGGAGATGGGTGTGACATACGTGATTATCCATATTTTTTGTATTGTTGGCTTTTGACAGTAGTTGATGCTTTTCGATGATGCCAAAAGGGGGAAGAGTAATATGTGTTTGTGCTTAGGTTATGTATATCACTGACAAATATACCACTTTAGTTTTTGTCTCATTGTCCCTTACTTGTATGTGCTTTTGGTAATAAATGAGTTTGGCAAAAAGGGAAAAAAATATTGTGTCATGTTTAGATAAATAATATGTGCTTGTGCTTAGGTTATGTATATCACTGATAAATATTTCACTTTAGTTTTGTCTCATTGTCCCTTACTTGTATGTGCTTTTGGTAATAAATGAGTTTGGCAAAAAAGGGAAAAAATATTGTGTCATGTTTAGATAAATAAATTCCTTGTTTTAGGTCCTTAACTGACTTAAGTAAGATTGTTGTTATTATCAAAGTGAAACAAGCACATTTTGTTTGTCATCATCAAAAAGGGAGAATTTGTTGAGTATATGATGTTTTGATGATAATAAATAAAATGTACTTGTTACATTGAATTAATTAAGACCTTATTTGTGGGACTAGTTTTTCTTGAATTATTGGTAAGTTGGTGAATATTATTTAATACTCCCTCCGTTTCAAAAAGGATGAACCTATTTCCTTTTTAGTCTGTTTAAAAAAGAATGACCTCTTTCTAAATTTGGAAAGAAATTTTCACTTTTACTCATCCCTAGATGATTTGTAGCCACACAAATATCTATAACTTATTTTAGACCACAAATTTCAAAAGTCTTCTCTTCTTTATTAAACTCCGTGTAAAGTCAAATAGGTTCATCTAAAGTGGAACGGAGGGAGTAGCTAATTTTTGTGAAATTATTGTATGGCTGACTTATGGATTAAGCTAAGTATTCTTGATAAGATTCTTTAGCTATTTGATTATCCACATGATTTGAGGAATGAAGTAGAGTTGGAGTAGAACTCTATAAAATTCAATATGATAAGGAAAATTAGAATTAAAGCTATATAGTTATCCCTAATATACTTGGACTTTATTTTACTTGTCAGGTCTTTATCTATAAAAGAAGTCCACGTACATATTGAGAAGGCGTCCAAACACTTCAGCACAAAAGAGAAATTGAGCGTACAAGAGAGAAAGTTCTGAAGCAGTTGGAACAGGCGTTGGAACAGCCTGTACAAGTGTTTCCTCAAGTCATTTAAAATAGTTTGAGTCCAGTTCTTAGTTCATGTATTAGGCACTAAAGTTTAATCTCGTTCAGCTTATAAGAAGCACTTTTTGAGATTGTAATCGAGAGTTAAAATCCCATTGGGTAAAAAACTTAGAGTTAAGTTCTTTGTGTTCCAAAGTAGGGTAGTTTGGAAGGGTAGCAATAATCTAGGATTATTGTGTAAGGGCTTAGATTTAGGTCCTTGGAGTTATCTTTATAATCCGATTTTGGCTCGTGAGTTTAGTGGATTGTTTGAAGTTCCCACAGGGGTGTGGGTTGTGGTTTTTTACATCTTTGAGTCAGGGTGTTTTCCACGTTAAAATCGCTTGTGCCTAATCTATTTTTTCTCTTTAATTGCTTTGTTAAACTGCAGTTGGATCACCCGTAGGAACTGTTTCAAGTAAGCAGTTCCAACAAGTCAAGAAACTTAGTTTAAAGTTTAAAAAGAGGCAAAATCGTTAACAACCCAATTCACCACTCCTCTTGTGTCGAGTGTACTCTAAACTAACAACTGCCCTGCGCACCATGCCTTAGCCAAGTTCCAAGCGCTGCCCTTGTCATGCGGGTTAATTTCACCGGTGGTCACTGAACTATTGTTTCATTATCACAAAGTCACTTTTGTTTCATTTGTTACCCAAAAATCACTTAACTTTGCTCCGGTCTACAACAAAGTCACTCAAGCCGGACTTTGTTTAAAACATGCCAGAAAAATGATGTGGCATCATTAATTAAAAATAATTTTCTTAACTAATTTTTCATCTATTAATCTAATTTTTCTTAACTCATTATTCTTATTCTACACAACCCAAACACATTTCACTATGTATCGTCGTGCATAAACATTTCATACCGATGCCATTTCTCTTTGCTTCTGTTCCGTTATTGAATTAATTAGTTAATCAAATTGAGTAATGTTAGGAAAATTGGTTATGCAAAAAGGGGATATGAGGAACGGGGAATGAATAATGAACGAGCTTAAATTGATTTTGTTCAGTTTTTCATTTATGAAATCAAACTAGTTATGTCGATTTTTTTAAATTTTAAAACCAAAATAACAGCACGTTTGGACTGTTGTTATGTATATGGTTTCATAATGTATCTATTGTATTGTACTTTATGTTTTGTTGAGTTCAACTTTTTGATTGATTATATTGTTTGCAGTCGTTTCATGATATAACATACTAGTAAATGAAGAATAAATTTACAATATTGCAAAGAAAATAATAAGATACGGGATAGAATACTATAAAAAAGTTAAGATAAATGGTAATATATTAAGGTGAAGAAGAGAGAAAAAAGACACGGTAACGATGCGATCACACCAAATCGGTCGTTACATAAAGTGGGCTCTTCATCGTTATGTAACGATGACCAACGATATGATACAATAAAATTTTAAAGTAACAATTAATACAAATATTATTTTATAGTAATAGTACAATAACAGTACGATACAGTACAACTGATAACAACCATCCAAACAAGCTAATACCAAAAAAAGTCGAATTTTTGTTTTTGGTTTTTCTCCATTTTTTTTTCTTTCGATTTTTCTGGGTTATTCGATTTTTGCTTGGTACCCCAGCGATTATATGGTAGATAATATTTATTAAATTTCAAAATTTTCACAGATAAAATAGTTATTTATGTATCTTCATATAAGATATGATACTCTAATTTATAGGTATGTCCTTTTTTGCTTACTGCATTCAAAAATAATTGACACACAAATATAAAGCCTTAAAAAATGACGTGTCTGACACTCTAATTCGATATAAAACAGAAGCAAAGAGAAATGGCATCGGTATGAAATGTTCATGCATGACGATGACGTAGTAAAATGTGTTTGGATTGAGTAGAATAAGAATAATGGGTTAAGGAATTAGATTATTAGATGAAAAACTAATTGAGAAAATTATTTTTAATTAATTGATGCCACATCTTTTTTTCGGTAAGTTTTAAACAAAATCTGGCTTGAGTGACTTTGTTGTAGGCTGGAGCAAAGTTGAGAGACTTTTAGATAACAAATGAAACAAAAGTGACTTTGTAGTAATGAAACAATAGTTCAGTGACCACCGGTGAAATTAACCCCTTGTCATGCCAATACCTTGCACAACCTCGACACATGTCACACGCTAGTATGCCTATATCAAAGCTGCTCGGTGCTATGGCGCCTTCACTTTCCCACACTTTGTTATGTCTTTGTCAATCATTTCAATCCGACTAACAATGCCACCCTCATTGCTATGCATGCTACTTTCACCCAACACTTAGACTAGTGACAATGCAATCATGTCAAATCCTTACTTCCGTGTCATGTCAAGCTTCAAAGAATCAGCCCCTAACAGGAACCGTCCCAAAAAGCTTTTGTCCCTGGAATTAGTGCAATGAACGTGCATATTGCTGCTTACACAGCAAAGTGTTCCAACAATGATGATAGTGCTATAGGACGAAAGCGTGAAATCATATGCCGACTGTGGACAGACAATGTTATACTTGGTTTGTTGGGTTTAATGGAAGAATGTGAATGGAAAATGGGTGAAAGGTGAAAAGGTTCCTTTTTTGTAGGGAAATGCACTTTCTCCCACATTGGTAGAGGAAAAGGATTTCGTTGGGTTTAAATAGAAGATTTACTTCTCTTAGCTCTTAAAAGGGTTGAGAAGAAGGGAAGCCTCGCGCCGTCGTCGTTGCTTGCTCGTCTCGCCTTCGGCTTCGGCTTTGGATTCGGATTCGGTCAATTGATATGATTGATTGACTTAACTATTTTAGTGAGTTCAGTACCGGGCAGCTGAAGTGACATCAGCAGATTAATTCCTCCACGTTTTCCCTCCACGTCTTCTCATTAATGCCAGTCATTAGTGGTAGATTAATTCCTCCACATTAAAGTCAGTCATTAGTGGTAGATTAATTCCTCCACATTAAAGTCAGTCATTAGTGGTGGATTAATTCCCCCACGTTTTCTCATTAAATGCAGTTGTGTCTCTTCGTCTGCCCTTGGGTGGCTATATAAACTGGTCATTCGTTAGTCCTTGAAAAAATAGACTCAAGCTCTGACAGATAGACACAACCTCGGGCAGAGGATAGAAAACCTCGGGCAAAAGGATAGAAACACTCGGGCAGAGAAAAACACTGACAGAAAACATATCTTACTGCATCCTCTCTCTTTCTGCATATTCAGTGAGTCGTGTGATTTGCTCCGTTCCTTTGTGTTCGCAGTGTTCTACCGTTTGAAGTGCCGCTACGGTAGAACTATTATCCCGTTCCATCCTGGGAGAAATTAAGCCGTGAACCTTGGGCATCGTGAGGGGGTTAGATTTCTTAAGGAAACACAAGTAACTTGTGGGCTCGGGATCGTTCTATTACTAACAGATTATATACTGCCTGTTTTGTATCTTCTAATTTATTTGAACGCAGGAAAAACAAGCTTAAGAAATCTATTGTTATTTATTTTCTGCGCTTAAATAAATATTGTTTAAGGAGACTGGTTAATGAGACTAAAACCTTTGTGGTTTTCTGCTCCTATACTGTATATTAATCTGGTCGTGGAGACTAAAACCTTCGTGGTTTTTCTACTCCTAATTACTGTTAAATAATCTGTTTGTGGAGACTAAAAGCCTTTGTGATTTTTCTACTCCAATTGTTTAAACAGTTTATTGATATTGTTTCTGCTTGTGTCATTCTGACAGAGATGACAAACGGAGTGGGTCCAACTGTCCCTGTTGTGAGGACTAATGCTACCACAGTTTCTGGTGCTGCTGGGCCTAGCCGTGCTGCTGCAACAGTTATGCCACCTGCAGAAAAGCCGGGGAAGTTTTCTGGTGTGGACTTTAAAAGGTGGCAGCAAAAGATGTTCTTTTATCTGACGACCTTAAGCCTGCAAAGGTTTATTAAGGAGGATGCTCCAGTCCTGACTGATGAAACACCTGAAAACGAACGCTTCCTTGTGATTGCGGCTTGGACGCATTCTGACTTCCTATGCAAGAATTATATGCTAAGTGGCTTGGAAGATGACATGTACAACGTTTATAGTAACGTTGAAACGTCTAAGAAACTGTGGAATGCTCTAGAAAAGAAATATAAGACTGAAGACGCTGGACTGAAGAAATTTATGGCTACCAAATTTCTGGATTATAAAATGGTGGATAACAAATCTGTTGTGTCCCAAGTCCAAGAACTTCAAGTCATTATCCATGATCTCCTTGCTGAAGGTTTGATCCTGATTAATACTTATGTTGAAAGTATTAATTATATTGTTGCTAACAAACTTTTCTTTGAAGGTTTGGTGATCAACGAGGCGTTTCAAGTTGCAGCCATGATTGAAAAGTTACCTCCATTGTGGAAGGACTTTAAAAATTACTTGAAACATAAGCGCAAAGAGATGACCCTTGAAGATTTGATTGTTCGCTTAAGGATTGAAGAGGACAACAAATCAGCTGAAAAGAAGGCTCGTGGAAATGCTACAATAGCGGGAGCAAATATTGTTGAGCATAATCTAAATAAGAGGAAGAAGCCTTCTGGAGGGAAGACCAACCCTAGCAAGAAAAAGTTCAAGGGAAATTGCTACAACTGTGGCAAGAGTGGACATAAGTCCGCAGACTTTCGTACTGCAAAGAAGGACAGGACAAAGGAAAAAGGTCAAGCAAACATGGTTGAACAAAATAAATTGGCCCAAGGAGTGCAAGACATTGATCTATGCGCTATGATTTATGAATGCAACTTAGTTGGAAATCGTAAAGAACGCTGGATTGATTCAGGAGCCACCCGCCATGTTTGTGCTGTGAAGGAAGCCTTTGCTTCATATGCTCCTGCTGGACCTGATGAGGCGCTCTCTATGAGCAATTCTGCAACGGCCAAATTTGAAGGATATGGAAAGATATTCCTCAAAATGACGTCTGACAAGGTTGTGACTCTGAACAATGTTCTTCATGTTCCTGAAATAAGGAAGAACTTGGTGTCAACTGCACTTCTCGTTAAAAACGGGTTTAAGTGTGTGTTTGTCTCTGACAAAGTTGTAATAACTAAGAATGAGCTGTATGTAGGATGAGGTTACCTGACTGAGGGCCTTTTCAAACTCAATGTAATGGTCGTTGACACTATGAATAAAACTGCAGCTTCTTCTTATTTACTTGAGTCAAATAATTTGTGGCATTCTCGTTTGGGACATGTCAATTATAAAACCTTGCGGAAAATGATCAATTTAGAAGTATTGCCTAAATTTGATTGCGAAAAGTCAAAATGTCAAATATGTGTTGAGTCTAAATATAAGAAACACCCTTACAAGTCAATTGAAAGGGATTCTGAACCATTAGACTTAATTCATACGGACATTTGTGACATGAATTCAATACCATCTCGCGGTGAAAAGAAGTACTCCCTCTGTCCCAATTTATGTGTCACACTTTCCTTTTTGGTCTGTCCAAAAAAAGAATGTCATATTTCCTTATTTGTCAACTATTTAATGCACTATCTCTATTTTACCCCTATTGGGCCCTACTTACTTTAAAAGCCACAAACAACTTTTTGATTACTACAATCTTCTCTCTCTTACTTTTTCAAGGGTAAATTTGAACATTTACAAAGTCAACTTCTATTTCTTAAACTTCGTGCCAAGTCAAACACCGCCACATAAATTGGGACGGAGGTAGTATTTCATAACTTTTATTGACGATAGCACTCGTTACTGCTATGTTTATTTACTTAGTAGTAAAAACGAGGTAATTGACGCATTCAAGCAATACAAAAATGAAGTTGAAACACAACTTAACAAAAAGATCAAAATGATAAGAAGTGATAGGGGTGGAGAATATGAATCTCCTTTTGAACAAATATATTTGGAATATGGCATTATTCATCAAACAACTGCCCCTTACACGCCTCAATCCAATGGAATTGCGGAAAGGAAAAATCGGACCTTAAAGGAGATGATGAATGCCTTGTTGATAAGTTTGGGTCTACCCCAGAACTTGTGGGGGGAAGCTATATTCACGGCTAATCAAATACTCAATCGAGTTCCCCATAGCAAAACACTTTCCATTCCTTATGAGAAGTGGAAAGGAAGGAAGCCCAACTTGAATTACTTCAAAGTGTGGGGGTGTTTGGAAAAAGTGCAAGTCCCAAAACCCAAAAGAGTTAAGATTGGACCGAAAACAGTTGATTGTGTTTTCATTGGGTATGCTATAAACAGTAAAGCATATCGGTTTCTGGTTCATAAATCAGAAAATCCCGACGTTCATGTGAATATGGTGATGGAATCAGATAGTGCTGAATTCTTTGAAACTATATATCCATATAAGAAGGAATGTGAGTCAGTTGGTGAAAGATCCAAACGACCTCGGGAAGGAACCAAAGAAAATTCACCAAATGAGGAAGAACCAAGATGGAGCAAGCGTCAAAGAACTTCTACTTCATTTGGAGATGACTTTGTCACTTTTCTTTTGGAAAATGAGCCTCGGACGTTTAAAGAAGCTATGTCTTCTTCAGACTCTCCTTTTTGGAAAGAGGCAGTCAATAGTGAAATAGAATCTATTTTGAGCAACCATACTTGAGAGTTGGTTGATCTTCCTCCTGGAAACAAACCATTAGGTTCTAAGTGGATTTTCAAAAGGAAAATCAAAGCTGATGGCACTATTGACAAGTACCAGGCAAGGCTTGTTGTTAAAGGATATAGACAACAAGAAGGTCTTGACTACTTTGACACATACTCGCCGGTAACCAGAATAACATCCATACGTATGTTAATAGAGTTAGCCGCTGTGTATGGTCTTGAAATCCATCAAATGGACGTTAAGACAGCATTCTTAAACGGGGATTTGGAGGAAGAAATTTACATGGAACAACCTGAAGGGTTTGTGGTTCCGGGTAAAGAAAAGATGGTGTGTAAATTTGTTAAGTCGCTTTATGGACTAAAATAAGCACCTAAACAGTGGCATGCGAAATTTGATCATACAATGTTGTCAAATGGCTTTAAAATTAACGAGTGTGACAAATGTGTTTACATTAAGAACACTCTTAATTATGTAGTCATTGTTTGCTTATATGTGGACGACATGTTGATAATGAGTAATGACATTGCCAATATAAATGCTACAAAGCGCATGCTGACTAGCAAATTTGATATGAAAGACTTAGGAGTTGCTGACTTAATGCTGGGTGTTAAGATCCATAGGACTCCTCAAGGTCTGGCTTTGTCTCAATCTCACTACATCAATAGTGTGCTTGAAAAATTTAAATATTTGGAGTTTAAAGTTTCAAAGACTCCTATTGATGTAAACCTTGCTCTTAAAAAGAACAAAGGTCAAAGCACGTTGCAACGGGATTATGCACGTGTTTTGGGAAGTTTGATGTACATCATGAATTGTACTCGTCCAGATATAGCTTGTGCTATAAGTAAACTAAGTCGATACACGAGTAATCCCAATCAAACTCATTGGATGGCAATGAAACGTGTTTTGGGATATTTAAAATACACCCAAAACTTTGCATTGCATTATAACAAGTATCCTGCAGTCATTGAAGGATATTGTGATGCCAATTGGATCACCGGCACAACTGATTCTAAGTCCACAAGTGTATATATTTTCGCACTTGGTGGAGGAGCGGTGTCTTGGAAATCGTCCAAGCAAACGTGTATTGCCCGCTCTACAATGGAAGCTGAATTTATAGCTTTAGATAAAGCCGGTGAAGAAGCTGAGTGGCTTCGGAACTTTTTGGAAGACATTCCGTTCTGGCCTAAACCGTTGACACCAATTTGTATACATTGTGATAGTCAATCACCTATAGGAAGAGCTAGGAATGTCATGTATAACGGTAAGAATCGTCACATACGATGAAGGCATAAAACCGTTAGGGACCTACTCTCTAGAGGAATTATCACCATTGATTACGTGAAATCAAGGGATAATGTATCGGATCCGCTTACAAAAGGCCTAACTAGAGAGGCGGTTGAGTGTTCATCGAAGGGAATGGGACTATGGCCAAGGACAAGTCATCACGGCGGTAACTCTACCTAGGAGACTGGAGATCCCAAGAACTAGGTTCAAGGAGAATACAAAGTTGTGTATGACGGTCCAACATTGTCAATTAAATGTTTGGTCCATTCTCGTGATGAGACAATGTTCAAGTACCAAGGATAAAATGCTAGAGGCATTTTTTAATGATTATCTAAGTTTGATATTGTAATTATCAAACAGTGAATATCTATAGGGTTACACGTTTAGAAATCACCTATGTAAGTGTGAAGTGGAAGCCGCTTCAAGGAGAATTCGGTATAGCTAGTTCTCTAAACACTTATGAAACCAGGCGGTGTTCATGGCTGAAACGAACACAACAGTGAGAACCAAAGACGGTTAAGGGTTAGTTGTGTGACTTACGTTGTCTAGGTATACACCAAAGCTCAACGGTTCAAAGATATCAAATCTACCGATTGATCGAGTATATCCGATGTATGTTCACTACGGAAAGTTCAAAGGGAAACCTACTTATCCCGATGCAACTAATTCTTTCTTGCAAATCACACAAGTCTGTCATGCATATGTCCAATACAGCCATTCCCCATTCATGTGGGGGATTGTTGGGTTTAATGGAAGAATGTGAATGGGAAATGGGTGAAAGGTGAAAAGGTTCCTTTTTGTAGGGAAATGCACTTTCTCCCACATTGGTAGAGGAAAAGGATTTTGTTGGGTTTAAATAGAGATTTACTTCTCTTAGCTCTTAAAAGGGTTGAGAAGAAGGGAAGCCTCCCGCTGTCGTCGTCGCTCGCTCGTCTCGGCTTCGGATTCGGATTCGGTCAATTGATATGATTGATTGACTTAACTTTTTGTACCAACAAAACTAAAAATATTAATAAATAATTATTAATATTTAATCCGTTTTTGTAACGGGCAGCTGAAGTGAGTTCAGTAACGGGCAGCTGAAGTGAGTTCAGTACCGGGCAGCTGAAGTGACATCAGCAGATTAATTCCTCCACGTTTTCCCTCCACGTCTTCTCATTAATGTCAGTCATTAGTGGTAATTCCTCCACATTAAAGTCAGTAATTAGTGGTAGATTAATTCCTCCACATTAAAGTCAGTCATTAGTGGTGGATTAATTCTCCACGTTTTCTCATTAAATGCAGCTGTGTCTCTTCGTCTGCCCTTGGGTGGCTATATAAACTGGTCATTCGTCAGTCCTTGAAAAAATAGACTCAAGCTTTGACAGATAGACACAACCACGGACAGTGGATAGAAAACCTCGGGCAGAGAAAAATACTGACAAAAAACATATCTTACTGCATCCCCTCTCTTTCTGCATATTCAGTGAGTCGTGTGATTTGCTCCGTTCCTTTGTGTTCGCAGTGTTCTACCGTTTGAAGTGCGGCTACGGTAGAACTGTTATCCCGTTCCATCCTGGGAGAAATTAACCCGTGAACGTTGGGCATCGTGAGGGGGTTAGATTTCTTAAGGAGACACAAGTAACTTGTGGGCTCGGGATCGTTCTATTACTAACAGATTATATACTGCCTGTTTTTGTATCTTCTAATTTATTTGAACGCAGGAACAACATGGTTTTCTAGAGATCTTATCAACTAATACATTTTCTAACGTGTAATAAAAGTTGTGAATGTTTTCCAACATTCCCACATCTTCTGCTGATTTGGGGAGATAATTGGTCCCATCTAGTCAGTGATTTAATGGGTAAATTTTATGGCTAATAGGTATTAGAGAAAGTGTCAGCAACCTGATTAAACTGGGCATAAGGTAAAAGGAGCATATGTAATGAAAATTCTAACCTATGGAACCAATTTTGATCACTAGCCATTTTTGTACGCGCTCATTGGGACTATCCACCGTTTCAAAATTTATTGAAGAATAGCCAAAAATTCGCGCACACACTTAAGCTCCATTAGCATTGGAAAAACACCCCAGACTAGTCCCATAAAAAATACTGGGGCTTGTTCAAAGCCCAAGTATGTTGCTATAGGGCTGAAGCTTTATACAAAGTCCCATAACAAAATAATGGGACCTTGAACAATTCAAGGTCCCATTATTTTTTTATGTGAATTTATCCCATAACAAAATAATGGGATTTATCCCATAACAAAGATCCCATCAAAGGGATAAATCCCATTATTTTGTTATGAGACTTTATATATAAAGCTTTAGTCCCATATCAAAATGTTTGGGCTTTGAACAAGTTTTGTTCACAGCCCCAGCATTTTGTTATGTGACTGAAGCTTTATACAAAGTCCCATAACAAAATGTTGGGGCCTTAAACAAAACTTGTTCAAAGCCCCAGTATTTTATACTAGGGTTAGTTTACTGAAGCTTCCCAATATTTATACTGGGATTTGTCCGGAGGTGGCTATTTCTCAGCGAATTTATTTTTGACGGCTACAAATCCATTAGCGCGCGCCAAATAGGCTCCTACACGAAATTTTTACATAAAATACCGATCGCCAGAAATTGGTACGCTTACAATTCTCCTTCCATAATTAGTTTGAATGGTAGTATTGACGAGATAATATAAAAAATTATATTTTAGAAGAAAGGCTGAAGATCGTGATGGATAAATTGGTGGACAAACAACAAATGACTTTCTTAAAAGGAACACAGTCTATGGATGTAGCCCTTGTAGCACTATGACTGGGCATCGAGTGAGCGAGCCGAGTCCGAGCCGAGCCTAACCGAGCTTATTATGCTACCGAGCCAAGCCGAACTGAGCTTTATATCATATAGAGTCGAGCCCGAGTCGAGCTCAACTGAGCTTTGTTAGAGTTTGACCGAGCTCGAGCCGAGCTTGAGCCGACTTTATTATTTTGTGTACCCATTCTTAGTAATATAGAAAATAATATTTTTAAATTTTTTCTTTCGATCATAATCATAAATAAGGATAGAAGTACTAGTTTATCAATTGTTAATTATTGTATTAAAATATTAAATATAATGTAAAATTCTAACTTTTTAGTAATCAAGCTAACCGAGTTGATCCAAGCTTTGACTGAGCTTATCCGAGCCGAGACAAACTTTAAACGAGCCAGAGCCGAGCCTCTTTTTAAAATTAGCAGAGCTGAACCGAGCTAAAAGGCATTCAAGCCGAGCCGAGCTCCGAGCCGGCTCAGCTCTTTGCCCAGGAGAAAGGTTGAGATTTTATGCGAGCTGGAGAAAGGAGGGCGTACGACAATGTAAAGGGGGGATATGGGATTTGGTTGGAAATTGTTAAAGTAAATTCATATATTATGCAAAAATTGACTAGATTTTAATAGCTCTAATAATGGCTACTTGGTTTGAAAGCTATGCAATAGTTATGTCAGAAGGTTTCACTTGCAACACTGCAATTTCTAGGAAAATGTTGTCAAATTTTGTTCAACAACTTTACACATTTTAAAGTTGTGATAAATTTTCAGATGTAATCGCCTATTTTTTTTTACCCGCGATTTTAATATTTCAACAACTTTAGGGTCTTAGTAGTTATCATAAGTCTAACATTATGTAAATTTAGTAGTTTTTAAAAGAAAGCCACAAAAATAGTCACACTTTGCGCTTATAGGACACTTTAGAAATAAATCACTTAAGATAACATCCTTGCAACATTGTTTTACTGGCCGGTTTGCAGAAATATGACACCATAAGCAATTGTTTGCCTATTTGCCCACGCTAACAGTGGTTTTATAAAAATATCCCCCATTAAGTTTAATAAAAAAATATGGACAGAAACGCCCCTGCCAAACTTTTGGGTCGGGGCCTTCGCTGCTTTTGAACACTTATCCCTTCAAGTGTTGGCAAATAACTTGCCAGCACTTGGTCGTGAGTCTTGGCAAAAAGCCAAGACTTGCCTTTCACCCCTTTCTATTTGCCAACATTTGTCCTTCAAGTGTTAGCAAAAGGCAACACTTGCCGCACTTAGTCGTAAGTCTTGGAAAAAGGCCAAGACTTGCCCCTTCCAGTCTCTTCCTGCATTCTCGCCATATAACTTGAAGTATTGACAAAACAACACTTGCCCTTGAAGTTTTGGCCCCGTGGCAAACTTACAAATTTTTGTTTTGAAATTTTGGCTCCTGGCTAAATAAAGACATTTTACTAAAATATTGTTTAGCACAGGTAATTTTGCAAAACTACTTCTTATGGAGGGGTAAGTGCACGAAAAGTTTCTTTTGCCACAGGTCTTTGGGCACAGGCCACTAATACCCAAATATTTAGTTTGTGGCCACTTTCACTTAAAAGATAGAACTTCAGTCCAGGGCCCGGATTGAAGTTCAGTTCTTAAAGATAGAACTTCAGTCCAGGGCCATATAGATTGAAGTTCACTCCTTAAAGATAGAACTTCAGTCCAGGGCCATATTGACTGAAGTTCAGTCCTTAAAGATAGAACTTAAGTCCAGGGCCATATTGACTGAAGTTCAGTCTTTAAAGATAGAACTTCAGTCAATGATCAGAACCTCAGTCAATGCTTATTTAGTAAAAGCCCAAAAGTGGCCTCTAGTGTAAGACCAAAAAAAATGGTGGGCTCAAACTAAATACCGGTATTAAAAATGGCCGTTGGGCAAAATTTTCACTCTTATGAGGACGCTCAGTGAAATTTTTTTGTTTTACTTGTACCAGCACGTAAACATTTGCACCAACAGGCATATTTTCATTTCACTTTCTTATATTACAACAATTGAACTCACACAATTCTCACATCACACACTCACAGACCACACCAACGTACAATATAAACATACACTGATCCACGATGAAGGGAGTGGACAGTTATGGATTAGAGCGAGGGACAATTAGGAAAACCTCCATTTCTGGAAATTTGTTTTTCAGTCGGTATAGGCGTAGGCTTGTATTTTCATTCCGACGACTGTCTGATTTCCCAATCATATCGTCAAAATTAATTCTCTCAAAAATTGCAATAGCAGCTTGTGAGTTTCTTAACCCACATGTCGTTTCTGTTTCGACATCAATATTTATTCTTATGTGTTGGAGTACTTATCTGAATGAATGATCCATTGGTTTAATTTGTTAAACATGATTTTTCGTAATGCGCACGAAAAACTGAGACAGACTTTTAGCTGGGACGTTTGTGCAAAATTGCATGCTTGTTTGTGTGCGAGTTTTAACTGAGTGTTTAAACAGCCGATAAGATCAAAATGACCAGTTGTGCTTCGCACGGATCACGAAAGTGCCTTATACCTGCTCCACGATTAACAACACCTTTATACCAGTCTGTTGGAGTCAAAAGTTTTTCAAAATTGGTTTTCAATTAAAAAAATGCAAAATTTTCATAAATCGTAAGTAACCCAGCACATTCAGTTGACAATTTTTATGTTGGATAGCGACTTCAAATCATCTCTCCAAATCATTTCCAAAACCCTTTTTGAGTCTCTATTTTGAAAGAGGGCGCAACATCAGCTAATTTGCAAATACTGGTTATATTTCAATTTAATAGTCCTAAAAGTGACTACTTGCTTGGTAAGCTGCACAACAACTAGGCACTAGCTATACTGGGGAAAGTACATGAAAGACCACTTTTGCCCCTGGTTTTTGGGCACAGACCACTAATACCAAAATATTTAGTTTGTGGCCACTTTTGTTTAAAGAGATAGAACTTCAGTTCAGAGGCCGGATTGAAGTTCAGTCCTTAAAGATTGAACTTCAGTCCAGGGCCATATGGACTGAAGTTCAGTTAAGATGGAACTTCAGTCTATGGCACCATGGACTGAAGTTCAGTCCATGGCCATATGGACTGGAGTTCAGTCCTTAGAGATGGAACTTCAGTCCAGGGGCCGTATGGACTGAAGTTCAGCCAATTATCAGAACTTAAGTCAATATTTATTTAGTAAAGGCCCAAAAATGGCCTTTAGTGTACGACCAATAAAAATAATGGCTTCAAACTAAATATCAGTGTTAAAAGTGGCTGCTTGACAAAATTTTTACAGCTATACTATCAATTAAAACCCCTAAAACAAAAAGTGGCAACATTCTTGACAAGCTTTCCAAAAACTGACATATTTTTCTTCAAGTAAACCTGAGCAAGGGCAGAGTCAAATCCAAAGCAGGCCCCCTTTCCCGCTTTTATAATACTCCTTCCGTTTCAATTTATGTGGCACCATTTCTTTTTTTGTTTGTTCCAAAATAAGTGGCACCTTTCCTTATTTGACAACTATTTAATACATCATCTCTATTTTAACCTTGTTGGGCCCTACATACTTTTAAACCTACCAACAAATTTTTTATTACTCAAATCTTTTCTCTCTTATTTTTTAAAGAGTAAAATTGATACTTAACAAGGTCAACTTTATTTTCTTAAACTCCGTTTCCGGTCAAATGGTGCCACATAAATTGAGACGGAGGGAGTAATAGTAAATTAATTTTTTACTTATATACAACTAATCATGGTCTCTAATTCTTCTCTGTCTCTCGTGACCCACATCATATCGGTTGCTAGAAGTGAGAAGTGAGAAAACTTGTAGAGAATTCATACAGTTTGCTCAAGTAATGGTGTGCTTCTTACTAAATGCAATTTGGGTTAAATCTTATATTGTTTGTACCTTTGCTAAACGACTTGGGAAAAAAAAAAAAACCGGTCTCATGAAAATGCTACACCTGAGAACTGCATCTTTCATTTAATAGTATTACTTCGAGACTGGAATGAGGTTTACTCATCCCATTGTATGGTAGCATGATAATTACTTATTAGAAATACGTGTATTCGCAAATATAATTTGAAATAAAATGCACAAAAGAAAATAATAAAAGAAGAAGAAAGGTAGAGGACGACGACGCAAGGGTTCCCAACTTCTTATTTAATTTTAAGAGCTAGTAGTAAGTTCTTCTATCAAGACTGCGATGGTTTGGTAATGTGAATATAAGGAACGCAGATGCTCCAGTGAGGAGGTGCGAGAGGCTGACAGTGATGGGACTTCGGAGAGGTAGACCAAAAAAGAATTGGGGCGAGGTGATTCGACAGGACAGGACATGGCTCACCTCCAGATCACCGAGAACATGACCCTTGACAGAAAAATGTGGAGATCGAGGATTAGGCTAGAAGGTTAGGTAGAAGGCGGTTGATTGTTGGCATTTTAGCTTTATTATTCTTATACATTGTAGTTTTATTCATATTCGGGTAAATGCTCTGGTTGTTGTAGTTGTTATGTGTTTATTTTCGTTTTTATGTGTACATTTGTACTATCATATGTTGTGATTGTAGTGAGTACTTCTATATTTATACCCAACAAAATTCATTCCCTCTTTCTATATTGGATAAAGTTTCTTTGTAAAACGAATACTTTTATTTCCCCTCATTTTTCTATTCACACCGCTATATCCAAACCAAGCAAACTCTCAAGTAATGATGAGAGATGATAATTAAATTTCTAGTCCATACAAATTTTGTATCTTCATACACAGTGAATAAAAAAGTATGTGTTCCATTTGTTGAAAAGCGATCATAAAACCTGACAAGGATTGTGCTAAAATTTCTAGTTTTGATGTACATGAAATTTTATGCTATTAAAGTCTAAATGATATGAAATAGATACACAAGTAAAATACAACAATTAAGGAAGAGATACCGATCAGCCTTCTTTAATTTGACTCAACTTCCTCCTCCTAGTGCATCTTTATAGTTTTGAGAGCCCATCTTTATAGTGCTGGATGAGATTGCAATTATTTTGGAGATTTAATCTGAGTACTGCTTATTTCTTAAGTACATGATAATTGAGTCCATTACCCAAATGATCACTCAACTATTGAAAATAAATTAACAAAGTCACTCTTTTTTATATTATTTCTAAATGGTCACTCAACTTTGCGTAATTGGCTCAAATAGTCATTCTTGCTGGAAAACTTGTTATCTCCGGTGAAATATATTGACGTGATATTTTGAAACGACTTTAGGTAGTCGTCTCGGAAGTTAGGACTCCGATTGGCGTGCCGATAATTTTAAAAACTTCGTAATGTCCATTAGGACTTGTCTGTAAAATTTGAGCTAAATCGGACCTCGTTTGGTACGTATCGGAAGAAGATTTCAGTTTTTATTGTCGATAAATATTAAAAAGAGATTTTCGAGCTCGATTTTGGCGAATGAACTCCGATTCGAAATTCGAAAGTGCCATTAGGTTCGTATGATTATTTGTGACTTTTGTGAACTTTCGAAAGTGAATTTCGAGATTGTTATCCTGCATCATTCATTGATAAGGTTGGAAGCCTTTTGAAAATTTCCTCTACTACTATAATCTATTGTAGTAATTTTTTGTGAAGGGATTGCACAATTATTCTAGTTACTTTGACTTCCATCAGACTGTAATTCTCACAAATATGTTATTCTGTCATTTCCAATTCTCAATTTTCTTATGTAGGTCTATGATGTGTCAAGATAATTATCTAGAAATTGTTGATACAGTGCTGAAAATAATCTGAAACGGTGCAGAAACAGTTTGATACAGTGCTGCAGAAACAGTTGATACGATGCAGAAACAATTAGATACGGTGCTGCAGAAACCGTAAGATACGGTGCTACAGAAACAGTTGAAACGGTGCAGAAACAGTTAGAAACAGTTGAAACGGTGCAGAAACAGTTAGATACGGTGCTGCAGAAACAGTTGAAATGGTGCAGAAACAGTTAGAAACAGTTGAAACGGTGCAGAAACAGTTAGATACGGTGCTGCAAAAACAGTTGAAACGGTGCAGAAACAGTTAGATACGGTGCTGCAGAAATAGTTCAAATGATGCAGAAACAATTGAGATACGGTGGGATACAACGAGATACATCGAGGATGGGATGAAGAAAAAGTGAATTGGGGGAAATAATAGGAATAAAATTCAAATTTGGAGAAATAGTGAGAGAAAAAGTGAAATAGGGAGAAATGGGAGGAGCAAAAGTGATAGTGAGGGAAATAGGAGGAAGAATGTAAGGGTTTGGTATGTTATGGGAAAATATTGCTATGTTTTTGCTATATTTGTAATTAACTTGTGTTTTCCTCTATATAGGGTTATTTTGCTAAAATGTTGCTATGTTTGGTAATTAAGTTCTAAAACTTGTACTTTTATATAAAAAATCCTTTTAAATTTAAATAAACTTTCACTTTTACCTTTAATGAGATGATTTGTAGTCACACAAACATCTATGACTAATTTTAGACCACAAGTTTTAAAAATCTTCCCTTTTTTATTAAACTTCGTACAAAATCAAATAAGTTCATTTTTTTTAAAAATGGAGGGAGTAAATCATTGTAGTCATATCTCATCATTTTGTTAAGTCGTGCTAGGACTAGGATTGTACACTATTCGGATTAAACCGAAAAATCAAACCGAACCGAATTATTTTTTTGGTTTGGTTTGGTTTTTTCATTAATTGGTTTGGTTTGGATTGAAGATTTTAAAATTTGATTTTTTGGTTTTGGTTTCGGATTTCAATAAATAGAAACCGAAAAAATCGAATGATATATATTAAATATATACTTTTATTCTTATTTTTTAACATATACATGTTTAAGAGTGTTAGAGTTTGAATATTTCAATATTTTTGTCTTCAATACTTTATTCATGATCACACATCTTTTTATAATGGTATAACACTTGTGAAGCTCGTGTCTAAAGTTTCAATACAGTATGTACGGTACCTCCATGAACATCTATTTTTTGAATTGTAAGTTATCTTTTTAACTAGGATTATGATTTAGACTTCAAGTTTTATATTTTTACGCTTGGACATTTATTGATATGCTTTCAAGTATATTGTTGTAAAGTTTTCTCTTATATGACATAGTAAAAAAAATCAAAAAATCAAACCGAAAAGCGAAAAATCGAACCAAACCAAATTTATTTTGGTTCGGATTAAATTGTAATTTTTCAAAATCGAAAATCAAAAAACCGAAACCAAATAGATAAAACCGAACCGAAAAATCGAATAAACACCAGTTTATATTTTATTAAAAAAACCTATCTCATAGTTTGTATAAAATGACTCATACACGACGTGAAGAGATTATCCATACCATGTGAAATCATTATATTAAACAATAGCTAGTTGTTATTATTGTTGATTTTTTGAAAGTGGATCTTTGAAAAATTATGTATATTTGAAAGTTTGTAATAAGATGTAGTAGTATCTATCTATAAAAAGATATATAGTTTATTAATGTAGCGCCTTAGGATAGTCCGATATCTTGTTTATGAACTATGATTTGCTTATTTGGTAAGATTATATAAGTTTTGGGGATGTTTCGATAGTTTTTAAAAAAATTGAGGGGTTTTTATGTTTATGAAAAAAAAAATACAATTTAAGAAATTTATGAAGTTCAAATTGTATGTCCAAACAAAATTTGAACTGTCCAAATCCCAAATTTCAAATTTAAAATCATGTCCAAACAGGACTAACATATATATTCAAAATTTAGACTAAATTATTGGATTTTCCGAGCCCACATTCCATTCGGCATCCGCCCGTAATTCACATGGGGATATATGGAACCCATTTTACTGGTGTGCTCATAAGGCACTTTGTCCACTTTTAGTGAGCTCGTCAGAAACGGCCTACCAACAATTATATAGGGACCACTCTATTTTCATCCTCACTCATGCACGCGCACATTTAATATTAGTTGAAGGAAGACCGTGCCAGCACCGGCCCAACATTTCAAATAGTGGTTAGTGTTAAGTAGTTGTCATGTTAAATTGTGTCTCTTTGTAAACTAAAGAGCTCATCCCATAATCTGCTTATGAAGATCTGGTCCCCAATCGGTGATAATCGAGTGTGACATTCAATGCAATGAACATCAGTCAATGACTTCTTCATTGCCAAGCTAGATCTTTTTTTATCTTTCAAGATATTGTGGAATATAATACCATTCAACAACAGTTGAGGTAGCAAAAAAAGAACCAAGAATTTATTATAGGAGGACAATTACAATACAATCAGTTCAAATCGAAGACTGTAATCTCATATTTGCAGCTCCAATTGTGGATATGAGCTTCGGCAATAGGAAAATTTAAGTCCACAATACTCCCTAACTTCAATCTTTGCATGAGTACTTTGTTTATGGAAGGACAAACTCAATTCTCCCGAGAGCTGCTCAATAAACCAAAACAACAAAAATAGTTCCTTTTTTAATCCGATTTTACAAAACATTGCAAATTTGGACGGAAAAAAGGAAAGACTGTAATCTCGAAAGTCTACTGTGAGGTTTAATTTCCACACTGTCAAACAAAAGTAACGTAAACCAAATCAGCTGCACAATTTCCAGTCCCAAATCAGCTGCAAAGTAATCTCCAGTTTCATGATCATGGGTTGACATTACTCTATCTCTTTTTAGTACCTCATCTGAAGTTCTATCATCCCAAACTAACAACAAATCATTAACACCGTCACTTGTCTTCATTTAAGGAGCTCGCCAAGAGAAAGGTCTCTACCTGTCTTTGGCCTCTTTGGATTGTTGAATGCATCATAGGTGTCTTCCTTGAAGCTGAATTTATCCCCTCTTCTCTAAGTACTAACTCACATAAAGTTTGATCAGTCAGAGCTTGCATATTCAGGCACCGAGCAAAAGACGTTTTCTTGGTTTTCTAGGATCCATTTACAAGGATACTCCAATCACATTACTCACTTATACCATAATGATTTATTTTTTTTGGTCATGCATAAATGAAGACCAAATTTTAATACGGAAACACACCTAGCTATACTATGTAAAAGCTAAACATAAAGAGCAAAACTAAGTGTATTGGGTTAAATCCATCGTCACCAAAGTTGGTGACTAGGCATCCACGTAGGACGGCGCACAGACGACACGTGGCTATGAAGGGACACAAAGACAATGGATAAGATCGAAGATAGACAGTTACAACGGACAGATGAACGGTCACCACGGCCAGAGAAGTCGCAGCTCATCAATCAAGTCAGTTCAAAATAGAAATCTTATCCATAAGCAACGCAACTGCTCGACTAAGGAGTTACAACTGCTTGTGAACGGACACATAGTTATCTATATATTGTAATCTAAGTCACAAGCATTGAATCTAATGCTTCTCTGAACTTACACTTGTATTCAAACTATTTACTAGCATTCAATTCTTTATCTCCAGCGAATATTTATTACTACTGATAATCGAAAGATCTCTTTTATTGTTCCATTGACTGAATATCATAAAGAGTACGAGGAAGGGAATTTAATCAAGTCTAAACGGCCTGAACACGGTTCCTTTTTCGTTCGAATATTCATTTATTATATTGCATTGATTGCATCTTTATTCTTTCGCATTTATTACTGTTATTTATATTTTTTCCATTAAGAGCGTTTAATCTCGATTATTGACCGTGACTCCGCTTTATAAATTTAATTGTAAATTAACCTAACAAAACGAAATTACGGTTAAACAATTTGGCGACCACAGTGGGAGCCGGTCAATAACTTCCGTAGGTTAATCACTCGTCGTATTTTACTCTTTATTCGTTTTCTCTTCGCTCGCTGGTTCTCCCCGTTCTCTTTTTGTCAAAATGGCAGATAACAACTCGCACAACAACGCTCCTATTGAAGGGCAACAAGACCTCAACGCTGCAGAGCAGGAAAACCAAAATTTGGCCGGGGACGAGCAGCAAGATGTTCCCCTCGCAGACGACGACGTGATCCCCATTGCAGAGGACGAGAATGTGCTCCCAGCGGAACAGGAGAACGAGCACAGTCAGCAAGGTAGCAGAAATAGCCGCCATCCTGGCCGATGAAACGTCGACCAGGGGGCTGGAGGATCTAGAAGACCCAATGGCCCTGGGAATTCGAGGAACTCTCAGGACGCTATCCTTGAATGCATACGGCAACAGGCTGAGATCAACAGGCAAATACGGGAAGCTATCGACAGCCTACGAGGACAGAACCTGCCGAACACGGGAAATCCACCCATGGGACGTCCAAGGGATGCTTCACCATCTCATGCCTCGAGGCGCGCTGAAAATCAGAATGCAGGATCAGCGGTGCCAACAGAGATGAGCGAAGTCATGGAGGCCCTTACCAAGCAGTTCAAAGAAAGCCAGGAGGCCCTGCAGTGCTCTCTTCATGAGAGGATTGACCAGATCCCTGGCGCACCGCCCACTTTGAAGAAAGTTGACGTTCAACGGTACACTCAAAGGCCCTGGAAGAAAGAAGCAGCACCAAAGGCCATCCCCAAAACATTCAAAATGCCAAACATACCAAGATACCGGGGAACGACTGACCCCAATGACCACTTGATGATGTTTAGCAATTTCATAAAAGCAAGCGATCTCACCGACGAGGAGATCGAATCAGTGCAATTAAAGAAGTTCGTGGAAACCTTGGCGGATGGCGCTCTACGGTGGTATTCCATGCTGCCACCAAATTCAATAGGATCTTTTGCCGAGATGGCAGAGTTATTTGTCAAAGCACACACAGGCGCTCAGAAAACAGAAACAAGAGTTGAGGATATCTTTGAAATCAAGCAACTGCCTTTCTCTCCGGAAGTATGTGGATCGCTTTCAGCGTGAACGTATGTTGCTACCCAAGGTTCCAGATCGATGGGCGGCTATTGCATTCACCAATAGCCTGGACGTCAAGAGTTCTGAGGCGACCAGGCGACTATACGAATCCCTGCGAGAATACCCTGCGGCGAGCTGGTCGGATGTCTACAACCGTTATAACTCCAAGGTACGTATAGACGAAGATAAATTGATTGGCACAGGTACCCGAGGACGGAGCCAAACTCGCACCAATGGCGCTGGGGGAAAGATCGAGACGGATAGGCCAGATGCACGGTACGAGCCATATCCCAGTCGGTCGCGTAACAACTCAAACGGATGCGGTCGCAACAACAAAGGCCTGGCAAGGAGCAATGATTCTGCCTCAACTTCTAGTGGAATCCCAACCCTGCCCGTCTTCAACATCGGAGCAGTCGAGCTTGTAGCAGTGCTCGAGGAGATGAGCGAAAAGGTCAAATGGCCCAAGGATATGAAGGGTGACCCCAGCAAACGCAACAAAAATCTATGGTGCGAATTCCATCGCGATCACGGCCACACAACGGATGACTGCAAGGCTCTAAGGTACGAAGTTGCTAAATTGTTGAAATAGGGCTATCTCAAGGAATACTTGACAGAAAAAGGGAAGCAGACTCACGCGAAGGCCCAGCAAAACAAATCAGGACCTCCCCGAGTATCGTCTCCAAAAATGACAATCAACGTCATCTCTGGCGGAATTGAGGTTGATGCAGTCACGTACACAGCAAAGAAATACGCCAAAGTCTCTATTACAAAGACCAAACGACCGCGACTTGAGGATGCGATGACTTTTGAAGAAGCAGATGCAGATGGCTTGCAATTTCCTCACATGGACGCTTTAGTGATAACGCTGCGAGTGGAAGAATTCGACGTCAAGAGAGTGCTCGTTGATCCAGGCAGTTCAGCAAACATCATATTATCTCGGGTCGTGCAGCAGTTGAAACTATACGATGGGATTGTGCCAATTTCTCGCGTTCTCTCAGGATTTAACAATTCCAGCGAGAAAACATTGGGAGAAATTACATTGACGACCCTGGTCGAAGGCGTCATGAGACGCACAACGTTTCATGTCATTGATGGGGACATGGCCTACAACATAATCCTTGGGAGGCCGTGGATACACGACATGCAGGCAGTCCCGTCAACCTATCATCAAGTGATGAAATTCCCTTCAGAGTGGGGAATACGAGAAGTTCGGGGAGAGCAGCGTTGCGCTAGAGATTGCTACTCAGTCGCAGTCAAGCTCCCCGAGGAAGAAAAATAGCAATTAAAGAACCCGGGATCAGAATCAAGCAATGAAGCATCAAACTACCAAATCCCGGAATTCATATCAAAATTGGATGCACGAGAAGAGTACGCGCCAACTATTGAAGCTTTGGAACCAGAAGAGCTTTTCGGCGACATGCCCGAAAGGAAGGTATATTTGGGAGCAGAGCTAAACAAAGACTTGTGCAAAGGTATCTTGCACTTCCTCAAGGAGCGGCACGCCACCTTTGCGTGGTCACATGAAGACATGACGGGAATCTCCCCGAAGATTATCTCTCATAAGTTGAATGTGGATCCATACTACCGCCCAGTGAAGCAAAAGAAACGCCAGCAAGGAGCATTCAGGAACCAGATCATAAACGACGAAGTTGACCGCTTGCTCAAGATTGGCTCTGTCCGAGAAGTCAAATATCCAGATTGGTTGGCCAACGTGGTCGTAGTGGCGAAGAAAAACGGCAAGTGGAGGGTCTGCATTGACTTCACTGATCTGAACAAAGCCTGCCCGAAAGATTCTTATCCACTACCTCAAATTGACCAACTAATCGACGCGACGGCCGGGCACGAGGTGCTTACATTCCTTGATGCGTATTCAGGCTACAACCAAATCTTGATGAATCCCGACGACCAGGAGAAAATGTCCTTCATTACTTGCCGAGGTACGTATTGCTACAAAGTAATGCCTTTTGGACTCAAAAATGCAGGTGCAACTTACCAACGGTTAGTCAACCGGATGTTTCACGACCACATTGGCAAAACCATGGAGGTATACATCGACGACATGCTGATCAAATCCAAACGGGCAGAGGATCACTTGGCTCATTTGGAGGAAGCCTTTCGAATCCTTGATCAATACAACATGAAGCTCAACCCGGAGAAATGCGCATTTGGAGTGGGTTCAGGGAAATTCATTGGTTTTATCGTCTCCCAGCGAGGGATCGAGGTGAACCCCGCCCAGATAAAAGCGATAGAAGCCATCCCCGACGTACTTCATAACAGAAAAGATGTAATGCGGCTAACCGGGAGAGTAGCGGCGCTGAGGAGATTCATCTCCCGCTCGTCTGATCGATGCAAAAGCTTCTTCGACGTGCTGAAACAGAACAAGGAGTTCGAATGGACCCCTGAATGTCAGCAAGCACTTAAGGATTTGAAGCGGTACTTGTCAAGCCCGCCTTTACTTTCAACGCCACAACCAGGTGAACAACTATTACTTTACCTGGCCGTATCTGAGTCAGCGGTAAGTGCAGTTTTGGTTCGAGAAGACAAAGGTAAGCAACTACCAATTTATTACATTAGTAAATCTTTATTAGATGCTGAAACCCGCTATCAACCTTTGGAGAAACTAGCACTAGCATTGGTAATCGCTGCCCGTAAATTAAGACCTTACTTTCAAAGTCACTCAATAGCTGTAGTTACTACCTTCCCCTTACGTAGTATCTTGCACAAACCTGAATTCTCGGGCAGGCTAGTAAAATGGGCAGTAGAATTAAGTGAATTTGATATATCTTATCAACCCCGGGTAGCCATAAAGTCTCAAGTTCTAGCAGATTTTATCGCAGATTTTAGCGCCACCATGTACCCCGGTGCTCAGCGTGAGGCGGTTCTTTTCGCCGGAACCGAGTCGGGGACTTGGACCTTGCAAACCGATGGGTCCTCGAGCGTGAAAGGGTCAGGGCTAGGCTTAGTCCTCACCACTCCCTCGGGTGAAACCATTGGACAGGCCATAAAATGTCCCTTTATTACTAATAATGAGGCCGAATATGAGGCCGTAATTGCAGGATTGAAACTGGCTCGAGATTATGGAGCAGACAGGATTCATCTTAAGAGTGATTCCGCCCTGGTCGTCAACCAGATAACTGGAGGTTTCGTTGCAAGGGAGTCTCGTATGCAGAGGTATCTTGCCCGAGTTACTAGTTTGCTGGCACAATTCGACAATTGGGAAGCCACACAGATCCCGCGAGAGGAGAATCATGAAGCCGATGCCTTGGCCAATTTGGGTTCAGTCGCAGAAATTGGAGCAGCAGGTTCAGTGGCCGTAGCTCATCTCCTGTGCACAACAATCGATAAAGACGCAATGGAGGTCAACACGACCAATCTAACTTGGGATTGGAGGAATGAGATAATCAATTACATACTGCATGGAACCCTGCCATCAGACGTTAAGGCTGCTCGAAAACTGAGGATAAAGGCTGCCAGATATACAATTATAGATGGCACCCTCTATCGAAAGACTTTTGCAGGTCCACTCGCCAAATGTCTAGGCCCCAGCCAAACAGAGTATGTGATGAGGGAAGTTCATGAGGGATGCTGTGGAAATCACTTGGGAGGAAAGGCACTTGCGCGAAAACTTATACGAGCAGGCTATTATTGGGACAAAATGGAGAAAGATACTAACGAGTTTGTCAAAAAATGCGATAAGTGCCAAAGGTTTGCACATCTCCTCCATCAACCGGCGGAGCCCCTGCATTCAATTATCTCCCCGTGGCCGTTTATGAAGTGGAGAATGGACATCGTTGGGCCACTACCCACTGCACCCAGAGGGGTACGTTTCTTGTTAATGATTACTGATTATTTTACAAAGTGGGTTGAAGCTGCAGCATATTCAAAGATACGTCAGACGGAAGTAGTTGATTTCCTGTGGCGTTATGTCATTTGTCGGTTCGGAGCACCCAAAGAGATTGTCATGGATAACGGTCCCCAATTCGTTGGTCAGAAGGTCACAAAGTTCCTTGAAGATCTGCATATTAAGAGGATTACTTCCTCCCCGTATCACCCAGTGGCAAACGGGCAGGCGGAATCGACCAACAAGATAATAGTGGACTCACTCAAGAAGCGTCTCGAGCAGGCCAAGGGGTGTTGGGTGGAAGAACTCCCCGGGGTTCTTTGGGCATATAGAACAACCACAAAAATGAGCACCGGGGAGACGCCCTATTCTTTAGTATATGGTTCTGATGCACTGATTCCAGTCGAAATCGGCGAGCCAAGTCTACGATATGCCCATGCAACTGCAGAATCTAATTCAGTCAACCTCTCCGAGGAATTGAATTTTCTAGAAGAGCGCAGGGAATTAGCACTTGTACGAGTACTGGCTCAGAAAGAAAGGGTAGAGCAATATTATAATCGGGGACTGTGGCTACGTAACTTCGAAGTCGGGGACTTTGTATTGCGTAGAGTCTCCCAGAATACGCGAGAGGCGAACGTTGGCAAACTCGGTCCAAACTGGGAGGGTCCCTACAAGGTGGTTGCATCAGCTGGTAAGGGTTCATACCGTTTAGCACGGCCAGATGGATCGCTTCTACCCAGCAGTTGGAACGTGACTCACTTGAAGAGGTACTACTTCTAAGTGGTACAGGGGTTAGTGTTTCTATCCATTTTATGTTGCTTACATGCCTTCATTCTCTTTTAAGTTGCTCTGTTTTCTTATCTTTGTCTAAATGGTACTAACGGTCTTCAAAAGGCCAGATCCGTTTAGCTCAACTGGTAGAGCTCGAAGTCCTCGTGCTTCGCGGCTGTGGGTTCAAATCCCGCAACGGACACACTCCTCTTTTGGTTATGTGTGTTCTCAGATTCAGCGCTTCACCCATTGACTTTTCATGTCTGAAATTACGAAATTTCAACATAAAAACAGGGGGGTGGCAAGGGCCCCAGTAGGCCAAAGTCCCGGCTAACATAGGTGATCTTCGAGCAGAGCAAGGTCATTCGCTAAAAGCACGGCTAAGCAAAATCAAGTAAGTTCAATAGAACTATTTTACTTGTGCTATGTTATTTTCTACATTTTGCGGCCAGTATCCGCTCAAATCCCACAACTTTACGACCAGACAATCTTGTGTTCTGATTTGCGACCAAACAATCCTACGTTCTGGTCATTGGGTTACTTGTCCTTTTCAATAGAAATAACAGGGCAGCCTTAACCAAACCAAATTTTTTCCGTTTTTCTGCGAAAACTTTCAACTGTCAAATATGATAAGCAAAGTTTATCGCAAAACCGTCTTACACGGTCAAATTTCAGTCAGCCTAAACGACCTGGTTTCGTTCAACCCAGAGAGCCTGACTTCAGTCATCTTAACCAAGGGTAACTTAACCTGGTTACGATCAGATTTTATTTCAAAGCATCTGCGCAGATTAAACCAAAAAGGGAACTCAGACACTAAGGTTTGAAACATAATCTTGACCTCTGAAAACCTCACTAAGCAATAAACAACAACAGCATTCATATAAGTGAAACTTGAAAGACTAAAAATGATCGTCAAGCCTCAACCGGTCAGACAAAAGAGGAAATAGCCAAAATATACATTCTTTCATAAGTTGACAACATTCAGAGTTAACGACACCCGATAAATTTACAAGAAGGACCAGACAAGGCATCAATCGTCATGTTGACCAGGATCCCGACCTGATGCACTAGCTCCATCAGTCGGATCCCCACCCACGTCTTCATCTTCTTCATCTTCATTGTCCTCGCTGCCTTCATCGTCCCCTTCGACATCATCATCATCAGCTCCCACTTCCATGCCCAGGACTTGCTTGACACTGATGATGGCTGCTATGGTCTGATCGAGGACTAAGTCGACATTGATCTGGCCGCGCTGCATTTGGATAAGCAATTTCTTTTTGGCCTCAAGAGCTTCTAGTTTGGAGTCGATCGTATAACGATCCCGCAAATTTGCCAACTCCTTCGTCAGTAGCTCCTGAACCTTTGCAGATTCCGCAGCCCGATTTCTGGCCTCTTGCAGTTCTCCTCGAGCAGCTTGAGATTCAGCCTCAGCTTTGTTCATGTTCCTCAACATCAGGTCGGAAGCGTCGCGGATACTCTCCAGAGTAACTTCCTTCATATTGAGCTCGTGGGCAAGTTGGGAAATCTGACGACCTTGCTCATCCATCTTCGCTTTCAGGTCTTCGAAAGACAACGCAAACCTGTCCCTCTCATCTAGAAGACGGTCCCTTTCCTCGAGGAGTGTGCTTATCTTGTCGTTAGCTTCAGCGTTGGATTTCTCCAACCTATCTATCTTATCCTCAAAGAAGCCACGTCTCCCCTCCAGGACCCGCTTCTCCCCAATCAGAACCTGCTTTTCCTCTTCTAAGGCTTGGTTGTCCCGAAGAGCCTTCAGAAGATCTTTCTTAAGGCCCAGAACTTGATCCTGGTTGTTCAGCCTGGAGCGGAGCATGAGCTCGGTAGCCATCATACTCGCCTGGCAACAAGTAAAAAATACACAGGTAATTAGAACTAAGGTTTTTGATAAAAATAAAGAAAGTAAAGAAGGAAACATTACCCGAGCAGTGTCCTCAGCAATTGCATAAGCCAACTGCTCATCGTTCATGCTGCGCATGTTCCACTCTTCGCGAGGGCCGATCAGGTTGGACGTCACCTTGACCAAGTGGCCAGGCTTCGTCAGAAAATCCGTGTCTGGGGGGATGATGAAGTCACACTCCCTCATACACGGCCTGGGCTCTCTCGCTTGTTCCGAAGGATAGTTGGGGCCAAATTTGTGGCGAATACCTTTAACGGAGTACGCCCCAATCGTACCTCCTAAAGATACTCGCCTGGTAAGCCTAGTGCGGGAGACCTCGACGTCACCTGCCTCGTCGAGGCCCAGGGTGTCGCACTCTTGCAAATAAACTGGCGCCACCCCGTCGGCAGCCAAGTTCATCATGACCTTATAATAGAAGACCTGGGGTTCAGCCTCCCCCCCAGCCTTCCTCTGATCACCAACCTCCTCATCCTTTTCCTCACCCTTCTCCTCATCCTCCTCTCTCATCGGCTCCTTACCTGGGCGCCTGTGGCTGGCCTGCTCAGGCTCGCTTTGTTGGCTCCCAACCCGTTCAGGCTCGTTCGGCTTTAAGGCCTCAGGAAAGAATGCAAAACCTTCATGCATTCTTTCCTCCCCCATTTCCTCAGCTTTTTCTCCTTCCCCACCACCAACTCGGGGACTCTCCTCAAAAGCATAAGAGGAAGTCTCTACGACCCTCCTCTTATCACTCCGAAGATATGCCCTCCTCCTCTGAGTCAAGCTCACGTCGGGAGCCTCTGAATCTGAAAGGACAACCACCACAGGCTCAGTAGATTCAGGGGCAGCCGCCGAGCTTTTGACACTCTCCTGCCCAGCCTTGGGGGTCTCAGCAGCAGCGACAGTGGCCTCAACTGTTTTCTCAGAAGACTGAGGGGTCTTACGAGCTGTCCTTTTCCTCTTTTTGGGTTTACTCTTTTCGGAGTCGGTTTGCTTTCTCTTCAAGCTCGCAAGGACCTCCTCGCCACCCTCCCTGGCTTTAACCGCTGCAGCAGTTTGGAGAATGGCAGCTGCCTCCTCGTTGATCTCAGCCACAAGGTCAACAATCTCCTCCACAGGAGGAGGAGCAGGAAAGTAATTACCACCAGTACCTAGACCTGAGAATAGAAACATATTAACACCGTAACGAGTTCAGCATAAGTTAGCAGGAATTCAAAGTAGTTAGCTTACCATGGGTGCTGGGATTAGACAAATGCTTCAAGGAAGCATAGTGAGACCATTGCCTCTGCTCGTGAGTGAACTCTATTAGAATTGGTTCAACCCAAGCAGACAATTCCTCCTCGGTAATCAGACCATCATAGGGGATCTTGTCAGCTAACCAACAAAGAGTGGAAATTAGAAAATGCAGATACATAATCCAGAGAATATTCAATATAAAGACTCGGGGACTTACGAGTTTTGTTCCACGCCTCGCGGAGACTAGTCTTGTCGCCACGTGTGAGGAGTCTAGACTGCACATAAACGTACCGGTGCATCCAACCCTTATCCCCTGAATCTTCAGATTTGCTCACTAGAGCTTTTCTTCCCCTCATACGGGCGTTAATATACCCATCTCTAGCAACCTGAAGGCTATACAAAGAAATAAAATGCTTAAATTCAAAATCCTGCTCAGTCTCGTCGGCGAACCACTGCAGCAGGGAAATAATCCTATAAACGCTTGGGCACAGCTGCCCCGGGCAGATGAGGTAATACTTACAAATATCCTCTATAACAGGGTGCAACGGGAACGTATGGCCTATCGTGAATGGATACGTAGATATGGCTGTCCATCCGGGCCTCGTTGAAGTGATATTTTCCGTTGGAAGGGGGCAAGAAACCATGACATCATCATCCCAGCCGCAATCTGTCCTAACCTTGGGCAAAAGGTTAGGAGTGATTGAACTCTTAAAACGGCTGGAAGGCCACGACCTTATGTTACCATAATGACTGGACGAGCTGATTGAACAGTCATTTTCAAGATTTCCCCAAATTTTTGGGATCACATCGGCAACTGAAGTTGGAGAACTCGTAGCTTGACTAGCCGCTGCCGAAGAAGTACTAGCTGCAGCATCCATGTTCAAACTCCTCTTGGCTTTTGGAGACATTTGGATTAGAAGACTGGAAGGATTTGTCGCGTTTCAAATCTTTTGGAAAGTTGTTTGAGAGCTTTGAAGGTTGGTATGAAATTTGGAATAAAAGGATTTTCAGCTGGTGGAAATCATATTTATAGGGTTCGCAAAACCCACACGTGGCGGACATCCGCACAAGAGATGAATCGATCCAGCCGTTGAAGAAAATAATGAAATAAAAATCGGAGTGACGGTTTCTCGTCTTGGGACGTGCAAGACGTGAGTAGGCGCAGTTCAATCATCACGCCTGCAGTCTCGGAACGCACAACAGTCGCTTCTTCAGTAAAAAGTGGAGCGGAATTGACAGCTTGCACGTTTTGTCTTTAATAGAGCATTTAATGCATACACTAATAGGACGCCAATCAATCAAAAGCTCTTGAGAAAGCATTTAATACTTATACTGATGGGATGACGATCAGTTCAACGGGCAGCATCTTGTAAGGACTCATGCTTACTATTTAAGGAGAGGTCAAAAGAGTTCATTCCCGCTCGCAATTCATTTTCCACTCCTCGACCAGATTCTCTGCCCGAGAAGTGCGGGGACTATCTGTATTGGGTTAAATCCATCGTCACCAAAGTTGGTGACTAGGCATCCACGTAGGACGGCGCACAGACGACACGTGGCTATGAAGGGACACAAAGACAATGGATAAGATCGAAGATAGACAGTTACAACGGACAGATGAACGGTCACCACGGCCAGAGAAGTCGCAGCTCATCAATCAAGTCAGTTCAAAATAGAAATCTTATCCATAAGCAACGCAACTGCTCGACTAAGGAGTTACAACTGCTTGTGAACGGACACATAGTTATCTATATATTGTAATCTAAGTCACAAGCATTGAATCTAATGCTTCTCTGAACCTACACTTGTATTCAAACTATTTACTAGCATTCAATTCTTTATCTCCAGCGAATATTTATTACTACTGATAATCGAAAGATCTCTTTTATTGTTCCATTGACTGAATATCATAAAGAGTACGAGGAAGGGAATTTAATCAAGTCTAAACGACCTGAGCACGGTTCCTTTTTCGTTCGACTATTCATTTATTATATTGTATTGATTGCATCTTTATTCTTTCGCATTTATTACTGTCATTTATATTTTTTCCATTAAGAGCGTTTAATCTCGATTATTGACCGTGACTCCGCTTTTTAAATTTAATTGTAAATTAACCTAACAAAATGAAATTACGGTTAAACACTAAGCAGCTTCAACTATTTTTCCACAAACCAACAAAAATGCCAAAATAAATATTGAAATTGATTATTGTTGGGCTAAAACAGCTCAAGGTGCTTTTAATATGGTGTGATGCTGTCCACTTGGGCTGAGCCTGCATAAATTTTTCAAAAGGTCTCACACCATTAAGAGATCAGTACACCTTATAAGTAGGTTATTTTTCTTCCCAACTTTCGTTGTGAGACTTGGTTCGCACACCCAAACAATCTACCCTCGAACTAAGTTCCACATAGAATATTACTGCTTATTTGGAGATTCACTGTACTGTGTGTCAAGACATTAACCAGGCTTGGAATATTACTGCTTATTTGGAGATTCACTGTACTGTGTGTCAAGACATTAACCAGGCCTCAAAATTGCGGGTAAAGGCAAGCAGTAATCCGGCCCGCAACGGGTAAAGGTTAAGTCGGCCCCTACGCAATCACTCCGCTGCATACTCGTCTCGCTGTACCATCGGATCTGATACCAATTGTTGGGCTAAAACAATTCAAGGTGCTCTTAATATGTTGTGATACTGTCCGCTTTGGACTGAGCCCGCATAGTTTCTCCAAAAGGCCTCACAGATCCCTACACCTTATAAGCAGGTTATTTTCGTTGTGGGACTTGGTTCGCACACCAAACAATTATATCCAAATTTAGAAGTGTTGTAAGTGATAGCCCATTTATCAAATACAACCACCAAGAGATAGAAAACTCATCATGTCCGTTGGTCCGTGTCCGGAACAGATGGTGCCTCCGAGGATTTCATCCCTGATAAAATGACAGTGAACTTCAATATGTTTTGTCCGTTTGTGAAACACTGGTTCCGAGCTATATGCAAGGCTTCTTGACTACCATATTTCAGTTGTATCGAGAACGGATACTTACTCCAAAATTCCCTTAAGCTATTTCAATTCACATGGAGTCATAGACATCAACTGATATTCAGCTTCAGCCGAAGATCTGCCTGCTGCTTCTTAGTTTACTGTACAAAGTACTAAAGAAAACATGCAACCACAAACATCATCATAAGAAGTATTAAATGAAATCTCATCTTATTATATATTTTACAGAATAGTTAATCCTGCTTCATCCAAAATTGGATACACGATCCAATATGTTTATAGATAACAATTTAATATTTGTTGTTAACTTGGATTTCACCATGATTTGGTTCCAAAATTACATAAAATTTTGCGTTTAACTTTAATTCTACAGAAAGAAGAATACACGAAGTGGTTATTAATTACCATGAAAGTTTTGGTACTTGTCTTTAACTTGGACTCTTGCTAAAATAAAATTAAACAGATTTAAGGCTCCATAGTGGTTAAAGGATTACATAAATCGCACAATTTATTCAAAATAAAGTCATCTATTTGAAAAAAAAACCAAGAAAATAAATATAATAAATAAAATAAGGAAAATAGTAAATAATAATCTTTTAATGAATGACAAAAAGTTTATATAGTACAGATATAGATAGATATGCTATACTAAAATTACACGGTTTTTTTTTTTTTTTTTCATTTTAAGAGTTTCAAAAGATACATTATTTAAAAAGTATTTATTCTCCTTTTCAGTTAAAGGCGTGAATAAGTATTTCATTTATCCTCTTTTCACAATTTACGGAGTAAGAAATACATGAAAACATTATATTTCTAATTTTTCATTTATCCTTTAGTAATTATATTTTACTGTAAGTGTAGTATATTAGGGGGTGTAAGTGTTTAAACCCAACATACAACAGGTGTGTCAGAAACTGAGTCATGTTATAGGATTGTTTAGTGTAACTAACCCAATTCTTTATCAAATTTATGCCATGTTTGAGTATGATGGCAATAAACTAGTCCTAGTCCCTACCAAGTTGTCGGAGAATACCGAAACTTGTTTAAGCATGAGCTGAGGCATATGTAGGAGTCCCTACCAAGTTGTCGGATCAACTTATTTGAACTGAGGAATAAAAGGGATCCAAATTCTGATCTTTTTATCTTTAATTTAGTGTTTTCTTCCCTTTGTTCTTGACATAGGATGTTTCAGATACTGAGGAAAGAGTTGACAGTTTAGTGAAGGAGCGGCAAGACACCAAACCTCAAGTGTTAGTACAGAAGATTAAAGAGTGAGATCAAATAAAACATAACATTTTGTATATTGGTATTGGCTTTCGATAAGAGAATTTTTATGTCTTTGGTTGATGTTCACATAGCAAAGTGATGGAATTTACGTATACGTATTGGATCTTCCCCGTTATAGTCTTCTTTCAAGTTCTTCATAAGTCTCATTTTTTATTTTGTTTTTTGTTAAATTAGACGTAAAATTACTTTGCTCAACTATTGAAACTACATCTATTATCTACCCAGACATTTGCTGAAGTATATGACTTGAAGCTGTGGTATGGTCCTGATATCTACATGGGTTCAAATATTATGGAATTGTTCGGCCAGTATGAATGATGAAGAAATTTAGGTACATACGTCTTTTGCACAACATGAAATACATGTAAACTCCTGCTTTGTTGTTGTATTTGTAGTTTTGTACTATCTTGATACCTTTAATACTAAAGTCCTACCTTACAACAACAACAACAACAACAACATACCCAGTACAATATCCGTCTGGGGAGGCGGGGTGAGATGTACGCATATCTTACCCCCAACAAAATAAAGAGACTATTTTCAATAGACCCTCGGCAATAAAGTCTTACCTTATCAAAGAAAACAGTTGCCAGTACTTGCCAGTAATCTTGAATAAAAGGTTTTTATTTCAACCTTGTGCTCACATTAAGTAGAGTTGTCATTGATAAAATTTTGTTCCTTGAACCTTTTGGTCTTATTAAGTGAAGTTTTCTTTACTATAAGTTATTTATACATTTTACTGCCTTTTCATTTCAGCAAATGGTTGCTCTAAAGTCCCACATTTAGAGAGTTTGTCCTCAATATACTGGGTTACTAACCATTAGGCATTAGCCTATAGTTCAACAGGACTTTTATTTCCTTCATTAATCAACATCATGTTTGTTTTAACTTGAAATTTGTGACAACTTCAACTTATTAGAGACAAGCCTTGATAATCCATCCAATGATTTCTATCTTTTGTCCTATTTCTTATGATTGTAGTAGTTTTAAAATGAGTAGTCAAGAGCAATACTGAAAAAGGTAACCCAAAAAGAAGCTTCAACTGCCTCCTGCTTCCTACTTACTGTTTACTACTCACAGTTGATAGATGAAAAGGAAAGTTTGTTATAGCAATATTAAGTTACTGAGCTCTCATTACTTCAATGTTTTATCAGATTTTTTAATATGTTATAAAGTCTACTTTGATGGGTAAATATATCATCATAGTGATCTAAAGAACATTCGAAGAAATTTTGGGTCCAATCCTTCTGACCTGAAAGGATATTACTCTTTAGAATGTTTTGATATATTCAATCTATTTAGTTTCAAAAATATTAAGTCAGGAGACTCGCCTTCATTTCAATTTTCTTTCTTCCCAAATTATAAAAGGAATTCGTTAATGTGATTGAAACTGGTTAGCATTTCAAATTACTAGAGTCCATTTTGGATGTATTTGATTTCATACTCGGCCTTTAACAATATCCTAAATTAACGACAACCTTTTATATATTTGTTTCTCTTTTATATAATCAAACAAATGATTTACCTATCCAATGTGATTTTGACGGTCGATATTAAAAGTTACTTTGGTACATTCTGTAACATCGTGTATTTAAGTGCACCTAGGCCTCTATAAAGAGAAGCCTTGAGGAACATTAGTAACAACTTGAAATTCAGAAATAAACTAAATAACAAGGAACTCTGCTCTTGTCCAGAAATTTTTTTCCTTTTCATTAATTTCCACTATTAGGAAAAGCTCGGAGTTCTGCTTTTTGTCTCGCCTTTGTTGGTGTGAAATTGTTTGGATATTCAAATCCTAATGGCCAAGTTGAATATTCAAATCCTGATAAGGAAAACATTAAAGCCCTCAACTCCTACCCCAGATCATCTGAGTAGCCTCAATCTTTCATTGTTTGATCAGCTGGCTCCTCATTCATATGTATCATTACTGCTCTACTATTTGCCAACCAGTGAATGGAACAAGGCCGAAAATACTGAAAGATGTGATAGGCTGCAAAAATCTTTGGCCGACACCTTAGCCAAGTTTTACCCTCTTGCTGGAAGATTTAGAAAAGATGACTTCTCAATTCACTGCAATGATGAAGGTGTTGAGTATGTTGAAACGAGCGTCGAAGCGGATCTTGCTGAATTTCTCCACGGAGGACCCAAGCTTGAGCTTTTACATGATCTTCTTCCATGGCATGGTACTACACAAACGGACCTGCCATCAAGTCCATTGCATGGAGTCCAAGTGAACATATTCAGTTGTGGAGGCATAGTCATGGGGATACAAATTTCACACATCCTAGCTGATGCCTTCGCTGTGGCAGCATTTGTTAAGGAATGGGCACACATTAGCCTAACTGGGACGACAAAAGGTTTTCTCCCGAGTTTTGGTCACTTGTCATCGCTCTACCCTGCAAGAGCGCTAGCAGGAGATCAGTTTTCATCACCACTTATCTTCGGAGGTGCTAAGATTGTCACGAAAAGGTTTGTGTTTGATGCTTTGGCAATAGCAAAGCTCAAAGACTTAACTGACTCAAGTGACACGTTCATGAAACCTACTCGAGTGGTGGTCGTTATGTCGTTAATCTGGAAGGTTCTTGTAGGAATTTCCTTAGCCAAACATGGATATTCAAGGGACTCTACTTTATTCTTTCCAATTAATTTGAGGGCAAAATCAAATCTACCATCCTCAGAACATGCACTAGGAAATTTCGCTGTGTCTGGAATTGCTACTCTTGAGGCAAACCAGTCAAGAAAGGAGTTGAATGACTTTGTAAACTTGGTTGGAAGCACAATAAGGGACACATCTGTAGGCATTGGTAAGGCAAGCATCGATGATATTATGTCTAACTTAGCTAACTACAGCGCACTTGGTCAGAAAGACGACATGGACTTTTATGTCTGCACTAGTTGGTGCAAATTACCCTGGTATGAAGCCGACTTTGGCTGGGGAAAGCCATTCTGGGTAAGCAGTGTTGGCTACACTCTTGAAGTAATTTGCCTGAATGATACAAAAGATGGTGAAGGAATAGAAGCATGGGTAGCTTTGAAGGAGAACGACATGGCTAAATTTGAGAGAGACCCTGACGTATTGAAATTTTGTCCACCTCAAAAACAGAATTTATTCCTAGATTTGGATTAAAATTGAACTACATTATGTATGTTATTGATGATGTACCCTTTCTTTCTTTCTTTCTTTCTTGTCTTCTTATATCTGCATTTGATTAAAATTTCTTGCCTGCTCTGATGTGAGATGACCCTTTTAGCGGGCATTCATTGTTTTTAAACTTAAGTACTTAACTTTTATGTATCTTCTTGGTGGTTAAATACCTTGTTGAGTATATGATGTTTTGATGATAATAAATAAAATGCACTTGTTACATTGAATTAATTAAGACCTTATTTGTGGAACTAGTTTTTCTTGAATTATTGGTAAGTTGGTGAATATAAATTTAATTGCTAATTTTGGTGAAATTATTGTATGGCTGACTTATGGATTAAACTAAGTATTCTTGATAAAATTCTTTAGCTATTTGATTATCTGCAGGATTTGGAGAATGAAGTAGAGTTGGAATAGAACTTTATGAAATCCAAAATGATAAGGAAAATGGATTATGTTAATTCCCAAGATACACCACTTTACTGTTTTAAGGACCAGTTCCTTAAAATGTGTTCCTTTACTATGTTATGTGCGGAATTCAAACTATAAGTAAATGAACACCCAATATTAGCGTGGAAAAACCCATTGAACTCGGGATCAAAAAACCACGACCTACTCTTCCAAGTAGGATTTCAACTTCACTACGTAAAAAGACTCACTTGGTTACAAGACTACCTTCTTACTAACCTAGGACTAACTCTAATTCTTTAGTGATCTCTTTTCACGATCAGTGAAGCTATGTCAAGTGGTGAAATTATTGTATGGCTGATTTATGGATTAAACTAAGTATTCTTGATAAAATTCTTTAGCTATTTGATTATCTGCAGGATATGGAGAATGAAGTAGAGTTGGAATAGAACTCTATGAAATCCAAAATAATAAGGAAAAGGGATTATGTTAATTCCCAAGATACACCACTTTACTGTTTTAAGGACCAGTTCCTTAAAATGTGTTCCTTTACTATGTTATGTGCGGAATTCATACTGTAAGTAAATGAACACCCAATATTAGCGTGGAAAAACCCATTGAACTCGGGATCAAAAAACCACGACCTACACTTCCAAGTAGGATTTCAACTTCACTATGTAAAAGGACTCACTTGGTTACAAGACTACCTTCTTACTAACCTAGGACTAACTCTAATTCTTTAGTGATCTCTTTTCACGATCAATTAAGTTGTGTAAAGTGGTGAAATTATTGTATGGCTGACTTATGGATTAAACTAAGTATTCTTGATAAGATTCTTTAGCTATTTGATTATCTGCAGGATTTGGAGAATGAAGTAGAGTTGGAATAGAACTCTATGAAATCCAAAATGGTAAGGAAAAGGGATTATGTTAATTTCCAAGATACACCACTTTACTGTTTTAAGAATCAGTTCCTTAAAATGTGTTCCTTTACTATGTTATGTGCGGAATTCAAACTGTAAGTAAATGAACACCCAATATTAGTATGGAAAAACCCATTGAACTCGGGATCAAAAAACCACGACCTACTCTTCCAAGTAGGATTTCAACTTCACTATGTAAAAGGACTCACTTGGTTACAAGACTATCTTCTTACTAACCTAGGACTAACTCTAATTCTTTAGTGATCTCTTTTCACGATCAGTGAAGCTGTGTCAAGTACACGACTTGAACTGAAAAGATACAACTCGATTATGCCTACTACAGTTGAACTAAGACTGAACTTTTACAAGACTCAATCTAAGGAACATGTTCTAACTTAGTTCCACTGTAGCCTACTGATTACACAAATAAGATAATGACTCTTTTATGCTTTGCTCGATTCTCTCTGTATTTGTGTATATTTCAATGGCTGATATGCTCCCCATTTTATAGCTTCAGCAGCCAAGAAGTCTTGAGCAATTAGAACTCCAAAGCTCACAAGAGTTTGAGTCCTAATTGAACTCTTCACTTTAAGCATCCGGATCTTCTAGCCTTTATCCATTACTTATGCAATCTTTTCATATCACGTTTAGACCTGCATAATTATCAAGATAAACATTAGTCTAAGGATAATTAACAATATCTCAACTTAAATGATTTTGCATGAATTATCTATTTAGCTGCAGTGATTCAAAGTTCCTTAATCATCAGTCAAAACTTTAAGCTTATCCAAGCGAACATTTTCCCCCTTTTTGATGATGACAAATTCATAAGTATAGCTGCATATCCTAAATGTCCTGAAGTACAACTTAAAGCTCAAAAACAGACCGTAGAGACTTATTTATCATTAAGGACCAGATTTTCAATTAGGTATAAGTTCACGCAAAATCAGACTTACTCTTCCCCCTTTTGGCATCATTGAAAAGGTTGCATAAAAATTATAACTCAAGTGTTAGAATAATCAGCACATGGCCATTGAGGCAACTCAAAATGCAAACACAATTCAGATTAAAGCAACTGTAAAACAATGATATATGCCATCAAAGACAAGTCATCATTAACAAAAGGTTAAACCAGGGGATACTAGCAAGTACTACAGAATTATTCAAAAACTAGAGAAAGAAAAGACTAAGGCACTATAACTAGTCTAAATCCCACTGGACAAAAGATGGCTTATGGCTAAGGTGATCATGATGTGGAAGGACCAGGTCTCTGAGACTTTTTAAGCAACTCAAACATCTGCTTGAGCATTCCCTCATTGGTCTCCTTTGCCTTTGTTGCCTCTGCCTTCCAGCAACTGGAATTTCCAACAGCTCACCAAGTTCTCTAGTATCAAAAGTGATCACATTGTCATGAACAGAGATGGTAATCCTGTCATCCTTAATGGAGCAGTTCTTGTAGAACTCCTGCATCATCCCCTTTGTACATCTACCAGAAATATGAAGGACCATGTCCCTCCAGTCCCTGAGCTTGCAATTTCTGCAGCAACCATAACATGCCTTCTTCTCCTACATCTGAGAGCACTCTCCCTTTCAAGACTTTCCTAGTTAGTATGTCATCATGAACACAGTGTAATACTCCTTCTCCCGCATCCTCACTTTCAGTATCACCAGCAAATGATTCATCACTATCACTATCATCAGCAGAACTTTCATCCACCAAAGTCCTTTTGGAGGACCTGGTCCTCTTAGAAGATTTTTCTGCTGCAGCTTTCACAGAGCTCCTAGTCACACGCCTCTGTGCAACTTTTCTTTTTCTTCGACTGAGGCACAACCTCCTCAGCATCTGCCATCTCATCATCTTCATCACCAACACCATCAGTTTCTATCACCTCCACTTCTTCCTCCTCAACAGGATCAACAACCTGTTTTCCTTTCCCTTTTTTGCTTCTTTCTAAAGCAGCAGCTAAGTTCTCATCAGCAGCTTTAGCAGCACTTCTTGTCCTCCTAACCCCAGAAACATGAGTTGAGATAGAAGGAACATGTCCTTTTGCCTTGGAGGAGCTTTCACCTTTCTTTTTAATCCCTGGCTTGTAACTATCACTGATTTTCTTTAACTTAGCCGCAATCTCAGCAGTCACTTGGTCATCTATGGGTCCCTTCCTAGAAAGTTTTCTTTTTAAACTCCTAATGTTAATCAAATCAATAAGAGGCCTATCAATGTCACTTATAGGATCATCAACATCTATCACATCCTCCATGGGTGCTCTAAAAGCAACCTCTGGAGACCCCGATGACCCATGCATGGGTGCTTCCAACCTTTTAACAGTTTTCTCCTTCCCCTCATGAACAGTTCCATACCCTTCTTCTTTTTCCCTTCATCTACAACAACATTTAAGGGATAGGTAAAATTTACCTGATACTGATAAATGATCATTGCCCTTGACAAATCCTCAACCTGTTCAATAATTGATTCAGCCGTGGGAACTGATCCTTCCCCCTGAATTTCTGGTTTCGGTACTTCTGGGATTATTTCAGGAATTTCAGGGTTTAGGTCAGTGGTATCCATGGGTGAATGAGGGTTGAGATTTTGTGGTTGATCAGTAGTGGGTGCAGATGAAGAATTTTCAGGAGAAAGAGACATTCTTGCAATTCGAATTAAGAGATATGTGATTATTCTTTCTGAAATTTTGAGAGTTCAATTGGTAAACAAAGTGAAAGAATAATGAGGAAGAAGGGGTGTATTTATAGAATGAATTAGGTAGTGGAGATTGAGTGTGAAACAGTCACTATTAACTAATGAAAGACATGCAGCCGTTACAGGACTCTTGGGAGTCTCCCGGAAAAATAGAGCCGTTGAGCTTTTGAGTTACCTTTTCAGAATGGGAACTGACCCTCCGATGGGACTCTTATGCAGTTTGGATATGGTTAGGATACTTAGTGGGATTTATCCTAATTGCAAGTTATCTATAGCCTTAAACTTCTAAGATAAATGAATAATAAAGAGTACATACCTGATTTTAACACGAAAAATCAGTGTCCTTCCAATTTGAAACACTTTTGATCAATCTGAAATTCTAATAGCATAAGGGTAACATCATTCAATTTTAGCAACTCTAAACAAGAATTATGGCATAAGAGTATACACTTAAGTATTAAGCTGGACTGAATAATTCACATTGACTTGAATAAAATTCATTTTAGGTGCAATTTTCTAGCCAATTGTGAAGTAAAGCATTGATGAATTTATGTGAATTTAATCATCCCTAATTCCAATCTATTTCTTTCAAAATCTTCTCTTCCAAAAGCTTTTGTAAAGATGTCAACAATTTGCTTATCAGTAGGATAAAATGCTATGGTGATCAAACCTTTTTCATAGTTATCTCTCAGGAAATGATGTCTTATATCAATGTGTTTAGTTCTTTTGTGATGCACTGGATTTTTTGTCATGTTAATAGCACTAGTGTTTTCACAAAAGATAGGAACAGTTCCTACATCAACACCAAAATCCTGTAATTTTTTGTTTGATCTATAATAGCACTAGTGTTCTATTGTGTTTAGTTCTTTTGTGATGCACTGGTTTTCTCTTTCATCCATATTCGTAATGAATTCCGGGACCTCGTACTCAGCCGCTTCTGGTGGTATGTCTGGCCCCGGTCGCTGTAATTGCTATTTGTTCTCTTCGGGCAGTTTGAGAGCCACAGAATAGCAGTCTCGGGCAGAGCGTTGCTCTCCTCGGACCTCACGTACTCCCCATTCGGATGGGAACTTCAATACTTGATGGTAAGTAGAAGGAACAGCTTGTATGTCGTGGATCCAAGGTCTACCCAAAATGATGTTGTAGGCTAGATCCGCATCGACAACATGGAAAGTTGTTTCCTTTGTTACCCCTTCGGCAAGAGTCGTTAGGGTAATCTCTCCGAGAGTCTTCTCACTTGAGTTATTGAAGCCAGACAAAACTCGAGATATGGGCACGATTTTGGCTGACAGCTGCATCTCTCTGACAACTCGTGACTGGATAATGTTCGCGGAGCTGCGCGCATCAATGAGCACTCTCTTGACGTCGAATTCCGCCACACGTGATGTTATGACTAACGCATCAGCATGTGGGAATTGCGAGCCATTTGCATCAGAGTCCTCAAATGTGATTACTTCTTCTGACCGTGGGCGCTTGTTGTTTGTGATGGAGACCTTTGCATACTTATTTGCTGTGAAAGTAACGGAGTCCACCTCGATCCCACCTGAAATAACATTAACTGTTCTCCTCGGAGAGGATGCTCGTGGAGGGCCAGGTTTGTTCTGCTGTGCCTTCGCATGAGTCATCTTTCCCTTCTCGGTCAGGAACTCCTTCAAGAATACCTGTTTCAACAAATGAGCAATTTCATACCTGAGGGCTTTGCAGTCTTCAGTGGTATGGCCATGGTCACGATGAAAATCGCACCACAGGTCCTGGTTTCGCTTGCTTGGGTCGGACTTCATGTCTTTTGGCCATTTGACCTTCTCTCCCATGTCTTTGAGTGCTGCCACTACTTCAGACGTCTCCACATTAAAACTTGGCAGGCTTGGGGCTCCGCGGAGGCTTGATTCTGAATCATCTCTCCGGGATAACCCTTTGTTGTTGCGATTGCGTCCTTTGGAATGGCTGCGTGACTGATCAAGGTACGGTTCATAACGTACGTCTGTTCTTCAGACTATGCCTTTCCGCCGGATCCACCGCTACGTGCCTGAGCTCTTCCTCGAGTACCTGTTCCAATCAATTTATCTTCATCGATACGTACCTTATAATTGTAACGGTTGTAGACGTCTGACCAACTGGCTGCTGGGAACTCGTGAAGAGACTCATAAAGTCTACGCGTAGCCTCTGAGCTCCTGATGTCCAGGCTGTTAGTGAATGCAATCGCTGCCCATCTGTCTGGTACTTTGGGGAGCAACATAAGTTCCCTCTGGAAGCGATCCACGTAGTTGCGGAGAGACTCGTCGGGTCTTTGCTTGAATTCAAAGATGTCCTCAATGCGGGTCTCCGTCTTCTGAGCGCCTGTGTGTGCCTTCACGAACAATTCGACCATCTCTACAAAAGATCCAATGGAGTTGGGTGGCAACGTTGAATACCATCGTAGAGCTCCATCTGCTAGGGTTTCCACGAACTTCTTCAATTGGACAGATTCGATCTCCTCGTCGGTGAGATCGCTGGCTTTGATAAAGTTGCTGAAAATCATGAGATAGTCGTTGGGATCAGATGTTCCGCGATACCTAGGGATGTTTGGAATTTTAAACGTCTTAGGTATCGCTTTTGGGGCTGCCTCCTTCTTCCAGGGTCGCTGTGAATAACGCTGGACATCGACTTTCTTCAGTGTGGGTGGAGCGCCAGGGATCTGATCGATTCTCTCGTGGAGAGATTTGTGGAGTGCTTCCTGGCTTTCTTTGAATTGTTTGGTGAGAGCTTCCACGACAAGGCTCACGTCATAAGGCGTCATAGACCCTCCGTTCTGATTCTGGTTGACTTGGGTCGTTGGATCTGCAGTACCACCATTATTCCGCTCCCCACCTTGCCTCGAGGTATGTGAAGATGGTGCATCACGTCCAGGTGCTGCAGTGTCAGCCCTTGCAGCTGAAGGGTTACTCCTTCGGAGAGAGGTGAGTGCCTCGTTTATTCCTCGGTTTACTTCTGCCTGTTCCTGCATGAAAGCAAAGAGTGTTTCTTGGAGGTTCCCTCGGCCAGGGGAGAGACTCCTATGGCATCGTCTCCTGGGTGGGGTAGTGCTCTGAGAGCGCATACGCTTGTATCGCTGCCTGACCGGTCCTTCGGAGGATTGTTGTTGCCCATCGGACGAGTAATCGGGAGAATAATCAGGAGTGTAATTAGGACTGAGTAAAGGAGTATTTACCTGTTCTCCGCCTACGATAGTTCGTTGAGATTCGCTTTCTGCCATGTTAGTTATAGAGCAAAAAGATAGACGAAAATAGGTATAATATCAAAGATAAACTATTAACCTACGAAGGCTATTGACCAGCTCCCACTGTGGTCGCCAAATTGTTTAACCTAGATCCGATTTTCGGCCGATTAACAATTAAATTTGTATTTGCGGAGTCACGATCAATAGTTGAGATTAAGAGTTTATACGGTGAGCTAATATGATGATAATATGAGAACGACATGCAAGTATCAACTAGTAAAAATCGTATCGCTCGTCTTCGGAGAGAGTTCTTCGATACCAGTCGCACTTCAGACGATCAAAGAACTAAACTAGTAACCAAAATATGAGCAAAGAGAGTCTCTGAGCAAGAGCGAAAGAGTATTCTTATTGATATTGTAGACAGGAAGTAAAGTTGTTGTACAATCGATTAAGGCGAATGCTATTTATAAGCCTGGTAGGCACCCGTTGGGATTTTGTAATCGCTGGGTGTGGATCCGTCTGGATAAGTAACTGCCGGTCACATATCCGTTAGAGTCATAACCGCTGGGTTGTAATGATTGCTTTAATGACCATTAATGGATTGATCGTGGATAATCATGTTAATAACTGCTCATTTAGACCGTGTTTACTGTTGAAGTGTTTCATAACTCCTTTAGGTCTGCTCGTGATGAATGCCTGTCCGTCGGATGTCTGTCCGTTGAAATGTCTGCTCGTGCCACGTGGATCGGTGTACAATTGAAACGGTGCAGAAACGGTGCAGATAAGGTATTGCCGAAACGGTGCAGAAACAGTTAGATACGGTGCTGCAGAAACAGTTGAAACGGTGCAGAAACAGTTAGATACGGTGCTGCAGAAACAGTTGAGATGCGGTGAGATACAACGAGATACATCGATGATGGGATGAGTAAAAGTGAAATTGGGGGAAATGATAGGAATAAAAGTCAAATTGGGGAAAATGGTAGGAGGAAAAGTGAATTAGGGAGAAACGGGAGGAGCAAAAGTGATAGTGGTGGAAATAGGAGGAAGAATGTAAGGGTTTGGTATGTTATGGGAAAATATTGCTATGTTTTTGCTATATTTGTAATTAACTTGTGTTTTCCTCTATATAGGGTTATTTTGCTAAAATGTTGCTATGTTTGGTAATTAAGTTCTAAAACTTGTACTTTTATGTAAAAAATCCTTTTAAATTTAAAATAAACTTTCACTTTTACCTTTAATGAGATGATTTGTAGCCACACAAACATCTGTGATTAATTTTAGACCACAAGTTTTAAAAATCTTCCCTTTTTTATTAAACTTCGTGCAAAATCAAATAAGTTCATCCTTTTATAAACGGAGGGAGTAAATCATTATAGTCATATCTCATCATTTTGTTAAGTCGTTCTAGGACTAGGATTGTACACTATTCGGATTAAACCGAAAATCCAAACCGAACCGAATTATTTTTTTGGTTTGGTTTGGTTTTTTCATTAATTTGTTTGGTTCTGGTTGAAGATTTTAAAATTTGATTTTTTGGTTTTGATTTCGGATTTCAATAAATAGAAACTGAAAAAATCGAATGATATATATTAAATATATACTTTTATTCTTATTTTTTAACATATACATGTTTAAGAGTGTTAGAGTTTGAATATTTCAATATTTTTTGTCTTCAATATATTATTCATGATCACACATCTTTGTATAATGGTATAACACTAGTGAAGCTCGTGTCTAAAGTTTCAATACAATATGTACGGTACCTCCACGAACATCTATTTTTTGAATTGTAAGTTCTCTTTTTAACTAGGATTATGATTTAGACTTCAGGTTTTATATTTTTACGCTTGGACATTTATTGATATGCTTTCAAGTATATTGTTGTAAAGTTTTCTCTTATATGACATAACCAAAAAAATCAAAAAATCAAACCAAAAAGCGAAAAATCAAACCAAACCAAATTTATTTTGGTTCGGATTAGATTGTAATTTTTCAAAATCGAAAATAAAAAAACTGAAACCAAATAGATAAAAACTGAACCGAAAAACCGAATAAACACCAGGAACCCACTTTTCAAGCTCTCATACTGCTCGAGAAAGTGAGCAGACACGCTGCCACCTTGGTCTCATCTGTCGCCCAGCTCTGCTTTCGTCCATCTAAAATTGCCAATAGGTGCAAGATCTGCTTTGAGCCTCACAAAATCTCGTCTGTTAATCCAAAGTAGCATGACCTTCCCCGTTCCACGACCAAATGTAGGCGCTCTTATAATATTCCGGAGATCTCTCTTTTGAGGTCACCCTCGTATAGTTGCATATACATGCAAGTCAGCCATATTGCTTTGATGCTCAGTTCAGGTGAGTATTGATATGGTTCACAGGAAGAAGATTTATATTGTACTATAGTAGTATCTTGATGATTTAATATGTGATGAGGGAGGCTTTTCCTTTCCTTATTCTATTATTATGTTACTCTTTTAAACATCGTGTTTATGATGCCTGAAAATCAAACTTATACACTGTCGACAAGTAATACAATGATGAGATCAAGTAAAACCCACATAGATTTGTAACTAATTAATTAATTAAATCAAATAATTTCTAATTATTTAAATAAAAAAGTTTTTTGAAAGATGATGTGAGTTACTCTAAATTAAAATTAACTATCAAATTAAGTAATTAACTAACAAACTTGAACGCAATAAGTTAGATTCAATGAGAAAAAGATTAAGGGAATACGAGTTCTAGTATATCTATCTCAAATGTAAGTAATTGAGTAGGGAATACGAGTTCTAGTATATCTATCTCAAATGTAAGTAATTGAGTAGGGAATACGAGTTCTAGTATATCTATCTCAAATGTAAGTAATTGAGTTTTGAAAGTAATTATTAAAATTTTAATATGAAGTAACTTTCTTAACTAGCGTTTGTCCATAAAATTTGTCCAAATTTTCCAAATTTTGATTTCAAATAAGAGTTTATTTATGAAATTTGCACAAAATTTCAAATTTAGCTTCAAATATTATTCCAAATCTCAAATTCTCCAAAAAAGTAGAATTTGGGATGCCAAATTTGGATTCAAATTTTTTAAATATAAAACTTGACCTATAAGTTTATATTTTATTTAAAAAACCTATCTTATAGTATGTATAAAATGACTCATACACGAGGTGAAGAGATTATCCATACCATGTGAAATCATTATATTAAACAATAGCTAGTTGTTATTGTTGTTGATTTTTTGAAAGTGGATCTTTGAAAAATTATGTATATTTGAAAGTTTGTAATAATATGTTGTAATCTATCTATACAGAGATATATAGTTTATTAATGTAGCGCCTTAGGATAGTCTGATATCTTGTTATATGAACTATGATTTGCTCATTTGGTAAGATTATATAAGTTTTGGGGATGTTTCGATAGTTTTTAAAAAATTGAGGGGTTTTTATGTTTATGAAAAAAATACAATTTAAGAAATTTATGAAGTTCAAATTGTATGTCCAAACAAAATTTGAACTTCCAAAATCCCAAATTTCAAATCTCAAATTTCAAATACAAAATCATGTCCAAACAGGACCTTAACATATATATTCAAAATTTAGACTAAATTATTGGATTTTCCGAGCCCACATATTCCATTCGGCATCCGCGCCTGTAATTCACAGGGAAATTTTGATCAGTAGCCATTTTTCGACGCGCTCATTGGGGACTATCCAGCGTTTCAAAATTCATTGAAGAATAGCCAAAAATTCGCGCGCACACTTAAGCTCCATTAGCGTTGGAAAAATACCCCAGACTAGTCCCATAACAAAAAAATTGGGCTTTGAACAAAACTTGTTCAAAGCTCAAGTATTTTGTTATGGGACTGAAGAAGTCCCATAACAAAATAATGGGATTTATTCCCATAACAAAGGTCCCATCAAAGGGATAAATTCCATTATTTTGTTATGGGACTTTATATATAAAGCTTCAGTCCCATAAGAAAATGCTGGGGCCTTGAACAAAACTTGTTCAAAGTCCCATTATTTTATACTGGGGTTAGTTTACTGAAGCTTCCCAGTATAAATACGTATTTTATACTGGGATTTGTCCGAAAGTAGCTATTTCTCAGCAAATTTATTTTTTACGGCTATAAATCAATTAGCGCGCGCCAAACAGCCTTACACGAAAATTTTACAATTCACATGGGGATATATGGAACCCATTTTACTGGTGTGCTCATAAGGCACTTTGTCCACTTTTAGTGAGCTCGTCAGAAACGGCCTGCCGACAATTATACAGGGGCCACTCTATTTTCATCCTCACTCATGCACGTGTACATTTAATACTAGTTGAAGAAAGCCTGTACCAGTACCGGCCCAACATTTCAAATAGTGGTTAGTATTAAGTAGTTGTTATGTTAAATTGTGTCCCTTTGTAAACTAAAGAGCTCATTCCACAATCTGCTTATGAAGATGGTCCCAAATCGGTGATGAAGTGTGGCATTCAATGCAATGAACATCAGTCAATGACGTCTTCATTGCCAAGCTAGATCTTTTTCTGTCTTTCAAGATTTTGTGAAATATAATACCATTCAATAACAGTTGATGTAGCAAAAAAAGAACCAAGAATTTATTATAGGAGGACAATTACAATACAATCAGTTCAAATCGAAGACTGTAATCTCATATTTGCAGCTCCAATTGTGGATTTGAGCTTCGGCATTAGGAAAATTTAAGTCCACAATACTCCCTAACTTCAATCTTTGCATGAGTACTTTGTTTATGGAAGGACAAACTCAATTCTCCAGAGAGCTGCTCAATAAACCAAAACAACAAAAATAGTTCCTTTTTTAATCCGTTTCTACAAAACATTGCAAATTTGGACGGAAAAAAGGAAAGACTGCAATCTCGAAAGTCTACTGTGAGGTTTAATTTCCATTTACAAGGATACTCCAATCACATTACTCACTTATACCATAATGATTTTTTTTTTTTTTTTGGTCATGCATAAATGAAGACCAAATTTTAATACGGAAACACACCTAGCTATACTATGTAAAAGCTAAACATAAAGAGCAAAACTAAGCAGCTTCAACTATTTTTCCACAAACCAACAAAAATGCCAAAATAAATATTGAAATTGATTATTGTTGGGCTAAAACAGCTCAAGGTGCTCTTAATATGGTGTGATACTGTCCACTTGGGCTGAGCCTGCATAAATTTTCCAAAAGGCCTCACACGATTAAGAGATCCGTACACCTTATAAGTAGGTTATTTTTCTTGCCAACTTCTGTTGTGGGACTTGATTCGCACACCCAAACAATCTCTGCTCGAACTAAGTTCAACATAGAATATTACTGCTTATTTGGAGATTCACTGTAATGTGTGTCAAGACATTAACCAGGCCTCAAAGTTGCAGGTAAAGGCAAGCAGTAATCCGGCCCGCAACGGGTAAAGGTTAAGTCGGCCCCTACGCAATCACTTCGCTGCATACTCGTCTCGCTGTACCATCGGCTCTGATATCAATTGTTGGGCTAAAACAACTCAAGGTGATCTTAATATGGTGTGATACTGTTCGCTTTGGACTGAGCCCGTATAGTTTCTCCAAAAGGCCTCACAGATCCCTACACCTTATAAGCAAGTTATTTTCATTGTGGGACTTGGTTCTAATACCCAAACAATTGTATCCAAATTTAACACTGTTGTAAGTGATAGCCCATTTATCAAATACAACCACCAAGAGATAGACAACTCATAATGTCCGTTGGTCCGTGTCCGGAACGGATAGTGCCTCCGAGGATTTCATCCCTGATAAAATGACAGTAAACTTCAATATGTTTCGCCCATTTGTGAAACACTGGTTCCGAGATATATGCAAGGCTTCTTGACTACCACATTTCAGTTGTATCGAGAACGGATACTTACTCCAAAATTCCCTTAAGCTATTTCAATTCACATGCAGTTATAGACATCAACTGATATTCAGCTTCCGCCGAAGATCTGACTGCTGCTTCTTAGTTTACTGTACAAAGTACTAAAGAAAACATGCAACCACAAACATCATCATAAGAAGTATTGAATGAAATCTCATCTTATTATATATTTTACAGAATAGTTAATCCTGCTTCATCCAAAATTGGATACACGATCCAATATGTTTATAGAAAACAATTTTATATTTGTTGTTAACTTGGATTTCACTATGATTTGGTTCCAAAATTACATAAAATTTTGCGTTTAACTTTAATTCTACAGAAAGAAGAATACACGAAGTGGTTATTAATTACCATGAAAGTTTTGGTATTTGTCTTTAACTTGGACTCTTGCTAAAATAAAATGAAACAGATTTAAGGCTCCATAGTGGTTAAAGGATTACATAAATCGCACAATTTATTCAAAATAAAGTCATCTATTTGAAAAAAAAAAACCAAGAAAATAAATATAATAAATAAAATAAAGAAAATAGTAAATAATAGACTTTTAATGAATGGCAAAAAGTTCAATATAGTATATACGGAAAAGGGTCATATTTGCCCCTTTAGTATTCGTTATAAGTTGGTACTATCCTCCGTTATACTATTCGATCATTTTTACCCCTACCGTTAACTTTTTAAACAAATATACCCTCCCATGTAACGGAAGATGATCCCCACATTCTAATTTGCCAGGTGGCAACAATGACCCTATTCTAGCTAAATCATACCGGAACTCCATACCCCATTTACATAGGTTAGCAGTTTACCCACCCCTCCTTTCCCCAAGTTATTACAGTACTATTATTATTTACACGGGTAGAAAAACTCCCAAAAGCCATGCCCAAGCATGACAATTTAAAAAAGGTCTTAGCACAAGAACTAAGCAAACAACATAGATCATGTTTAGCCAGATAATAAACAAAGATGATATTATTACGATCAAGAAACTCATATCAAACAGATCTCTTTTGTAGATGGCGGGAGTTATGTTTTCAGGCGAGGTCTCCTTGCAATCAAGGCTATTTTGTTTTGTTATTGAAGAAGATGTGGTTTTTTTTTTTTCAATTGGGTCATTAGGTATGGATCGTGATTCGTGGGGTTAAAGAGTTGGTTACTAACTGGGAGTTTAAAATAAGATGAGGCTTTTGATTTACGCCACCTGGCAAATTAGAATGTGGGGCTCATCTTCCGTTAGATGGGAGGGTATATTTGCTTAAAAAGTTAACGGTAGGGGTAAAAATGATCGAATAGTATAACGGAGGATAGTACCAACTTATAACGAATATTAGAGGGGCAAATATGACCCTTTTCCGTAGTATATATATAGATAGATATGCTATACTAAAATTACACGGATTTTTTTTTTCATTTTAAGAGTTTCAAAAGATACATTATTTTAAAAAGTATTTATTCTCCTTTTCAGTTAAAGGCGTGAATAAGTATTTCATTTATCCTCTTTTCACAATTTACTGAGTAAGAAATACATGAAAACATTATATTCCTAATTTTTCATTTATCCTTTAGTAATTATATTTTACTGTAAGTGTAGTATATTAGGGGGTGTAAGTGTTTAAACCCAACATACAACAGGTGTGTCAGAAACTGAGTCATGTTATAGGATTGTTTAGTGTAACTAACCCAACTCTTTATCAAATTTATGCCATGTTTGAGTATGATGGCAATAAACTAGTCCTAGTCCCTACCAAGTTGTCGGAGAACACCGAAACTTGTTTAAGCTGCATATGTAGGAGATCAACTTATTTGAACTGAGGAATAAAAGGGATCCAAATGGAGTATTTGCAAGTGTATTAGTTTAATAGTTTCAAATAAACATGCCTAAATTCACAAAAAAAAAAAAAAAAAAAAAAAAAAAAAAAAAAAAAAAAAATTGAAAACAAAAAACTCTCTTCTATGACTATAAACACCTGATTCCCTTCGATCCTCTCTTCGCCATCCCCTTTTTGTGGTTTTTCTTTTCCAAAATTTTTTTCTCTTTATTCTGATCTTTTTATCTTTAATTTAGTGTTTTCTTCCCTTTGTTCTTGACATAGGATGTTTCAGATACTGAGGAAAGAGTTGACAGTATAGTGAAGGAGCGGCAAGACACCAAACCTCAAGTGTTAGTACAGAAGATTAAAGAATGAGATCAAATAAAACATAACATTTTGTATATTGGTATTGGCTTTCGATAAGACAACTTTTTATGTCTTTGGTTGATGTTCACATAGCAAAGTGATGGAATTTACGTATACGTATTGGATCTTCCCCGTTATACGTCGGATCAACTTATTTGAGCTGAGTCATTTTTTATTTTGTTTTTTGTTAAATTAGACGTCAAATTACTTTGCTCAACTATTGAAACTATATCTATTATCTATCCAGACATTTGCTGAAGTATATGACTTGAAGCTGTGGTATGGTCCTGATATCTACATGGGTTCAAATATTATGAGATACGTCTTTTGCACAACATGAAATCCATCAAGTCTTTGTTTCCTCGACTGCACTATTTTCAGGTAAATATAGATTGCACTTTTGATAATGAATGAGGTCTTATTGGCGATTGGTTACTTTAATTTGATGTACTAGTTTTTCAAGTCAATTGGTAGAAACCGGAACCTTTAATTTGAGGAAATGATTGATGTAGTCAATAATGATTTAATTATATATCTTATTGCCAAAATCTGTGATTAAGATGATTTTAGATGACGAAAGACCTTTTGTTGCGTCTGTTGGTCATCACCTCATTGGTCATGAAGTTGTGGAGAAGATAAATGCAATGTATTTGGATGCATTCCTTATCGTATGAATATTATGGATCAAAAATTGAATTTCATGATGTATATAAAGTAACAAATTGATAACTTACCTTATGTATACAACTAATTTGTTTTGGTATGTTCTTTCAACAATGCATGTATATGATGTATAGTTCTAAATACTCTATGAGAAATTACTCCATGCATTTGTTGCCCTCTAAAGGTTGAGTCTCTCAAACAAGCATGATGATTAAATATGAACCATATATGTAGAGGTAATATTCTTGAAATATTGGGGATAGACATAGATAGTATGGTATTTTAGCCAAAAAGCAGTTTGAATTTTTGTTTTTTCGTTCAAGTAGTAAGTATTTAAGGGAAAAGACAGAATATCTTTGTTGGGAAATAATAGTATACCCCAGGAATATTTCCCACAATAATCCACAAGAATTGAAGAGTACAACGACACCAAATTTCTTAACGTGGAAAAAACTTTTTTAACAACAAGTAAAATAACCACGTATTGAGAGGAGCAAAATAACTTCACTATAGTGAGAAATATTACATACTGTAGTCGTAGACTACTACACACTCAAAAGAAATAACTCTCTTTATTTTAAAGACACCTCACTATGATATTGCCCACACTCTCTATTTTTCTACACAGACTATTTCCTTTCAGTCTGTGGAATACATTAAGCAACTACTGCGTTGCTTTGTTTTGGTGTACCCTGAATGTAAACAAATGATCTCCTTTTATAGGAGAACTTGCCAACATTTTCACAAATAGGAATTGAGATAGCATTGCAAATTGGTTAGGCTGATTTGCCAAAACAGTTGGCGCCTACCATGCCTCTTAAAATGGCCAATCAAAGTTTTTTTTTTTTTTTTTTTTTTTGGTTTTCTTATTTGTTTTTCTTTTATTTATGGGGTGGAGCCCACAAATCTCCCCCTTAATTTTGATTTTTCTTCTTCATTCCAAGCATTGATCTCAATCTCTGAAAATCTTCAAACTTGAGTGGCTTTGTAAAGATATCTGCAACTTGATCGTGAGACTTCACATACTTGAGCTCTACCTCCTTCTTGACAATGCATTCTCTGATGAAGTGGTACCTTGTATCTATGTGCTTGCTTCGATCATGATACACTGGATTCTTTGCAAGTGCTTGTGCGGACTTGTTATCAATGCAAATTGTTGTGGCTTCAATTTGAGGCAAATTGAGCTCCTTTAAAAATCTTCTCAGCCAAATAGCATGACACGTACAAGACGTTGCTGCTACATATTCGGATTCACAAGTCGAGAGAGTAACAATGCATTGTTTCTTTGAACTCCAGGTAATAACACAATTACCCAAGAAAAAGACAAAGCCAGTTGTGCTTTTTCTATCATCAATATCTCCCGCAAAATCACTATCACAAAATCCCACAAGACTGAAATCATTAGTAGGTGAATAAAATAGCCCGTAGTCAATTGTACCTTTGAGGTAGCGAAGAATTCTTCTAGCAACTTTCAGATGAGTTGAGGTAGGAGCTTCCATGAAGCGACTCGCTACGCCAACAGCAAAGAGTATATCCGGCCTCGTACAAGTCAGGTATCTTAAGCTTCCCACAAGACTTTTGAAAAAGGTTGGATTCACCTTTTCTCCATCATCAAACTTTGACAGCTTTGTCCCACTCTCCATTGGTGTGTTTACAGGGTTGCAATCAAACATCTTGAATTTCTTCAATATCTCTTTTGTATAGCTTTCTTGAGATATGAAAATGCCTTCCTCCATCTGCTTCACTTCCAGACCCAGGTAATATGACATGAGCCCTATGTCCGTCATATCAAACTCACGGAACATAGCTTTCTTAAAATATTCAAATAAAGTGGGGTTATTACCCGTAAAGATTAGATCATCAACATAAAGACAAACAAGTAAAATGTCTCCATTAGTATGAACTTTAATATAAAGAGCATATTCGTGGAGACAACGAGTAAACCCATTGTCTTGAAAATACTTGTCGATGCGACTATTCCACGCCCTTGGAGCTTGCTTCAATCCATATAAGGCTTTGTTCAATCTAAGCACTTTATCTTCATGGTTTTTGACTTCAAAGCCCAATGGTTGCTCAACATAGATTTCTTCTTCAAGATAGCCATTTAAGAAGGCTGACTTGACATCAAGTTGATGGATCTTCCACTGCATTTGTGCTGCCAAAGAGATAAGCAATCGGATCGTCTCCATGCGGGCAACAGGTGCATAGACTTCATCATAGTCAATGCCATGCCTTTGTTTGTAGCCTTTAGCCACAAGTCTTGCCTTGTATCTTTCTATATCTCCATCAGCATTCTTCTTTGCCTTGTATACCCATTTCATTCCAATTGCTCGATGACCCTTGGGAAGAGTTGTTAATTTCCAAGTGTTGTTCTTCTCTATTGACTTGATCTCCTCCTCCATGGCTTGTCTCCACCTTTTGTCTGTAACAGCTTCATCAAAGTTCATTGGTTCACTATCAGCAAAGAGACAATACAAAAAATCAAAATTAGTAATTTGATCTGTATTATCATAGAGTTCTGCAACTGTCCTCGTTCTTTGAGGCGCTTCATTTGAACTTCCTGGAGAGGAAGGAGATGCAACATTTGTTGGAGATAGAGGTGGAGTTGTATCTTGTAAGGGTTCCTCGGTCTCTTGTGCTTCTTTTTCATCATCTTCAAAGTATGGAAGAAAATCATATGTATTTTCTTCCTGAGATTCCCAATTCCATGTCGCTTCTTCATCAAATTCAACATCACGACTCACCACCACTTTGCCATTGCCAGGGTTGTATAACTTGTAACCTTTTGAACTCGTGTCATAGCCAACAAACACATGCTTGACACTTCGATCATCAAGTTTAGCTCTTCCTTGATGTGGCACATGAGCATAGGCTATGCTCCCAAAGATTCTCAAGTGATTGACACTTGGCTTCCTTCCGCTCCATGCTTCTTGAGGAGTTTGATCTCTAACATTTCTTGTTGGAGATCTGTTGCTCAAATAAACTGCACAAGAAACAGCTTCGGCCCAAAATTCCTTGGGCATGCTTTTAGCTTTCAACATGCACCTAGCCATATTAAGAATTGTTCTATTCTTTCTTTCAGCAACTCCATTTTGTTGTGGTGAGTAAGGTACCGTTAGAGGGCGGCGAATTCCATGAGTTTGACAAAAGTCATTAAATTCTTTTGAAGTGAATTCGCCTCCTCTATCAGACCTTAAAGCTTTTATTTCATGGCCACTTTCCTTTTCCACAAGTGCTTTAAAGTTCTTAAAAGCAACAAATGTTTCAGATTTTTGCTTTAAGAAATAAACCCAGGTCTTTCTACTAAAATCATCAATGAATAGTAGAAAGTATTTACTTTTACCAAAAGAAGGTGGATTGATTGGTCCACACACATCAGTATGAACAAGCTGGAGTGGCTTGGTTGCTCTTGACGTGGCCTCTTTCGGAAAACTCTTCCTTGCATGTTTGCCAAGAAGACAAGCATCACACAATTGATTGGGATGGTTGATTGAAGGCATTCCCTTCACCATCATTTTTTCTCCCATTGATTTGAGCGCTTCAAAGTTCAAATGCCCAAATCGCATGTGCCAGCACCATGACTCATCTTGTACATTAGCCTTCAAACACTTTGCATCAATTGTCTTAAGATTCAAAGTAAACAATCTATTCTTTGCCATTTCAACTTTAGCAATTAATTTTCCATATGAATCTCTAAGCCAAAGATGCATATCTTTCATATGAATATCATATCCTCTTTCAAGAAGTTGGCCCAAACTCAAAATATTATTTTTTAGTTTTGGCACATAATAAACATCTTTAATCATCTTATGGCCACCATCTTTAGAGGAGATTAGAATCGTACCTATCCCTTCAATTTGGATCTTTGAGGAATCTCCAAAGGACACATTGCCTTTCACTCTTTTAATGAGTTCCACAAACTTGTCTTTGCATCCACACATATGGTTGCTTGCTCCATTGTCCAAATACCACGAGCTGCAATCATCATTGTCACCTTCCTTGAGTGCTAGCAACAATGTTGACTCATTTTGTTCTTTGTCGTCAACAAGGTTGACTTTCTCTTCAACATTACTACGACATTCCCAAGAGTAATGGCCAAATTTATGACAATTGTAACACTCAATTTTAGATTTGTCATACCTTTTACCATTTGTCTCTTGATAGTAACCACGTCCTCTTCCTCCTCTTTGTCCACGACCGCGACCTCTGTATGCTTGAAAGCTTTTTTCTTCATTGTTGAAGCTGTTACTATTATTTCTTCCTCTTCCTCGACCACCACGGCCTCTTCCTCGTCCATTTCCTCTATAGCTCTTTTCACCTCCATCTTTGAAGGATGCATTGGTTTTAAGAAGTTGCTCCAATGGCTCTTCTTGTCTCCTCCTGATCTTTTCTTCGTGGGCTTGTAAAGAACCCTCCAATTGCTCCGTCAGCATAAAGTCTAAATCTTTAGACTCCTCAATAGCACACACCACATAATCAAATTTAGGTGTTAAAGACCGAAGGATTTTTTCTACCACACGAATTTCTTCCATTTCTTCTCCATACCTTTTTAATTGATTTACAACAGCTTTCACTCTTGAACAATAATCCGAAATGGATTCAGATTCCTTCATTTTCAAAACTTCAAAATCAGCCCTTAGAGTTTGAAGTTTTATCTTCCTCACTTTATCAACTCCTTGGAGAGAATTTTGTAAAATCTCCCAAGCTTCTTTTGAGGTGGTAGCATCGGCCACCTTCTCGAACATGGTATCATCCAGACATTGGTGGATGAGAGTGAGAGCTTGTTGATCCTTCTTCCTTATTTTTACCATGACATCTTTTTCATTTTGAGGCAGAGCTTCCTCATTATCGGGTATTGAATACCCACTACGTACAACTTCCCATATGTCTTGAGAGCCAAGAATGGCTTTCAATCGTAGACACCATTTTTCATAATTTTCTTTTGTGAGACGAGGGTATTGAAAAGCGAGTGTACCATTATTTGCCATGGCTCTGATACCACGATGTTGGGAAATAATAGTATACCCCAGGAATATTTCCCACAATAATCCACAAGAATTGAAGAGTACAACGACACCAAATTTCTTAACGTGGAAAAAACTTTTTTAACAACAAGTAAAATAACCACGTATTGAGAGGAGCAAAATAACTTCACTATAGTGAGAAATATTACATACTGTAGTCGTAGACTACTACACACTCAAAAGAAATAACTCTCTTTATTTTAAAGACACCTCACTATGATATTGCCCACACTCTCTATTTTTCTACACAGACTATTTCCTTTCAGTCTGTGGAATACATTAAGCAACTACTGCGTTGCTTTGTTTTGGTGTACCCTGAATGTAAACAAATGATCTCCTTTTATAGGAGAACTTGCCAACATTTTCACCAATAGGAATTGAGATAGCATTGCAAATTGGTTAGGCTGATTTGCCAAAACAGTTGGCGCCTACCATGCCTCTTAAAATGGCCAATCAAAGTTTTTTTCTTTTTCTTTTTTTTTTTTTTTGGTTTTCTTATTTGTTTTTCTTTTATTTATGGGGTGGAGCCCACAATCTTCAGGTTAGAAAATAAACGCTTATTAAGTTTGTATATTTGGTGTAAAAGAAGTGTTATGGAAAACTTTGAACAATATATGGATTTTTGGGAGGAACAAGGTGATATGTAGAAGGAATACATGTAAACTCCTGCTTTGTTGTTGTATTTGTAGTTTTGTACTATCTTGATACCTTTAATACTAAAGTCCTACCTTACAACAACAACAACAACAACATACCCAGTACAATATCCGTCTGGGGAGGCGGGGTGAGATGTACGCATATCTTACCCCCAACAAAATAAAGAGACTATTTTCAATAGACCCTCGGCAATAAAGTCTTACCTTATCAAAGAAAACAGTTGCCAGTACTTGCCAGTAATCTTGAATAAAAGGTTTTTATTTCAACCTTGTGCTCACATTAAGTAGAGTTGTCATTGATAAAATTTTGTTCCTTGAACCTTTTGGTCTTATTAAGTGAAGTTTTCTTTACTATAAGTTATTTATACATTTTACTGCCTTTTCATTTCAGCAAATGGTTGCTCTAAAGTCCCACATTTAGAGAGTTTGTCCTCAATATACTGGGTTACTAACCATTAGGCATTAGCCTATAGTTCAACAGGACTTTTATTTCCTTCATTAATCAACATCATGTTTGTTTTAACTTGAAATTTGTGACAACTTCAACTTATTAGAGACAAGCCTTGATAATCCATCCAATGATTTCTATCTTTTGTCCTATTTCTTATGATTGTAGTAGTTTTAAAATGAGTAGTCAAGAGCAATACTGAAAAAGGTAACCCAAAAAGAAGCTTCAACTGCCTCCTGCTTCCTACTTACTTTTTACTACTCACAGTTGATAGATGAAAAGGAAAGTTTGTTATAGCAATATTAAGTTACTGAGCTCTCATTACTTCAATGTTTTATCAGATTTTTTAATATGTTATAAAGTCTACTTTGATGGGTAAATATATCATCATAGTGATCTAAAGAACATTCGAAGAAATTTTGGGTCCAATCCTTCTGACCCCGAGTTTTGGTCACTTGTCATCGCTCTACCCTGCAAGAGCGCTAGCAGGAGATCAGTTTTCATCACCACTTATCTTCGGAGGTGCTAAGATAGTCACGAAAAGGTTTGTGTTTGATGCTTTGGCAATAGCAAAGCTCAAAGACTTAACTGACTCAAGTGACACGTTCATGAAACCTACTCGAGTGGTGGTCGTTATGTCGTTAATCTGGAAGGTTCTTGTAGGAATTTCCTTAGCCAAACATGGATATTCAAGGGACTCTACTTTATTCTTTCCAATTAATTTGAGGGCAAAATCAAATCTACCATCCTCAGAACATGCTCTTGGAAATTTCGCTGTGTCTGGAATTGCTACTCTTGAGGCAAACCAGTCAAGAAAGGAGTTGAATGACTTTGTAAACTTGGTTGGACGCACAATAAGGGACACATCTGTAGGCATTGGTAAGGCAAGCATCGATGATATTATGTCTAACTTAGCTAACTACAGCGCACTTGGTCAGAAAGACGACATGGACTTTTATGTCTGCACTAGTTGGTGCAAATTACCCTGGTATGAAGCCGGTTTTGGCTGGGGAAAGCCATTCTGGGTAAGCAGTGTTGGCTACACTCTTGAAGTAATCTGCCTGAATGATACAAAAGATGGTGAAGGAATAGAAGCATGGGTAGCTTTGAAGGAGAACGACATGGCTGAATTTGAGAGAGACCCTGACGTATTGAAATTTTGTCCACCTCAAAAACAGAATTTATTCCTAGATTTGGATTAAAATTGAACTACATTATGTATGTTATTGATGATGTACCCTTCCTTCCTTTCTTTCTTTCTTTCTTTCTTTCTTTCTTTCTTTCTTCTTATCTGCATTTGATTAGAATTTCTTGCCTGCTCTGATGTGAGATGACCCTTTTAGTGGGCATTCATTGTTTTTAAACTTAAGTACTTATCTTATATGTATCTTCTTGGTGGTTAAATACCTTGTTGAGTATATGATGTTTTGATGATAATAAATAAAATGTACTTGTTACATTAAATTAATTAAGACCTTATTTGTGGAACTAGTTTTTCTTGAATTATTGGTAAGTTAGTGAATATAATTTAATTGCTAATTTTGGTGAAATTATTGTATGGCTGACTTATGGATTAAACTAAGTATTCTTGATAAGATTCTTTAGCTATTTGATTACCTGCACGATTTGGAGAATGAAGTAGAGTTGGAGTAGAACTCTATGAAATCCAAAATGATAAGGAAAAGGGATTAGAATTAAAGCTATATGATTATCCCTAATATACTTGGACTTTGTTTTACTTATCAGGTCTTTATCTATAAAAGAAGTCCATGTACATATTGAGAGAAGGTCCAAACACTTCAGCACAAAAGAGAAATTGAGCGTACAAGAGAGAAAAGTTCTGAAGCAGTTGGAACGAGCGTTGGAACAGTCTGGACAAGTATTTTATCAAGTCATTTAAAATAGTTTGAGTCCAGTTCTTAGTTCATGTATTAGGCACTAAAGTGTAATCTCGTTCAACTTATAAGAAGCACTTTTTGAGTTTGTAATCTAGAGTTAAAATTGCATTGGGTAAAGAGCTTAAAGTTAAGTTCTTTGTGTTCCAAACTAGGGTAGTTTGGAAAGGTAGTAACAGTGTAGGATTGTTGTGTAAGGGCTTAGAGTTAGGTCCTTGGGGTTACCTTTGTAATCCGGTTTTGGCTCGTGAGTTTAGTGGATTTGTTGAATTTCCCACAGAGGTTCGTGGTTTTTTTACACCTTTGAGCCAGGGTGTTTTCCACGTTAAAATCGCGTATGTCTAATCTATTTTTGCTCTTTAATTGCTTTGTTAAACTGCAGCCGGAATACCCGTAGGAACTGTTTCAAGTAAGCTATTCCAACAAGTCAAGAAACTTAGTCTAAAATTTAAAAAGAGGCAGAATCGTTAATGACCCAATTCACCCCCCTCTTGTGTCGAGTGTACTCTAAACTAACAATTGGTATCAGAGCGGGTGTCTCATATCTAGGCTAACACCTTTGAGAGATTTTTAAAAATGAGTGCACAAATAGGACTACTAGAGGTTCAATCTATCGCTAGGCCTCCATTGTTTAATGATCAACACTATAGCTTGTGGAAAAACCGTATGGAGATCTATTGAAAGCTGAAGATTATCAACTTTGGCAAATCACGATGAGAGGTCCATTGATTCCAATGAAAGCAGGTGTTAATGGTGCAAAGGTCCCGAAAATGGAAGATGAATTCATTGTGGAGGACTTCAAGATGATGGAGAAAAATGCTAAGGCGATTAAAATACTTTATTTTGGTCTTGGGTTTGATGAATATAATAGAATCTCCGGATGCACATCCGCCAAAGAAATTTGGGACATTCTGCAGCTAGCTCATGAAGGTATAAACCAGGTAAAACAGTCCAGAATTGAAATTTTAATGAGAAAATATGAATTATTTTTTATGGATGAACAAGAATCAATAAAGGACATGTTTACTAAGTTTACTCATATTACTAATGAGTTTAAATCTCTTGGAAAAGAATTTTCTTCTGAAGATTGTGTCAGGAAAATATTGAGGATATTGCCTTCCTCGTGGGAGCCCAAAGTTACGGCTATTCAAGAAGCCAAACAGATGGACAAGATGGCTATGGACGAGCTGATAGGCAATTTTCAAACATATGAACTCAGAAAAAATTCTCAGGCTAAGGAGGAACCAAAGAATGACCGGAGCGTAGTCTTGAAAGCAACAAAAAAAAAGATTCAGATTTGGATGAAGAAGACTTTACAATGCTTGCTCGAGCGTTCAGAAAGTTGTTCAATAAAGGAAACTCCAGCAAGTCTAACTCTACAGAAAAGTCTAAATTTGATGGTTGCTATAAGTGCGGAAAGCTTGATCATATGATCAAAGACTGCCCACAAAAGCAGTTGGAACAGAGGATGGAACGTTCCATTGACCGTTCCAAGAAGCAGCAGAAATCAGCTTCCAAAGCTTTGAAAAAGGCCATGATTGCCACTTGGGGAGACACTTCTGATGAGGAATCAGAATATGAGGATGAAAGAGATGATCTTGCTTTAATGGCCAAGAGTGATTCTGAATCAGATGATGAATTCTCAGAGGTAAGTCTCATTCAACTTAAAGAGCAAATTTATAATTTATCAAAAAGTAAAGTAGTTGATTTCTTGCTTTCTTTAATGGATGAATTTCAAAAAGTGAGTGTCAATGTTTGAAGTCGGATTGTCAATGTTTGCAAAGAAATAAAATCGAACTTGAAAAGGCTAATAAGGTACTCAAAGAGGAAATTTCTAAATTGGATGAAAATATTTCATCTTTGCATGAAGAAATTCATGAACTTAAGGAATCTAAATCAGTTATCAAGAATCAGTTTAATGTTGATCAAAAAGGTCTTGAATCTGATCTAACTACTTTGAAAGGAGAGTTGAGTCATGAAATTGAAAAGAATAAAGAGCTTCAAGAAAATTTGAAAAATGTGAGCAATGAACTTGCTATGACAAAAAAGTGGAACAAGTCCAATGAAGCTTTAAATTGGCTAACTGAACATCAAAGTAGGAGTCGTAGTGGTCTAGGCTACAAAAGTGATCAGGTTAAATGTGATATCAACAGAAAAAATATTAATTTGCCTGATTATCGCTTATGTACTCATTATGGACACACTGGTCACTACAGGTATGAATGTTTAGCTAGAATCAAAGCTCTTGAAAAAAATTGAAAATATTGTTAGATGGGTTAGAAAAGATATGATGTTTCCTATTTCTCAAGGAAAGGGACCCAAAAAGATTTGGGTTCCTAATTCTAACACTTAGTCTAGTTTTGCAGGCTAAGGTGAGAGGGAGCAACCAATTCTGTTACTTGGTTAGTGGTTGCTCGAAGCTTATTATTGGAGTAAAATAAAATTCTTCTCACTGACAGCCTTCAATGAAGGAAGTGTGGTATTTGGTGAAGGTAAGAAAGGTAAATCTTTGATATATGCGAGAAAGGTAAGTCACTCTTCCATTCGTTATTGGTTGAAGTTTTAAAGATTAGTTTGTTGAATATTTCACAATTATGTGACCACAGAAACAAAGTTGATTTTCATAGTTATTGCAAAATTGTGAATGACAATATTTTAAGATCTTTATGTGAATGCAAAATAGTTAATGCTTTCAGATTGGTCTTTGTCGAGATTTAAGTGAGAAGGATCCCAAAAATATCCAACCTGAAGGAACAGGCCCTGGAACTGGTCCTTGTAAACCTGGGCATAATCAGAAACAATCAGGAGGAAGAACAAATGGAACAACACTTGATGAAACGGTTCCAACCCCTGTTCCAATGAACGATCCTCATACATCAACTCACGACTAGACCTTGCAAGCATAGAACTCACATCCTCTGCACATCAGCTGGTATGACTTTAATTTTTAGACATGTTGATGTTGTTTTTGTTGAGTTCTTGGCTGACAATATAGCACTGCAGGTATGTAATTCTTTCTATCTCTTGTTTAGTATTTTGAGTAAAAAGTTGCTAGCATTTTTACTAAAGCATTAAGTGATGGACATCTTGAGGTAAATAAATTGGATCTTGGCATGATTATATTTACTTGTGTGCATGATGTATTGCTTTTTCCCTAATGATTGGCTAGGAGGTGTAATTCTTCAATCTCAATCAATTGCATAAATATTTGAGGAAAAAAAATGTGTCTAACTTAATTCTTGTGTTGTAACATGCATGCTCTCATGTCATGAGTTCATTATTATTCTCGTTGAGATCTAATGATATTGCCCTTATTTTCTTTGATTGATTCACAGTTTCGATAGCATAAAATAGAGGATAAATTTATTTAAACTGTTCTAGATCTGTACCTCCAAAATATGGCTTGTGCATATAGTTGTTCATCACAATTTCTCATAACCAGCCCATATCCACTTTTTTAAAAAGTTATTATCCGTTAAAAAAATGATGAGCATGTTCTTTCATCTTTTTTCATACCTCCGCACTCCCTTTGTTTTGACCTTGAAGAACTTTCAAAGGCAAAAGTTGAAAATGTGAAAATGATAGGAGCCAACCTAACTTGCATGGTGTTGAGGAGCCTAAGGTTGAGGGGGAATTTTTTTTTTTTTTTTTTTTAAAAAAGCCAATGAAGAAAAGTTTAAAAAGAAAAATGGAGGGTAAAATAAAATAAAATGAAGGAGTGTTTTGATGCAAGAGAGTGGTAATTGATGTGAATGTGAAGTGTGATCCAAAATATTTTAGGACGCATGTTACAAATTCCTTGCCAAGGTCATGAGATTTATGCAAAGATGGAACAGGTGAAGGACCTGATTCTACTAGTGATCCGATAGACATCTCTAATGTGAATGTTCAAATTAATATTTTAGAGAATTGGTTGGCTATTCTTATGGAGGAGAATGAAACTTTGATATCCTATGTTTTCAGAATTGAGCAAGAGCTGAAAGTAAGAGGGAAAAATAAGCCAAGCACCACTAGAAACTCTTAACTCTTTCCTTAACCTCACACTCATATCAGCGCAGTCTTGAACCTGTTCAATGCCTTGTTCCTTAACCTTATATTCTTATTTTAAATCCTATGAACAAGGTCATGCATTAAGCATTTTATTTTGAGCTTGAAAGCTTAACTGGTACAGACTTGGCTTTGTCCTTTGTTGATTGTTTTGATGAATTGTGATTTCAAGCAGAATGGCCAATATCATTTAGTATCAATACTTGAGAAATTTATGCTTATGCTTACATGAGTTGATGCCCCAGTGGCGATGGGTGTGACATACTTGGTTATCCATATTTTTTGCATTATTGATTTTTGGAAGTAGTTGATGGTTTTCGGTGATACCAAAAGGGGGAAGAGTAATATGTGCTTGCGCTTAGGTTTTGTATATCTCTGTCAAATACTCCACTTTAACTTTGTCTCATTGTCCCTTACTTGTATGTGCTTTTGGTAATAAATGAGTTTGGCAAAAAAGGGAGAAGAAACATTATGTGTGTTTAGATAAAAGGGGGAAGAAACATTATGTGTGCTTAAATAAATAAATTCATTAGTTTAGATCCTTGAGTGACTTAAGTAAGATTGTTGTTATTATCAAAGTGAAACTAGCACATTTTGTTTGTCATCATCAAAAAGGGGAAATTTGTTCAGTATATGATGGTTTGATGATAATAAATAAAATGTGCTTGTTACATTGAATTAATTAAGACCTTATTTGTGAAACTAGTTTTTCTTGAATTATTGGTAAGTTGGTGAATATAATTTAATTGCTAATTTTGGTGAAATTATTGTATGGCTGACTTATAGATTAAACTAAGTATTCTTGTTAAGATTCTTTAGCTATTTGATTATCTGCAGGATTTGGAGAATGAAGTAGAGTTGGAGTATAACTCTATGAAATCCAAAATGATAAGGAAAAGAGATTAGAATTAAAGCTATATGGTTATCCCTAATATACTTGGACTTTGTTTTACTTATCATGTATTTATCTATAAAAGAAGTCCATGTACATATTGAGAGAAGGTCCAAACACTTCAGCACAAAAGAGAAATTGAGCGTAAAAGAGAGAGAAGTTCTGAAGCAGTTGGAACGGGCGTTGGAACAGTCTGGACAAGTGTTTCATCAAGTCATTTAAAATAGTTTGAGTCCAGTTCTTAGTTCATGTATTATTAGGCACTAAAGTGTAATCTCGTTCAGCTTATAAGAAGCACTTTTTGAGGTTGTAATATAGAGTTAAAATCGCATTGGGTAAAGAGCTTAGATTTAAGTTCTTTGTGTTCCAAACTAAGGTAGTTTGGAAAGGTAGCAACAGTCTAGGATTGTTGTGTAAGAACTTAGAGTTAGGTCTTGGGGTTACCTTTATAATCCGGTTTTAGCTCGTGAGTTTAGTGGATTTGTTGAAATTCCCACAGAGGTGTGGGTCGTGGTTTTTTACACATTTAAGCCAAGGTATTTTCCACGTTAAATCGTGTGTGCCTAATCTATTTTTGCTCTTTAATTGCTTTGTTAAACTTCAGTTGTAACACCCGTAGGAACTGTTTCAAATAAGCTGTTCGAACAAATAAAGAAACTTAGTTTAAAATTTAAAAAAAGGCAAAATCGTTAACGACCCAATTCACCCCCTATTGTGTCGAGTGTACTCTAAACTAACATACCTCCTTTGATGTCATAATTTTGTATCCATAACCAACTTTAATAGTTACATTTAATAAAAGACAATATTACCAAAATTTACCCTATGGAAGTACCAGGCCCCGCCAACTTTTACCCAACTTTAGACTTGTCTTCCTAAAGTCACATCAGTAGGCTATTCCATAAATTCAAGACGAGGTGGACTTTTATGTCTGCAGTCTGCACTAGTTGGTGCCATGTTGAATTCATATAGTAATTTATTGCATCAATAATCAAATCAAAGTCATCCCATCATCCAACAAACAACGAACAGAATCCCTCACGATAAAAATCACTGGACCAAAATCTTCAATCTTATTAATTTTTTATTGAAGCACATCTTACTATTTACCCAACGAAAATCTATATGAATTAGATAAGCCAACACTTATTTTATTTACAAATAAAGGTGAAAAATTGAATGCCTGAGTTCAATAGTTTTCTTAGTTAACTTTAATTATTAAGATACTTAAGTTTAATTGAATTAAGCTTAAATTATTATTTTTTCTAAAATTTGTTATATTCAAGAGAATGTGTTTAGTTGTTTAGAGAATACATAATTATTTATTGTTTTTGAATTAGTTTATATTGTTCAATATGATTTTATATGTGTATTTTTTTTTATATGTTTAGCATTATGTAGTCTAAAGTACTAATTTTTATTTATTTGTTGTTCTTTGCAGTTTAATGGATAACTTCGAGGAAAGTATATATAAATACTGGCACAAGATGAAGTTATGCAAAATAAGTCTCAGGTGCATATTGATCTTGAGCCTAAACTTAGACTAGAATTTGACTGTGATGATGAAGCAATTAACTTTTATAGTAAATATGCAAGAAGGATTGGGTTTAGCACTAGCAAAGTGTATGCTAACACAAATAACAAATTCGGTTATGTGACATCGAAAAAGATGACTTGTTTTAAAGAAGATTTCCATGGATATGATAAACGAAGAACGGATGTGAAAAATCCACGAAAACAAATTAGAAGTGGTTGTCAAGCTCATATAGTCATTTCGCGTCAACCTTCAGAAAAGTATCGTATTACTAAGGTTTACGTGGAACATAATCACCCTCTCGTTCCACCATCAATGGTGCATATTTTACAATTGCATAGAAAGATTAATCAATTACTCCCTCCGTTTCAAAATGGTTGTCATAGTTCGGATTTCGAGAGTCAAACAAGTTCATTTTGACCGTGAATTTAAATATATAATCTTTAAATTTTTTGTAACGATATTTATATATTTAGAAACTACATAAAAAGTACTATAAGTCACAATAATTAATAATTCAAAATATTTAAAAGACATATGAAAATATTACGGTCAAAGTTAAACTCGTTTGACTCTCGAAATCCGAACTGTGACAACCATTTTGAAACAGAGGGAGTATAAGCTATTGAAATTGATCTGGCAGAAGATGCTGGATTATTATCAAAAGCTACATTTGATTATATGAGCCTTCAAGCGGGTCGTCAAGAAAATTTGGATTACACTAAGCAGGATCAGAAAAATTATCTTCGAACCAAAAGAAAAAAAGCGATGAAAGAATGAGAAGCAGGTAATATATTTTTCACTATAATTTCTTAGTTATATTATTATTTTATTTTAGCATTTTACAAGATGGTATATTATAATCTTTCTTTAGTTATATTATAATTTATTTTTATTTTGTTCTTTTTCTTTTGGTCAATTAGGGCATTGTTAGAGTATTTCCAGGAGACTGTAATATATGATATCATGGTAACTTCTAAAACAAATATCTTTATTTTCCTTTATTTTTCATTCACACCATTATATTTAAACCCAACAAATCTCTCATGTTATGATGAGAGGTGATAAATTTCTAGTCCAGACACATTTTGTATCTTCATCCGGAGTGAATGAAAAAAAATATGTTCCATTTGTTGAATAGCGACCATAAAACCTCAAGGATTGTGCTAAAATTTCTAGTTTTGGTGTACATGAAATTTTATGCTCTTAAAGTTTAAATGAAATGAAATTGATACAAAAGTGAAATACATACAAGGAAGTGATACTGATCAACCTTCTTTAATTTGGCTCTGCTTCCTCCTCCTTGTGCAGCATCCTTTTACTATTACTTCTAGATATAGTGATATTATAACCATATACAAAAACATGCATTTATGTTTAAGAATGTAATAAAAAGTTTTGAGAGCCCTTATTTATAGTGCTAGATGAGATTGCAATTATCTTGGTGATTGAATACCAGTACTGCTTTTCTAAGGAGTACACGATAATTTTGTTAATGTGAAAATGCAAGCAATCCTCTGTCCATGTTCTATCCATTATGTGATGATTTATGTTGATCTAACAATACCATCATTGTGTAATTTAATTCAACCATATGCTTTGCCTTGGTCCCAAATAACAAATAGATCACATATTCTTTTTACCATTATCCTTTCCTGCAGACTGTTTCTTTTCTTCTCCTTTTTTTTTTTTTTTTTTTTTTTTTTTTTTTTTGGGAAATTCAAGTTGTGTAATTTAGCTGTTGATATACTTATCATTTTAGTGGCAGTTGAAAGTATAAACAAACTTAAAACAAAGAAAGAATCCCTTAACGATAGGGATTTAAGTAACTAATACAAAAGCTAAACAGTACTAAAAAGACTCGTAACACAAACCAATGATGTTTTTTCATAATCATATCAAGGTTCACAACCGTATTTTGTTTTATGTTCTACCCAAAGTTGATTAACGGACTTACCCAGCAAATCAAGAAATATTAAATTATTATATTCATATCTCATCATTTTGTTAAGTCGTGCCAGGAACCCACTTTTCAAGCTCTCTAAGTAATCGAGAAAGTGAGCAGTCATGCTGCCACCTTGGTCCCATCTGTCGCCGTGCCCCGGTTCTATCCATCTAATATCGCCAATAGGTGCAAGATCTGCTTTTAGCCTCACATAGTTAGCAATCCCATCAGTTAATCCAAAGAGATCCTGACCTTCCCCGTTCCACTGCCAAATGTAGGCGCACACGCGGTATAATATTCCAGTGATCTCTCTTTTTAGGTTACCTTCGTATCGTTGCATATACCTACAGAGACGAATTTAAGATTTAAAGTATATTATAATTATTTTGAGTCTAAAACATACATTCACGGTGAGGTTCGAGCCTATAATATCTAAATAAGATAACTTCATAGAAGATTGATGAAATATCACACGATTTGTTTGAGAGATTATCCTTTTGGTAAGAGAAGGTGGGCTATATCCACTTAGACATAATTTAAAATCTTCCACTCTGTATATACCACATGCTCCAATTAAAAGTTTGTTGTCCTTTCAATCATTGTGGACAGAGGTGCGGACCTACGTGTAGTGAATGAATATCAATTGATATCTTTTCGTGTGAAAAATATACTGTATATATGGGTAATATTTTTTGTTTTATATGTTTATGTAATATATTGAGTCCCCTTAATTTTTTATATTTTAACTTGCATATATTTTGATACCTCTTTACAAGAATTGTACAGTCTCCCAGTCTTCCGCGCCCCTTAATTGACTAGCCTCATTTTCCTCATATTCCATGTGACCAATAATCTGGCTATATCTTTACCAAGAAGTCATTCTTTGCAAACTAATGGTGTCCATATATATAGCCAGTACTCAAGCATGAATAATAACACAATAAATTAAAGAAATAATAAGAGGATAGATGGGTTATGAAGTTATGAAACTTCCAACCATAACTTTTAGAAAGCAAGATGAGTTGAAACCAGGGAGTGCAGAATGGATTTCAGTGAGAGATGAAATGTATAAAGCTTTAGAAGAATATGGTAGCTTTGAGGCTATACTTGAAGGAATACCAAAAGAAAAACTATACGAAAAGTTAATTAACGAAGTTTTCACCCTCCCTTTGGATGCAAATATTGAAAATTCTCAATATGCAACTGGCTACAGTAAGAAAGATAATCGGTTTCCACTTTTTGAGAGATTGAACATTCTCGATGGCGTCACTCCTGATGCGATTAAAAGCTTTTCCAAGATTATTTGGCCTGATCATGAAGAGCAAGAATTTTGGTACGTAATTTTTATGCCAAATAGGTGTGTTTATTATACAACTAAGTAATCGTTTGCATTAAACGTTAGTAATTGTTTCGGTCTTCAAACTAAAATGCTGCATACCTTACTCTCTCAGCCAATAAGGCCATTCTCATGATATCTTTCAAAGTTAAGAACGACTAGCCACTGTGTTTAGGATCTTTCAAAGCTAATCTTCAAACCATATCTTAAGTAAGGTCTTTACTTCTTTTTGATGTTCTATTTACCTTGTACTTACTTTAATTAACTATTCTTAACTTTTAGTGCATGTCTTCATATTCAAATCGTGCCTTAGCATCTATGATCCAAATGTGGCCCGTACAATTTTAATGAACTTATTTAGTTTTTTACTGGGTTTCTTTCGCTATGCTTTGTGTTCATTCACAACAATAATTCACTATCATGACTCCAAAGTATGTTCTCATAACTTTATTCATTTGTGATCCAAGTTATAACCACTGACTTTTACTCCTTGCACTTAGTGCTTTTCTACAGTTCCGTCCCTTGCCCATTTCCTACCGTTTGGTCATAACCATTGCCCGCCATTGACAGTTGTTGTGTTAATTATTCTTTTGAAAGGTCAAGAAATCATGCATTGGTAATTCTTTTGAAGGACGTTAATACCATAAAGAAGAAATTAACATATAGATTTGAATTGTGTCCACTTCTTGACTTATTATTTGCGGGTTTGACAAATTTGTCAGTGATTTGGTGCATTCTTATGCCAAGAGAGTATCAGAACTTGACGAAATGGTGAAAAAAATGATTTTTGAGAAATTGGGCATAGAAAAATACTTGGATGAGCAAACAAAATCTACAAGCTGTGTACTTAGCTTCTTGAAGTACAGAGTGCCTAAACCTGAGGAGACAAAGTTAGCACTACCACCTCATACTGATTCAAACATTTCAACTATTTTAAGCCAGCATCAAGTTAGTGGTCTGCAGTTCATGAATAAAAATGGCCAATGGCTTACAGTTGAATTCTCATCTCCTGATTCATACATCTTCTTTGTTGGTGACTGTTTGAGAGTAAGTGACATTCTGCCCTTCTTTTTTATCCGTTTCTTTATGTTTTTTTCCTCCTTTGTGCTTAAGTCATTTTCTAAATTTTTATGTAGCGTAAAAAGTACAAAAAATAATGACATATCTAGTATAATCCCACAAGCGGGTCTGGGAAGGGTGAGATGTACACATACCTTACCCCTCTATCAAATAAAGTAGAGATGTTGTTCCTTATAGACGCTCGGCTCAAGAAAATAATTTTGAAATTGGGTTTGAGAAAAAATGTAGCCTGAAAAGATAAGATTTTATCTTGGTCGGGGCTGAGGTGAGAGATCTAAGATGTAAACTCGAGGCAAATCATACATTGGCGCAAAATAGGGAAAGACATTCTCAAATTAAAATAAAGAATCAAGTCTTAGAACCCTTGTGTCATGATTTTAAGTCGTGTCGATCTAAACCCTTAATATACAACATCAATCGTGGGATTGCTTTTGGGACAACTAGCTGTTGTGGCCTTCTTTGCGTCATTGGATTCTGACGCATTATACATACACTGCTATATACTTCATATGTTTCAAAGTAAATGGTACAATTTTCTTGTTAGTATATTCAAAAAAGAATTGTACATTTTTAAATTTCAAAAAAAAGTAATAATAAACATTTTGTTTTACCTTTAATGAGATGATTTATAATCATACAAATATATCTATGGTATATTTTAGACCACAAAATTTAAAAATCTTCATTTTTTTAATGAGAAACTTCTGTTAAGTTAAAACTATGTTTACATTAGTACAATTCAGTACATGTATCCATTGCTCTCAATATACACCAATTCCTAATTGACGGGATTAGTTTGAAACAACTAAAATAGAGATTGGAGACTAATTATATATACTTTACAGGCAGTTACAAATGGTAGGCTGCCAGTGCCACTTCATCGAGTGCTTATGGAAAACAAAGAGAGGTATACCATTGCGTTTGCCAGAGTTTCCAAAGAAGGGTATATCATAAAAGTGCCAGAGGAACTTGTTGATGAAGTTCACCCTTTACTTTATAAGCCCTTTGAAGCTCTCAAATATTATGAATATTTTATCTTAAAGGCAGGTCAAGGTATTGTTGCCACTCTCGAGAGCTATTGCGGTGTCTAAATTTTGGCGGTCAATTGACTTCACAATCATTGTTAATTGCTTTAACGAAAATAAAGAAGCCTCTAGACCACTATGTTTGGGTGGTTTATTTGTTGGATTGTATTGAACTGTTATTTTTTAAAATAATTATATGGATTGTATTTGAAAATTATTGCATGTATTGTTAAATTTATTGTTATGTAATAAGGAAAAGACATGTTTTAAAACTCGAGATACATAAGCAACTCTAAACTAGAGTTTGGCCTTAAAATTTCATGGTACCATATTGTCCAGAACATTGTCGAAACAAAAATTGGTTAACATGCCAATTTCTTTAATGCGTAACTTTTTCATTGTCGCTTGCAAATTGACTGCCATTAATCTTTCCACTGATAGAATAGAATTGTAATATAGTAACTCGAATATTTTCTAATTTGCTTCTATATTATTTTTCAGCATTTTGCTTACTCTTTTTAATAATCTATAAGTTCGGCACTTGTGCAGCCAAATGGGGCTTGTCACCTAACTAATCAAGAAGTTAAGTGCACTAAACGGAAGCCTCATAAAATTCAAGAAGCATGATCTCACAGCTCCTTATAAGATGAAATAGCCTTTTAATAAACCACATCTCATCATTCAAAATAATAATTTGTTCCTAATCTCCCCCCTCTTATTATTCTTGCAAACTTGTGCGTGTGTGATTCTTTTTTTTTTTTTTTTTTTTTTTTTTTTTGTGGAAATGGCTGAATGTATCATCTTGATATTCTTGATAACTCTCACCAGCTCAAGCTATTTTGTCTTGGCATTTGAGGTTAGTTCTTTGCAATGAACTAGTGTAGAAGTTTACATGATCAATGTATTTTGTTGGGATATATACTTTTCTAGGCCTTTTGATCCTTCTCAATTCCTCAACAGAGGTACTCTCTTTATTTCTTTCTACAGGTGCGTGAGAAAATTTTATCAGACAGTGGAAAAATATGTTCAAAGAATTCAGCATTCTTTATCTCAATTATAGTGTTGCAATCAAGTACATCACTTTTCAAAACAAGAAATCTATATGCAGCACTATGTTCAGCATATTCAATAAACATGCAATCAGCAGCTTTAGAACCTATCTTTCTCTTTTTAGATTCAGACAACTGAACTTTGGCAAGACACCCCCACACTTTTAAATATTTCAGGTTAAGCTTATAACCTTTCCATAATTTATAGGAAGTTTTGCCAGTTCTTTTGTGAGGTATTCTGTTTTGTAGGTGACAAGTAGATAAAATTATTTCACCCCACAAATTATCAGGTGCATTAGCACTAGTTAACATGGAGTTCATCATTTTTTTTAATGTTCTATTTTTCCTTTCAGCTGCTTCATTAGACTCATGTGAATATGGAGGAGTTACTTCATGATTAATTCCTTCTTTTTCACAAAAATTATTTAAGGCCAAATATTCTACTCCTCTATCAGATCTAACTCTCTTGATTTTTCTGCTAAGTTGATTTTCGACCTCAATTTTATAACAAATAAAAGCATCAAAAGCGTCATCTTTATTTCTAAGCAAGTACAACTTAGTATATCTAGAAAAATCATCAATAAAAGTAACATAATGCCTTTTACCACCTCTAGTCATGTTTGTTTTAAATTACCCAAATTAGTGTGGATCAAAGATAATAATTCAGTCTCTCTATTTACAGGAAAACAAGATTTTTAGCAATTTTAGCTTCAGCACATATTTCACATTTATCAATCTTATTTGAGTCTAAACCAGATATTAAACCCATAACTTGCATTTTCTGGATATATGACATATTAACATGTCCTAATCTAGCATGCCACAAAGAAACAGACTCAGCTATATAAGCAGACACAGATGTATTTTCATATATAATATTAGAAATATCAAACAAAATATTGTTTTTGGTCATCAGAATATCCAAATGTCACTTTAACCCTAACTTTTATCAAGAAACCTATAGAAATCAGGTTTGTCCTAATAGCAGGAACATGTAACACATTTGTAAGGACTAAAAATTTTCTCGAAGTAAGTTTCAGGAGTACTTTACCCTTATCCAAGACTTTAGCAGTTCCTGAGTCTCCAAGGCAGACTATTTCATCATCTTCCCATATATTAGTATATGAGGTAAATGATTCTCGATTTGCACAGATGTGCCGAGTAGCCCTAGAGTCTACCACCCATTTTTCGTAGTGCCTATGTTCACTTGAGAAATGACATCCGATAATTTCATCTGCTTTAGCTGAATTAGCTTTGGGAGGATTTCTATGTTCTTTGTCATTTCTTGCCATCTGTACATTTTTCGGACATAATAACCTATTCTTTCACAATAAAAATTATAGTCTTTCTCTTTCATATAATTAGGGTTATTGGGTTTGTAACCTTCAGACTCTTTAATATACCTCGAATTGTCGTTACTACGGTTTCGCACATATAAAATAACGACCACACCTGGAGTAGTGGGGGCAGTACCGACATTGATAATATCAACAATACTTTTTCCAGTATTATTGTCTGCCCTAGTCTCTTAGATTGTAGAACAGTGGAAAAAACGACAATTATAATAATGACAATAGTAATAACAATAATAGCAACAATAATATACGACGAAAGTATTTTTGAATACAATAAAAGTAAAATGATATAGTTATATTATCTCTGTATAGATATAAGGCGCTCTGAGTTGTGCTGGGCACCATCCTAAAAAACTATTCCAGCAGCCTGAAATGTTTCCCCAAGATAAAACGAGCATTCCTCTATATTAATAGAGAGATCAGGAATCAGCAAAATATTATATATATTAATCCATTAAGTCTAGGAGATGGTAGCAAAAGGTAAAGGGTTATGCTCAGATTTAAGTGGTTAGTATTAAACAAAATGGTGACTAAATATCTAATAGTAGCTAATGATAAAATAGTGGCTGTTTATGAAATAGTAGCTAAAGATTAAGAGTGGAGGGTATTTGGATCGGCTGATAGCGGTCTTCAAATGCCAAATGATAAGGCTATTTGTAGCAGCAAATATAGGTTATAGGTTTGACAAGTGTACCTCCACTTGTCCAAATATTCTTGCTACGTGTCAAATATTTTGCCACATGGTCACCTAAATTGCCACACTTTCTTTTTCCTTGACAAGTGGCCCTTTTCCCATCCACTTGTCCAAAATCATGCAAATATGTGTCAATTCTAGAAAAATCACTTGAGATATTAATTTCACAACAATTTTTACCCTTCTGATGTGCTTACAACAAGATATACTATGATAATACGTTGCAAGAAGACGCCCTGTTATTCTGCTATGAAGAACCTGAGCTATTCATTTCCTATGTTTGCATAACAAAACCTCCTAGCTTTACTATGCAGCTATGAAGTAGTTGCAGCTGCCTCACTCTGCACAGCTGTCATGACTTCTGGCAGACAACAACAACATTAGAACATCCAGCAGAAGTTTTACTAACGGAGTGGGGAAAGATTTGAATATGAAGACGAGAAACTGAAGAAAGATGGTGAAGGGAGACCAAAGTATTACACGACAAATATGGTGAAAGATGAGAAGATTGCAAGCAAGCTGAGAGAAGAGGGCAAGGAGAAGATTGAAAAACTTAGATTAATTTCAAAAAGTAACCAGACTGTGTATAATTACTAATTAAGATACAACAAATAAAAATAATATCCCGAAGAGATTCCGCGCCATGTATTTGTTTGATATAAGAGGGTAGTTTAAGAAGAGACTTTTATTACTAGTATGAGCTATGGCGAATATGTATAGATTTTCAATTTATATAGAAAGATATAACTATTCATTTTTTAAGGCTTTCAACCTTTTTATATACTGCTTATTCATTCCTAACCTAAATGAAATTACTTTATTAAGAACATTATTGCGCAAAGCAAAGGTGGCCAAAAGGAAATTGAAAAAAGAGTGACAAAAAAATCTTGGGCCTGTGCTAAACTAGTGTAGTCAATAAATAGCCATTTTCTATTAAAATAGGGGAAATAACTTTTCCACCCTTACTCTTCATCTCCTTCGCCTAGTATTCACGTTGTGCTCCGGCTGCCATGCTCGTTTACTCCATACCCAGATTGCACAATTGCTAAATTAGCCTCACATTTAGACATAAAACACCTCCAAATTTACACATCATCTGACATTTCTTTGAATATAGAAACAAAATGCTACAAACATAGATAAATGCTAGGAGTCTAGAACAAGTTTTGGAGCCCGTTTGCATTGGCTAAAAATATTAGCTTTTAAGCATCACTTTTAAAGTGATGGAGCTTGTTTTGTCAAATAAGCAGTTCCATATTAGATATAAGTGCTAAAATTTGAAAAAAAATAAAAAAAACTGTCGAACTATTTGGTAAAAAAATATTTTTTTATGTTAAAATGATTAGAATATCAATAAAAGGAACAAAAAATATGAAGCATAATTTAAGGCATTTATTAGTGAGGGTAGTGGATTTAGAAAAATTATAAGGGATAAAAAACTATAACAGCTTTTTAGCCAAAAGTAAAAAGTAATGACTGCCGAGCTTCTTATAGCGTTGGGCTTTTTATTACTTAAAATTCAAGTGATTTTAAGTGGTTTTAAGTAACCTAACACTTCTATCAACTAAAACCTGTTTTTAAGCCCACCCAAACACCCTCTTAGTTTTGAATTTGAAAGTGAAGAAATTTTCATAAAAACCTCTAATTAAATCCTGTAGTTTGAACTGAATTTCAGGTTTTTTTCCCTAGAGTTTGAATCAAACACACACACAAAAAAAAAAAAAAAAAAAAAGGACAACTAGAGCTCGAATCGCTCCAGGAAAATACTGCAGTTAAATTCAAATTCCAACACTTCTTCCTGAAGTTTGAACTTTCTAAGTCCAAATTTCAAGGAAAAAAAACTGAATTCATCCGAGAATTCCCATTATAAATTGGACCAATAACTCTGAATTATTCAGTAAAAACTCATAAACCGATTATGTGGATGTGGTGGAAGGTACTTTTATGTATGCTGAGATGAACCAAAAAAACCCAGGTTCTCTAGTAGGTTTTCTATCGTGGAGAAGATGGCTGATATGTGGAGGGGTATTTTTTGTAAATTAGCTAGTGTTTTGTATTAAAAAGTGATTGTATGTTAATTAACTATGCAAAAGTAGATACTTATTGTTAAGCGGATACAACCTTGGCCATCTGTCAGAATGACCTTAGACCACATTAACGTATGTGGTTAGAAATTCATAATAGAGTCTGGCTACATTGGAGTTGGGTAAAAACTTACCCGCACTGAATATTTACACTCAATATAATTAAGTTAACTATAAAAGACAAATTAAGGTTATTAGGAGTCCTTTTTTAGTAAATATAAAATTGTAAAAAGGAAATAGTCATAAATCATATTAACGTGAGTTAGGGTTGCCATAAGCATCCATTTATCTTATATTTCTTTTAGAAAAGGGCTAAAAATACTCTTGACATATGAGATTTGGGGCAAATTTATCCTCCGTTAACCTATTGGACCGTAGATACCCTTACCGTTAACCTATTGGTCAGTATATACTCTTACAGTTTCCTTTTTGGCTCATATCTACCCTCAAAACTAACAGAAATCATATTGGGATATCATATGGGGTATATTCTTTGACATGGCACAATACAATTAGTCCAACTCATTAAAGTTAAACCTACCCATTAAAATAACTCATAACCCATTTATACCAAGATCTAGCCCGTTTTACCCACCTACCGTAACCCATTGTCTTCTTCAAATTACACTGCATTTCAGATATAGTCTTCTACGAATTGCACACCATTTCAGCTATCATATCCCCGTCTTGATGAAGTGACTGTGCAGCCACCATTAGGGGTACGCACAAAACCGAAAAAACCGAAATACCGAACTGAACCAAACTAATTCGGTACTTCGGGTTCGGTACTTCAGTTTTTCGGTTCGGGTTCGGTCCAATAAATTTTTAAATTTCGGTCTTCGGTTTTGGGAAATCCGGAACTTCGGAACTCGAAAAAATAATTTTTTTTTTTGGTAAAATTGTGAATACCATTAACAAAAAACATCCACTATTATATGTTACATATATTTCTTAAATCCCTAAGTTACCCCTTCCCTTAGTCCGTCACCCAAATATAAAATATCCTATTTCACTCATATTCCCTCCAGGCTCCAACTCTGCCGCTAACTGTAACAGTCCTACTCTTATTTCCTCCAGTCCTCCACGCTTCCCTTTACTTTTGGATCGAGTCATCGAGTGATCGGGGTATGATCTATACTCTTCCCTTTTCTTTCTTTTTAAAGATCGATTTAAAAATATAAAAATGATAGGGTATGCTGCTGGAGGATTTATAACTCGAGCATTGGCAGGGGTGCTCAAAGAATGTAAACAATAAAAAGTTTTCTTCTCTTCAATCTGCTATCAAATTGGTTCATATAATCTCCCTTTTTTACTTATTTCAGTTTAATGTCTAATTAGTGATTAAATGCAAAATATATAAAAAATTAAATAATTGAACTGAAAAATTATTGATATGAAGAGTACAAGAACAAAGAAACAAAGCAAAGCAAGAACGTTACACCATCAAGAAGATACATATATTATGTAGTTTCATTGAGGAATCAACTGCTTCTTTTGAGGTAGACAACATGTCAAAATGTCAGGGTCTCTCTCGAATTCAGCCATGTCATTCTCCTTCAAACTTACCCATGCTTCTATTCCATCACCATCTTTTGTGTCAAGCAGAATAATAACTTCACCATCATAGTTTATACAGCTCACCCAGAATGGTTTTCCCCAGCCAAAGTCAGCTTCATACCAGGGGATTTTGCACCAACTAGTGATGACATAAATGTCCATCTCGTCTTTCCGACCATACTTGCTTAAAAGTTCTGCGCTACTGTTGACTAACATAGAGGAAGTTTCATCAATGCCTGCCTTACCAATGGCAACAGATGTGTCCCTTATTGTACCTCCTACCAAGTTAACAAAGTCATTCAACTCCTTTATTGATTGGTTTGCCTCGACAGTAGCATTTGAAATTAAACAGAAGTTACCTAAAGCATGTTCTGTAGATGGTACATTTGATCTCCCCCTCAAATTCATTGCAAATAGTATAGTAGAGTCTCTCGGGTGTCCATGTTTAGCGGAGGATATGGCCACAAGAGCTTTCCATATTAATGACATAACGACCACTACTCCAGTAGATGATTTCACGAATGGGGCGCTCGAATTGATTTTGTGCTTGAGCTTTTCAATTGACAGTGCATCAAACACGAATCTCCTCGTGACAAATTGAGTGACTATGTCGGGAGATGGTGAATACTGAACAACTCTTGATATCGCTTTCATTGGAAAGAGCGATGGCAAGTAACCGAAACTTGAAAGACAACCTTTATTAGTTGTCCCTGTTTGGACAATGTGTGACCATTCATTGAGAAATGTCGCTAACGTGAAAGCATCAGCTAGGATGTGAGAAAACTGTATCCCCATGACGAGGCCTCCACAATTGAATATGTTCACTTGGATCGCGAACAATGGCACATCTGATTTTGGAATAATATCCCATGGAAGAAGATCATTCAAAAGCTTAATGTTAGGTCCTTCATTGAGAAATTCAGCAAGATCCGCATTGACTTGTGTTTCAACATACTCAACACCATCATCATTGCAGTGAATTGACATGTCATCGTTATTATATCTCCCTGCCAGAGGGTAAAACTTGGCTAAGGCCTCAGCCAAAGATTTTTGCAGCTTATCACATCTTTCACGAATACTTTCTGCCGTGTTTAATTCACTGCTCGGCAAGTAGTGTAATAGTACTGGTACATATAAACTAGGATTTGGAGGATCAAACAATGAAAGGTTGAGCCTCTGAAGATGATTTGGAGTAGGAGTTGAAGGCTTCAGCCTTTTCCTTATCTTGATTTGAATTTGCAACTTGGCCATAATGATCACCACAAATTCACAATAACAAATGAAGTAAAAAGAAGAGTGAATTTTTTTAAATGAAAAGGTGCAAACTTTCTGGACTAGAGTTCCTTTACTGTATTCTTGTTCCAGTATGTTCCTTAATTAATGGTTCTCTTGGGCCCTACATACTTTTAAACCTACTAACAACTTTTTTGGGGAATTTTCAAAATTAGACACCCCACAACACAAAATTACAAATGAGAGGCCACATTTCATCCATAGCACCCCTTTATTTTTACATTACACAACATACCACCCCCTTATTTTCAAAATTACATAACATAGCATCCATTTAAATTAAAAACCCTAGGAGCCACTCCCTCACCCTCCCCCACCACTGCCCCACCACCAGAAACTGAGCCGCCACCGCTGCCGCACCGGCCGGCGGTGGCCGGTGGCCGGAAAATCAAAAATTCACCGGATTTGCTTATTTTATTTGTGGATTTGTTTAAATAATTATTTTTTGATAATTTTATACACCTAAATCTTTCAAAATAATAAATTATACATGTAAATACATAGAAAATTGTGTATGCAAGAAGAAAAATACAAAAATATACACAAAAAACATAAATTTTATACAAAACAACCATAAAAAATGCACAAATCTGAAATTTATACAATTTATTCATTGTTCATACACGCATATACAGCTTTATACAAATTTTACAATACATAGAATGTATTTTATACACTGTCAATACGTACTTATACAGATTTATACATTTTAATACACGTTTACAGAATTGTATAAATTTGTATAAAAATGTATAAAAATGTATAAATTCGCAAAACTGACTTTAAACAGTGCTTCGGGCAGCTTTTACACAAAAGCTTAACAAACATCCTAGATCTATACAGTTTTATACAAGAAAAACACTAGATCTAAAAAGTTTTTAGAAAAAACTAGTAGATCTCAATGGATACTTATGAAAATTGTGTAAAAAGAAGAAGAAATATGATAAACTAACCTTTTAAAACAAACTCACCGGAGTTTTAACCGAGATTTACAATCAAAATCGACATTGTTATACAAAAAAAAAAAAAAAAGAGACGAAGAAGAAGCAGCGGTGGTGGTGGTGGTGGTGACCACGACGTCAGTGGCTTGGAGGAGAGGAGGTGACGGTGGGGCAGTGGTGGAAGGGGCGGCGGCGGCGGCGTTAGGTTTTATGGGGAAGAGAAGAGAGAAAAATGTGAAGGAGAGAAGGAGAAGAGAGGGAAAATGGGGGCTAGGGTTTTTTTTCTTTAAATAGGGGTGCTATAGAGTGAAAGAAAAATTTTAAAAAAGGGAGGGGGGTGCTATGTCAGGTAAGGTAGCAAAATATGGGTCTTTTTCGTAATTTTCATGAGTGGGGTGTCTCTCAATGTAATTGTCCCAACTTTGTTATTACTCAAATCTTCTCTCTTACTTTTTCAAGGGTAAAATTGATAGTTAACAAGGTCAACCTCTATTTTCTTAAACTCCGTGTCCGATCAAATGGTGTCACATAAATTGGGACGGAGGGAGTAGTAAATAAAACGTTTCTAAATGTGGTCAGAAGTCTATATGCAGTCCTACTACAATGACCAAATAGATGATACAGACTATAGAGGCGTAGTTATCAACACCCCTCTACATGTTTTTATTCTGAATTATTTGCAAAAAGAAAAGGAAAAACATATTATACCTTCATTTTCTTCAGCACCCCCAACGGCAAACCCCCTACCCCATCCCCTTTGTCATCTTCTCCCTGTCACCCCCGCCCCTCGCTCTTCTTCATCTTAATTTTTAGTAATGAATGAAAAATGGCCAAAATTGTCCCTCTACTATGATAAGTGGGACAAGTTTACCCCCCGTTAAGTTTTTGGTATAACTATACCCCTACCATAACCATAGTACACCAATTTGCCCTTATAGTTTACGGGCCTCCAGCATGTACAATACGTGGCTGCCACTTCCAAACCATAGTAGAGGGGCAAATTTGGCCTTTTTCCGTTGTTTCCAAAGTTGTATTTGGACTAAGTTTCAATACTTAGAGAAGAAATTTTGATGCTTAGAGGAGTTATTATAAGAGAGAAAAATGTGCTAAGAATGGTAGATAAGATATTTTGAGAGAAATACGGAATTAAAATGATACTCCCTTCAGTTTGGTTCCATAAGAAAGATATACTTTTAAATTTTGTGACTAAAATTATCTTTATTAAAGATAAGATAAAAGTTTAAAAATAAAATTATTCCTAAATAAATATATATATTTTTTTTAAAAAGACTAAAAGGTAAAATATGCTACTCCTATTAAAGTTGATGAAAAGTTATTTCCGGTGTTTCAATTTAATTTTTTTTTAATTTATCACAAAAAGTGATTTTTGCTACATATTAACTTATTAACTTTAGTTTAATCTCTTTTCCTATACTGGCATACTTTTTGTAACAGTAGAAAAATTATAATAAAGTATTATGTTTAAAATCACAAATTCTAGTATGCATTAAATGAAAAAATATAATAAAGTATTATCTTCAATACATAAAATCTTATATTTTTTTATACTGTTACAAAAGGTAAGCCATTAAAGGAAAAGAGATTAAACTAAAGTTAATAAGTCAATATATAGCAAAAATTACTTTTTGTGACAAATTAAAATTATATTTTAAATTGAAACACCGGAAAGAACTGTTCATTCACTTTAGGAGTAGTATATTTTACCGTTTAGTCTTTTTAAAAAGAACATATCTATTTATTTAGAAATAATTTTATTTTTAAATTTTTATCTTATCTTTAATAAAGATAATTTTAGTCACAAAATTCAAAAGTATATCTTTCTTATGGAATCAAACCGAAGGGAGTACTCCCTCCGTCCCAATTTATGTGGCACCATTTCCTTTTTTGTTTGTCCCAAAATAAGTGGCACATTTCCTTATTTGACAACTATTTAATGCATCATCTCTATTTTACCCTTATTGGGCCCTACATACTTTTAAACCTACCAACAATTTTTTTATTACTCAAATCTTCTCTCTCTTACTTTTTCAAGGGTATAATTGATATTTAACAAGGTCAACCTCTATTTTCTTAAACTCCGTGCCCGGTCAAATAGTGCCACATAAATTGGGACGGAGGGAGTATCATTTTAATTCCGCGTTTCTCTCAAAATATCTTATCTACCATTCTTAGCACATTTTTCTCTCTTATAATAACTCCTCTAAGCATCAAAACTTCTTCTTTAAGTATTGAAACTTAGTCCAGACATGACTTTAGAAACAACGGAAAAAGGGCCAAATTTGCCCCCTCTACTATGGTTTGGATATACATGGCACTGAAGTGGCAGCCACGTATCGTACACGCTGGAGGCCCGTATAAGGGTAAAGTGGTGTACTATGGTAACAGTAGGGATATAGTTATACCAAAAACTTAACGAGGGGGTAAACCTACCTCATTTACCATAGTAGAGGGGCAAATTTGGCCCTTTTACACATAATACATGTTGTAACTTAATTCATCCAAACAGCAACTCGCAAATGCAGGCTTTAAAGTTCGTGGGTGCTTACTTCCTTTCCGTCTTTAACATGTTACCAATTCCTTTTAAGTCTTTAACATAAAGTAGTTACCAATCATATAGTGTAAGTGGTTAATTATTTGAACGTGATAAAAATAATGAGAAATGTAGGACTAAAAATTATTATTACAAAAATCAATTATTTAGTCACAATAATGAAACTGCTGTCCAAAATCTTCAAGAAGGGAGTTGAGTTGTGGAAGCTGTTTTTCTTTTGTCATTCTTCACTACAATTAATTAAAAAGAAAAAGTAAAAAACATAACAGGTAAAATGTATAGAAAAAAAACTAGAATTGGGCCTGTATTTAAGGTAATGATTTTGTATATATGCAAAAATATTTCTGACAAATGAAATTTGAGATTTAGGTTTAAGTCCGATAAACATTTATAGAGTTGATGGACTAAATGGACTCTAGATACAATGCTATTAGCCTATTATTGCATTCATCGGGTTATGGATGACCGGATGGAAAATCGAGAATACATTAAACAGCTCATATGGTGCACATCTTTCACTGCTGTTGTACGTGCTCCTAAATTTATTATAATAATCATATAACAATGCAATGGTGGGCTTACTCAGGGCCGTCTCAACAAACTTGGGGGCCTAAAGCCAAATTCACAGAGAGGCCCTATTTTTTTTAAAAAAAAAATGAAACCGCCGTATATATTTTTATTTAAAGTATACTTTTCTATTTTTTTTAGATGCGAAGTCATTGATTGCTGTTTTATAGTTGATTTTTTCTAATAATTCATTTTCAATTGATGATATAGCTATTACATTCCATCTCTCTTGACAAACGTTGATCTTAAATAAGATTTTATCAATTTTAATTTTGAAAAACTTTCGGCTGAGGCAACAATTACATAAACTATTAACATTAGTCTATAAGCAATATGTGTATTTGGAAAAGATCTTGTCTTTTTATTTGATTGAGTATTTCGATTAGATGATTTCTTTTTCTCGTGTATTTCTGTTAGCACTTCTAAAAATAAGTCTAAACTATCAATATCATAATCACTATTACTATTTGGTAAAGAAAATTCAAGGTTAAGATAGTATTTTGTACAATTCTCATTATCTAGTGATATCAAAAGTTTACGATTGAACCAAAAATATTTTCATACCTTCAAAAATGTTATGGTACTTTCTTCCCAAAAGTTTTTCTCAAATTTAATACATTACGATTTTTTTTAAATAATGTATATAGGAGTACATGTTTATATAAAAAAAAATGGGGCTCCCAAAAAGTTGGGGCCCCAAGCCATTGCCTAAGTGGCTTTATAGTTAAGCCGGCCCTGGGCTTACTAGCTAGACAGCTTAACTGTCATCTCTTTTCTTTATATTACTGTACAATATTGAGATCCATGTGAGCTTGCTATAATTTGTCTAATAGCCTATCTTGCCCGAGTTTGGACATAATTTGGTTGAAACTTGAAAAAAAAATAGATTTTTTAAATTTGTGTTGGAAAATAATTTTTAAAGTTGTATTGTTTGAACATATTGTTAATATTAAAACAACAAGACACAAATTTGGGTAAAAACTTCTCAATCTTTTCTCATTTATTAATGGAATATATATATACAAGTATAGAAAACTAACCTAACATACCTAATGCGCTTAGCCCTAGACACAAAACAATAAGGGACAATTACATGGAGAGACACTTCACTCATAAAAATTACCCAAAAAAGGCCCTTATTTCCTTCCCCCTCCTTTTTTTTTTTTCACTCTATAGCACCCCCCTATTTAAAAGGAAAAAAAATCCCTAGCCCTCATTTTTCTTTTCTTCTCTTTTCCTCCTTCCCATTTTTCCTCTCTTCTCTTTCCCCTTACAATATCACGCCGCCCCCCCCCCCACCCCTTCCATCGCTGCCTCACCTCCAAGCCACTGCCTCTGCCACCGCCGCTGCTGCTGCTGCTTCTTCTTCTTCTTCTTCTTTTTTTTTTTTTTTTTTTTTTTTGCTTTTTAAATAATAATGTCGATTTTTTGTTGTATATTTCGGTCAAAAACTCCGGTGAGGGGTTTGTTTATCATATTTTTTCTTCTTTTTTTCATATTTTTCATAAGAGTTCGGTGAGATCTACTAGTTTTTTGTTAAAACTTTTTAGATCTAGTATTTTTCTTGTATAAAACTGTACAAATCTTGTATTTTTGTTAAGATTTCGTGTAGAACTTCCCGAAACACTGTATACTTTTTGCGAGTTTATACAATTTTATACATTTTTATACAAGTTTATACACTCCTGTAAACGTGTATAAAAATGTATAGATCAGTATATGTGTGTATATACAGTAAATAAACATATTCTATTGCACTTCTGTAAATTTGTATAAAGTTGTATACGCGTGTATGAACAATGAATAAAGTTGTATAAATTTCTGATTTGTGCACTATTTATGGATGTTTGTATAAAATTTATATTTTTTGTGTATATTTTTTTATTTTCTTCTTGCATACACATTTTTCTATGTATTTTTACATGTATAATTTATTATTTTAATAGATTTAGGTGTATAAAATTATCAAAACATAATTATTTAAATAAATCCACCAATAAAATAAGCATTCCGATGAGATCCAGTAGATTTTCAGTTTTTTGGCCACCGGCGCCGCCGGCTGCTTGGTTTCCGGCGGCTGATCAGTGACGGGGGAAGGTGGGGAAGTGGCTCCTAGGGTTTTTAGTTCAAAGGGGTGCTATGTTATGTAATTTAAAAATAAGGAGGTGTTATGTTATGTAAATTAAAAATAAGGGGATGCTATGAGTGAAATATGGCCCCTCATTTGTAATTATTTTACTTTGAGGAGCTAGTTTTGAAATTCTCCCAAACAATAAACCATAGGCAGAATTGCAAAACTATGACACGGGAAGCAATGGTTTGCCAAAATGCCCTCAATAATAGTGGTTTAGCAAAACGGCCCTCCATTAGTTTAATGAAACTTATACCGGATGAAAATACTGCTCACAACTAATAAAAAGACCCACACTATCTTCCCCTTCCGTTTCCACATTCAAACAATCTTTAAACCTTAAAAACCTACAACTTTTACAGATTCCTCCATTGAAACGAAGATTCAAGGTTAGATTCCTTCAAATTCCTACTCTCTTACATTCATTTGGATAACCTTGTAGAAAATCTATGAAAATAAGTATCTTACACAGACTTCTTGACAATGGGCACCTTGCACAGACTTCTTGGCAATTGCGAAAACTTTAAGCCCTGTTGCTGAAACGACCTCGGTTAGTCGTTTCGGAAGTTAGGACTCCGATTGGCGTGTCGATAATTTTAAAATGTTCGTAATGTCCATTGGGACTTATCTGTAAAATTTGAGCTACATCAGACCTCGTTTGGTAGGCATCGGAAGAAGGTTTCAGTTTTTATTGCCAATAAATATTAAAAAGAGATTTTCGAGCTCGATTTTGCCGAATGAGCTCCGATTCAAAATCCGAAAGCGCCGTTAGGTTCGTATGATTATTTGTAATTTTTGTAAACTTTCGAAAGTGAATTTCGATGTTGTTCGGCTAGTTTCCGCTAAAATGCCGAAAGTTAAATAATTTGACCTTTTTCATTTAAATTCGCATTTTGAGTTTCGGGAGTCCAAGTTGAGATCCGTCTTCGCGAGTATGTTACATATATTTTGTATAACTTGTATGCAAAAGTTGGAATTATTTCGAATATTGTAGTGTACCGTTTTAATTTTTACCGTAACCGCGAATTTTAAAAAAAGAAAAAGAAAAAAAAAGGAAAAAGACGAAAAAGGAAAAAAGACAAAAATGGAAAGGGAGTCCATGAGCTTGGCGGCGATACTAAGGGATATAGTTAATAGATCAGTAAGCAGAATAGGAACAGAGAAAAAAAGAAATGACTGCAGTGGGAAAAAAATGTCAGAAAATGAGAAAAGGGGCCGGAGAAAAATAGTATTTTCATCCCAGAACATTCAGGTAATGATCCTAATATAGTATTTGAGTTTATTACGTGTGTTTAAATATATTTTTGCGGTAAAAACAGGAATATTAGACATCGCCCTAATGACGTAAATTAATAGTTTAAAGGGTCAAATGGACCCCGATAATGGAATTGAATATATATTCGTACTCAGTGAGTTACGGGCAACATAAAAATGTAAATTATTTGGGATTTGGTTATGTGACCTTAAACCCTGTACATAGGCCTGGCCTGCGTATTGCGCATGCCAATAGGGTATCAGGCTCCTAACCGGATTGCCCTAAAATGTGAGGAATGAAGCCTTTAGCCTAATTTGATATATTTTTCTGCTTATTGAATAGAGTGGGATCGTTTGGCAATGAAACCAAAGGATAAAGCGGTTATTGATTAGCAGAGCTAACTTTTGGAAGAGGTAAGTGTTTATATCCATTTCTTTGGAGGCACCTGGCCTCGTGGATTTTCTACCACGTGTTCCTTACGTGTGTAGCTGCCGATAGGCGTACTCCTTACGCCTCAGCCTTGGATTACATTGTATATTATATGTTATGTCCTGTTGCTGGTATTGCATTGAGGATCTGAGCATTGTACCCTGGGTGTGAGTTGGCATCTACTTCCCGGCTGTCGATGAGAGTCCCGCGCCGGTGAAGGGTTATTATTGCATCACATTGCATTCATATGCATTATATGTCATTCATATGCATTACATTGCATATCATATTGGGTGCAGGAGTATTCCGCCCCAGGAGCAGGAGTATTCCGCTCCATTGTATCATATTGAGGGTAGGAGTATTCCGCCCCAGGAGCAGGAGTATTCCGCTCCATCATATTATATTGAGGGTAGGAGGATTCCGCCCCAGGAGAGTGCAGGAGTATTCCGCCTCAGCTTTACATTATATCGGGTGCAGGAGTATTCCGCCCCAAGAGAGTGCAGGAGTATTCTGCCCCAAGAGAGTGCAGGAGTATTCCGCCTCTGGTTTATATTATATCGGGTGCAGGAGTATTCCGCCCCAGGAGGAGGAGTATTCCGCTCCAGTTGGTTATCATATTGGATTCCCCTCGAATGCAGGAGTATTCCGCTTCGAGATGGGATTACGGGAACATGTGACCCTTTGCATCACATTTCATTTCATTTCATCTCATTTCATACCATTGGGTAGACTTACGATACATGACTACTGTCCTACTTATATGTGCACTGCTTATTTGTTGATATGTTTCTAGCTCGTATCCCCGGTTGAGTTTATGGTTTCATACGTGTTTCCGGTTGTTATCTGGCTTTGCCTTTTTATAATTTAAATAAGAGGAATTTGGTTTATCTGTTTCTTCTCCCTGGCTAGCTATCCTATTCTTTGAGGTGGCTAGTCTGCCCCACTTATTGAGTCCTTTTGACTCACCCTTGTTTGTTGTTTGTTTCTTGTCTATCTATTTCGTTTCGGCAGGTTCGCTCCAGGATTGAGTTCGCCACGTTGTGTAGGAGCGAAGACGACTTCAGCTGTCAGGGTGAGTCAGCTTTTATTCCGGATGGCCACCAATTTATTGGTTATTATTTCAGTTACATCTTGCTCCCTTCAGGAGGTATTTATCTTCTTTGTTCTCTTAGATGTCTAGTCTGGATAACCCTAAACCTAGTATGTTGGGCAGTCAGCTGTATTTTCTTTTGTACAACTTAAAGATATCAGTATGTCTGTGTTTTTGTTTTAAGTCTTGTCTTTATTTATGAATTATTATATTTATTTTCCTAATTTAATTGGTAAGGGTTCGCCCGACGGGTCTAGGGGAGGATGTCGGGTGCCCGCACGGCCTAACCGTATTCTGGGTCGTGTCAGTTGGTATCAGAGCCCGATTTAGAGTCTATCCAGACTAAGACAGTGTCTAGTAGAGTCTCGCTGATGGGTACGTAGACGTCCGTACTTATCTACGAGGGGCTATGATGGCATTTAGGAAGTTTCACTTTCTTCTTTTCTGATCGTGCGTCAGTCTAGGATACAAAAGTATTTTCGTTAATTCCTTCGTGGTAATTGTGAAACCCTCGTGTGATGAATCAGCAAATGGTATGAGTTTAAGACGAAGCAGTCTGGCCTGGGGTTAGCACTGATGAAGCCCCGAGAGTTTTTTTTATCATGCTGACGATCTAGTTACGGAGGTCCCAGATGTACGAGCTTGTGATGGGCAAGGGAATAGGGCCTTGTGGTTCCCTTGGCTCTCTACGAGGCTTTACGAGAATCTTGGCGACGCAGATATCGTAAGAACCTATTATTCGCTGGGCAACCTATCAGGTTGCCGCATGTGCAGACGTTCGATCTCAGGGAGCTGCTTTTTTGGTTCTTCATATTGTTGCAGTAAATTATATTCCGGAGGTAGTATGTGTTGTACCTCTAATTGTTCTGGCTGGTTAGCCAGCCGAGGTATTAGTTCGGTCCGAGTGTCCGAAGAGGATGCATTATTTTACCCAATTGAATCTTCCGATATTCTTAAGCCATGCATCAGATAATCCGTGCGTAAATTTTTAAATTAAAATGATGTTAGCGTATCTTTCAGGCTCTTGATTATATCGATCGGTATGGTGTTGATTATTCTTTTTTTTTTTTTTCAGTTTCATGGGGTCCAGCCCTGGATTGGTGGACTGCTATCTTATTAGCTAACTTGGTTCGATTTTTCTTCTATATTCGTGGAAAAGTTCCTTTCGAGTAGCGAGCGAGATGAAAAGTGTTTCCAGTTTGAGTGGATTAGACAGGGTAGCCTATCGGTTAGCCTGTTGGTGTTTCAGAATATGAGATTGAATTCTATAGAATGGCTGGATATGCATTAGAACCAGTTCATGAGCCTTTCGAGAGATTCAGAGATTTATTGATGACCTTTATTTTTCCTTGAAATCCCAGATGGCTCGAGAAATTGAGGTCTGGATTTTATTTGATGTTGTTGTTAATATTGCCTGAAGGTTCGAGGCATACCATAAGTTAGAGCGGGAAGAGTTAGAGCGGGAAAGTAAGAGATCCCACGGCCCTGGTGGGCAACCATGGTACCTCATTTGGAGGTAAAAGTTCTGATTATTTTGGGAGGTCACTTTCCAGGTTATCTCAGCTTGTGTCACGCGATTCCTAGAGTGCGCCAGTAGTTCGTCAATATCAGACCCAGTTTTTCTTTTTGTAGCTTTCAACAATCTATCCAGCTCCCATATTTAGCGAAAAGGTGTTATCATTGTCGTGAATCACATTGTCCTTTGAGGAATTTTTTTTCATTACTTTGGAAAGTAGGCAGTCGTCCTTTCTCTCGTCATCTGGCACCTGCACAGTCGCATGAATTTCATTTAAATTTTAATCAATCAGAGAAATGCCACCATCCAGTAGAGGTTGAGAGCGTGGTGGCAGTGATTCATCTAGAAGTAATTGTCAGGGTAGCGGCTCGACTCAGCCGCAGAGGCAGTTTTATGAACTGCTAGTCTGGCAGGATGCTGAGGCATCCGATGTAGTAGACACGTGTGTTTCTTCTTCCCTTATCAGTGAGTAAGATTTATCTTTTTGATCGATCTGGAAATGGTGTGTTTTATCGTGTTTCGACGGTTTCCTTAGATATTGTCGTAATTAAGAATCGGATGCGGTAGAGGGGTAAGTTTCTGATACGATTTATTCCTGGAATTTATGAGACCTACTAGTTTATCTGATTTAAATATGAGAGATTTGACGGTGAGTATTGCTATTGCCTGCTTGGCATCCTGTTATACCACCTTGTGATATTATGTCAAGTCATTTTACCTCTCTCCTCTGAAATCAGTGTTGGTAGGATGATGGGATTCTTATTCGTCATCATCAGGAAGTGTCGTTGTTTCTTCCGGTGTAAAGTGGCTGGTAAGTAATGCTCGATCTATGTGTCTCCTCTTGGTTCGAGATTCTAGTGGAGTCATGTTATTCTATGAGCTTGTCTTAGTTATAAAAGGGTTTTCTGGTAAAGTGTCAAAGTTTCCTTCTTATTGGGAGGTTAAATTGGCATGAATGTTGTTCCATAAGAGGTTATTTAATATCTATTTCTTCAATTGCGATTCTTGGGCTACTTTGACTCGTATGTAGTCTAGCTTTTGTAGCCAAGCAAATAAGAAGATGAGCTTCCTGAAGCTCTGATTATTTTTATCCTCGGTCCATTTCCATTTCTTCTTTGTTCGGCACCGGTAAGCTTGGGCAGTTGGTAGCCGCTTGTGATATTCCCTGTGTTGAGCCAGAGTACATGTTATTGTAACCGGGTAAGCATATTATTGTTTTGGTCCAGTTGTCTCATCTTGTTATTCGTTTAACATGTTTATGTTATCAGTTTATCCGGGTATCCATCCCCATATATTGTATCGTGCTGGTTCTGTTTTTGCGGATCATCCAGTTTCAAGGGAAACTCTGCCGAAATTTTTATATAGAAGTACCACTCATCGGACGGTGGTGTTTACGGCAAAGGTATGGAGTTGTGAACTCAGGAGTTGCAGTCGTTTCGCAACTCGAGAGGGTAATTTGGTAGCTCAGGTCTGAGCCGAATTCTATTTTTAGCTATGTCTTCCTTAGTCCGGTAGACTGTGCGAGGATGACTATTTCTATTCTAGTTAGCGGTATGAGTTAATGCTTTAAGTGGAGGAGGCTTTCTCCAAATACTGAATGGTAATATTAAATCTCTGAGGTGTTGATACCACTTTTCTCACGACCCAAAGTAAGGCCACGACGGAAATCTACAATGAGTGTCAATCATTGCTAAACCCACTAGTAATCTATTAATGATCGAGATAAGCTGGTAGCTGATCATATATACGTAGCTATCTGCTGAAAGCATAAAGTCTGGAAAGATGACACGACTTTAACTTGCTGGCAATTAGAACATTGAGCCACAAATTCTGCTATGTTACACTTCATTCCATCCCACTAATAAATCTGTTCGAGATCATGGTACATCTTAGTCGAACCTAGAGGAACCGTGTATTTGGAATAATATGCCTCTATCATAATCTATCCACGTATATCTGCAACATCAAGGACATAAAGTCTATCTGTATACATAAGAACACCGTCAGTAGTAACCTTGTATGGTGACTCCAGTTTTCTTCTGGCTATTTGTCTGTATTCAACTATAACTGGATTTTCATACTGACGCTGTTTTACTTCATGAAAATTTAGAATTAACAGTCTAGTGCAGCTTGTCGACAATCCATCATTGGTATGTATATCTCTTTCACACCTCAACTCTTTAATAAGTTACTTTAGCGTTATAAGTGCACATGTAATCAACTTTTTGCTGGTGTTCTGCTTCAGCTCATGGTCCAACTATATGTTTTTGTTATTTTCACTTTTTCAAGTCATAATATTTCTAATTCAAAGACAATACCCTGAAGTAGATGTTCAGTCTGGAGATCATTCCTGGTCTGCATCATACTATCCAGTAGTATTTGCATGATCATTATCCTTATATGATAGACCCTATTCAGATGAACCTTTGACATACATTAGGGTATGAGTAACCACATTCCCACAAAGAGCTTGCGGAACAACACTAACATCAGCTGAGATGTTGCATAGTATGTTCGTAAAAATATGATATAGCTTGCATCAAATCTTCTATAGTGTGTAATGACAAGGTACTTCAAAAGCTTCCCTATTGCATCAAGTGTGAGTTAATTCCTAGTTTCATCGGCTTGTTCTATATCGAAAGGTATATCGAAGGGGTGATAATCGGCTGAATCATGTTAATCCATCCAGAGTTTCGTGTGTCTTTGTTTCAAAATGTAGAGTTCTCCTCACGTGTTTGAGGAAGTGTCAGCTTAGTCCGAATAAGTTGGGCAATGACGTTATCATATTATCCAGCTATGTTTTTATCCAAGAGTTTGATGTGCGTGTTATAACTCTGATTCTGTAATTATGAGATAATGTCCGTGGAGTAGTTTATGAAGGGTGTGCAAGTTCTCTTGTTACCTGCGTAAATCTTGCTTTCGATTTAGGCTCGTTCGAGGACGAACGAGAGTTTAAGTGGAGGAGAATGAAACGACCTCGGTTAGTCGTTTCGGAAGTTAGGACTCCGATTGGCGTGTCGATAATTTTAAAATGTTCGTAATGTCCATTGGGACTTATCTGTAAAATTTGAGCTAAATCAGACCTCGTTTGGTAGGCATCGGAAGAAGGTTTCAGTTTTTATTGCCAATAAATATTAAAAAGAGATTTTCGAGCTCGATTTTGCCGAATGAGCTCCGATTCAAAATCCGAAAGCGCCGTTAGGTTCGTATGATTATTTGTAATTTTTGTAAATTTTCGAAAGTGAATTTCGATGTTGTTCGGCTAGTTTCCGCTAAAATGCCGAAAGTTAAATAATTTGACCTTTTTCATTTAAATTCGCATTTTGAGTTTCGGGAGTCCAAGTTGAGATCCGTCTTCGCGAGTATGTTACATATATTTTGTATAACTTGTATGCAAAAGTTGGAATTATTTCGAATATTGTAGTGTACCGTTTTAATTTTTACCGTAACCGCGAATTTTAAAAAAAGAAAAAGAAAAGAAAAAGGAAAAAGACGAAAAAGGAAAAAAGACAAAAATGGAAAGGGAGTCCATGAGCTTGGCGGCGATACTAAGGGATATAGTTAATAGATCATTAAGCAGAATAGGAACAGAGAAAAAAAGAAATGACTGCAGTGGGAAAAAAATGTCAGAAAATGAGAAAAGGGGCCGGAGAAAAATAGTATTTTCATCCCAGAACATTCAGGTAATGATCCTAATATAGTATTTGAGTTTATTACGTGTGTATAAATATATTTTTGCGGTAAAAATAGGAATATTAGACATCGCCCTAATGACGTAAATTAATAGTTTAAAGGGTCAAATGGACCCCGATAATGGAATTGAATATATATTCGTACTCAGTGAGTTACGGGCAACATATAAATGTAAATTATTTGGGATTTGGTTATGTGACCTTAAACCCTGTACATAGGCCTGGCCTGCGTATTGCGCATGCCAATAGGGTATCAGGCTCCTAACCGGATTGCCCTAAAATGTGAGGAATGAAGCCTTTAGCCTAATTTGATATATTTTTCTGCTTATTGAATAGAGTGGGATCGTTTGGCAATGAAACCAAAGGATAAAGCGGTTATTGATTAGCAGAGCTAACTTTTGGAAGAGGTAAGTGTTTATATCCATTTCTTTGGAGGCACCTGGCCTCGTGGATTTTCTACCACGTGTTCCTTACGTGTGTAGCTGCCGATAGGCGTACTCCTTACGCCTCAGCCTTGGATTACATTGTATATTATATGTTATGTCCTGTTGCTGGTATTGCATTGAGGATCTGAGCATTGTACCCTGGGTGTGAGTTGGCATCTACTTCCCGGCTGTCGATGAGAGTCCCGCGCCGGTGAAGGGTTATTATTGCATCACATTGCATTCATATGCATTATATGTCATTCATATGCATTACATTGCATATCATATTGGGTGCAGGAGTATTCCGCCCCAGGAGCAGGAGTATTCCGCTCCATTGTATCATATTGAGGGTAGGAGTATTCCGCCCCAGGAGCAGGAGTATTCCGCTCCATCATATTATATTGAGGGTAGGAGGATTCCGCCCCAGGAGAGTGCAGGAGTATTCCGCCTCAGCTTTACATTATATCGGGTGCAGGAGTATTCCGCCCCAAGAGAGTGCAGGAGTATTCCGCCTCTGGTTTATATTATATCGGGTGCAGGAGTATTCCGCCCAGGAGCAGGAGTATTCCGCTCCAGTTGGTTATCATATTGGATTCCCCTCGAATGCAGGAGTATTCCGCTTCGAGATGGGATTACGGGCACATGTGACCCTTTGCATCACATTTCATTTCATTTCATCTCATTTCATACCATTGGGTAGACTTACGATACATGACTACTGTCCTACTTATATGTGCACTGCTTATTTGTTGATATGTTTCTAGCTCGTATCCCCGGTTGAGTTTATGGTTTCATACGTGTTTACGGTTGTTATCTGGCTTTGCCTTTTTATAATTTAAATAAGAGGAATTTGGTTTATCTGTTTCTTCTCCCTGGCTAGCTATCCTATTCTTTGAGGTGGCTAGTCTGCCCCACTTATTGAGTCCTTTTGACTCACCCTTGTTTGTTGTTTGTTTCTTGTCTATCTATTTCGTTTCGGCAGGTTCGCTCCAGGATTGAGTTCGCCACGTTGTGTAGGAGCGAAGACGACTTCAGCTGTCAGGGTGAGTCAGCTTTTATTCCGGATGGCCACCAATTTATTGGTTATTATTTCAGTTACATCTTGCTCCCTTCAGGAGGTATTTATCTTCTTTGTTCTCTTAGATGTCTAGTCTGGATAACCCTAAACCTAGTATGTTGGGCAGTCAGCTGTAATTTCTTTTGTACAACTTAAAGATATCAGTATGTCTGTATTTTTGTTTTAAGTCTTGTCCTTATTTATGAATTATTATATTTATTTTCCTAATTTAATTGGTAAGGGTTCGCCCGACGGGTCTAGGGGAGGATGTCGGGTGCCCGCACGGCCTAACCATATTCTGGGTCGTGTCAGTTGCAATGGACAACTTGTCTCTGCAAGTCTTGGCTATGCAAAAAGTTTAAGCTCTAGTGCAATGGCATCTTACACAGACTTCCCAAGCAATTTCCAAGTCTTCAAACTTTATTGTAGTGGACAACTTGCAAAAGAAAGTCTCTGCAAATCTTGGCTATTGCCAAGAGTTTAAGCTCTGGTGCAATGCGCACCTTACAAAGCCTTCCTGGCAATTGCCAAGACTTCAAGCCCTATTGTAGTGGCCAATTTGCAGAGAAAGTCTCTAGAAGTCTTGGTTATTGCCAAGAGTTCAAGCTCTGGTGCAATGGGCACCTTGGACAGACTTCTTGGCAATTACCAAGACTTCAAGCCCTCTTGCAGTGGATAATTTACAAAGAAAGTCTCTTCAAGTCTGGACTATTGTCAAGAGTTCAAGCTATGGTACAATGGGCACCTTGCATAGACTTCTTGGTAATTGCCAAGACTTCAAGCCTTGTTGCATTGGGTAATTTGCGAGAAAGTCTCTGCAAGTCTTGGTTATTGCGAAGAGTTCTTAACTAGGAAATCAAAGTGGAATCTAACAAAAGAAAAATAAAAACAAGATTGAATGAAAGTTATGAACATTGTCATTAAGGGTCAACTTATCATTGGGCAAATCAAGAAACCAACTTCTTTTATCAATGGTAACACCACCCAAGTGATGTTACCAAATTCTCTGCAACTTTTGGCAATAGCCAACACTTTAAGGTTGGGTGGAAGGAGGTAACTTGTAGGGGAAGCCTCTGAAAGTATTGGCACTTGCCAATACCTTACAATCTGGTGCAAAAGGCAACCTGCAAACAAAGTCTCTGCAAGTATTGGCAATAGCCAAGACTTTAAGATCTATGCAATAGGCAACTTGCAGAGAAAGTCTCTTCAAATCTTGGCAATAGCCAAGACTTTAATCTCTGTGCAATAGAGGCTACTTGCAGATAAAGTCTCTGCATTAATGGTAAGAAAGGTAAATCTTTGATATATGCGAGAAAGGTAAGTCACTCTTCCATTCGTTATTGGTTGAAGTTTTAAAGATTAGTTTGTTGAATATTTCACAATTATGTGACCACAGAAACAAAGTTGATTTTCATAGTTATTGCAAAATTGTGAATGACAATATTTTAAGATCTTTATGTGAATGCAAAATAGTTAATGCTTTCAGATTGGTCTTTGTCGAGATTTAAGTGAGAAGGATCCCAAAAATATCCAACCCGAAGGAACAGGCACTGGAACTGGTCCTTGTAAACCTGGGCATAATCAGAAACAATCAGGAGGAAGAACAAATGGAACAACACTTGATGAAACGGTTCCAACCCCTGTTCCAATGAACGATCCTCATACATCAACTCACGACTAGACCTTGCAAGCATAGAACTCACATCCTCTGCACATCAGCTGGTATGACTTTGATTTTTAGACATGTTGATGTTGTTTTTGTTGAGTTCTTGGCTGACAATATAGCACTGCAGGTATGTAATTCTTTCTATCTCTTGTTTAGTATTTTGAGTAAAAAGTTGCTAGCATTTTTAATAAAGCATTAAGTGATGGACATCTTGAGGTAAATAAATTGGATCTTGGCATGATTATATTTACTTGTGTGCATGATGTATTGCTTTTTCCCTAATGATTGGCTAGGAGGTGTAATTCTTCAATCTCAATCAATTGCATAAATATTTGAGGAAAAAAAAGGTGTCTAACTTAATTCTTGTGTTGTAACATGCATGCTCTCATGTCATGAGTTCATTATTATTCTCGTTGAGATCTAATGATATTGCCCTTATTTTCTTTGACTGATTCACAGTTTCGATAGCATAAAATAGAGGATAAATTTATTTAAACTGTTCTAGATCTGTACCTCCAAAATATGGCTTGTGCATATAGTTGTTCATCACAATTTCTCATAACCAGCCCATATCCACTTTTTTAAAAAGTTATTATCCGTTAAAAAAATTATGAGCATGTTCTTTCATCTTTTTTCATACCTCCGCACTCCCTTTGTTTTGACCTTGAAGAACTTTCAAAGGCAAAAGTTGAAAATGTGAAAATGATAGGAGCCAACCTAACTTGCATGGTGTTGAGGAGCCTAAGGTTGAGGGGGAATTTTTTTTTTTTTTTTTTAAAAAAAGCATATGAAGAAAAGTTTAAAAAGAAAAATGGAGGGTAAAATAAAATAAAATGAAGGAGTGTTTTGATGCAAGAGAGTGGTAATTGATGTGAATGTGAAGTGTGATCCAAAATATTTTAAGACGCATGTTACAAATTCCTTGCCAATGTCATGAGATTTATGCAAAGATGGAACAGGTGAAGGACCTGATTCTACTAGTGATCCGATAGACATCTCTAATGTGAATGTTCAAATTAATATTTTAGAGAATTGGTTGGCTATTCTTATGGAGGAGAATGAAACTTTGATATCCTATATTTTCAGAATTGAGCAAGAGCTGAAAGTAAGAGGGAAAAATAAGCCAAGCACCACTAGAAACTCTTAACTCTTTCCTTAACCTCACACTCATATCAGCGCAGTCTTGAACCTGTTCAATGCCTTGTTCCTTAACCTTATATTCTTGATTTAAATCCTATGAACAAGGTCATGCATTAAGCATTTTATTTTGAGCTTGAAAGCTTAACTGGTACAGACTTGGCTTTGTCCTTTGTTGATTGTTTTGATGAATTGTGATTTCAAGCAGAATGGCCAATATCATTTAGTATCAATACTTGAGAAATTTATGCTTATGCTTACATGAGTTGATGCCCCAGTGGCGATGGGTGTGACATACTTGGTTATCCATATTTTTTGCATTATTGATTTTTGGAAGTAGTTGATGCTTTTCGGTGATACCAAAAGGGGGAAGAGTAATATGTGCTTGCGCTTAGGTTTTGTATATCTCTGTCAAATACTCCACTTTAACTTTGTCTCATTGTCCCTTACTTGTATGTGCTTTTGGTAATAAATGAGTTTGGCAAAAAAGGGAGAAGAAACATTATGTGTGTTTAGATAAAAGGGGGAAGAAACATTATGTGTGCTTAAATAAATAAATTCATTAGTTCAGATCCTTAAGTGACTTAAGTAAGATTGTTGTTATTATCAAAGTGAAACAAGCACATTTTGTTTGTCATCATAAAAAAGGAGAAATTTGTTGAGTATATGATGTTTTGATGATAATAAATAAAATGTACTTGTTACATTGAATTAATTAAGACCTTATTTGTGGAACTAGTTTTTCTTGAATTATTGGTAAGTTGGTGAATATAATTTAATTGCTAATTTTGGTGAAATTATTGTATGGCTGACTTATAGATTAAACTAAGTATTCTTGTTAAGATTCTTTAGCTATTTGATTATCTGCAGGATTTGGAGAATGAAGTAGAGTTGGAGTATAACTCTATGAAATCCAAAATGATAAGGAAAAGAGATTAGAATTAAAGCTATATGGTTATCCCTAATATACTTGGACTTTGTTTTACTTATCATGTCTTTATCTATAAAAGAAGTCCATGTACATATTGAGAGAAGGGCCAAACACTTCAGCACAAAAGAGAAATTGAGCGTAAAAAAGAGAGAAAAGTTCTGAAGCAGTTGGAACGGGCGTTGGAACAGTCTGGACAAGTGTTTCATCAAGTCATTTAAAATAGTTTGAGTCCAGTTCTTAGTTCATGTATTATTAGGCACTAAAGTGTAATCTCGTTCAGCTTATAAGAAGCACTTTTTGAGGTTGTAATATAGAGTTAAAATCGCATTGGGTAAAGAGCTTAGATTTAAGTTCTTTGTGTTCCAACCTAAGGTAGTTTGGAAAGGTAGCAACAGTCTAGGATTGTTGTGTAAGAACTTAGAGTTAGGTCTTTGGGGTTACCTTTATAATCCGGTTTTAGCTCGTGAGTTTAGTGGATTTGTTGAAATTCCCACAGAGGTGTGGGTCGTGGTTTTTTACACCTTTAAGCCAGGGTATTTTCCACGTTAAATCGTGTGTGCCTAATCTATTTTTGCTCTTTAATTGCTTTGTTAAACTTCAGTTGGAACACCCGTAGGAACTGTTTCAAATAAGCTGTTCCAACAAGTCAAGAAACTTAGTTTAAAATTTAAAAAGAGGCAAAATCGTTAACGACTCAATTCACCCCCCTTTTGTGTCGAGTGTACTCTAAACTAACATACCTCCTTTGATGTCATAATTTTGTATCTATAACCAACTTTAATAGTTACATTTAATAAAAGACAATATTACCAAAATTTACCCTATGGAAGTACCAGGCCCCGCCAACTTTTACCCAACTTTAGACTTGTCTTCCTAAAGTCACATCAGTAGGCTATTCCATAAATTCAAGACGAGGTGGACTTTTATGTCTGCAGTCTGCACTAGTTGGTGCCATGTTGAATTCATATAGTAATTTATTGCATCAATAATCAAATCAAAGTCATCCCATCATCCAACAAACAACGAACAGAATCCCTCACGATAAAAATCACTGGACCAAAATCTTCAATCTTATTAATTTTTTATTGAAGCACATCTTACTATTTACCCAACGAAAATCTATATGAATTAGATAAGCCAACACTTATTTTATTTACAAATAAAGGTGAAAAATTGAATGCCTGAGTTCAATAGTTTTCTTAGTTAACTTTAATTATTAAGATACTTAAGTTTAATTGAATTAAGCTTAAATTATTATTTTTTCTAAAATTTGTTATATTCAAGAGAATGTGTTTAGTTGTTTAGAGAATACATAATTATTTATTGTTTTTGAATTAGTTTATATTGTTCAATATGATTTTATATGTGTATTTTTTTTTTATATGTTTAGCATTATGTAGTCTAAAGTACTAATTTTTATTTATTTGTTGTTCTTTGCAGTTTAATGGATAACTTCGAGGAAAGTATATATAAATACTGGCACAAGATGAAGTTATGCAAAATAAGTCTCAGGTGCATATTGATCTTGAGCCTAAACTTAGACTAGAATTTGACTGTGATGATGAAGCAATTAACTTTTATAGTAAATATGCAAGAAGGATTGGGTTTAGCACTAGCAAAGTGTATGCTAACACAAATAACAAATTCGGTTATGTGACATCGAAAAAGATGACTTGTTTTAAAGAAGATTTCCATGGATATGATAAACGAAGAACGGATGTGAAAAATCCACGAAAACAAATTAGAAGTGGTTGTCAAGCTCATATAGTCATTTCGCGTCAACCTTCAGAAAAGTATCGTATTACTAAGGTTTACGTGGAACATAATCACCCTCTCGTTCCACCATCAATGGTGCATATTTTACAATTGCATAGAAAGATTAATCAATTACTCCTTCCGTTTCAAAATGGTTGTCATAGTTCGGATTTCGAGAGTCAAACAAGTTCATTTTGACCGTGAATTTAAATATATAATCTTTAAATTTTTTGTAACGATATTTATATATTTAGAAACTACATAAAAAGTACTATAAGTCACAATAATTAATAATTCAAAATATTTAAAAGACATATGAAAATATTACGGTCAAAGTTAAACTCGTTTGACTCTCGAAATCCGAACTGTGACAACCATTTTGAAACAGAGGGAGTATAAGCTATTGAAATTGATCTGGCAGAAGATGCTGGATTATTATCAAAAGCTACATTTGATTATATGAGCCTTCAAGCGGGTCGTCAAGAAAATTTGGATTACACTAAGCAGGATCAGAAAAATTATCTTCGAACCAAAAGAAAAAAAGCGATGAAAGAATGAGAAGCAGGTAATATATTTTTCACTATAATTTCTTAGTTATATTATTATTTTATTTTAGCATTTTACAAGATGGTATATTATAATCTTTCTTTAGTTATATTATAATTTATTTTTATTTTGTTCTTTTTCTTTTGGTCAATTAGGGCATTGTTAGAGTATTTCCAGGAGACTGTAATATATGATATCATGGTAACTTCTAAAACAAATATCTTTATTTTCCTTTATTTTTCATTCACACCATTATATTTAAACCCAACAAATCTCTCATGTTATGATGAGAGGTGATAAATTTCTAGTCCAGACACATTTTGTATCTTCATCCGGAGTGAATGAAAAAAAATATGTTCCATTTGTTGAATAGCGACCATAAAACCTCAAGGATTGTGCTAAAATTTCTAGTTTTGGTGTACATGAAATTTTATGCTCTTAAAGTTTAAATGAAATGAAATTGATACAAAAGTGAAATACATATAAGGAAGTGATACTGATGAACCTTCTTTAATTTGGCTCTGCTTCCTCCTCCTTGTGCAGCATCCTTTTACTATTACTTCTAGATATAGTGATATTATAACCATATACAAAAACATGCATTTATGTTTAAGAATGTAATAAAAAGTTTTGAGAGCCCTTATTTATAGTGCTAGATGAGATTGCAATTATCTTGGTGATTGAATACCAGTACTGCTTTTCTAAGGAGTACACGATAATTTTGTTAATGTGAAAATGCAAGCAATTCTCTGTCCATGTTCTATCCATTATGTGATGATTTATGTTGATCTAACAATACCATCATTGTGTAATTTAATTCAACCATATGCTTTGCCTTGGTCCCAAATAACAAATAGATCACATATTCTTTTTACCATTATCCTTTCCTGCAGACTGTTTCTTTTCTTCTCCTTTTTTTTTTTTTTTTTTTTTTTTTTTTTGGGGAAATTCAAGTTGTGTAATTTAGCTGTTGATATACTTATCATTTTAGTGGCAGTTGAAAGTATAAACAAACTTAAAACAAAGAAAGAATCCCTTAACGATAGGGATTTAAGTAACTAATACAAAAGCTAAACAGTACTAAAAAGACTCGTAACACAAACCAATGATGTTTTTTCATAATCATATCAAGGTTCACAGCCGTATTTTGTTTTATGTTCTACCCAAAGTTGATTAACGGACTTACCCAGCAAATCAAGAAATATTAAATTATTATATTCATATCTCATCATTTTGTTAAGTCGTGCCAGGAACCCACTTTTCAAGCTCTCTAAGTAATCGAGAAAGTGAGCAGTCATGCTGCCACCTTGGTCCCATCTGTCGCCGTGCCCCGGTTCTGTCCATCTAATATCGCCAATAGGTGCAAGATCTGCTTTTAGCCTCACATAGTTAGCAATCCCATCAGTTAATCCAAAGAGATCCTGACCTTCCCCGTTCCACTGCCAAATGTAGGCGCACACGCGGTATAATATTCCAGTGATCTCTCTTTTTAGGTTACCTTCGTATCGTTGCATATACCTACAGAGACGAATTTAAGATTTAAAGTATATTATAATTATTTTGAGTCTAAAACATACATTCACGGTGAGGTTCGAGCCTATAATATCTAAATAAGATAACTTCATAGAAGATTGATGAAATATCACACGATTTGTTTGAGAGATTATCCTTTTGGTAAGAGAAGGTGGGCTATATCCACTTAGACATAATTTAAAATCTTCCACTCTGTATATACCACATGCTCCAATTAAAAGTTTGTTGTCCTTTCAATCATTGTGGACAGAGGTGCGGACCTACGTGTAGTGAATGAATATCAATTGATATCTTTTCGTGTGAAAAATACACTGTATATATGGGTAATATTTTTTGTTTTATATGTTTATGTAATATATTGAGTCCCCTTAATTTTTTATATTTTAACTTGCATATATTTTGATACCTCTTTACAAGAATTGTACAGTCTCCCAGTCTTCCGCGCCCCTTAATTGACTAGCCTCATTTTCCTCATATTCCATGTGACCAATAATCTGGCTATATCTTTACCAAGAAGTCATTCTTTGCAAACTAATGGTGTCCATATATATAGCCAGTACTCAAGCATGAATAATAACACAATAAATTAAAGAAATAATAAGTAAGAGGATAGATGGGTTATGAAGTTATGAAACTTCCAACCATAACTTTTAGAAAGCAAGATGAGTTGAAACCAGGGAGTGCAGAATGGATTTCAGTAAGAGATGAAATGTATAAAGCTTTAGAAGAATATGGTAGCTTTGAGGCTATACTTGAAGGAATACCAAAAGAAAAACTATACGAAAAGTTAATTAACGAAGTTTTCACCCTCCCTTTGGATGCAAATATTGAAAATTCTCAATATGCAACTGGCTACAGTAAGAAAGATAATCGGTTTCCACTTTTTGAGAGATTGAACATTCTCGATGGCGTCACTCCTGATGCGATTAAAAGCTTTTCCAAGATTATTTGGCCTGATCATGAAGAGCAAGAATTTTGGTACGTAATTTTTATGCCAAATAGGTGTGTTTATTATACAACTAAGTAATCGTTTGCATTAAACGTTAGTAATTGTTTCGGTCTTCAAACTAAAATGCTGCATACCTTACTCTCTCAGCCAATAAGGCCATTCTCATGATATCTTTCAAAGTTAAGAACGACTAGCCACTGTGTTTAGGATCTTTCAAAGCTAATCTTCAAACCATATCTTAAGTAAGGTCTTTACTTCTTTTTGATGTTCTATTTACCTTGTACTTACTTTAATTAACTATTCTTAACTTTTAGTGCATGTCTTCATATTCAAATCGTGCCTTAGCATCTATGATCCAAATGTGGCCCGTACAATTTTAATGAACTTATTTAGTTTTTTACTGGGTTTCTTTCGCTATGCTTTGTGTTCATTCACAACAATAATTCACTATCATGACTCCAAAGTATGTTCTCATAACTTTATTCATTTGTGATCCAAGTTATAACCACTGACTTTTACTCCTTGCACTTAGTGCTTTTCTACAGTTCCGTCCCTTGCCCATTTCCTACCGTTTGGTCATAACTATTGCCCGCCATTGACAGTTGTTGTGTTAATTATTCTTTTGAAAGGTCAAGAAATCATGCATTGGTAATTCTTTTGAAGGACGTTAATACCATAAAGAAGAAATTAACATATAGATTTGAATTGTGTCCACTTCTTGACTTATTATTTGCGGGTTTGACAAATTTGTCAGTGATTTGGTGCATTCTTATGCCAAGAGAGTATCAGAACTTGACGAAATGGTGAAAAAAAATGATTTTTGAGAAATTGGGCATAGAAAAATACTTGGATGAGCAAACAAAATCTACAAGCTGTGTACTTAGCTTCTTGAAGTACAGAGTGCCTAAACCTGAGGAGACAAAGTTAGCACTACCACCTCATACTGATTCAAACATTTCAACTATTTTAAGCCATCATCAAGTTAGTGGTCTGCAGTTCATGAATAAAAATGGCCAATGGCTTACAGTTGAATTCTCATCCCCTGATTCATACATCTTCTTTGTTGGTGACTGTTTGAGAGTAAGTGACATTCTGCCCTTCTTTTTTATCCGTTTCTTTATGTTTTTTTCCTCCTTTGTGCTTAAGTCATTTTCTAAATTTTTATGTAGCGTAAAAAGTACAAAAAATAATGACATATCTAGTATAATCCCACAAGCGGGTCTGGGAAGGGTGAGATGTACACATACCTTACCCCTCTATCAAATAAAGTAGAGATGTTGTTCCTTATAGACGCTCGGCTCAAGAAAATAATTTTGAAATTGGGTTTGAAAAAAAATGTAGCCTGAAAAGATAAGATTTTATCTTGGTCGGGGCTGAGGTGAGAGATCTAAGATGTAAACTCGAGGCAAATCATACATTGGCGCAAAATAGGGAAAGACATTCTCAAATTAAAATAAAGAATCAAGTCTTGGAACCCTTGTGTCATGATTTTAAGTCGTGTCGATCTAAACCCTTAATATACAACATCAATCGTGGGATTGCTTTTGGGACAACTAGCTGTTGTGGCCTTCTTTGCGTCATTGGATTCTGACGCATTATACATACACTGCTATATACTTCATATGTTTCAAAGTAAATGGTACAATTTTCTTGTTAGTATATTCAAAAAAGAATTGTACATTTTTAAGTTTCAAAAAAAAAAGAATAATAAACATTTTGTTTTACCTTTAATGAGATGATTTATAATCATACAAATATATCTATGGTATATTTTAGACCACAAAATTTAAAAATCTTCATTTTTTTAATGAGAAACTTCTGTTAAGTTAAAACTATGTTTACATTAGTACAATTCAGTACATGTATCCATTGCTCTCAATATACACCAATTCCTAATTGACGGGATTAGTTTGAAACAACTAAAATGGAGATTGGAGACTAATTATATATACTTTCCAGGCAGTTACAAATGGTAGGCTGCCAGTGACACTTCATCGAGTGCTTATGGAAAACAAAGAGAGGTATACCATTGCGTTTGCCAGAGTTTCCAAAGAAGGATATATCATAAAAGTGCCAGAGGAACTTGTTGATGAAGTTCACCCTTTACTTTATAAGCCCTTTGAAGCTCTCAAATATTATGAATATTTTATCTTAAAGGCAGGTCAAGGTATTGTTGCCACTCTCGAGAGCTATTGCGGTGTCTAAATTTTGGCGATCAATTGACTTCACAATCATTGTTAATTGCTTTAACGAAAATAAAGAAGCCTCTAGACCACTATGTTTGGGTGGTTTATTTGTTGGATTGTATTGAACTGTTATTTTTTAAAATAATTATATGGATTGTATTTGAAAATTATTGCATGTATTGTTAAATTTATTGTTATGTAATAAGGAAAAGACATGTTGTTTTAAAACTCGAGATACATAAGCAACTCTAAACTAGAGTTTGGCCTTAAAATTTCATGGTACCATATTGTCCAGAACACTGTCGAAACAAAAATTGGTTAACATGCCAATTTCTTTAATGCGTAACTTTTTCAAGAAGTTAAGTGCACTAAACGGAAGCCTCATAAAATTCAAGAAGCATGATCTCACAGCTCCTTATAAGATGAAATAGCCTTTTAATAAACCACATCTCATCATTCAAAATAATAATTTGTTCCTAATCTCTCCCCTCTTATTATTCTTGCAAACTTGTGCGTGTGATTCTTTTTTTTTTTTTTTTTTTTTTTTTTTTTTTTTTTTTTTTTTTTGTGGAAATGGCTGAATGTATCATCTTGATATTCTTGATAACTCTCACCAGCTCAAGCTATTTTGTCTTGGCATTTGAGGTTAGTTCTTTGCAATGAACTATTGTAGAAGTTTACATGATCAATGTATTTTGTTGGGATATATACTTTTCTAGGCCTTTTGATCCTTCTCAATTCCTCAACAGAGGTACTCTCTTTATTTCTTTCTACAGGTGCGTGAGAAAATTTTATCAGACAGTGGAAAAATATGTTCAAAGAATTCAGCATTCTTTATCTCAATTATAGTGTTGCAATCAAGTACATCACTTTTCAAAACAAGAAATCTATATGCAGCACTATGTTCAGCATATTCAATAAACATGCAATCAGCAGCTTTAGAACCTATCTTTCTCTTTTTAGATTCAGACAACTGAACTTTGGCAAGACACCCCCACACTTTTAAATATTTCAGGTTAAGCTTATAACATTTCCATAATTTATAGGAAGTTTTGCCAGTTCTTTTGTGAGGTATTCTGTTTTGTAGGTGACAAGCAGATAAAATTATTTCACCCCAAAGTAATGGCTGCCGAGCTTCTTATAGCGTTAGGCTTTTTATGACTTAAAATTCAAGTGATTTTAAGCGGTTTTAAGTAACCAAATACTTCTATCAACTAAAACCTGCTTTTAAGCCCACCAAAACACCCTCTTAGTTTTGAATTTGAAAGTGAAGAAATTTTCATAAAAATTAAACCTCTAATTAAATCCTGTAGTTTGAACTGAATTTCTGGTTTTTTTTCTCTAGAGTTTGAATCAAACACACACAAAAAAAAAAAAAGGACAAGTAGAGCTCGAATCGCTCCAGGAAAATACTGCAGTTTAATTCAAATTCCAACACTTCTTCCTGAAGTTTGAACTTTCTAAGTCCAAATTTCAAGGAAAAAAAACTGAATTCATCCGAGAATTCCCATTATAAATTGGACCAATAACTCTGAATTATTCAGTAAAAACTCATAAACTGATTATGTGGTTGTGGTGGAAGGTACTTTTATGTATGCTGAGATGAACCAAAAAAACCCAGGTTCTCTAGTAGGTTTTCTATCGTGGAGAAGATGGCTGATATGTGGAGGGGTATTTTTTGTAAATTAGCTAGTGTTCTGTATTAAAAAGTGATTGTATGTTAATTAACTATGCAAAAGTAGATACTTATTGTTAAGCGGATACAACCTTGGCCATCTGTCAGAATGACCTTAGACCACATTAACGTATGTGGTTAGAAATTCATAATAGAGTCTGGCTATATTGGAGTTGGGTAAAAACTTACCCGCACTGAATATTTACACCCAATATAGTTAAGTTAACCATAAAAGACAAATTAAGGTTATTAGGAGTCCTTTTTGGGTAAATATAAAATTGTAAAAAGGAAATAGTCATAAATCATATTAACGTGAGTTAGGGTTGCCATAAGCATCCATTTATCTTATATTTCTTTCAGAAAAGGGCTAAAAATACTCTTGACATATGAGATTTGGGGCAAATTTATCCTCCGTTAACCTATTGGACCGTAGATACCCTTACCGTTAACCTATTGGTCAGTATATACTCTTACAGTTTCCTTTTTGGCTCATATCTACCCTCAAAACTAACAGAAATCATATTGGGATATCATATGGGGTATATTCTTTGACATGGCACAATACAATTAGTCCAACTCATTAAAGTTAAACCTACCCATTAAAATAACTCATAACCCATTAAAATATTGTTATGTTTTTGCTATATTTGTAATTAACTTGTGTTTTCCTCTATATAGGGTTATTTTGCTAAAATGTTGCTATGTTTGGTAATTAAATTCTAAAACTTGTACTTTTATGTTAAAAATCCTTTTAAATTTAAAATAAACTTTCACTTTTACCTTTAATGAGATGATTTGTAGTCACACAAACATCTATGCCTAATTTTAGACCACAAGTTTTAAAAATCTTCCCTTTTTTATTAAACTTCGTGCAAAATCAAATAAGTTCATCTTTTTAGAAACGGAGGGAGTAAATCATTATAGTCATATCTCATCATTTTGTTAAGTCGTGCTAGGACTAGGATTGTACACTATTCGGATTAAACCGAAAATCCAAACCGAACCGAATTATTTTTTTGGTTTGGTTTGGTTTTTTCATAAATTGGTTTGGTTTGGATTGAAGATTTTAAAATTTGGTTTTTTGGTTTTGGTTTCGGATTTCAATAAATAGAAACCGAAAAAATGGAATGATATATATTAAATATATACTTTTATTCTTATTTTTTAACATATACATGTATAAGAGTGTTAGAGTTTGAATATTTCAATGTTTTTTGTCTTCAATACTTTATTCATGATCACACATCTTTGTATAATGGTATAACACTTGTGAATCTCGTGTCTAAAGTTTCAATACAGTATGTACGGTACCTCCATGAACATCTATTTTTTGAATTGTAAGTTATCTTTTTAACTAGGATTATGATTTAGACTTCAGGTTTTATATTTTTATGCTTGGACATTTATTGATATGCTTTCAAGTATATTGCTGTAAAGTTTTCTCTTATATGACATAACAAAAAAAATCAAAAAATCAAACCGAAAAGCAAAAAACCGAACCAAACCAAATTTATTTTGGTTCGGATTAAATTGTAATTTTTCAAAATCGAAAATCAAAAAATCGAAACCAAATAGATAAAAACCGAACCGAAAAATCGAATAAACACCAGTTTATATTTTATTAAAAAAACCTATCTCATAGTTTGTATAAAATGACTCATGCACGACGTGAAGTGATTATCCAGACCATGTGAAATCATTATATTAAATAATAGCTAGTTGTTATTATTGTTGATTTTTTGAAAGTGGATCTTTGAAAAATTATGTATATTTAAAAGTTTGTTATAATATGTAGTAATCTATCATAAAGAGATATATAGTTTATTAATGTAGCGCCTTAGGATAGTCCGATATCTTGTTTATGAACTATGATTTGCTTATTTGGTAAGATTATATAAGTTTTGGGGATGTTTCGATAGTTTTCAAAAAAATTGAGGGGTTTTTATGTTTATGAAAAAAAATACAATTTAAGAAATTTATGAAGTTCAAATTGTATGTCCAAACAAAATTTGAACTTCTCAAATCCCAAATTTCAAATTCAAAATCATGTCTAAACGGGACTAACATATATATTCAAAATTTAGACTAAATTATTGGATTTTCCGAGCCCACATATTCCATTCGGCATCCGCCCGTAATTCACATGGGGATATATGGAACCCATTTTACTGGTGTGCTCATAAGGCACTTTTAGTGAGCTCGTCAGAAACGGCCTACCAACAATTATATAGGGGCCACTCTATTTTCATCCTCACTCATGCACGTGTACATTTAATACTAGTTGAAGGAAGTCCGTGCCAGCACCGACCCAACATTTCAAATAATGGTTAGTGTTAAGTAGTTGTCATGTTAAATTGTGTCCCTTTATAAACTAAAGAGCTCATTCCACAATCTGCTTATGAAGATCTGGTCCCCAATCGGTGATAGTCGAGTGTGGCATTCAATGCAATGAACATCAGTCAATGACGTCTTCATTGCCAAGCTAGATCTTTTTCTGTCTTTCAAGATATTCTGGAATATAATACCATTCAACAATAGTTGAGGTAGCAAAAAAAGAACCAAGAATTTATTATAGGAGGACAATTACAATACAATCAGTTCAAATCGAAGACTGTAATCTCATATTTGCAGCTCCAACTGTGGATATGAGCTTCGGCAATAGGAAAATTTTAGTCCACAATACTCCCTAACTTCAATCTTTGCATGAGTACTTTGTTTATGGAAGGACAAACTCAATTCTCCAGAGAGATGCTCAATAAACCAAAACAACAAAAATAGTTCCTTTTTTAATCCGTTTTTACAAAACATTGCAAATTTGGACAGAAAAAAGGAAAGACTGCAATCTCGAAAGTCTACTGTGAGGTTTAATTTCCACACTGTCAAATAAAAGTAGCGTAAACCAAATCAGCTGCACAATTTCCAGTCCCAAATCAGCTGCAAAGTAATCTCCAGTTTCATGATCATGGGTTGACATTACTCTATTTTTTTTCTATTTAATTTGCATATTGAGTTTTCGGAGTCCGATTTGAGATCCTCCTTAGTGAATATGTTACATATATTTTGTGTAATTTGCTTGAGAAATTTGGGATCATTTCAAATTTGATAGTGTTCCGTTTTAATTTTCGGCGCGAAAAGAAAAGAAAAGAAAATAAAATAAAAGAAAAGAGAAAAGAAAAAAAAAAGACAAAGACAAAAAGCAAAAGGCGATGGATCCTTAGCTTTAAAGAACAGAAAACAAAAACGAAACAGAAATGGGAACAGATAAACAGAAACGCAACGAGAAAAAAATTATACCAGAAAATGAGAAAAGAGCCTGAGAAAGATTGAATTTACCCCCCCCTCCCCCCCCCCCCCCGAAATATTCAGGTAATGATCTTAATACATTATTTTAGTTTATTACGTATGTTTGAATATATTTTGACTGTAAAAATTGGGATATTAGACATAGTTTTAATAAGTTCAATTAATAGTTTAAAGGGTTAATTGGATACTGATGATGGAATTGAGTATAGATTCGTACTCAGTGAGTTATGAGCAACATATAAATGTAATTTATTTAGGATTTGGTTATGTAACCTTAAACCCTGTACATAGGCCTGGCCTGTGTATTGCGTATGCGAATAGGGTATCAGATTCCTAACTGGATTGCCCTAAGACGTAAGGAATGAAGCCTTTAGCCTTATGTGATATATTTTTCTGCTTATTGAACACAGTGTGATCGCTTGGCAATTTATCCAAAGGCCAAAGCGGTTGTTGAGTAGTTTTGCTAACTTTATTTGTAACAAGGTAAGTGTTTGTATCCATTTCTTTGGATCGGAGGCCCTTCGTCTCGTGGATAATCTACCACGTGTTCCTTACGTGTTTAGCTACCGATAGGCGTACTCATTACGCCTTAGTTTTGGATTTACATTGTATATTATATGTTATGTCCTGTTCTTGGTATTGCATTAAGGATCTGAGCATTGTACTCTGGCAGTGAGTTGGCATTAGGGGTGTTCACGTGAAATTGAAAAACCGCACCAAACCAAAAACCGACTCAAACCGAAAGAAAAAACCGACATTCTTTAGGTTTGGTTTGCTTTGGTTTTGTTTTTTAATTTAAAAAACCGATATAATTTAGTTTGGTTTTTGTTTTAAACAAAAAATAACCGAAAAAAATCGAACCAAAGCGGCTATATAAATAGTATTTAAAAATTATAATTAGACATACAATTATGTGTATTTTTATGAATTTACACCATATGTTAATTTTATTTTATTTGTTTGCTCTTTTGAATTCTAGTTTAGTTCCTCATCTTTTTATATAATTATTGTGTTTTATATTTTAGTTTGTAGTCTGATCTTTATTTTGACAAGTCAAACAATCTATTGTATGTTAAAAATAACTTGTCTTGTAGTCTTCCATTGTCGGTTAATTCAATATCAACAAGATATCTTGGCAAATGATATCTCTTCAATTTTTCAAACACGAAAAAAAATATTGTAAGAAGTTTGATTAAGTTAATTGAAATTGTGAAATGCTTGTATAATTAATTTTTGGATGATGCTACATATATAGCTCTTAATTACATAAATAGTTTGTTCTTTTCTAGAGTGTACTTGGTGTGGATATGTCATGGTGGAATATAGCCGCTCGAATATGTGTTTGATCCTTGGAAGTGTATGTTACAAATTTAGTGAGGAAAAAAACCGACAAAAGACCGAACAACCCGAAATAACCGAAAAAAATCGGACAAGTGCAAAACCGACTTAATTGGTTTGGTTGTGGTTTAAGTGTTTGAAAATCTGAATTAATTGGTTTGGTTATCTTTTAGAGGAAAACCGACCCAACCCGACCCATGAACACCCCAGTTGGCATATACTTCCCGGCTGTCGAAGAGAGTCCTGCATCGGTGATGGGTTATTATTGCATCATATCGCATTCATATGCATTATGTTGCATTCATATACATTATATTGCATTCATATCGAGCGTAGGAGTATTCCACCGCAGGAGAGTACAGGAGTATTCCGCCTTTGATTCATATTATATTGGGTGCAGGAGTATTCTGCCCTAGGAGAGTGCAAGAGTATTCCGTCTCTGATTCATATCATATCGGGTGCAGGAGTATTCTGCCCTAGGAGAGTGCAGGAGTATTCCGCCTCTGATTCATATCATATCGGGTGCAGAAGTATTCCGCCCCAGGAGAGTGCAGGAGTATTCCGCCTCTGGTTCATATTATATTGGGTGCAGAAGTATTCCACCCCAGGAGACTGCAGGAGTATTCCACCCCAGGAGAGTGCAGGAGTATTCCGCCTCTGGTTTATATCATATATGGTGCAGGAGTATTCCGCCCCAGGAGTAGGAGTATTCCGCTCCAGTTGGTTACTATATTGCATTCATCTCGAATGCATGAGTATTCCGCTTTGATACGGGATTACGGGCACATGTGACCCCATTACATCATACTGCATTCATCCCATTTCATTGCACCGCATGCTGACTATTGTGTGACCATAATGCTGTGTTTTATGTATGCGGTATTTATATCATGTTGTGGACATATTTCAGTTTGCCTATATATTTCTGGCTCGTATCCTGGGCTGCACGCCGCAACAGTATAAATATATGGATCAGGTTGCACACCGCAACAGTATAAAATACGGATCGGGTTGCACGCAACAGTATAAATATATGGATCGGGTTGCACGCCGCAACAATATGTATTTCTTATTGTTGATATGTTCGGGATATTTAAAAACCTATATGTTCTGTCTACCTTATGTCCCTGGTTGTTTATGGTTCCATATGTGTTTCCAATTATTATCTGGCTCTGCCTTTTATAGTTTAAATAAGATGGATTGGTTTACCCTGTTTTTATTCTTCCTGGCTAGCTATCCTATTCTTGATGTGGCTAGTCTGCCCCACTTATTGAGTCCTTTTGACTCACTCTTGTTTGTTGTTTGTTTTCGTCTATCTATTTCGTTTTGGCAGGTTCGCTCCAGGATTGAGTTCGCCAAGTTGTGAAAGAGCGAAGACGACTTCAGCTCTCAGGGTGAGCCAGTTTTTATTTCAGATGGCCACCAGTTTTATGTTTACTGTTTCAGTTGTATTTTGCTCCCTTCAGGTGGTATCTGTCTTCTTTTTTACTCTTAGATGTCTAGTCTAGATAGCCCTAAACCTAGTAGGTTGGGTAATCAGCTGTAATTTCTTTGTACAGCTTAGAGGTATCAGTATATCTGTATTTTTTTAAAGTCTTGTTCTTATTTATGTGTTGGATTTATATTTATTTTCCTAATTTAATTGGTAAGGGTTCACCCGACGGGTCTAGGGGAGGACGTCGGGTGCCCGCACGGCCTAGCCAGATTTCGGGTCGTATTATTTTTTTAATTTTTTTTTTTGAAATATAAAGAAATTAAACTCATCCATTTAACCAACTATCCAATTCATTTATCCAAATATCGACCCGAATAATTTAACGAGTCAAATATTTTTTTCCATTGTATAGAATGGTATCAAATTTAAGTATTTAAGCAATGTTGTATTTTCTTTTAAGGTGGAGTTAAGGAATGTCGTATTTTCTTTTTGTAGTTGTATACTCTGTTAATATGATATAATATATAAGGTGTCGTCTTTTGTTAAATCCATTAATGTTGTTAACATACTTTGTTGTGTTCTATCAATTTAGAAGATTCAGGCATCTTGAATGGAAAGTTGAAGTTTTCGAATGGCTTATGTTATGAGCTTATGGTATTTTATGAAAATTTTGGTTTAATTGTAATGATGCTGGTAGTGAGGTATTGTGGTAGAATGAAGCTTGATGAGGAAATTAAATACTTAAGTCTGATATTATTTTATATGATTAAAATAAATATTTGACCCATTAAGTTGTTCGGGTCGATTTTATTTGGGTAAATTAATTGGATAGTTGGTTAAATGGATGAATTTAATTTTTTATATTTTAAATTTAAAAAAAAAATATCATGTCAATATATTTTACCGGAAATAACAAGTTTTCTGACAAGAATGACTATTGGAGTCAATTATGTAAAGTTGAGTGACCATTTAGAAACAATACAAAAGAAAAGTGACTTTGTTAATTTATTTCCAATAGTTGAGTGACCATTTAGGTAATGGACTCCATGATAATTTTGTTAATGGCAAAATCCAGGCAATCCTCTGTCCATGTTCTATCCATTGTGTGATGATTTATGTTGATCTAACTATACCATCATTGTGTAATTGTAATTCGGCCATATGCTTTGCCTTGGTCCCAAATGACAAATAGCTCAATTTTTTTTACCATTATCCTTTCCTGCAAACTGTTTTTCACTCTTTTTGTTTCTTTTTGGGAAATTCATGTTGTTTAGTTGTGATATATCACTACAAAAAATTAGGTCATTAACCACACTTAAAAGGTGTGGTCTAAGCTATTAGAAATTGTAGCCTTTGACCAAAGGCCACACTTTTCTATCTATGACAACGCTTTTTCCGGGGTGGCCTAAAAAAGTGTGTCTTTTCTCTAAGGCAACACTTTTCATCAATCAAAGGCCACGCTTTGCACGGACTTTTTATGGCAAACGCTTTCCGTAACCTATACACTTTTGTAGTGTGTCCTAATTTGTTACTTTATAGGACACGCTTTTTAAGTGGTAGTTGATTAACGGATTTGCCCAACAAATCAATAAATATTACTCCTTTCGTTTAAAAAATGATGAACATATTTCCTTTTTAGTCTGTTTAAAAAGAATGACATCTTTTAAATTGGATTTTTTACACAAATATACAAAATTTCGCCCTTAATTACAAAAAAATAGCAATATTTCTCTAATTACAATGTATAGCATTATTTTTCTAACACATTTAACAATAATCTAACACATTTCACTTTTACTTTCCATTTTTTCAAAATTAAAAATTCTCTCACTTACTCTCTCTTTCTCCCACCACCCCAATCCTCTGACATTTGAAAAAAAAAAGATTCAAATGATGTCAAAGCGTCATTTGAAAAGGACCAAAAGGGGACCAAAATCCTCTGGCATTTAGGTCTTCCTTTCAAATCCACTATTTTGCTAGTCCACCCAAATGGCTGCAACAAGTGCGGCCTTGTTTCAAGATCCACATGCCATGTCATTAAAACGATCTCGGTCAGTCGTTTCGGAAGTTAGGACTCTGATTGGCGTGGCGATAATTTTAAAATATTCGTAAGGTTCATTAGGACCTGTCTGTAAAATTTGAGCTAAATCAGACCTCGTTTAGTAAGCATCGGAAGAAGGTTTTATTTTTTATTGTCGATAAATATTAAAAAGAGATTTTTTAGCTCGGTTTTGGCGAATGAGCTTCGATTCGAAATCCGAAAGCGCGGTTAGGTTCGTATGATTATTTGTGACTTTTGTGATTTTTAAAAAGTGAATTTTGATATTGTTCGGCTAGTTTTCGCTAAAATGCCGAAAATTAAATAATTTGACATTTTTCCTTTAAATTCGCATCTTGAGTTTCGGGAGTCTGATTTGAGATCCGTCTTCGCGAGTATGTTACATATATTTTGTATAACTTACTTGAAAAATCTGGGATCATTTCGACTTCTCTAGAGTTCTATTTTAATTTTAATCATCGTAGCGAATTTATTACTTTTAAAAAATTAAAATTAATCAATTATGTCGGTTGTGCTAAGGGATTTACATACAAAATCAGAACCATTTTGAACAAAGCAGAGAAGTGAAAAATTAGAAGAAAAAAAAAAGGAAAAAAGGGAAAAAGAGGTGCAAAAATAGTGGAATTTCTACCCCAAATCTTCAGGTAATGATGTGAACTCATTATCTTAGCTTATTACATGCCTTTGAATATATTTTTACGGTAAAAATAAGGATATTAGACATCGCCCTAATGACGTAAATTGATAGTTTAAATGGTCAATTGGACCCCGATGATGGAAATGATTATATATTCGTACTCAGTGAGTTATGGGCAACATATAAATATAATTTATTTAGGGTTTGGTTATGGGACTTTGAACCCTGTACATAGGCCTGGCCTGCGTATTGCGTATGCGAATAGGGTATCAGGTTCCTAACTGGATTGCCCTAAAACATAAGAAATGAAGCCTTTAGCTTTATTTGATATAATTTTTCAGCTTATTGAATAAAAAGAGATCGTTTGGCAGTTAATCCAAAGGAAAAAGCAGTGGTTGAGTAACAGGACTAGCTTTGGAATACGGTAAGTGATTATATCCATTTCTTTGGAGGCACCCGGCCTCGTGGATTTTCTACCACGTGTCTCTTACGTGTGCAGCTGCAGATAGGCGTACTCATTACGCCTTAGCCTTGAATTTACGTTGTATATTATATGTTATGTCCTGTTGCTGGTATTGCATTGAGTATCTGAGCATTGTACTCTGGCTATCATTATTTCATATACTTCCCGGTAATCGATGAGAGTCCCGAGCCGGTGAAGGGTCATTACTGCATATACTTCCCGGTAGTCGATGAGAGTCCCGCACCGGTAAAAGATCATTATTGTATATATCTCCTGGTAGACGATGAGAGTCCCGCGCCGGAGATAGGTTTCGGGCACATGTGACCCCATTGCATCATGATGCATCATTGCATATCTTTATATGCACTTTTTTAGTTGTATAGATTTATTGTATTAATTATCTGTGAATGATTTATCTGGTTGACTGCTATGGCTTCTGTTTCCCTGATTAGCATATTTATTTTTCGAGGTTGCTAGTTTGTCCTCACTTATTGAGTCCTTATGACTCACCCCATATTTGTTCTTGTATTTTTTTTCATTCGGCAGATTCTGCTCCAGGACCCAGCGAGTCACGTCGTGATTGAGGGGTAGTACGTTCTCAGCTGTCTACGGTGAGCCATCTTGTTCATTGCGGCCACCAACTTCAGATATTATGGTTTTCCTTACTTTTGTTCCCTTCGGGAGGTGTGTATATCTTTTGGCCTTCTTAGATGTCTGATCTGGAAACCTTTAAACTGTATTTTCTCGGTAGTTATTTGTATTGTTCAGACAACTTGTATATTTGTCTATCCTTAAGAGTTATCTTATGTTGTTAAAATTTGGTCCATTTTCATTTCAAGGTAATTCTTCGCAATTTATATCGATTCAGTCAATAGGGTTCGCCCAACAGGTTTAGGGGGAGATGGTCGGGTGCCTGCACGACCTATCCAAGAATTCGGGTCGTGTCAGTCATGCCTCCAAAGAAGCATTGTACACCTACAAAAGAAGCAGAATTTTGTTCACATAAACTTATTATGGAGAGGGCACATCTTATAATTGGAACTGGCTAATCTGGCTTTCTTTTCCATAAGCTTCTCTAAACACAGCCAATCATTCAACACATCTACCTTCAAAAGAGCATCTTATTTGTTGGAGGCAGTGATTCCGTGTTTGAAATTTAGTTCTGTTTCGTAATCTCTAAAAATCTGTCATTTAGTTTAATGATATCAATATCATTAGTATTATCTTCCTTATTCCTTGATGCACTTTTTGGTTTGTGATCTGCAGTTTTTTATGGATATGGATATCATAGAAGATCATTTGAACAGACATACCGTTGTTATCCTGAATCATTCATTGATAAGGTTGAAAGGCTTTTGAAAATTTCCTTTACTACTATAATCTATTATAGTAATTTTTTGTGAAGGGACTGCACAATTATTCTAGTTACTTTGACTTCCATCAGACTGTAATTCTCACAAATATGTTCTTCTGTCATTTCAAATTCTCAATTTTCTTATGTAGGTCTATGATGTGTCAAGATAATTATCTAGAAATTGTTGATACGGTGCTGAAAATAATCTGAAATGGTGCAAAAACAGTTTGATACAGTGCTGCAGAAACAGTTGATACGATGCTTAAACAATTAGATGTGGTGCTGCAGAAACAGTTGAAACGGTGCAGAAACAGTTAGATACGGTGCTGCAGAAACAGTTGAAAAGGTGCAGAAACAGTTGAAACGGTGCAGAAACAGTTAGATACGGTGCTGCAGAAACAGTTGAAACGGTGCAGAAACAATTAGATACGGTGCTGCAGAAACAGTTGAAACGGTGTAGAAACAGTTAGAAACAGTTGAAACGGTGCAGAAACAGTTAGATACGGTGCTGCAAAAACAGTTGAAACGGTGCAGAAACAGTTAGATACGGTGCTGCAGAAACAGTTGAAAAGGTGCAGAAACAGTTGAAACGGTGCAGAAACAGTTAGATACGGTGCTGCAGAAACAGTTGAAACGGTGCAGAAACAATTAGATACGGTGCTGCAGAAACAGTTGAAACGGTGTAGAAACAGTTAGAAACAGTTGAAACGGTGCAGAAACAGTTAGATACGGTGCTGCAAAAACAGTTGAAACGGTGCAGAAACAGTTAGATACGGTGCTGCAGAAACAGTTGAAATGGTGTAGAAACAATTGAGATACGGTGAGATACAACGAGATACATCGAGGATGAGATGAGGAAAAGCGAATTGGAGGAAATAATAGGAATAAAATTCAAATTGGGGGAAATAGTGAGAGAAACAGGTGAAATAGGGAGAAATGGGAGGAGCAAAAGTGATAGTGGTGGAAATAGGAGGAAGAATGTAAGGGTTTGGTATGTTATGGGAAAATATTGCTATGTTTTTGCTATATTTGTAATTAACTTGTGTTTTCCTCTATATAGGGTTATTTTGCTAAAATGTTGATATGTTTGGTAATTAAGTTCTAAAACTTGTATTTTTATGTAAAAAAATCCTTTTAAATTTTGAAATAAACTTTCACTTTTACCTTTAATGAGATGATTTGTAGCCACACAAACATCTATGACAAATTTAAGACCACAAGTTTTAAAAATCTTCCATTTTTTATTGAACTTCGTGCAAAATCATATAAGTTCATCCTTTTAGAAATGGAGAGAGTAAATCATTATAGTCATATCTCATCATTTTGTTAAGTCGTGCTAGGACTAGGATTGCGCACTATTCGGATTAAACCAAAAATCCAAACCGAACCGAATTATTTTTTTGGTTTGGTTTGGTTTTTTCATTAATTGGTTTGGTTTAGATTGAAGATTTTAAAATTTGGTTTTTTGGTTTTGGTTTCGAATTTCAATAAATAGAAACCGAAAAAATCAAATGATATATATTAAATATATACTTTTATTCTTATTTTTTAACATATACATGTTCAAGAGTGTTAGAATTTGAATATTTCAATATTGTTTGTCTTCAGTACTTTATTCATGATCACACATCTTTGTATAATGGTATAACACTTGTGAAGCTCGTGTCTAAAGTTTCAATACAGTATGTACGGTACCTCCATGAACATCTGTTTTTTGAATTATAAGTTCTCTTTTTAACTAGGATTATGATTTAGACTTCAGGTTTTATATTTTTACTCTTGGACGTTTATTGATATGCTTTCAAGTATATTGTTGTAAATTTTTCTCTTATATGACATAACCAAAAAAATAAAAAAATCAAACCGAAAAGCAAAAATCCGAACCAAACCAAATTTATTTTGGTTCGGATTAGATTGTAATTTTTCAAAATCGAAAATCAAAAAACCGAAACCAAATAGATAAAAATCGAACCGAAAAACCGAATAAACACCAGGTACCCACTTTTCAAGCTCTCATACTACTCGAGAAAGTGAGGAGACACGCGGCCACCTTGGTCCCATCTGTCACCCAGCTCTGGTTTCGGCCAAAATATGGCTTGTGCATATAGTTGTTCATCACAATTTCTCATAACCAGCCCATATCCACTTTTTTAAAAAGTTATTATCCCTTAAAAAATGATGAGCATGTTCTTTCATCTTTTTTCATACCTCCGCACTCCCTTTGTTTTGACCTTGAAGAACTTTCAAAGGCAAAAGTTGAAAATGTGAAAATGATAGGAGCCAAACTAACTTGCATGGTGTTGAGGAGCCTAAGGTTGAGGGGGAATTTTTTATTTTTTTTTTAAATAAAGCCAATGAAAAAAAGTTTAAAAAGAAAAATGGAGGGTAAAATAAAATAAAATGAAGGAGTGTTTTGATGGAAGAGAGTGGTAATTGATGTGAATGTGAAGTGTGATCCAAAATATTTTAAGACGCATGTTACAAATTCCTTGCCAAGGTCATGAGATTTATGCAAAGATGGAACAGGTGATGGACATGATTCTACTAGTGATCCAATAGACATCTCTAATGTGAATGTTCAAATTAATATTTTAGAGAATCGGTTGGTTATTCTTATGGAGGAGAATGAAACTTTGATATCCTATGTTTTCAGAATTGAGCAAGAGCTGAAAGTAAGAGGGAAAAATAAGCCAAGCACCACTAGAAACTCTTAACTCTTTCCTTAACCTCACACTCATATCAGCGCAGTCTTGAACCTGTTCAATGCCTTGTTCCTTAACCTTATATTCTTGATTTAAATCCTATGAACAAGGTCATGCATTAAGCATTTTATTTTGAGCTTGAAAGCTTAACTGGTACAGACTTGGCTTTGTCCTTTGTTGATTGTTTTGATGAATTGTGATTTCAAGCAGAATGGCCAATATCATTTAGTATCAATACTTGAGAAATTTATGCTTATGCTTACATGAGTTGATGCCCCAGTGGCGATGGGTGTGACATACTTGGTTATCCATATTTTTTGCATTATTGATTTTTGGAAGTAGTTGATGCTTTTCGATGATACCAAAAGGGGGAAGAGTAATATGTGCTTGCGCTTAGGTTTTGTATATCTCTGTCAAATACTCCACTTTAACTTTGTCTCATTGTCCCTTACTTGTATGTGCTTTTGGTAATAAATGAGTTTGGCAAAAAAGGGAGAAGAAACATTATGTGTGTTTAGATAAAAGGGGGAAGAAACATTATGTGTGCTTAAATAAATAAATTCATTAGTTCAGATCCTTAAGTGACTTAAGTAAGATTGTTGTTATTATCAAAGTGAAACAAGCACATTTTGTTTGTCATCATCAAAAAGGAGAAATTTGTTGAGTATATGATGTTTTGATGATAATAAATAAAATGTACTTGTTACATTGAATTAATTAAGACCTTATTTGTGGAACTAGTTTTTCTTGAATTATTGGTAAGTTGGTGAATATAATTTAATTGCTAATTTTGGTGAAATTATTGTATGGCTGACTTATAGATTAAACTAAGTATTCTTGTTAAGATTCTTTAGCTATTTGATTATCTGCAGGATTTGGAGAATGAAGTAGAGTTGGAGTATAACTCTATGAAATCCAAAATGATAAGGAAAAGAGATTAGAATTAAAGCTATATGGTTATCCCTAATATACTTGGACTTTGTTTTACTTATCATGTCTTTATCTATAAAAGAAGTCCATGTACATATTGAGAGAAGGGCCAAACACTTCAGCACAAAAGAGAAATTGAGCGTAAAAAAGAGAGAAACGTTCTGAAGCAGTTGGAACGGGCGTTGGAACAGTCTGGACAAGTGTTTCATCAAGTCATTTAAAATAGTTTGAGTCCAGTTCTTAGTTCATGTATTATTAGGCACTAAAGTGTAATCTCGTTCAGCTTATAAGAAGCACTTTTTGAGGTTGTAATATAGAGTTAAAATCGCATTGGGTAAAGAGCTTAGATTTAAGTTCTTTGTGTTCCAAACTAGGGTAGTTTGGAAAGGTAGCAACAGTCTAGGATTGTTGTGTAAGAGCTTAGAGTTAGGTCTTTGGGGTTACCTTTATAATCGGTTTTAGCTCGTGAGTTTAGTGGATTTGTTGAAATTCCCACAGAGGTGTGGGTCGTGGTTTTTTACACCTTTAAGCCAGGGTATTTTCCACGTTAAATCGTGTGTGCCTAATCTATTTTTGCTCTTTAATTGCTTTGTTAAACTTCAGTTGGAACACCCGTAGGAACTGTTTCAAATAAGCTGTTCCAACAAGTCAAGAAACTTAGTTTAAAATTTAAAAAGAGGCAAATCGTTAACGACTCAATTCACCCCCTTTTGTGTCGAGTGTACTCTAAACTAACATACCTCCTTTGATGTCATAATTTTGTATCTATAACCAACTTTAATAGTTACATTTAATAAAAGACAATATTACCAAAATTTACCCTATGGAAGTACCAGGCCCCGCCAACTTTTACCCAACTTTAGACTTGTCTTCCTAAAGTTACATCAGTAGGCTATTCCATAAATTCAAGACGAGGTGGACTTTTATGTCTGCAGTCTGCACTAGTTGGTGCCATGTTGAATTCATATAGTAATTTATTGCATCAATAATCAAATCAAAGTCATCCCATCATCCAACAAACAACGAACAGAATCCCTCACGATAAAAAACACTGGACCAGAATCTTCAATCTTATTAATTTTTTGTTGAAGCACATCTTACTATTTACCCAACGAAAATCTATATGAATTAGATAAGCCAACACTTATTTTATTTACAAATAAAGGTGAAAAATTGAATGCCTGAGTTCAATAGTTTTCTTGGTTAACTTTAATTATTAAGATACTTAAGTTTAATTGAATTAAGCTTAAATTATTATTTTTTCTAAAATTTGTTATATTCAAGAGAATGTGTTTAGTTGTTTAGAGAATACATAATTATTTATTGTTTTTGAATTAGTTTATATTGTTCAATATGATTTTATATATGTATTTTTTTTTTCTGTTTATCTGTTTAGCATTATGTAGTCTAAAGTACTAATTTTTATTTATTTGTTGTTCTTTGCAGTTTAATGGATAACTTCGAGGAAAGTATACATAAATACTGGCACAAGACGAAGTTATGCAAAATAAGTCTCAGGTGCATATTGATCTTGAGCCTAAACTTAGACTAGAATTTGACTGTGATGATGAAGTAATTAACTTTTATAGTAAATATGCAAGAAGGATTGGGTTTAGCACTAGCAAAGTGTATGCTAACACAAATAACAAATTCGGTTATGTGACATCGAAAAAGATGACTTGTTTTAAAGAAGATTTCCATGGATATGATAAACGAAGAACGGATGTGAAAAATCCACGAAAACAAATTAGAAGTGATTGTCAAGCTCATATAATCATTTCGCGTCAACCTTCAGAAAAGTATCGTATTACCAAGGTTTACGTGGAACATAATCACCCTCTCGTTCCACCATCAATGGTGCATATGTTACAATTGCATAGAAAGATTAATCAATTACAAGCTATTGAAATTGATCTAGCAGAAGATGCTGGATTATTATCAAAAGCTACATTTGATTATATGAGCCTTCAAGCGGGTCGTCAAGAAAATTTGGATTACACTAAGCAGGATCAGAAAAATTATTTTCGAACCAAAAGAAAAAAAGCGATGAAAGAATGAGAAGCAGGTAATATATTTTTCACTATAATTTCTTAGTGATATTATTATTTTATTTTAGCATTTTACAAGATGGTATATTATAATCTTTCTTTAGTTATATTATAATTTATTTTTATTTTGTTCTTTTTCTTTTGGTCACGTAGGGCATTGTTAGAGTATTTCGAGGAGACTGTAATATATGATATCATGGTAATTTCTAAAACAAATATCTTTATTTTCCTTTATTTTTCATTCACACCATTATATTTAAACCCAACAAATCTCTCATGTTATGATGAGAGGTGATAAATTTCTAGTCTCGACACATTTTGTATCTTCATCCGGAGTGAATGAAAAAAAATATGTTCCATTTGTTGAATAGCGACCATAAAACCTCAAGGATTGTGCTAAAATTTCTAGTTTTGGTGTACATGAAATTTTATGCTCTTAAAGTTTAAATGAAATGAAATTGATACAAAAGTGAAATACATATAAGGAAGTGATACTGATGAACCTTCTTTAATTTGGCTCTGCTTCCTCCTCCTTGTGCAGCATCCTTTTACTATTACTTCTAGATATAGTGATATTATAACCATATACAAAAACATGCATTTATGTTTAAGAATGTAATAAAAAGTTTTGAGAGCCCTTATTTATAGTGCTAGATGAGATTGCAATTATCTTGGTGATTGAATACCAGTACTGCTTTTCTAAGGAGTACACGATAATTTTGTTAATGTGAAAATGCAAGCAATCCTCTGTCCATGTTCTATCCATTATGTGATGATTTATGTTGATCTAACAATACCATCATTGTGTAATTTAATTCAACCATATGCTTTGCCTTGGTCCCAAATAACAAATAGATCACATATTCTTTTTACCATTATCCTTTCCTGCAGACTGTTTCTTTTCTTCTCCTTTTTTTTTTTTTTTTTTTTTTTTTTTTTTTTGGGGAAATTCAAGTTGTGTAATTTAGCTGTTGATATACTTATCATTTTAGTGGCAGTTGAAAGTATAAACAAACTTAAAACAAAGAAAGAATCCCTTAACGATAGGGATTTAAGTAACTAATACAAAAGCTAAACAGTACTAAAAAGACTCGTAACACAAACCAATGATGTTTTTTCATAATCATATCAAGGTTCACAACCGTATTTTGTTTTATGTTCTACCCAAAGTTGATTAACGGACTTACCCAGCAAATCAAGAAATATTAAATTATTATATTCATATCTCATCATTTTGTTAAGTCGTGCCAGGAACCCACTTTTCAAGCTCTCTAAGTAATCGAGAAAGTGAGCAGTCATGCTGCCACCTTGGTCCCATCTGTCGCCGTGCCCCGGTTCTATCCATCTAATATCGCCAATAGGTGCAAGATCTGCTTTTAGCCTCACATAGTTAGCAATCCCATCAGTTAATCCAAAGAGATCCTGACCTTCCCCGTTCCACTGCCAAATGTAGGCGCACACGCGGTATAATATTCCAGTGATCTCTCTTTTTAGGTTACCTTCGTATCGTTGCATATACCTACAGAGACGAATTTAAGATTTAAAGTATATTATAATTATTTTGAGTCTAAAACATACATTCACGGTGAGGTTCGAGCCTATAATATCTAAATAAGATAACTTCATAGAAGATTGATGAAATATCACACGATTTGTTTGAGAGATTATCCTTTTGGTAAGAGAAGGTGGGCTATATCCACTTAGACATAATTTAAAATCTTCCACTCTGTATATACCACATGCTCCAATTAAAAGTTTGTTGTCCTTTCAATCATTGTGGACAGAGGTGCGGACCTACGTGTAGTGAATGAATATCAATTGATATCTTTTCGTGTGAAAAATATACTGTGTGTGAAAAATATACTGTGTTTGCCAGTTCCACTTCATCGAGTGCTTATGGAAAACAAAGAGAGGTATACCATTGCGTTTGCCAGAGTTTCCAAAGAAGGGTATATCATAAAAGTGCCAGAGGAACTTGTTGATGAAGTTCACTCTTTACTTTATAAGCCCTTTGAAGCTCTCAAATATTATGAATATTTTATCTTAAAGGCAGGTCAAGGTATTGTTGCCACTCTCGAGAGCTATTGCGGTGTCTAAATTTTGACGGTCAATTGACTTCACAATCATTGTTAATTGCTTTAACGAAAATAAAGAAGCCTCTAGACCACTATGTTTGGGTGGTTTATTTGTTGGATTGTATTGAACTGTTATTTTTTAAAATAATTATATGGATTGTATTTGAAAATTATTGCATGTATTGTTAAATTTATTGTTATGTAATAAGGAAAAGACATGTTGTTTTAAAACTCGAGATACATAAGCAACTCTAAACTAGAGTTTGGCCTTAAAATTTCATGGTACCATATTGTCCAGAACATTGTCGAAACAAAAATTGGTTAACATGCCAATTTCTTTAATGCGTAACTTTTTTATTGTCGCTTGCAAATTGACTGCCATTAATCTTTCCACTGATAAAATATCCTATTTCACTCATATTCCCTCCAGGCTCCAACTCTGCCGCTAACTGTAACAGTCCTACTCTTATTTCCTCCAGTCCTCCACGCTTCCCTTTACTTTTGGATCGAGTCATCGAGTGATCGGGGTATGATCTATACTCTTCCCTTTTCTTTCTTTTTAAAGATCGATTTAAAAATATAAAAATGATAGGGTATGCTGCTGGAGGATTTATAACTCGAGCATTGGCAGGGGTGCTCAAAGAATGTAAACAATAAAAAGTTTTCTTCTCTTCAATCTGCTATCAAATTGGTTCATATAATCTCCCTTTTTTACTTATTTCAGTTTAATGTCTAATTAGTGATTAAATGCAAAATATATAAAAAATTAAATAATTGAACTGAAAAATTATTGATATGAAGAGTACAAGAACAAAGAAACAAAGCAAAGCAAGAACGTTACACCATCAAGAAGATACATATATTATGTAGTTTCATTGAGGAATCAACTGCTTCTTTTGAGGTAGACAACATGTCAAAATGTCAGGGTCTCTCTCGAATTCAGCCATGTCATTCTCCTTCAAACTTACCCATGCTTCTATTCCATCACCATCTTTTGTGTCAAGCAGAATAATAACTTCACCATCATAGTTTATACAGCTCACCCAGAATGGTTTTCCCCAGCCAAAGTCAGCTTCATACCAGGGGATTTTGCACCAACTAGTGATGACATAAATGTCCATCTCGTCTTTCCGACCATACTTGCTTAAAAGTTCTGCGCTACTGTTGACTAACATAGAGGAAGTTTCATCAATGCCTGCCTTACCAATGGCAACAGATGTGTCCCTTATTGTACCTCCTACCAAGTTAACAAAGTCATTCAACTCCTTTATTGATTGGTTTGCCTCGACAGTAGCATTTGAAATTAAACAGAAGTTACCTAAAGCATGTTCTGTAGATGGTACATTTGATCTCCCCCTCAAATTCATTGCAAATAGTATAGTAGAGTCTCTCGGGTGTCCATGTTTAGCGGAGGATATGGCCACAAGAGCTTTCCATATTAATGACATAACGACCACTACTCCAGTAGATGATTTCACGAATGGGGCGCTCGAATTGATTTTGTGCTTGAGCTTTTCAATTGACAGTGCATCAAACACGAATCTCCTCGTGACAAATTGAGTGACTATGTCGGGAGATGGTGAATACTGAACAACTCTTGATATCGCTTTCATTGGAAAGAGCGATGGCAAGTAACCGAAACTTGAAAGACAACCTTTATTAGTTGTCCCTGTTTGGACAATGTGTGACCATTCATTGAGAACTGTCGCTAACGTGAAAGCATCAGCTAGGATGTGAGAAAACTGTATCCCCATGACGAGGCCTCCACAATTGAATATGTTCACTTGGATCGCGAACAATGGCACATCTGATTTTGGAATAATATCCCATGGAAGAAGATCATTCAAAAGCTTAATGTTAGGTCCTTCATTGAGAAATTCAGCAAGATCCGCATTGACTTGTGTTTCAACATACTCAACACCATCATCATTGCAGTGAATTGACATGTCATCGTTATTATATCTCCCTGCCAGAGGGTAAAACTTGGCTAAGGCCTCAGCCAAAGATTTTTGCAGCTTATCACATCTTTCACGAATACTTTCTGCCGTGTTTAATTCACTGCTCGGCAAGTAGTGTAATAGTACTGGTACATATAAACTAGGATTTGGAGGATCAAACAATGAAAGGTTGAGCCTCTGAAGATGATTTGGAGTAGGAGTTGAAGGCTTCAGCCTTTTCCTTATCTTGATTTGAATTTGCAACTTGGCCATAATGATCACCACAAATTCACAATAACAAATGAAGTAAAAAGAAGAGTGAATTTTATAATGGTTTAAATCCCCCTTAAACTATCACTGTTTTGCAAGTTTCCTACTTAAACTCTGCGGTGGTCACAGAACTCCCCCTGAACTATTATTTTTCATATCTACTATCCCCCGCTTTGAAAAGTTTGGGTGTGTGTATGCACTCTCCACTTACGCGCAAGAACATGTGCCATGTGGCACACACGTGGAATTTATTAATTTTCCATGTCATCTTGAATAATATGAATCGACAAAAAGTAACAAAATAAAAAATTAAAAGATTAAAATTAGATGTAAATAAACTAACCCTAGGTAAAAAATTATTTTACATTCACAATTACACAGTAAAAAATAGTGGAAGCGCCGGTCTAGAGAAATCCTTCAATTCTCTGAAACAACAAACTCAAAATAGTAAAATCTTCCAATTTCTTCAGTCTATTTTGGTGAAACAATATCTTAATGGGTTGGAATATTATTGTACTTTAATGGGTTCAAGACGAGTAGACAATTAAGTGTGAAGACCAATTTCTAGATAAGTTTCAAAATATGAAAAAATTTCAAATTTAATGGTGTTTTGGTACGTAATGGAAGAGGGAGGGAGAAGACTCTTATAAATAAAGAAAAAGAAAAATAAAGAAAACAAGAAAAATGAATAAAGGACCAAAAAAATGGTGAAATCTGAAAAATAGGTGCCAACTAGATTTAAATTTTGACTCTCCACGCGCCCTTTGACAACTGAACACACATACTTTGCCATGTGGCAAAGCGGGGGGTTAGTAGATATGAAAAATAATAGTTCAGGGGGGTTCTGTGACCACCGCATAGTTTAGGTAGAAAACTTGCAAAACAGTGATATTTTAAGGGGGATTTAAACCATAATCTCTTTTTTAAATGAAAAGGTGCAAACTTTCTGGACTAGAGTTCCTTTATTGTATTCTTGTTCCAGTATGTTCCTTAATTAATGGTTCTCTTATAGAGGCTCGTTACCATACAACATATTCCCTCCGTCCCAATTTATGTGGCACCATTTCCTTTTTTGTTTGTCCCAAAATAAGTGGCATCTTTCCTTATTTGACAATTATTTAATGCATCATCTCTATTTTATCCTTGTTGGGCCCTACATACTTTTAAACCTACTAACAACTTTTTTGGGGAATTTTCAAAACTAGGCACCCCCACAGCATAAAATTACAAATGAGAGGCCACATTTCATCCATAGCACCCCTTTATTTTTACATTACACAACATAGCACTCCCTTATTTTCAAAATTACATAACATAGCACCCATTAAAATTTGACTGTGATGATGAGGCAATTAATTTTTATAATGAATATGCAAGAAGGATCAGGTTTAGTACTAGCAAAGAGTATGCTAACAAAAATAATAAATTTGGTTATGTGACATCGAAAAATATGACATGTTTTAAAGAAGATTTCCATGGATATGATAAACGAAGAAAGGATGTGAAAAATCCATGAAAATAAATTAGAAGTGGTTGTCAAGCTCATATAGTCATTTCGCGTCAACCTTCAGAAAAGTATCGTACTACTAAAGTTGACGTGGAACATAATTACCCTCTCGTTCCACCATCGATGGTGCACATGTTACCATCGCATAGAAAGATTAATCAAGTACAAGCTAATGAAATTGATCAAGCATAAGATGCTGGATTATTATCAAAAGCTACATTTGATTATATGAGCCTTCAAGCGGGTAGTCGAAAAAATTTGGGTAACACTAAGCAGGATCTGAAAAATTATCTTCGAACCAAAAGAAAAAAAGTGATGAAAGAAGGAGAAGCAGGTAATATATTTTTCGCTATAATTTCTTAGTTATATTATTATTTTATTTTAGCATTTTACAAGATGGTATATTATAATCTTTCTTTAGTTATATTATGTACTGGGTGAAAAATCACTGGGGTCTTGAGCAAGACCTCGGAGTGCAGCACGAAGACTGCGCCACGAGACAAGCTTCCGCAGGAGAGATTGCATGGTCACTCGTCCAGGAAATCACCTTAGGAAACGAGAGGAGATGAGCTCGAAGCACTGGGCTCGGAGAAATGGCCAATATTTAATAGGCTAGATCGTGAGTCAATTACAATTATGTACAGAATAATGGCCATAAAGGCACTATCATGACATTCTACAGCATCATTCTTTCTCCTGATTATAAATAGGGCTCATTTGTAAACAACATGGGACGATCGAATGAATAGAGAATCCTACTTTTATTTGTTGCCTCGTTTGTCTTATTTCCTGCCTTGTTACGTTTTCAAGTTTTCATTTAGTTCAAATCCGATTTAGCTCAAACTTCACTTCGATACAAGCAAATTATCAGTTAAACCCGATACAAATTCGATTTGTTGTCCTACCCAGATTTAGGCCAACACAAATTGGCACCTTCTGTAGTGAGTTGGTAATAACGTTCATTCCGAATACCGTAATTTCAACTTTCTACCAAAAACAAAATGTCAGTCACTGTCAATGACAATATAACTATCCAAGTGCCCGACCAGACAGTGGGCCACACCGAGACCAATGGTAGAGCCCCATTACAACCAACTGGCTCAACACCGGCCATTAGCCCCATCCCAACGAGTACTTCAGCTCCATTAGTTGGGTTAACACCCCCAAGCGGATCGACTCCACCGATCGGTCTGACACCTCCCGTAGGAGCATTGATAGCCGAACCAACATCTTCAAATTCTGGCGAACCCTTCCAGCAGTTCATGGTGAATTCGCTGTAGCAAATGCGAGAGCAAGCTGCCGCTCAAGCAGCCGCGCAAGCTCAATTCAATGAGAAATTCCGGAGCTCTTTACAAGCCCTCGCTGGGAACGGGAGAACCCACTCTGTCCTCGGTGATATTCCCTTCACGATGTTCAATAGAGGGAACAACGCCACTACCCCTGTCAGAATAAATACAGGGGGACTCCCAAATGGGATTTCGTCGGGGTCTCGGGGACTATAGCCCCCACGACGACTCAAACGAGCGTCGCATTCGATTTCAAAAAATGGAAGAAGGAGTTCGAAGACAGCATGGAGAAACGACTCGAGAACGTGCCAGGGGTTCGTAAACCCCAACGAGCATTGGACATTGAAAAATATCGCCAATTACCCTTCAAGCCTGAAGCTGCTCCAGCGCCTGTTCCAAAACATTTCAAACTACAAATTCTAAAGAAATACGACGGGACGTCGGACCTAGTTGACCATATCACTGAATATACGGCCATGGTCAAGAGCAACTCTGACCCCGATTGAAAAGGAATCTATGTTCTTGAAGAAATTCGCCGACACCCTGGAAAAAGGAGCGTTGCGTTGGTACATGCTCCTCCCCTCTGAGTCTATTTCCAGCTTCAATGAATTGGCGGACATGTTCATTAAGTCTCACACTGGAGCTCAAAAGATCCTTAAAAGAAAGAAAGACATCTTTGATGTAAAACAAGGATATCTCGAGCCCATCAAGGACTTCCTCGAGCACTTTCAGCCCGAGAGGATGGATCTACCCAAAATGGATGACAGCCTGGCTGTCATGGCCTTTGAAAAGAACCTTAATGTGAGCAATTCAGAGGCCGCGGCGGAATTGAAGAAAGAACTCCAGCAGTGGCAAGCTCGAACTTGGGACGAGTTGCATGACCGAGCCACGATGAAGATTAGGCTCGAGGAAGCGGAGTGGAGAAGAACGGGGCGAGGCTACTCCTACCGAGGCTGGTCTGAATTATCTCGACGCGCCGATGCACCACGAAGAAATTCAAAAAATCGATATGATCCATACAATGGGGCCCAAAAGAACCATGTGAGTCAGCACCTTGGAGGTCATCAACATGTGAGTCAAAGACTCGGGGGAAAAGTGGGATCATCATCCAACCAAAAATCCTCAGTCCCATCCTTAGTACCCAAGGAAAAAGAATTGCCTCGAGTCTCCGAGTATAACTACAGTATATCCACTTCCGAGCTGGTGAATGCAATCAAGGGAATGACTGACCAAGGAGTTAGGCTACTAAAAGACATCAGAACTCCCCCGAACAAAAGAGACGAAACCCAACACTATGAATTTCACATGGACTATGGGCACGCAACTAAAGATGTAAGGTATTGCGTCTCGAGGTGGCCCATTTTCTCAAGAAGGGAGTGCTAGCAGGGTACCTGACCGACAAAGGGAAGCACAATTACTCGAAGAACATGAGGGATGAGAAACCACCTCAAGCACAGTCACCAAAGAGGGTAGTGAATGTAATCACCGGGGGCTCGGAGGTAAACAGAGTAAGCTTTGTTGCGGCGAAGAAAGTGGCAAAATCGTCCATTACAGCGGAGAAAAGAGCAAGAGTTGGTGAGTCGAGCAGGGAGATGGTATTCAGCAAAGAAGATTGCGATGGGATGATGTTTCCCCATCACGACACACTAGTGATCACACTCAGGATCAACGACTGTGATGTCAAACGAGCTTTAGTTGGTCCGGGCAGCTCGGTGAACATCATCAACTATGGCGTGATCAAGAAGATGTGGCTTAAGGACCTAGTCGTCTCAAAGGCGACCATACTGACAGGGTTTAACAACTCCACCGAGAAGACTTTGGGAGAAATAACCCTCACGACTACTGCAGGGGGAGTGAACAAGCAAGCTACCTTCCAAGTTATGGTCGAGGACATAGCCTACAACTCCATTCTTAGAAGGCCATGCATCCACAAAATGGAAGTTGTGCCATCCACTTTGCATCAAGTAATCAAGTTCCCAACTCCATGGGGAGTAAGAGCCATTCAAGGAGAACAGCGAATAGTACGAGAGTGTTATGCAGTCGCAATGAAGAGTACAGTCGTCCTGAATGGGCCAAGAAAATAGCAACGAGCAAAGACTCAATAACCGGGGACTTCGCCAGGCAAAGCCCTCGAAGCACGATCAATTGCCTTGCCGAAGGGTCACCCTTGGAACCTGCTCAAATAAATTCATGCTATTCTAGTTCTTTTCTCCTAAGACCTGTTAGATCTAGGCATCTATTGTAATAAAGGCATTCAAATTTGATCAAAGGAATAAACTCCGGTTCGTCATCCTTTTATTCTCACTTGAACATGCATAGCTAATCATAAGTCAAGCCTACGGTTCAAGGGCGAGACGTCGTCCTAAGCTAGCTCGAAACAATGAAAAGTCTTGCAAACAAATTCATAGAAAGGATTTTCATTAATAAAAGGCTCGAAGGCCCCAAATATTTACAAAGCAAACAGCACAAGGGCCCTAACCCAAAAAGGGAAACAAAAGGCACTACTTTAAATCTCCGCTTCGGAGTCGTCGTCTCCCTCGTCTGAGCTCTCGCTACTTGAAGGGAGACTCTCCATCAATTTTTGAGCCACGACAGCATCACTCTCAGCTTTGGAAATCTCGGCATTAAGATCGATCCCGCCACAACACTACTTCAAAGTCTTTAGCCTTGTTTGAATAACGGCCCAATTTTTTTCCACCTTGGCCCGAGTCCTTCTCATTTTTCGTCTTGAGGTGAAATAATCGGCCTTGCCTCTCAGGGACTTGACCTCGTTCTCGAGCTCACTGTTTTTCTTGGCCAACTGATCTTTCTCTACGGCCATCTCATTCATTTTAAGCAATTTCCGCTTTAAGCCTTCATGAAACCTTTTGGCCCTCTCATTAATAAGTGACTGAGCCTCGTTCTTTGCTCGCTTCATTTTTGCGTCACAAAGTTCCTTCAAACGAGCCATTTTTCCCTCGATGTCGGATTTAGCCTCGAGGCCTTGGTCATCTCAAGGTCAGACTTATTAGCAGCATCTTTAGCCCGCTCCAGCTCGAGCCTTGAATTCACTAGTTCTCTCTCGAGACCACTCATCTGGGCCTCGAGACCCGCTCGCTCTCGCCTCCATCCAGCCCTTAATTGATGAAGTTTTCATCCCGGCTGCACTCTATCTCGGCGGCCCTGATAGAGTTGATGTAGCACTACAAAAAAAGAAATCTAAAAATCAGAGAAAGAAGTGAAACGACAAATTGAAAAGAGAAAGTTAGAGAAAGCATACATGAATGGCATGCTGAGCAGCATCAGCCATCAAATCAGAGATGGAAGACTCCTTAAGACGATCACGTTCCTTAGGACCTAAGAGTCCACGGAGGCTGATCGGGACTTGGATGTAACCATCAAGAAGACAAAGCTCAGAGGGAATTTTAAGGTAACGAAATTGCCTCCAAGAAGATGCGTCAGGGGCAGGCTCGGAGGCAGCTCGAGGAGCCTTGTCCCCCACTTGAGATGGCCCAGCCTCGTCCACCTCCACCGAAGAAGGGGGATGAATATTCCCCACGTCTTTATCAACAACCTGAACTGGTTCAGGCTCGTAAGTGGGAAGAACCGCAACCTTATCCTGCCTTAGCTCAGCCTCGCCAATAGGAGTAAGATCAGGAAATAGGACAGGCTCCAATCTGGCCCGCTTTGCCTCCAGAGTTTTCTCCGAGGACAACTCTTTCTTCCTCAGAACTGAAAGAAGGAGGGAAAAAGATGGTAAACGTAACAAACAAAACAAAAGATGAAAATGATAGGAGAAACACTGAACCTATCTTTGCCCTAGGGTCCCGTGAACCCTCGGAAGCCGTTTTCCTCTTTTCTTTCCCCTTTTCACCCTTTCCCCTCAAAAGGTTCCCAATCAAATCCTCGAGGGCATTCAAGGCATCCCCAACCTCGGGGACCTCCTCTTTCTTGTCTTTCTTCAGTTTTTCTCCTTCGGAGCGGTGATCGTCCTCTTAGGGAGCCCTACAACAGAGAAACGACAGTAAGGCCACGAAGAATAGGGTCTCAGGAAACTAGATTGAACACAAAAGGTTGAATGAAGGATAACTCACCATGCCGTTTACAAGCAATTGGTTCTCACTCAAAGCGGCCAAAACCATCCACGACCTCTCCGACCTAGGTTTGGCATCAATAATGGCTTGAACCCACTTAACCAAGTTCTTTGGGCGAGCAACTGGGACCGCCTCGGCTAAAGGAATAAGAGCAAGGAGTCAGAAAAGGGAAAAGGTAAAACAAAAATGAACGAAGGAGGAAACACTTACGGGCTCGATTCCACAGCTCAGGAAAATCAGGCTCTAAGAAGATAAGATCGGTGGGAAAGAGGACGAAGCGCTCGTTCCGCCCACGGTCCTCGAGATCCACGTTTTTCATAATTAGCGAGTAAGAGCCCCGTTTGTTGAGCTGGACGACCCCATCTTTGTGAAGGGTGGGAAAAACAGATACAAAAGATGATCGAGGGTGAAAGGCACCCCCGCTGATTTACTCAGAAATTCGAGACATTGGACGTGCCTCCATACCCCGAGTCTGATCTGAGCTATGCACACTTGAAAGGTTCGATAAAAATTTTCTAACACCTCGGGGATAGGAAGGGAGAAACCGATCGTGAAAGGATAAGTAAAAACAAAAGAATGCCCCTCGACTCGATCACACACTCGGTTCTCGGGGGCGGGAATACCAACCCTCACCTTGGAGCCCCAGTTGCATATCAGAGCGAACTAGGTGAATGTTCGCTTGGGTAATCAAGCTCGGTGTATCCCCCACGGGGATGTTCCTCCTTCTCCTAGCCTTCGATTCAGTTTGAGGCTGCATAAAAAAGTCCTTCGAGAAATCGATCTTTGAAGGAATGACGTGATGGGGTTTAAGTTCCAAATCGTCAGAATGAAGTTCCTCGTCGCCCACATCCTTTGTGGCAATTTCCTCCTCCTCCGCCGTAGCTACTCTAGCGATCCCAACCATAGATGAGCGGAGTTCTTTTTCCACACCGCTGGGGTAAACAAGATCCTCCATGTTGAAGTTAGGAGGAAAAACAACATTCAGCGGTTCAGGGACATTAACCAGTTCCTCGCCAACAACCATGGTGTTGACGAGGAAAGGTGGAGAACGTGATGAATTTTGTTGAGACATATCTCTTTCAAAAATCTTTTGAGAGAAAGGTGAAAACGTTTTACTGTTGAAGACAAGAAGAAGTAAGAAAAAGAAGGCAAGTTTCGACTCTATATAGGTTAAAAGTGCCATGATTACAACCACATGGGGAAGGCAAAATCAGAAAACGCACCCAATCAGCGATCGCCACGCATGATTGACGGGAATTCGAAGTGACAACTGCCGTTTTAAAAATTCGCGCCGCAAAAACAGCCGCGTCAATCTCCCGCCTAAAATTCACTCCACTCCTCGACAGATTTTGCAACCTCCCGAGGAGTGCGGGGACTATCTGTATTGGGTGAAAAATCACCGGGGTCACGAGCAAGACCTCGGAGTGCAGCACGAAGACTAAGCCACGAGACAAGCTTCCGAAGGAAAGATTGCACGGTCACTCGCCCCGGAAATCACTTTAGGAAATGAGGGGAGATGAGCTCGAAGCACTGGGCTCGGGAAAAACCCCCTACAACCCCGAGCGGATGACGCACCTGTAGAGATGAGGGCCGGCCTTTGTAATTGTCGACCGTTGCTCCAACATTTAATAGGATAGATCGTGAGTCAGTTACAATTATGTACCGAATAATGGCCATAAAGGCACCATTATGACATTTTACAACGTCATTCTTTCTCCTGATTTTAAATAGGGCGGCTCATTTGTAAACAACAGGGGACGATCGAATGAATAGAGAATCCTACTTTTATTTGTTGCCTCGTTTGTCTTATTTCCTGCCTCGTTACTTTTTCAAGTTTTCATTTAGTTCAAATCCGATTTAGCTTCACTTCGATACAAGCAAATTACCAGTTAAACCCGATACAAATTCGATTTGTTGTCCTACTCAGATTTAGGCCAACACATATTATAATTTCTATTTTTTTTTTTGTTCTTTTTTATTTTGGTCACTTAGGGCATTGTCGAGTATTTCGAGGAGACTGTAGTGTATGGTATCATGGTAACTTCTAAAACGGATACTTTTATTTTCCTCTATTTTTCATTCATACCACTATATTTAAACCCAACAAATCTCTCATGTTATGATGAGATGTGATAAAATTCTAGTCCAGACACATTTTGTATTTCATACGGAGTGAATCAAAAAATATATGTTCCATTTGTTGAATAGCGACCATAAAACCTCAAGGATTGTGCTAAAATTTCTAGTTTTGGTGTACATGAAATTTTATGCTCTTAAAGTTTAAATGAAATGAAATTGATACAAAAGTGAAATACATATAAGGAAGAGATACTCATGATCAACCTTCTTTAATTTGGCTCTGCTTCCTCCTCCTTGTGCTGCATCCTTTTACTATTACTTGTAGATATAGTGATATTATAACCATATACAAAAACATGCATTTATGTTTAAGAATGTAATAAAAAGTTTTGAGAGCCCATCTTTATAGTGCTAGATGAGATTGCAATTATTTTGGAGATTGAATACCAGTACTGCTTTTCTAAGGAGTACACGATAATTTTGTTAATGTGAAAATGCAAGCAATCCTCTGTCCATGTTCTATCCATTGTGTGATGATTTATGTTGATCTAACTATACCATCATTGTGTAATTTAATTCGACCATATGCTTCGCCTTGGTCCGAAATAACAAATAGATCACATATTCTTTTTACCATTATCCTTCCCTGCAGACTATTTCTTTTCTTCTTCTTCTTCTTTTCCTTTTTTTTGGGAAATTCATGTTGCGTAATTTAGCTGTTGATATACTTATCATTTTAGTGGCAGTTGAAAGTATAGACAAACTCAAAACAAACAAAGAATTCCTTTACGATAGGGATTTAAGTAACTAAACAAAAGCTAAACAGTACTAGAAAGAGTCGTAACACAAATCAATGATGTTTTTTCGTAATCATATCAAAGTTCACGACCATATTTTGCTTTATATTGTATCCAAAGTTGATTAACGGACTTGCCCAGCAAATCAAGAAATATATTAAGTTATTATATTCATTTCTCATCATTTTGTTCTCTGTTTTAAAAGGCAGAACTGGGACTGGCCCGGGACTGGCCTCGGAGCAAGACACTCGTAAAATGCCCTTGGGCTTTCGTGGGGGGCTCTTGCCTCGTGAGGCTTATACCCTAGGCGTACCGAATGTCTTACGCACGGGGCTCGCTCTACCATTTTCCATGCAATTGTGTCTAATTAGCCTTGTAAACTCCCAAAATTGCTTTTTATTAACCATTGATTCTTCACTAATCACATATTAGAAATCAGTCGAGAACATTGAAATGGTCATAATTATAGTTTCGATTACATTGCATATCACTACTAAGAACGAGAGGATATTGGATTATGACAAAAACCTCTTATCTAAAATCTATTCATGTATTAACTATTTCTAAGTCTTCATTATTTTATCTTTCATTTTTTCTCTTTTTAACCTCAATTTGCTTAATAATTCTCCTTTTGTGCGTGTGGGGCATAAAATTGATCAATGAAATAGATAAGTAATAGCAAGTAATTGTCTATATACAACTATATTCACAAATTATTATTATTGTTATGGATTATGCATAGGAGCTCTTTAATTTGTTAAAAACAAATAATGCTAGAGATTCATCATGAGACTGTGTTTCTCATAAAGTAAACAATTATTTATTTATTTAATTTTGTTCTTTGTCAAAAAAAATTTCAATAAGAAAAGACTGTTATAATTAAAGAGAAAATTTTAAATTACATTATAAAAATTATTTTTTATTCATTTATGAGATCTACATTACAATTTTTTAATCCAGAATAGTATTTTTTTTTATTTTATATTTAGGCTGTTCGAATATTGTGCGTAATTTATGTATCATGATATCTTATGTACGTTGGTGCTATTAACAGTTATATTATAAGTATTTTAAATACTTTTATGCTTTATTTTATTTTTAAATTTATGATTTTAATGTATTTATGTAATATATATCTATTTTAAACTATTTTAATAATTTTATAAATGCATAATATTTAAAGATCTGTGGGGGTTTACGCCCAGCGCCTCGAGACTTACGCCTCACCTCGTCTTAGATAAAATGCCTCGCGTAACGCCCCCACCTTTGAAAACATTGATTTTGTTAAGTCGTGCCAGGAACCCACTTTTCAAGCTCTCTAAGTAATCGAGAAAGTGAGCAGTCACGCTGCCACCTTGGTCCCATATGTAGTCGTGCCCTGGTTCTGTCCATCTAATATCGCCAATATGTTCAAGATCTGCTTTAAGCCTCACATAGTTAGCAATCCCATCAGTTAAGCCAAAGGGAGCCTGACCTTCACCATTCCACTACCAAATGTATGCGCACTCGCGGTATAATATTCCAGTAATCTCTCTTTTTAGGTCACCCTCGTATCGTTGCATATACCTGCATAGACGAATTTAAAATTTAAAATTTAAAATATACTATAATTATTTTGAGTCGAAAACAAACATTCAGTTCGAGGTTCGAGCTTATACATTCGCTAGGCACAAAGCTTAAAAAGTAAAGAAGACTTTTTTGAAACTTGTGTATGTTCTAAAATAAATCATTGATATTTATGAGTTTATAAATCATCTCATAACTATTCATTTTTAAACACACCAAAAAGAAATAGGTTCACTTATTTAATTATATTTGCATACCTGGCACTAATAACAATCCGACTATTATTCTTGAGGGTAGTCAAGGTAGTATAGGCATCAGTTGGACCGGCCAAATGTCCTCGCTATATGAAAATGGCTTATCAGTGAGGGAAGAGGTGGCGAGGAAATTCCCTATCTAAACACGCGGAGAAGTAATTTCCTCTCCAAATTTTAACTTTCACTCGCCAAATTTCTAAAAAAAAAAAAAAGAAGTTTACACTGGCCAAATTTTTTTAAAAAAGAGAAGTTTACAAGTGGCTAGGAAATTCTCTCGCCGAATTATAAAAGTTAACTTTTTCCCCTCCTACTCGGCGAGGGAATTCCCTCTCTAATAAAGAGAGAAGAAATTTATTTTTTCTCTCTTTATTGGCGAGGGAATTTCCTCTCCAATAAGGAGAGATAAAACTTCTCTCTCAAAACATTCTTTATTTTTTATTCTTTTTCAAATTTTCACGAAAATTAAAGCGGAAAGTATCCCACCCTTTTTTCAACTCAAATCCCTCTTTTAAACTGCCGCCTCCATTCTTTTATTTTCCCCATTTCTCCCTCTCTATGTATGCCACATTATATATTTTTTCACCCTTGAAGAAATTTTGCTGATTCTTTACGTTTTGACAGGTTTGTACTTTAGTACTCAAAGTTTTACTTTCTTAATTTAAATTCTTGTGATAAGCTGCGATCTAGGTAAAGCTTAAGAAGGAAATATTTATTGTGAAACTTGATAACAAGGAATGAAATTATTTACTCTGTATCTTTTGGGTAGGTAAACCTTCTACTTATTTCTCATTCAATTTTTTGCTTCAGTATTTATTATTAAAGTTATGTTAAAGTTTGTAAATATATTTTTGTCTATATCATGATACCTCCAAGTATACTATTATACAACTTTTTTATTTTTTTTTATTTTGCTCTTCCTCGGGTACATGAAGGTAGAAATTAATGAAGAGTAAAAAGAAGAAGAAAAATGGTATTACAGTAACATCATCAGACTCGCCATACTTCCAACTTTTTTTAACTCATCATATATGTATTTTTAATAGACTTTTATGTTAGATTAGTTTTATTTTATTCATATTTTTCAAGTTTAAAGACTTTGCAATACAATTCTTATCTCCATATAGTTGTTCTTATGTTCTTATTACTGTGATTACTAATCAATTAACATAATTTTAAAAAGTAAATAACGATACTTGCTAACAAAATAAATTAACAATTCATTGATACTAGCCAAATGTATTGGAAAAGATTAATTTCAACATTTGGCGAGGAAATTCTCTCTCCAAACTTATAAAATATTTATTTATATTTTTGTTTGGAAAAGGAATTCCCTCGCCAAACCAAAATATAAATTCTCCAAACTTATAAAATATAAATTCTCCAAACTTATAAAACTTATATTTGGTTTGACGAGGGAATTCCTTAGCTGAGCAAAATCTGATACGCGGGGTCCATTGGCTTATTGACGAGGGAATTCCTTCTCCAATTTATATTTGTTACGAAAAATATGCGACATCCGTGTAGAGAGAGAATTCTCTCTACTGCACGTTTAGAGAGGGAATTTCCTCGCCAATTTCCCTCTCCAAACGTGATATTTCTAGTAGTGCCTGGAGGGAAAGGAATAGCATGTTCACGTATTTGCGTTCAGCGGGAGAGGTTTGCGGTAAGATCCTCCAAATGAATGAAGTGGCAGCTTCCTCTGTATGCTTGCAATAGTGGAAAGCTCGTTCGAAACTACCGAGCTCTCGGTAGAAACTAGGGGTGTTCATGGGGCGGTACGGTTTGGATTTTAGCTTATCGGTAACAGTGTATCGGCTAACGATGTGTGATTATGTAAAACCAATACCGTACCGATAAGCTATCGGTAGTTAACGGTTCGGTAATTAATAGTTCGGTAACCGGTATTACTTGCACCACCGAAGTAATGCGGGAATCCTCGATAGTTGGTTGTCAATAGCTAATATTTTCTCATTACTAGAAACTGCTCCAAGTTGTTCTAGCGATCTTAAATCGGCATAAATAAGTTATTAGTTATCAATACAAGATTAATTTACAACTGCTTATATTTGCTGTGTGTTACTTGAGAGGGTGATGACCTGGAGCCTTAGCACTTGGCTGAGTGGCACTTGGCTGAGTACTTTTAATGAAGATGAAGACGACAACTGCAGATACTCACTTCTAGAATATACTCCAAGTGTTAGTTTAAGCTGCATTGCTTTCACTTAATATAATAATAATAAATATATAAAAATTATAAAAAATACCGTATCGGTTATCGGTACGGTAACGGCAAATATATATAGAAACCGTTACCGAACCGATATCTTATCGGTATTAGAAATCAATACCATTACCGAACCAATAATCGTTATACCAACACTATTATGCTTATCAGTAGCGGTAGTGGTTCGGCTATCGACACCGGTTTGGTTTTGCACACCCCCTATAAAAATGAAGGCCACCGTCGAGGTAAACTGTGATATTGTCGTTAAATCTGTAGTTTACTGCGTGGATTTTTTGGGTGAATATTGAAAGGATTATTAGTAGATTCAGGTGAGTATTTGATATGCTCCATGGGAAATTTTGAACCCTTGGCTCCAATCATTCCAGTTTCTTTTAACACATCCAAAGTGTATTTTCTTTGACTCAAGAAAAACCCTTCAGATCCTCTTGCTACCTCAATACCCAAAAAATATTTCAATGGTCCTAAATCTTTAATCTTAAAACAATTGTTAAGGTACAACTTAAACTGCTCACATAGTTTATGATCACTTCCAACTAATAAAATATCATCTATATATATTAAAACTGCCAAAAAACACCATTAGCAATTTTAATAAACAAAGTATGTTCAGCATCCGATTGCTTAAATCCATACCTCAACAGTGTGCTTGATAACTTGTTGTACCAATTTCTTGATGCTTGCTTCAGCCCATATATGGATTTGTTTAATCGACATACTAGGTTCCCTTTTGACTTATATCCTGGAGGAACTTCCATAAACACTTCCTCCTTCAATTCACCGTGTAAAAAAGTATTATCGACATCCATTTGATGCACCTCCCATCCCTTAGCTGCTGCTACAGTCAACAAACATCTCACAGTCACCATTTTAGCAACTGGCGCAAATGTCTCATTGAAATCTTCTCCTTCGACCTGTGTGTATCCCTTAGCCACCAACCTTGCTTTGAAGCGTTCTATTGAACCATCAGCTCGGTACTTAATTTTGTAAACCCAACGACATCCTATCGTTTTCTTTCCTTCCGGTAATGGCACCATCCTCCAAGTATTATTTTTCTCAAGTGCTGAAATTTCCTTCGCCATTGCCTCTCTCCAGCGTTGATCTTTCACTGCTTGTGCATAGGTTTTAGGCTCATTGTGAATTGAGAGAGCTACTAGATACGCTTTATGCTTTGATGAGAAACGATCATACGACACATAATGCTCCAGAGGATGACATGTACTTGAACTATTTGAGAGAGTTCCTGAATGTGACTGTGGCACTTCCTTCACTGCATTGCAGACATAATCTGCAAGGTATAGAGGTGTTTTTCTTTCACGTTGCAATCTCACTTGTTGTTCAGGGGATGTTGCTGCTAGTTGGTTATTCTCTTGTAAGCCATCGGCATGCACATCATCATCTGCACACATCTGATCTTCACCTTTTCCCCTTTCATTTTGTATGACAACTACATGTTCTTCAAGTTTCTCTTTATCAGATTGAGTAGAAACCACCAGATTATTTTCTTCGTCACTAAACTCTTCTTGTGACGGTATTCCAACATTAATGTTCTGACGACATATCTCACCTCTTGACTCATTTTGCTGAAAGGGAAACTCGTTCTCATAGAAAACGACATCTCTTGAAGTGAAAAATTGTCATGTCGTTAGTTCATACACCTTCCACCCTTTCTGGCCTTGTGGATATCCAATAAAACACATTTTACAGCTCGTTCATCAAATTTATTTTTAATCCTGTGGTGAGTCTGAGCAAAACACAAACAACCAAACACCTTAAGATGCCCCAAATCAGGATCTTTCTTAAATAGAATCTCGTATGGCGTCTTTCCCATGTTCGCTTTGGTTGGTGTTCGGTTAATAAGATAAGCAGCAGTAAGTACACATTCACCCCAGAAACGTATGGGCATACTAGCATGGAACCTCAATGCACGCGCCACATTAAGTAAGTGTCGATGCTTTCTTTCGACTCTCCCATTTTGTTGAGGCGTGTCAACACAAGATGTCTCATGTAAAATTCCATTATCAAGGAAAAAATTTCTAAGCAATTGTGAAGTAAATTCAGTTCCGTTATCACTCCTTACTCGTTTAACATTTTCTCCAAATTGTGTTTTAACCATGGCACAAAATTGAACAATTTTTCTTTGCACTTCTGATTTTTCTCGTATTAAAAATACCCAAGTTCCTCGACTAAAATCATCTACCAATGTCAAGAAATAATGCGCCCCAATTGTTGAAGGGGTATTGTACTTTCCCCACAAATCACAGTGCACTAAATCAAAAGGCTGACTTGCTTTATTAAAACTCAATGAAAAAGGAACGCGAGCTTGTTTGGCTCGATGACATACATCACAACTTGTCAAAGAAATATCGCTAATTTGTAATCCTATAAATCTGGACAGATTTGACAAGTTCTTGTATGAAATGTGCCCAAGTCTTGCATGCCATAACTTATTTCTTTATGAACTCCCACTGCTGCACTTATCCCAAATGCTTTATTCTTGAGGCAGTAAACTCCATCTCGCAGCTCACCCTTGCCAATCAACCTCTTCGAGTTGAGGTCCTGAATAATGCATTGGTCAGAAAAATATGTCACTGTGCACTGCATATCACATGTTAGCTGGCGTATTGAGATAAGATTGCACTTAAAGTTTGGAACAAACAACACATTACTAAGGCTTATATTAGCCCCAAGATGTACTCTCCCAACTTGATTAACTTCAACTAGTTCACCATTAGGAACTGCTATGATTATTGACTCACTCAACTTTCTTACATCATGCATAATGGAAAAATGAGACGTCATATGGTGAGACGCCCCACTATCCAACACCCAATCAAGTGTGTAAAAATGAAAATCCTTACCAGACAAAGCTTCTTGTGCCTGTTTTTCCTTGAACACGGCATACAATTGGTCTATCTGCACTTGTGAGAGACCACACAAACTGTTTTGACTTGCTGTTGCATCTTTGCTTTCAAAATCAGTCTTTGTTGAGGCATGAAGTGCAGCACCATTTCCAGCCTTCTTGTTCCATCCTTGCCCTGATCTTCTTCCTTCCCAGTTGGCTGGATAGCCTATCAACTCATAGCAACCATCTTTTTCATGTCCTAGTTTGTTACAGTGGCTACACTTTGGCCTTTGATAACCAAGTTCCCAACAACCTTCTTTATCATGTCCTAACTTATTACAGTGAGAACATCTTGGCTTGCCTTGAGCTTTATTCTTCCCTTTCATGTTTCCTACATAAAAGGCTGCTGCATCTTGCTTTGGCTCCTGAGATTTGGCAACTATTTTCTGCCTTTCCTCACGCAGAACACTAGCAAATGCTTTGCTCAGGTTTGGTAGAGGATCAGTGTTAAGGATCTGAGTTACAATAGACCCATAAACTTCGACATTTAATCCCATCAAGAATTGATGAAGTTTTTCATGCTCTTGTCTCTGCATCAGCTCTTTGGCAGCCCCACATGTACACTGTGGAAAGGGGTTGTAGGCTGCTAATTCCTCCCAAAGAGTTTTCAGCTTTGTATAATACCCGGTTACGGTTAATCCTTCTTGATTCAATAATGCCAACTCTCGCTTGATTTGATGGATTCTGGGCGCATTACCCTGCCCGAATCGTTCTTCTAGATCAAGCCAAATATCTCTAGCCGTGTCCATGTAAGTTACACTTCCACGTAGAGTATTATCCAGCGAATTGAAAATCCAAGCTATCACCATGGAGTTGCACTTTTCCCAGGCATAAACTTCTGGTGTATTCTCCTTTGGCCTATTGAGTGAACCATCGATGAAAGCTAATTTGTTCTTTGCTTTCAAAGCATTTTTTATGGATCGTGCCCATCCATTGTAATTTTCTCCATCCATGACAATTGGAACCAAGACCATTCCTGGATTGTCAGATGAAGCTAAAAAATAAGGTGAATTTGGATCGGACATGGAAACATTAGCCTTGCTCTCTGTAGCCATGTCTTGCTCTGATACCATGAAAGATTGTCAAGAATTTGATATTCTGTGTATATTATTCCAGCGTGAAAAGGTCAGTACATATATACAATATATCTGCAGAGTCCTAGCACATCTAACTCTACTGACACTTATCTAGCTAATGTCTATCTATAGACCTATTGTGATACAAACTCTATTTGTTATCAAAAGAAGATAACTACAGATATTAAATACATATATACAATCATAATAGGTAAACTGTGATATTGTCGTTAAATCTGTAGTTTACTGCGTGGATTTTTTGGGTGAATATTGAAAGGATTATTAGTAGATTCAGGTGAGTATTTGATATGGTGTCCCAGGAAGAAGATTTTAAAGTAGTAGTACCTTGATGAGTTAACTGAGTGTGATGAGCGAGGCTTTTCCTTATTCTATTTATTTATGTTACTCTTTTAAACAGCATTTTCATGATGCCTGGAAGAACACACTTATACACGATCAACAAGTAATACAATGATGAGATAAAGTATGATTTCCGCATAGACTTGAAACTACTTAATTAATTAAATCAAATAATTTTTAATTATCTAAACAAAAAAGTTCTCAAAAAATGTGAGTTATTCTAAATTAAAATTAAGTAAGAAACTAAGTAATTAACTAATAAACTTGAACACAAGAAGTTAGATTCAATGAGAAAAATATTTCAGGAATATGGGAGTACATCTATCTCAACTGTGAGTAGCTAAGTTCTTAAAGTTATAATTTATATTTAAGTGTCTATTTTTCTTTTTTAATTTATTTCAAAAAAAGTATTTTTTCATATTTGATAACTCTTTTATTTCAAGATTTATTTTGGACCACAAGATTTAATGGCACATGTCCATATTATACACACATTTAATTTTAAATTACAAAATTTAAAAGTCCTATTTATTTTCTTAAATTCTATGTCCAATGAAATCCACACACTTAAATTAGGTCACATGAGTAACTTTATTAACATATTTATTCAAAATTTAGACTAAATTATTGGATTTTCCGAGCCCACATATTCCAATTGGCATCCGCCCGTAATTCACATGGGGATATATGGAACCCATTTTACTGATGTGCTCACTGCTCAGTAGGCACTTTGTCCACTTTTAGTAAGGCTAAACAATCAAAGAATCTCATGACTCGTCAGAAACAGCCTACCAGCAATAATATAGGGGGTCAGTCTACTATTCATCCTGACTCGTGCACGTGTATATGTTTAATATATGGTTGGCTATACTATCAATTATCTATAGCACACAGGGGTACATCCGTAGTTCGAAAGATAAGAAGGTGTGCTTTGAGGAGAGTACAACAAAGCCAGCCGTCCAACTGCTGGATCAACGGACATGCATTCCGTTTAACATGTCATCATTTTGAACAAGCAATACACGACTATTTTATGAGTTTATAAATATTGCTCCCAAACGCATACGCAAGTATACGTAGTCGACAAGTAATAAAGTGATAAATAGAGTATCGTTCCCACGAGGACTATTGTTACGACTGAATTCTAGCAAACAATTTCCTAAGAACTATTCAGGAATCTTTTTCCAATGGTTGAGATCTTTACTAACTAAATGCAATAATTAAAACAAGTAATTGAGAACAAGTAACAGAGCAAATTCTAGGTTGTTATCAATCAAAGAGAAACGGTCCAGGGTCAGAGCTACAAACCATCCAGTTGAGTTTTCCAGTTGATCCTACTTCTTGATTTCCTAGATTGCTAACTAACAGGTTAAATGTACCCGTGAAAACCTTTCGATTCTTCACGGTCTATGCAGGCTACTCCAATCCCTATATATCTATGTGTTGAATTACGTGCACGCATTAACGAATTCGGTGATTAGTTAAGCTAGGCGAGCAAGTAGATGTCTATCCTACCCGCAAATCGATTCCCTGATGCCCAGGTTCACAATCAAGCCTTATTCTTTCTTATTTGCGTTTACAAGTTGCCTCTGTCGAGTTCAACTTGTAAACCGTAGATAATGTTCAATTATTAGGCCTCAATAACCAAACAATTAGGCTCAAGAAAAAATAAACAATCTGTAATGGTAAATCAATACATTGAAATCAACTTTCAAACATCAACCTTCATGTATTTACTCTAACCCTAAAACGAAAAAACTATAGAAAAGAGAAGAATAAGAGAAAGAGAGAAAGAACTTGTTTAGAAGACATCTAGGGCTCCTCCCCTCTCCTCCAAAACTTGCTCCAAAGTCTCCACATATCTAAAAAACTAAGTAAAAGAGTATTTATAATATTTACAAAAGCCTAGCAATTAGTTACGCCTAAGCCTAGACGAAACAGGACTTCCAAAAACGCTCCAGGGGCACAATAGCTGGCGCCCCGCACCTCGAAACGCGCGTAACTGGGCAGAACCCATCGAATCTCGCACGCAATGGCCATGCTCCGCGCTCCAAAACGCGCAGGACTTTCGGCGCTTTCCTTGGTGCGGCGCGCCACCCATGGCGCCAGGCCATTTTCAGCATTTCTTCGTCCGCAGCTCGCATCGCGTCGTGCCTTCGTGTGCTCGATCCAATCCTCAATCAAATTCCAACATTTTCTTGCTCGATCATGCTCTTTAAAGCTCCCATTGCACCTCACAATATCCTACAAGTCACACGACATAAAATCAGTGCAAAATCACATTCATTAACTAGAAAACGTGCGAATAAAGTATCCAAATGTGAGGAAATATTAAAGAAATATAGGCATAAAATGCAAAACATCAATAAAATATTTCATTAATTATAAATTGTGAAGTTTGAAATTTTGAATTACTATTTTTTAAAACAATAAATAAAGAAATTGTGTCATTTCTTTTTTTATGGATGAAATACTTTCTACAGATTGAATAAATTGACATGTCATTGTCTAAATAAGATAACTTCATAGAAGATTGATGAAATATCACACAGATTTGTTTCAGAGATAATCCTTTTGGTAAGAGAAGGTGGGCTATACCCACTTAAACATAATTTAAAATCTTCCACTGTCTGTATATACCACATGCTCCAATTAAAAGTTTGTTGTCCTTTCAATCAATGTGGACATAGGGGCGGACCTACCTGCCGTGAAAGAGTACTAATTGATATCTTTTCGTGAGAAAAATATAATGTGTATATGGGTAAAAAAAAAAAAAAATTGTATGTATATATATTATATATTGAGTCCTTTTAATTTTTTTATATATTAATTTGCATATATTTTGATACCCGTTGACAAGAATTCTGAGTCCCCACATATCACAAGATTTGTTCGAGACATACATACAAGACAAGATTCTTACAGAAAGAGTCGCAAGAGATAGAAGAAAGATGTAATTTAATTACAAACATGTCTAGGTGCATTAAAAAAAGGAGCTCCTATCTCCATGTGATTAGTCACAAAAGTTGTGGGTCTTCTGGCAGTTAAATTTAAAATATATTACACATAAAAAAGTGCTTGGAATGCCTATATTGTTTGACTGACGAATGTTACCTTTCACCTTAGGATAATCACGTTAATTAAATCAATGGTCAGTCATGTCAGCTTTACATATCTCAGGAAATACTAATTGATTAATCATTGAATCATGGCTTAAATTCAGTCATTTTTGTTTGCTCAAAATAATGACAAGCATGGAGCAAGGTCATGAGACCTCCAGGCTCCAGCATGCCACAGTACTTCTTGTTTTTTTTTTCTTTCTTCTTTTTTCGTTTAGCACAGTTTTATCATTTTCTTTCTAATTTGGTGTTCAGCGACCATGTAATTATGTAAGGCTTCACCACAGAAATTAGAAGAATAATGAGGGAAGACACCAAACATATATGTCTAACCTTCCAATAATAAAAAGGGAAAATATAAAGTCCCTCTCTACCTAGTACTTTTAAACCTACCAACAACTTTTTTTTTACTCAAATCTTCTCTCTCTTACTTTTTCAAGGGTAAAATTGATACTTAACAACGTCAACCTCTATTTTCTTAAATTCCGTGCCGGTCAAATGGTGCCACATAAATTGGGACGGAGGTAGTATAAGTTTCCTCTGTTTTAGCGACCTCTTTCTTCAACTCTGTTTTGAATTAAATATCACAGCTCAGAAGTTCTTAAGATACATACATAAATGGAGGAAAAACAGGAAGATATGCATTTTCTGTATCAATAAAGGTTAGTTAAACATAGCCAATTATGTGTACAAAGGCATCGGGATAGTTGAAAAATGTAAAGGAACTTATGAGACAACAACTAGTATGAAGGAAGAAACCATTAATTCCTTAATAGAAACAAAACTTGACTATGGAACAATAGGGATTTTATTAAGTAACTAATATACACCGAATCACTAGAAAAAAGACTCCTAACACACAGATTCGATGATGTTTTTTCGTAATCATTTCAAAGATTCACCTCCATATTTAGCTTTATATTCCATCCAAAGTTGATTAACTGACTTCCCCATCAAATCAACAAATATTTCATCACTATAGTCATATCTCATCTTTTTGTTAAGCTGTGCCACGAACCCACTTCTCAAGCTCTCGCAGTAGTCGACAAAATGAGCAGTCACGCTGCCACCTTGGTCCCATCGGTCACCCTTCCCTGGTTTCGTCCATCTAAAGTCGCCAATAGGTGCAAGATCTGCTTTGAGCCTCACATAATTAGCAATTCCATCAGTTAATCCAAAGGGAGTCCGACCTTTTCCGTTCCACTGCCAAATGTAGCCGCACTCGCGGTATAATAATCCCGTGATCTCTCTTTTAAGGTCACCTTCGTATCTTTTCAAATAGCTGCAAAGACGAATTTAAGGTGTGAGTAACTATATAATTTATGTGTAAAACGTACATTCAATGCGAACATATATATGTTGTACTTTAATTATTTGTGTGTACCTGGCACTTAGAACAATCCGACTTAGATTCTTGTGAGTAACCTCCGTTGTGTAAGCATCAACGGGACCTGACACATCCTCGAGGCGAAGGAATATAGTCTGCACGTTTTTGCGGTCAGCAGGGGATGTTAGCTGGAACATCCTCCATATGAATGAAGTGGCAACTTGCTCTACCCGCGTGCTATATACGAAAGGATATGCCCAATCATAGTCGTCACTACCATAGTTATCAGGATGGAGCACTCGGTAGAAACGATAGCCACCGTCGAGGTAAACAGTGACATTGTCGTAACATCTGTAGTCAACTGCATGGGTTTTTTGGGTAAATATTACAAGGATTGTTAGTAGAGAAGAAATAATGAAGAAGAAAATCTTGTTGTTAGCCATATTATTGGCTTTGATGCTAAGGTCAGGTGAGTAGTGATGTGGTCTCCAGGAAGAAGATTTATACTACTGGCTCCTACTTAAGTTTCTTTATGAGTTATAGTTGAGTGTGATTAGCGAGGTTTTTCCTTTCCTTATTCTATTTATTATCTTATCTATTTAAAAAAAATATATTTCTCTCACATATGCCTTAAGCGCACGATTTAAATGTCACATTCCCTTGTAGCCAAATTGGTACTAACTGGCTGGCGATGCTGCTAGCTGTAAACGTGCTCCATAACTAACTTTTTTTAAAAAAAAAATATTCTCTTATTCCAATTTCTATGAAGCTCCTTAGGTATTTTTAGCTGAATTGCCACAATGTTTAAGAAAAAGAAACACTATTGATTTTTGATTTATGGTCTGAAAAATTTTATAGCATCTGTGTAGATATAAGACGTTCGAAACGCGTGGCCGTAAACATGTAATAACAATTGTGTGGTTAAAAAAATTTCTAACTACGGTTAAAAGAAAGCTAATTCTTTCGAAATTTAGAAGTGTGTCATTGTAATTGTAACAAACTACAAAGGAAAATGTATCACATAAACTGAAGCGAATGGACAAACAATTTTGCTTTATTATATTCGTCATGTCATACCGAGTAGACTTCAAAAAATGGAATACAGCACGTATCCCTCGACCCTTATGCTAATTTATTATATCATGAGTAATAGCTGGAAACTGTTCAGCATTTCTTTGTACTCTGAACCTGGTTCTTATACATTATATAAGGAGTAGTAGCACTAAGAGTTGGACACTCAGCAAAGCGATTGGCTAACTCAACTTCATTAAGCTTATTAACTGATCAGTTATTACTTCAGAGGAGATGGCACTCATGAGTGGTACGCTAGAATTTGAGGTGGAGCTTAAGTCACCAGGAAGTACTGTTCTTGAAACATATACCAGTAAAAAAGCAAATCTCACTAAAATCTGCTCAGATACAGTTAAACGCATTGACTTGCTTGAAGGAGAGTGGGGAAAAGTTGGATGTGTTCTTGTGGTATACTCTTCTGTTGGTAAGACACCCAAATAAAAGGATTTCTTTTTGTCTTGTTTACTTTTTTCTTTTTGTGGATCTAAGAATTTATATGATTTATCTTATATGTTTTGGTTTAGATGGTATAGAGATTATTCAAAAGGAGATCGTGGAGGCTGCGGATGAGAAAAACAAGTCAATTACATACAATATTCTTGAAGCTGTACAAGTACCTTAAGACTACTTTCCAAATTGTATCAAAGAATGAACGTGAATTTCTCAAGATGGGACTCCAATATGAGAAGCTGAGCGATGATGTGCTTTATACTCCCGGTCAGTTCAAGGAAGTTTCTATTGCACTCGCTAAAACCATTGATGCCTATTATTGCCAATCTTCAAATAGCTAATTGCTAGGCCAAATTAAAGGGCACTATTTAATTAACGTAATATCATACTTTGGATTATATTATTTTGCCGCAGTTAGCCAACGATTGTGTGCTCTTCTTTTAGTGTGTCAAGTGAATTATCCTTTTCAATTAAATAAAAAACAAAGTCATGCGTGTGCTCTTCTTTTAGTGTGCTAGAGTTATATAATTTTTTTCTACTACTAATATAGTTCAATTACTGCAAATGAGGCAAATTTATCTCAAATTTTCCGACGGCAACATAAGCTTTGACAAATTTTCTCAAACGTCAGAAAAGGAACAATGGTCTAAATGATCCCCTGTACCTGTCCCCATTTGCCAATCCGACTAGGAAATTTAATTAATTCTCATTCTCATTTATAAACACATGAACTCAATCATTTTAAGACTAATAAGAACCTTTGACCGTTGATTCGCTTATATAACGATATTTTAGGAGAGTGAGTGTCACGACCCTTTTTTAACACACAAAAACTAAAATAAATAGAATTGCGTATTTAAAAGGTTATGACGGGTGTTGCGAGGTACACAATTATTTAAGAGAAAATCGGAGTCGCCACTTGACAAGTTAAAGGTGTGCCAAGTCACCAAAGTGGTGTACCTGGAACACCCTTGACTCGTCTAATAGTCTGCGTCAGAGATTCGAGTAAGGTTCTCAGTTGACTCTCGGGAAGGTATTAGGCACCCTCGAGTCCTGTGTCAAGCACAGTTGCTTTATTGTCGCAATTTTAATTTATTAAATATTTTTGTTATATTAATGCCGTTAATTTGAATTTGAACTTTGATTTAAGAAAATTAAAAATGTTTATTTTTATCCAACCTCACGAAGGACTGGACGAGTTTACACTTTGATTCAAAAAATTTAAAATACTATTTCATTTCCAACCTCACAGAGGACTGGTTTAATTAACTTCAGAAAATTATTAACTTTTACCAAATAGTGAAACCATTTATTAAAAGAAGTGTGACTTCCCACGATTTAAATTTTCTTTCAAATTGGCTTCTCTCAATTCAGTTTCTTTGTCTTTTACCTAATAAGTAGATCACAAATCATACTTATTATTGCCTAATTATGTAAGTTTTCTTAGTCCTATTAATTTGCCTAATCGCATATTCATCAATAAATAAGTATCAGTTTAAAGGTTTAATGAACAAGATTTAATTTGCCTAATCGCATTTCATTAAAACATAACCGCTAATTTTATTAAGTAATAAATTAGGACTCCCACATTTGCCTTAAAAAATATGGATTATGAAAAGTATATACATACAATAGGCTGTTTTGTTAAATTGAAACGGCTTTGTAGGCTGTCTTTGATAAAGAAAGGATTACTAACTGCCATCGTTTAAACTGATTATGAGCTGAATCACTTTGCGAGAGTGGGCTGTTTTAAGGTCTGTCCCTCACAATTGTAACATTATATTTATAAAACATGTGAAGGGTGTTTATAAAAAACTGGTGACTCTTTATCAAAAATAGGGGCTGTTTATCAAAGTGACTGTTACGACATATAACTTGTTCAGTCAAAATGGGCCAAACTAACGGGCTGATTTGCAAAAAAAAAAAAAAAAAAAAAAGGCTAAATGGCTATCTCTTTTCTTTCATCATATCAACCTTTCCCTTTGCATTCAATATCCTAATTTGCCTAATCATTGCACATTTTATCCGAATTTGCAAGTTAATTCATTTTTTCTAGATCTAGTTCAGCTAAATATACAAAGCAGATTTAGTATCGCAAAGGAAAAAAATAGTTCAAGAAAAACAAGCTGGTCTTGACATTCGGACCACAACATTCATCATTTCAATATTTTAAGCAACATAAACATTACGTGAAAGTATGAGCAAAGATCAACAGAATTACATGCTTATTGGGTGCAATTCTAAAATTTCAAGCTTGGAAACGGACCCCTTAAATCATATATTCAAACCTTTTAAAAGGTCACATGCTTACAACGAAATTAAAATGGTAAGAAAAGTTTACCTTTGGACTAATTTCCTACAGCAACAGTGAACCCCGTTAGCAAAATCAACAATGCCAGCGACAACACCACCAATGGCCAGTAGTAAACAGCTCCTAAATCAACTCTTTTTTTATCCTAAAGCCAAAGATTTATGCCCCAAAAGACTCAATCTTTTGGTTCTAAACCTTACTACTTAAACTCTATATTTTTTCCAAGTTTTTCTAACGCTTTTTTGCTCTTTCTTTTCAGCTGATTTCAGCAGTTTCTTCTATGTGTTTTCAGCTGTAGTTGGTGTCTTAAATGAGGAGTAAAGGCTCCTATATATAGCTAAAGGTGGGGGCTAAAAGGTGGAGTGTGGACTTGTACAAAAGTACAAGCCCACACGCCTATACTTGAATGTACTAGCCCCAATTTTCAGCAAAGGTACAGCAGTTATAGGGCCATGTTTCAGCCCTCTAAACAGTCCCAAAAGGATGAAATAATACAAGTAGGGTCCTTTAAAAGGACCCCCCAATACTCATTACACTAACTAGAAGGACTAGAACTAAACTAGACTAACTAAATCAGCCCCAAAGACTCAATGGACCAAACTAGACAAACTAAATCAACTAGACTAAACTAAAAACTGAACCAAAGCTAATAGCAATCAGATCTCATTTCCTAACTTAACTAGACAAACCAAACTCAACAACCCTTAATTAAATAGAAACTAGGCAAAAATACCAGACCCTTAAACTAGCTTAAAGCTTCCCAGGAAGCATTATTTTGAGCTTAACACTTTAGGCCATGCTACTCATCACAGCTTATACATTCTTCCACACCCACTTCAGGGACTTAAAAGGCTCAAAAGGAAATTGAGCTTGCAGATTAAAGACTAAGGAAAAATAACCTAAGGCAGACTAGATTGAAACTCAGAATAAGTTGCAATAGGTAGGGCAAACTGTAGCAAACATATATGCATAGAATCACTCATAATGCTAACTGTTCTAACATCTTAAACAGGAAAACTCAAGAGGGAACTTAAGAGATCTCATAACATTTAAGCTGAACAAATACCAAAGAAAACTGGATATAAACTAGACATAAAGGAAAAGCTGAAATAGAGAAGGGAATCAAAGCAGATTTCAAGTGAAAACAATGCATTACTCTTCAATCTAACATACTTGAACAGATTTCTATCTCCGAGGACAAAATCCGAAACGACAAAGACGACAAAACAAAACAAAAAAAAAAAATAGATAAGGAAGACAGGGAACTGGGGTTCCAAAATTTCTAACCCGTCGAGAGAAAAACCAATCATACTCTTGCTGCTGCTCAATGCCATGGCCACTGTGTCGCCCGCGCCTTGTCACTGCCTCGCCTCGTCATCATAACTGCCACCAGCTGCCTCACTCGACGGTCATTGAAACAAACCTCGGATCAGCTGCGTCGCCATCATCGCAGCTTTGCTGCAGCTTCAACATGGCCATCACAGCCTCATTGCCTCCGCCAATCCACAAAATCAAATCATCACAGCCTCGCCTAGTCCTCCCTCGTACCAGCCCCGCTCCGTTCTCACCACAACCCCTTTTAATCATCGAATTCAACAACATCACTGCTACTATAGGCCAACGAGCATGAAAACAACCCCTTCCCCGACGATGTTAGCATCACAGCGCCACCAACGACCTCACCCCAAAAGCGTTATCACAACAAAAAAAACAGAAACGGAAAGAAAAAATAAGAAGAGGAAGAACAAAGAAAAGCAGAAAGAGAAACAGAAAAACATGAAGGGGAAAACGGGAAAAGGGAACGGGCAAAAGGGAAAGGAATTTTGGGAAACCGGGTACAAGAGGTGAAAGGGAAGGGTAAGAGAAAGAGAAAGATCCAAAAACTTACCGGAAAAAGTCAAGGTGGCCGGAGTTGAGCTTTGACCGAGTCTTTGACTCCCGATCTACGCTAAACGGCTATGCTTTTGACGAAACCAATCACGGAAATGGAAAGAGGGGGTCAAGATTTTTTGAATGGTGTATTTTTCTAAATTTTCCGGCCACCGGAGGTGGTGGCCGGCGGCGGAGCAGTGGTGGCTCCGCCGTGGGAGGCGAATTCTGGTGGGGTTGGGAAATTCGGCTAGGGTTCCTCTATTTTTTGAGTGTTTTGTGTTAAATGCCAAAAATGGCAAAGAAATGCTTATATACCATGAAAGTGGGCCGGGTTGCAATGGGGGATTGGGTTGCACGACTAAGCTGATTGCTTGGTTTTCATTCGAAAAATGGCCATTAGAGTTCCAAACAAATTAAAGCATGAACTATAAACTAAAATTAAAGCTACACAAATTGCAACAATCCTATAATTAAAATATGAAATCATAATTAAACACATAACAAGTACATTTTGTTAATTTTATTATTTTTATCATTTAAACGACAAATTTAGCTAAAATAAAAGACTGAAATTCGACGAAAATCCTAGAAAGTTAGCTCGACTATTTTGAGCTATTTCAAACTATTTTTGAATTGTCGTGCCAAAATTAGGTGATGACAGTGAGAATGCTTATTTTGATTTAAAAAGAACTAAGAACTAATCCCTTCATCTCGTTTATTTGTCGTGGTTTCTATACATATCTGTCTCAATTTATATGTTATTTTAAAAGTTCAATACAAAATTAATTGTATTTTTTCCATTTTGCCTTTAGTAATAATTGTTCTTGGATTCCACAAACTTACCAATAAGGGTATAATAGTTTTTTTTATTTATTTTAAAAACACTGCTTAGTAGTAATAGTTTTTAAGGGGCGTGTATAAGAGAAGGGGCGAGTAATTAAGCTACTTTTTTTCTTTTAAAATTACCAATTACTATGAGGCAGAGAATATAAGACATACATAAAATGTGAAAAAAGGGTAGCGGGAATAACTCCTTTACCCTTGCTCCAAATAAGCTATTATTATTTTGTTAAAACAAAGGTCTGACGTTTACTGAATCCATTTAAATTAAGTTATTAAGTTCTAAAATTATAATCCATTGTTCTAATTTTTTTTTTTTGTCATTTCCAATAAAACCTTTTACTAGAAAATACGAATTAGGTTACTCTTAACTAAGAAACAGAAATTTTGAAACTTTAATATAATCTAAAAAGGTGATGTTGATTGCAAACAATAAAACAATCTTCATGGGACGGCTTTGTTGTGTTCTCCTCAAAGCATGCTTTTTTGATAGAATAGTGTTGAGGAGAATGTTTTGAAGAATGACAAACGAAGGACCCAATAGTTTTGGTGGAGAACTTGGTCCTTATGAAGAAGGGCACAACTGATCGAAAAGATTAAGTGTTGTAAATCCTTATCGAACTAGGAAGAGCGCGTGAACGAGTATGCATCCTAGTCAGCTAAAAGAGGTAGTGTCGTGGCTGTATCTTCGAAGTACGAACAAGAGTTGGAGCTAAACAAGGAAAGAGTCACAGAAAATCTTGTCTTCTCATAATTACAAGGTTTTCTTGTGAAATACAACTAGGATTATTGTTGACACCCAATTTTGTCCCGAAAAATTTCAGTTAAAGTATAATTATTTTAAAATTAAAATCAATTTTGAAAAGTCAAAAGTAATTGGTTTAAATTCAAAGGGAAAGGCTAAATTGTGTAAAATACAGCTTTAATTTAAGCCTACGCGTGCAATTATTCCGTTTCCCTAACTTATTCTAAAAAAAAGGAGGCCAAATTTTCTCCTAGTCTTTAAAATCAGCCTATTTGCGCAAAATACAGATACAATACATACACCCCCCCCCCCATTTTAGTAGAAGAAAATCCCTAATCCCCAACTCCCTTCACAAAAAACCCGCAACCCATTTCCAATTTTCCCGACACGAATTTTTTCCCAAACAAATCAGTCCAAGACCACTGGTCCCGCATCTCCATATCATCCTCGTCGTACACCTTATCCGTTAGAGCCCGTTAGAGGGCCATTTGGGTATTTTTCCCACTCCTTTAAACCCTAAATGGAGGTATAAAATGTCAGTTTTGGTGGATTATTGAAAAGGTCTTTGGTTAGTGGTTTGAGGAGAGGGGTGTCTGGCTGCAACAGCATGGCGACTCCGCTGGGGAGCAATAAAGGTTTTGACCATAAAGGTTTCCAATTATTTGCAACTAGCACGCTTAATTTATTTTGCTTTATTATATATGTTGTTCGTGTGCCACGAAAAGCATGTCACTACACCCTTATTTGTGCACATATATAAATTGGCATTCCGTTCATATTTCCCCCACTCCTGGGAACCTCTTGCATTCTCACTCAAAATATCCGCGAGGTGTGTGCATACGCACCTGCACTTTCTTCCACTAAAGAACCCTTTGACGAGTTGGTGTACCGGCGGATTGTCGTGGGAGTAATTCGACCACAAAGCCGACTGCCACTCACCTGTTAGCCTCAACTGTTAACCCACTCTTAGACGGAGCTTTAGGAGCATGCATGCATTTACACCTTAGTCTGGACCCGGTCCTTGGTACCGCCTCAGTTAGAAAACCGCCCTTACGTTAACGGGTTTTTGAAACCCAACGACAATGCATATTATGTGCTATGTGATAACGAATCCTCAGTCCTAACCATGTTTTGAGCAAAATCAGATTTAGAATTTGTCTCCTATGTTGTCTTTTAGGTTAGAAAATGGAAGAATTTAGCTGAATCTATGTGGTCGTAGCAGTCCACGGAGAATTTGACATCATAATGCAGAATTTTGTGAACAAGACATAATTGCAGTCGGGGAAAAATTAGGCAGATTTGGTTGGTTTGTGGTTTGGAGATGGTATGGTATGGTGAGATCTTAGAGGTGAAGCCCCTGGTATCTTGGGCCATATACTACCTTAGTAAGAAAATTACTGACTACAAGACCAGGTATGGCTTGGTTTATTTTGTCATAAAAGAAAGTTGGTTTCGTGGGTTCATTGATCAGTACACCTCCGGTGCTGGTAAGGCCAGGACCGTGGTCGTCCGTCTCCGGTTTGCTGGGGGCAGGGGGAACGGCAGGGAGGCCTGCTCCATGACCCCGGTTGGTTGCCGAAGATGACCCCTCGCCTTGGTGGATCAGTGGGTCCCTCTCATGAATGGCTTTACGTGTGCGCAGGTCTATGTTGACTGTCCAGCTGCAACTTTATGAAAATTGAAGTATGCTTGTCGCATACTAGGAGAGTGAAGCCCATGTGTCTTTGAATGAAAAGTGGGGCCCCTCCTTGAAGACCAGTGAGTTCTTGGCTACCTAGGAAACTGAGAGGCTTGATTAAAGCCGAGGACCAGTGAGGAGCCCTATGAACAAGGTCTGTGAGCCTTGCAAAACCTAGGAAGCTGAGAGGCTTGACCAAAGCCAGGGACCAGTGAGGTTTTATTTGTAAAAGGTCAATTGGAACCTTTTATGATTTGCAGTCTGACATTGTGAAGACAGTTGGAAATCTCACCCTTGGATATTATAAAATAATCGGGAGTTGTGCTTGGAGGAGTGTGGATGTTTGCAAAAGACATGGATGATTGTTTCAGGTTTTAGGCATTTAGGTTTAGAATTTTGTGCAGATGTTGTAGAGAGCATGAGCTGTGTTAGAATTTCGAGTTGACACCAATTTTTGGAAGTTAGTTGGGATAATGGAATTGCACTGTCAAGGCGGAGAGATGATTTGTTATCAATTATTATTATTATTATTATTATTATTATTTATTGCTCACTCTAAATCTGAATTGCTCAGAACTGGCATGAACTATTTTTCGCTACCACTTGTTTGCGCGATTAGGCTTACCTCTAGCACAAAGAGGCACCTTATAGGGTAGGACGCGCCCTCATTTTCATTTTAGCTCAACTAATTGTGATTGCCACATGTCAAACTTGTTTAAAATGCAAAGCGCTACGTGACGCGCGCTATGTGATTGTCTGCAGTGTTGTTAATGACACACAAACTAACATAGTTTACCTTTTGAATTTTTATTTTGTTTGATTACTCCCCAAAAGAGAGAGTTTGATTCGTGTTGGCTCCCGAGCTGGTTAAGTGTCCAATCTAAAGTGAAGCAAGCAAATTGCTGATTTGATTGATAATCAGACTGGTATCCCTGCATCTTCTAATGAGCAAGCAGTTGTTGCTCCTGATGAACAAATTGCTAGAATGGCTAAGCAGATTGAGTGTATGCAAGCTGAACTAGAAAGAATGAAAGGGTCGAGCCATAGAAACGCGCCAGCCGTGCTGTCAACTCTGAATCCCAATGTTGAAACTGCCAATCCGAACACGCCTTTAAATTCCAGTGTCATTCATATGCTTGCACCAGTTAACAACATCCCAAATTCATTCATTAACCAGAACAACTTGCCTCACTATCAATATTTACCTGCCAAAGATACTCCTTGTCCTCCATAATCCAAAGCACCCATTGCTGTAGCTGATGCTCCTCAAAATGCCAATGATCCAAGACAAGGATATCCCAAAGCCCAGTACTATGAGCATTACCTCAATGGTAAAAACGTGGATTTCACTGACTATGTGTCACAATATGAAGTGCCCGTAATTGTGGAAAAGCAGGGAAAGACAGTTGAGCAAAGGGAGATAATCCAAACGATGAAAATCATGCAGCAATCTATCAAGGATTTGCAAGTGTCTAGAGGACGTCAAAGCATCTCCTACCGCAATCTTTATCTATACCCTGACGTTACTCTTCCTCCCGGATCTAAAGTGCCAAAATTTGATATGTATGATAGTCATAGTGACCCATTTGCTCATTTGACCAAGTATCTCAACCGAATGAGGGTTGCGGGAGGTAAAGAAGAACTTCTGATGGCCTTCTTCAGTCATAGTCCGGAAGGTATTGCTGATGAATGGTTTACAAGACAGGATATAAGCAAGTGGCGTGAGTTTGATGACATAGCCAATGATTTCACGAAGCAGTTTGAATACAATGTTGCGATTGTCCCTGACCTCATAACCTTGGCCAATCTGAAGAAGAAACCAACAGAAACCTTTAGGGAATACGCACTGAGATGGCGTGAACAGACTGCAAGGGTGAAACCACCAATGGCTGAGGAAGACATGGTAAAGTACTTCATCCGAGCCCAAGATGATTCTTATTACATGCACTTGCTCCCTATGATGGGTAAACCCTATTCTGAACTTCTTGTGATGGGAGAAATGGTTGAAGAAAGTGTTAAAACTGGGCGAATTGTAAGCTTTGCCGCAATGAAGGAAACTGCACAAAATACTCAAGCTGGCACAAGTAATTTTGAGAAGAAAGATGAATTTTGAATTGATATGGCTGACATCGACCAAAGGCCAAACAAGAAGCCAACCTTCAAAAACTCACCAAACCAATCTATTTACAAAAGCACACTATATCCAACTTGTCCAAGTCAGCATCAAATTCCACCCGCACCATATCCGGTTTATAATGCCCAACCTAGTTACCATCAATTTGCAGCAACCGCTTCACAACCGCAAGCATACAATTATCCGCAACAACATCTGCCACCTGTGGCCCGTCAGTCTAAACCATCAGGATCGCATCCCAAATATGAGAAGAAGCAGCGTCGAAAATTCAAATCTTTAGGTGAACCACATGCTCAATTGTATGAAAGATTAAAAGATGTGGGAATGCTAGAACCATTATCAGGGAATGGTACATTTGACCCTCCCCCACAATGGGTTGATGGAACCAAATATTGTGCTTACTATGCAGAATTTTTCAAGCATGACACTAACGAATGTGTTGCTCTTAAACACAAGATCCAAGATTTAATCGAAGTTGGATCAATCCAGATGAGAGAACCAATGCCCGGAGATTTAGTAGCATGACTGTTGTTGAAAAATTGTCTCATTTGCAAGAAGGCTCACTCTTACAGTCTGGCCAAAAGTTATCAATTCAAGTACAATCAAGATAAGCTTACAAGCGGCGCAAGCAAGTGTTTTTCTCATTTTATTTTGATTGTAATGCGAACTACGCGTAACCTGATTCCCAAGGGGAATACGTAAGCAACTCACATAGAGCTCGGTTACACTAGCATAGGAATCCCCTGTTTCCTCTTTTATGTAATTTTGAACTACTTTTGGTCTGATTCCTGGAATGGCAACAGGATAAGTAAGCAATCCGTTAGCTTTAAAATATCTGTTCGATATATTTTGAACCGAACACCCGAAATGCCTCATACGCGAGCCAATTTTCACGCAATACATATATACTTTTCGACAAGGGAACCTACGCAAGCTGCCCTACACAAAAACAAATTGGCCCTATGACAAAGGAGGAAAAAAATTATGAACAGCTCGTGTCACCATCCAAACCGGGTCCCAACAACTCATAAATATCTTGAACATCTTATAAACATGAGTCAGATCATGGGCTGTATTACGTTCAAATTAAAAGTTCGGATTCATCACATGGGAGAGGGGACCGTTTGGGGATTCATCAAAGAAATGACAATATATATAGCTGAAGAGGGGAGTGTAGAATAGGTCATCAAAAACCTATCTGATCTACAGAGAGTTTGGTTAAAACACTTTGTGAATTCATCCATGGCATCCAATGATGTAAAAATTCCCACCATAGATCTCTGCAAGCCAGGGCTAAAACCAGGCACAGCAGAATGGGACTCCACAAAAACTCAAGTGCTCCAGGCCTTGCAAGAATATGGTTGCTTTGCAGCAAACTATGATAAGGTTTCAAATGAAACTCGTGAAGCCATGTTTGGTAGTTCGAAAGAAATGTTTGAATTACCGTTAGAGATCAAACTGAAAAGGGTCTCAGAAAACCCGTTTTATGGCTACCATGGGCAGCTTCCGGGCCTACCATTATATGAGGCTGATCAAATTGTTGACTTACTCCAACATGAAAGTATTGAAACTTTTGCCGATATCTATTGGGCTGATGGAAATCCTAACTTTTGGTATGTACACTCTCTTACACGTTTGGTAGGGTAGAAATTATTTTCTGTGGGAGATCCATCGAAAGGAAACGAAGGATCCATATTTATTTTTTGGAAAAGAAAAATAACTTGGAGTCAGCGTACATCTTAACTATTTTTGTTTTTTTCTAAAAAAAAAAAAATACTTTTGTTTTGTGGTCCAAATTACCTCATTAAACGACGTAACAACTTAATACCCTTGACAACCTTGCAATTCTCACCCGAAAGAGGTGGAGTTACGTCCATGTCGCATTTGTTTAAGAAATATTTTGGTCTATATTTCAAAACCTACCAATTTTTTGAGACATTGTTCGCAGAGTTGTAAAACATTTGGCTGGACGATCATGAATACTTGGCTAAAACATGGAGTTCCAACCGATTTTTGAAGTTTTTTTTTTTTTTCGGTAATTATATTTTTATGAATCACCAAAGAATGGAATTTTCAGCACAGCAAAGCTTTGACTCAGCTTGAAAGTAAATACACTCTTGCTACTCTAAAATATGGATTTTTGAAGGTTCAGATAAAAAGAAAGGCACGTTGGAACAAATAACTATCACATCTCCAAATTAAAAAAAAATTAATAAATAAACGTAAATATATACTCTTGCTACTCCATTATTTGTTAAAAGCACTTTATTTAGCTAACAAATTCAAACAAAGATTTTACAAATATGGCTCGAAACACATAAAATATGTCGTTGGAGAAAAGAGTAACTGTACGTAAAGAGTATTGAGTTTAAAAAATAAAAACATAGTTAAAATTTCATTATTTTGGAAAAAACTTTTTTATTTGGCTTAAACTTTACAAATTTAGCTCGATGAAATACACAATTGAAACAGATCATCATTGCATACAGAGAGGAAATAAAAAGAAATATGTTGTTGGAACTTCATATTTTTGGCTTAGACTTCTTTTATTTGGTTAGAAATTTCACCTTTTACAGAATCTTACAAGTAAATGCCTTTCGGTGGTGATAGCATAAAACTTTTTTATACTGAATTTGCATATAACTTAAACTCATCTATGTGTCCTATTATCACATTGTATTAATATTTTTATTAGTTGTCTTGTTTTGGTTTTATTATTTAATTATTTAATATTCGTAATTCATTGGCTCGACTATTTCAGATCTCAGCCTAATAATTCTACTAAAGGAGAAAATTGAACCCCACTAAATAGTTCTGAAAACCCTAAATCTCTAATTAAGGGTTGAGAAATTTGAACCATATAACCATACCCTCTAATCCTCTATACTATATTTTTATTTTAACATCTATCTTAATTACTTTGGCAGCAATGAAGTTCTAGCCCGTTTTTCTTTTTTTACAGATAATCATTATATCTAAAGAGAAAATTAACAAAAAATATATTGTTGGAACTTCATTTTTTTGCCTAAACTTCTTTTATTAATGGTGTGATAAATTTATACACTATTAGATCAGTTTTACCTATTGTAGAAAGTAATCTATTTTATTTTCAAGATTACATGTTACACTTTTCATGGAAGCTTACAAGTATTAGGTTGCCTGGTAGCTTATACCTTTCTCATTGCATATAACTAAAACTCATTTATCCATCCTATTATCACATTGTGTTACTATTTCTACAAGCCGTCTATTTTGGTTGCATTATTTAATTATTTGGTATCCCTAATTTATTTACACGACTAATTCAGATCCCAAACCTGATAATTCTACTTAAGGAGAAAGTCGCTCCCTAGTAAGGAGTTCTTTATTCCCATGAACGGTAGATCTCTGGTTAAGGATTGAGAAATTCCAACCATCTTACCACACCCTTAATGTATTTTAACATCTATTTTAATCAATTTGGCAGCAACATTTGCAAGTCCTACTCAAAGACACTTGTGGAATTGGACGAAATTATAAAAAGGATGGTTTTGGAGAGTTTGGGGTTGGAAAACTATATAGAAGAATTCATGGATGCCAGCAGCTTTTTTACTTTACGGTTCAGCCATTACAAGGCAGCTCAAAGATGGGAATAAACTTGGATTGCAAGACCACACCGATCCTGGCTTCGTGAACATAATATTGCAAAATCAAGTAAATGGATTGCAAGTTCTCAAGAAAAATGGAGAGCGGATTGATGTCAACATTGCACCAAACACATTCTTTGTTATTTCAGGGAATTCCTTCATGGTAAGTACTCCCTCTGTCCCATTTTGTTTGCTGTAGTTTGACTTGATACCAAGTTTAATAAAGAAATGAAGACTTTTGAAACTTGTGGTCTAAAATTAGTCCTAAATATTTAGTTGAATTGTTTTCAAATTTAAAAATATGACAATTTTTTAAAACAGACTAATAAAGAAAGTATGACAAACAAAATGGAATAGAGGAGTATCATTTTTAATGTTATCACTTCTTGTAGAATGAAGAGTTTTTTTTTTTTTTTGAAGGGGAGGGGGGGGGGGGGGGGGCGGAGGGGACAAAAAAGGAACATACAAAAATGTTGGAGTTACGTATTAATGTTTCTTCATGCAAAACTGATTTAACTCTCCGTAAGTACTTAGAGCAAGATCCAAAATTTTAAGTCAAATGCGTGCAATTAATGTAGTCCTGTTGTTATTACTTTTTGGTTATGGATAAAAATTTAGTTTACTACTCCATATTAAGTTCTAATCAAATATAATGAAATGTAGTATTTTTTCTCTATGGGAAGAAAATAACGATTTTGGTCTCTCCATCTTGGTGGGGTAAAGTCTGCGTACATCTCACCTTTCTTAGACTTTACTTGTAGAATTATACTGAGTATGTTGTTGGGAAAATAACGATTTTAGTGCTTGAACTATTGCTTAGTTTCAATTTTGGTCGTTGTGTTCTTCTACTATGTACATGTAACTTTTAAGTAAATAAATGTATAATTTTAGTCCTTGAGGCTTAAAACTTAACTTTAAAGTCTTTTGTTTTTCTTCTGGTTTTCACAAAATTCCAGATAAAGGAAGCAACGAGAACCCAGTAGTAATATTGCTTAAGCAATTTCTTTCCAATCTCTTCACATTTTGGTCAGAACCAATTTTCCATTTGAATTCACCTATAATGCTTCTGGGAAGCTGACTTGTATATATTGCCACAATGACGGTAGATCACGTCATACAAGTCTCATTGGGCACTACCAGTTCAATTTCTTTTTTTCTCCAAAGCCTTATCAAGTGAGTTCATTTGAGTCGATCCATTTTTCATTCTCCAAGAATTTTTCATCTCCTTAGCATATCTATCTAAAAACTTTTTGAGAAGTGACCTGAGCTTTGAGACTTTGAAAGAAGCAAGCTTTCCTCTAAAAAGCTTAGAAACTGGACCGAGTGGTTAGTTGAGAAATTGTGACCCAAATGCAGTGTTAAAATAAAGTGATTAAAACTACTTCTTTCCCCTTTTTGTATCATATTTTTTCTCCTACCCAATAACTTTAAAGCTTGCCAGTCAAGAAGGGGAAGACTAACATCACTCCAATCACAAAAAAAAGAATGAACAAGCTCATTCCGTACAAGTTTAAGGGGCGAACAATAGACTGTAAATGCATTTGTTCCTCAAATTACGGTTGCCCTTTGGGAAGCATCACGAAAGCAGCCTAGGCTTAAAATTTACACACTCTTCCAGCGGGTGAATATGGTGTTACTTATCATAGCTTTCCATGTTGAACATTACATGCTGTAATACCAAGCTAGTTCTGAAATATTGTTCAAATTTATACAAGCATGGACTAATAATCGATTGCATTCTCCTACTCATAGTGTAATGATGGCTGGAGACAGTGATAGGTTCTCCTTTCAGTTGTCGTCAGGACCAAAACCAAGTTACACCGTCAAAGCCCCGAAAGAACTTGTGGATGATAAACACCCTTTACTCTTTAAGCCCTATAATTTTGATGAGGTGTTAGACTACATTGCATCGGAAGCTGGATGTAAAGCTGGCGCTGGTTCTTTCAAGGCTTATTGTGGTGTTTGAATTATTGCAGTTCTTATTTAAGCTTCAACTTTTTGTGTTTTATGTTGGTGTTTGTGCTTTCAAAGCTTATTATGGTGTTTGAATTATCGAAGTACTCATGCTCTTTTGCTAATTCAATTTGTTGTCTAGTGCACAATAATAAAAATCCTTCCCCGAAAAGTTTCTCCTCATTTAAAAAATCTAAATTATGATTGTTAGTTATCATGATTATAGGAAAAAGGTAGAAGGGTCAATTAGCCCCTTATACTTGTCCGATTTCGTTGTTTTAGAGCATGTACTTAGTAAATTGTGTCAACTAACCCTTTATACTCGTTCAAAAGCATTTTTTAGACGCTTCTCTATTGCTGTGTCAAGTTGTTTGAGTATGTGGTAAATGTGCGTGTGACACGTGACTTTTAAGCGAGTGGGATAAAATAAAGAGTCTTGAAATGTCTAATTTTTATTTTTTTAAAGAGCTTTCATTACCAAAATAAAATGGACCATTTTTCCTTTATTTTTTGCTTCTTAGTTTTCTTTCTCCTTTATTCCTCACTTTTTCTTAGTCGTTCTTCTTGGTAATTAAGTCAATTTTATTAACTACCAAGGTCATTACAAAGCTCAGCAGTGCCAACTCAGCCTGCTATTCCTTACATCTCTCTTTGTCACCTATTCCTTGTAGCTCGGACATTGCAGGTGCATGCAATATCTCTAGCTAGGCATTCATGGCTTCTAATCACACCTTCAAAAATTCTCTTGTTCCTTTTATTCCATAGTGCTAGGATATACTCAGCATACACCATTTTGAGCATTGTTGCTTAGGCTGATTTCCCTTTGGTTTTCTAAATACTCCACTCCATCTGGTTCTTCCAATCAGTACCTTTGGATATCTGAAATTGTAACCATTGGGCAATCCTTTTCCATAGTTGCTGGGAAAAATCACAGCTCCAAAATAAGTGATCTCTGGACTGTTGATGATTTCAACACATAGAGCATGTTAGGTTCACATTTATTTCCCACTTTGTCAGCCTATAAACTGTAAGAAGTTTACCATGACATTGAAGCCACATGGTAAATATTGTTTTTGCTGCATTATTACACATCAACCCTTTCCATGGTATCTTCGGAAACACTCCTAGGAGGTGTAGGTAAATCTTTTTTACGACTCCTCCAGTTTCATTGAGTTGTCCCTGTATTTGCGCTACATGATCTTTGGCCCCTATAATCTTTCTTACCATCCAACTTGCTTGCTGGAGTATTCTTATTGTCATCATGTCCTGCCCTTTTATGTGATATGCATGGATCCATCTGATCCATAGCTTGTCGGCTTTCTTGGCCAGGTCCCAGGTATTTTTTGCTACAACAGCTTTGTTCCATATCTTTATATTAGTAATGTTCAATCCTCCCACTGTTTTTGGCATGCAAACTTTACTCCATGCCACCAAAGCTTTTTTTCTTAGTCTTTCTTGTTTTTAGCAAATTCTGGTTTCATGTATGAAGACATGGAGCATCCATCGTTGTATTCTTTTAATCAATTTCTAGACATAGACTGACTACGTATTTTTTAATCAATTAAAAATCCTAAATTTTAAAATAAAACACCTAATAACAATTGATTAAAAAGAATATTACAAAATTCTTACCTCACAAAACCCAAGGGGTGTGAATTTGGTTAATCGGGTGGGTTAAGCGAGTGTGTGATTTTGTGTTTCATTGTATTTACAAGGTGCCTTTTAATTCTCATTTTTCTTTAATTCGTAAAAAATTATGTGGCAAGTGATACAGGCCACTAATTATCTGACGTGGGTGCCACGTGGATGGCGTTTGTGCTCCACACTCGCACACAATGGTTTAAAAGAGAGGTTTTACCATAGATTGGGGCACACGTTTATCAGCAACTAAAGCAATTGCCTTTAACAGCTCGTCCAACTTACCATTGATCTGTTCCTTGAAATCATCAAATTCTTTCTTTCCCTAAATTAGATGAACAAATGTATAAAGTCCTATATATTATGGAAACGCATAAAAAGTAGAAAAAACACAATGAACCTCTATAAATTTGGTATCAACGTAAGTCTGCAGAGACTGAAAGCCACTATCAACCTAATAAAAAAAAAAGGTCAGAAATATGAAAAGTTTTAAAAATACTGTAGAGTAACTGATACTCAGCAAAACAGAAATGATTAAACATACCACTTTCTTGAATTCTGCGAGGTTTTCATTCGCATCAACAGCTCTTGTTTGAGAAGGAATTGATGTTGAAGCAGCAAATGTCTTAGCTGCTTTGCTAGCTTTTGCAGGTGCAATAAACTCTTCATTCAGTCCTTGTTGAATCTGACATGTTCCAATATCACCTTTCTTACTTTGCTGTTTATTTTTAGTATGGTCAATGACAATGAAACGACTGTTCTGATACTCATTGTGTATGCCAAATTCTAAACCATCCAACTCTAATTCTGCCCACTCAGCGTCACTTGGAGTAATGTTACTAGGCTTCAACTGTTGAATTATAATGCAACATGCAAAAGCAAAGCAAGAACAAAAATGTAAAGGTATCCTTTAAAGGTGAAATACCACAAAGTAGTATACTGACCGTTTCAACACGCAAATAAAATAACATATTCTATAAAAGTTACACTACATATACCGTTTCAACAGGCAAATAAAAGACATCCAACTCAGAACTATTAGCTGCAAGTCGCTTCTTTCCTTCCCAATTGAGAATACAAGGAACCTTGGTGCCAACCCGAGTAGCAACTTTTCCCCCAATCAATGGACAGCACTCACAAAACCAAATCTGAAAAGCATGCGTAAACCCAGCATGCCTTGCAAATGTAGGGACATCTAACAGCTATTTATGAAGTGATTCCCTTGTAACCTTAAATATGTCGATACCCCATGGGTAATCATTAAAGTTACCACTATCAACCAAGTCGACATAACACCGAGCAAGACATGCAGTTTTTAATGGTAGAAAAAGAAATGAAGAAAGAAAATGCAAAACAGCAATCTTCACCGCATCAGTGTCAGAATTTCCCCAGCATTTCGTTTCAAAACGATGCGCTATCTCCTGTCGGGTGACATTGGCAGACCTATTAAAATACATACATAATAGGTTATTGTCTTCACGATAAACCACCTCTTGGACACCCGTACATTTTAGACCTGTGACTAATGCAAACTCACCAAGTCCAAAACGTAATTGACAGCCATTCAAATCAAACCATAAAGCGTCTGGTGAATCATGATGGACTTGCCTACTCATCAAATACTGCACAAACCGAGTTTGCTTTGTTTGCTTTGGCATATCCAAGAAATATCCAAAGCAAGTTTCCCGAAATAGCTGGAGTTGTGTCGAGGTCAAGTTTGACTTCAAATCGTCAACAATATTTAGATTGGCATCATACGCAATCTTTGGGAAGTACGTTTCATGTAAAGGCAAATAAAAATCTCAAACCTACAAAAAAAAAAGTAGATTGGCATCATAAGCAGTACAATACATATGACAAAGTTTAAAATCTACTTCATGCAATTAAGCTAATTCGTTAATTAATTCAAAAAATTCTATTAGATGGTAATTAACAAAAGCTGAGAGTAAAAACATACTTTACTTGGGTGGTATACCTTTTAGTATATAGTATACTTTACTGGTATACCAATTTACTTCGTTTCACAAATTTGGTAATTTTATTACTTAGCTGGTATACCTTTTAGCATACAGCATACTTTACTGGTATACCTTTTAGCATACAACATACGTTTAATATGTAACCTGCATTGCAGATTAGTTTGATGTTCTACATCTGCAGCACAATGTGCGACATGGTAGCTCATCTTCTATGCCCGACGTGATTTATGTGCATTATGTACTTCATGGATCACTTCAACAAAACTATCGAATGCTTTTTCTAAACATTGGGTGCAACACTATTAATTGCAATAACCACCCAGTAAAAATGTCAAAAATGTCAGTAACAATGGGCGCAAAACCAGTGAAACGAAGTAATTTTTTATACTACAAAAAATAAAAAAGTACCTTAGGCTCCGTAGTCTCTTTAGGCTCCGTAGTCTCCTCAACAGGAACAAGCGACATATTAGTCGGACTGTTACTACGGCGTCGACGTTTATAAACGTTTTTCAAGCTCAATTTTGAATGTCTAGGGTTTAACATTTGGGATTGATTTGAGAGAATGTAGAATATAATTATACAAGTCGGTAGAGTGTATGCATCAAAGATTTTGGGGGAGATGGGGAGATGGGGAAGATCAGAGAAATGGGAAGGGGCGGGAAAGGGAAAGGGAATAGGGATTTGAGGGAATGGGTATGGGCTGTAAATATTTTTCAATAAATGGGTAGGGAAAATTTAAATGGGTATGCTCTGTAATTACTATCAAAAGAGTGGGCATACAGTGTAAATTACCCATTGAAAAAAGAGTGACAAAAAAATCTTGGGCCTGTGCTAAACTAGTGTAGTCAATAAATAGCCATTTTCTATTAAAATAGGGGAAATAACTTTTCCACCCTTACTCTTCATCTCCTTCGCCTAGTATTCACGTTGTGCTCCGGCTGCCATGCTCGTTTACTCCATACCCAGATTGCACAATTGCTAAATTAGCCTCACATTTAGACATAAAACACCTCCAAATTTACACATCATCTGACATTTCTTTGAATATAGAAACAAAATGCTACAAACATAGATAAATGCTAGGAGTCTAGAACAAGTTTTGGAGCCCGTTTGCATTGGCTAAAAATATTAGCTTTTAAGCATCACTTTTAAAGTGATGGAGCTTGTTTTGTCAAATAAGCAGTTCCATATTAGATATAAGTGCTAAAATTTGAAAAAAAATAAAAAAAACTGTCGAACTATTTGGTAAAAAAATATTTTTTTATGTTAAAATGATTAGAATATCAATAAAAGGAACAAAAAATAGGAAGCATAATTTAAGGCATTTATTAGTGAGGGTAGTGGATTTAGAAAAATTATAAGGGATAAAAAACTATAACAGCTTTTTAGCCAAAAGTAAAAAGTAATGACTGCCGAGCTTCTTATAGCGTTGGGCTTTTTATTACTTAAAATTCAAGTGATTTTAAGTGGTTTTAAGTAACCTAACACTTCTATCAACTAAAACCTGTTTTTAAGCCCACCCAAACACCCTCTTAGTTTTGAATTTGAAAGTGAAGAAATTTTCATAAAAACCTCTAATTAAATCCTGTAGTTTGAACTGAATTTCAGGTTTTTTTTCCCTAGAGTTTGAATCAAACACACACAAAAAAAAAAAAAGGACAACTAGAGCTCGAATCGCTCCAGGAAAATACTGCAGTTAAATTCAAATTCCAACACTTCTTCCTGAAGTTTGAACTTTCTAAGTCCAAATTTCAAGGAAAAAAAACTGAATTCATCCGAGAATTCCCATTATAAATTGGACCAATAACTCTGAATTATTCAGTAAAAACTCATAAACTGATTATGTGGATGTGGTGGAAGGTACTTTTATGTATGCTGAGATGAACCAAAAAAACCCAGGTTCTCTAGTAGGTTTTCTATCGTGGAGAAGATGGTTGATATGTGGAGGGGTAGTTTTTGTAAATTAGCTAGTGTTTTGTATTAAAAAGTGATTGTATGTTAATTAACTATGCAAAAGTAGATACTTATTGTTAAGCGGATACAACCTTGGCCATCTGTCAGAATGACCTTAGACCACATTAACGTATGTGGTTAGAAATTCATAATAGAGATTGGCTACATTGGAGTTGGGTAAAAACTTACCCGCACTGAATATTTACACCCAATATAATTAAGTTAACCATAAAAGACAAATTAAGGTTATTAGGAGTCCTTTTTTAGTAAATATAAAATTGTAAAAAGGAAATAGTCATAAATCATATTAACGTGAGTTAGGGTTGCCATAAGCATCCATTTATCTTATATTTCTTTTAGAAAAGGGCTAAAAATACTCTTGACATATGAGATTTGGGGCAAATTTATCCTCCGTTAACCTATTGGACCGTAGAACCCTTACCGTTAACCTATTGGTCAGTATATACTCTTACAGTTTCCTTTTTGGCTCATATCTACCCTCAAAACTAACAGAAATCATATTGGGATATCATATGGGGTATATTCTTTGACATGGCACAATACAATTAGTCCAACTCATTAAAGTTAAACCTACCCGTTAAAATAACTCATAACCCATTTATACTAAGATCTAGCCTGTTTTACCCACCTACCGTAACCCATTGTCTTCTTCAAATTACACTGCATTTCAGATATAGTCTTCTACGAATTGCACACTATTTCAGCTATCATATCCCCGTCTTGATGAAGTGACTGTGCAGCCACCATTAGGGGTACGCACAAAATCGAAAAAACCGAAATACCGAACTGAACCAAACTAATTCGGTACTTCGGGTTCGGTACTTCAGTTTTTCGGTTCGGGTTCGGTCCAATAAATTTTTAAATTTCGGTCTTCGGTTTTGGGAGATCCGGAACTTCAGAACCCGAAAAAATAATTTTTTTTTTGGTAAAATTGTGAATACCATTGACAAAAAACATCCACTATTATATGTTACATATATTTCTTAAATCCCTAAGTTACCCCTTCCCTTAGTCCGTCACCCAAATATAAAATATCCTATTTCACTCATATTCCCTCCAGGCTCCAACTCTGCCGCTAACTGTAACAGTCCTACTCTTATTTCCTCCAGTCCTCCACGCTTCCCTTTACTTTTGGATCGAGTCATCGAGTGATCGGGGTATGATCTATACTCTTCCCTTTTCTTTCTTTTTAAAGATCGATTTAAAAATATAAAAATGATAGGGTATGCTGCTGGAGGATTTATAACTCGAGCATTGGCAGGGGTGCTCAAAGAATGTAAACAATAAAAAGTTTTCTTCTCTTCAATCTGCTATCAAATTGGTTCATATAATCTCCCTTTTTTACTTATTTCAGTTTAATGTCTAATTAGTGATTAAATGCAAAATATATAAAAAATTAAATAATTGAACTGAAAAATTATTGATATGAAGAGTACAGGAACAAAGAAACAAAGCAAAGCAAGAACGTTACACCATCAAGAAGATACATATATTATGTAGTTTCATTGAGGAATCAACTGCTTCTTTTGAGGTAGACAACATGTCAAAATGTCAGGGTCTCTCTCGAATTCAGCCATGTCATTCTCCTTCAAACTTACCCATGCTTCTATTCCATCACCATCTTTTGTGTCAAGCAGAATAATAACTTCACCATCATAGTTTATACAGCTCACCCAGAATGGTTTTCCCCAGCCAAAGTCAGCTTCATACCAGGGGATTTTGCACCAACTAGTGATGACATAAATGTCCATCTCGTCTTTCCGACCATACTTGCTTAAAAGTTCTGCGCTACTGTTGACTAACATAGAGGAAGTTTCATCAATGCCTGCCTTACCAATGGCAACAGATGTGTCCCTTATTGTACCTCCTACCAAGTTAACAAAGTCATTCAACTCCTTTATTGATTGGTTTGCCTCGACAGTAGCATTTGAAATTAAACAGAAGTTACCTAAAGCATGTTCTGTAGATGGTACATTTGATCTCCCCCTCAAATTCATTGCAAATAGTATAGTAGAGTCTCTCGGGTGTCCATGTTTAGCGGAGGATATGGCCACAAGAGCTTTCCATATTAATGACATAACGACCACTACTCCAGTAGATGATTTCACGAATGGGGCGCTCGAATTGATTTTGTGCTTGAGCTTTTCAATTGACAGTGCATCAAACACGAATCTCCTCGTGACAAATTGAGTGACTATGTCGGGAGATGGTGAATACTGAACAACTCTTGATATCGCTTTCATTGGAAAGAGCGATGGCAAGTAACCGAAACTTGAAAGACAACCTTTATTAGTTGTCCCTGTTTGGACAATGTGTGACCATTCATTGAGAAATGTCGCTAACGTGAAAGCATCAGCTAGGATGTGAGAAAACTGTATCCCCATGACGAGGCCTCCACAATTGAATATGTTCACTTGGATCGCGAACAATGGCACATCTGATTTTGGAATAATATCCCATGGAAGAAGATCATTCAAAAGCTTAATGTTAGGTCCTTCATTGAGAAATTCAGCAAGATCCGCATTGACTTGTGTTTCAACATACTCAACACCATCATCATTGCAGTGAATTGACATGTCATCGTTATTATATCTCCCTGCCAGAGGGTAAAACTTGGCTAAGGCCTCAGCCAAAGATTTTTGCAGCTTATCACATCTTTCACGAATACTTTCTGCCGTGTTTAATTCACTGCTCGGCAAGTAGTGTAATAGTACTGGTACATATAAACTAGGATTTGGAGGATCAAACAATGAAAGGTTGAGCCTCTGAAGATGATTTGGAGTAGGAGTTGAAGGCTTCAGCCTTTTCCTTATCTTGATTTGAATTTGCAACTTGGCCATAATGATCACCATTCACCACAAATTCACAATAACAAATGAAGTAAAAAGAAGAGTGAATTTTTTTAAATGAAAAGGTGCAAACTTTCTGGACTAGATGGTTCTCTTGGGCCCTACATACTTTTAAGGGGGATTTACAAAAATGCCCATCAAACCCTACTTATTTACATCTCCATACCCATTACATTTTTACCCACAAACTTATTTACACTGTATACCCATCCTTCTGTATACCTATCTAGTATACAGTATACACCCATGGTATACTTGTTACACTATACTGTCAAATCCTTCTGTATACCTATCGAGTATACAGTATACTCCTATGGTATACTTGTTACACTATACTCTCAAATCCATAAAAGAAGTATACTTAATTTGGTATACTAAAAAGGTATACAATATTATGCAATGGTATACAGTTAAAATTGGGAGGGTGGGCACATAGCGTAAATAAAATATGCTATATGGGCATTTTTGTAAATAAAATGAGGTGCATGGGTATTCCATGTAAACTAATTTATTTTGGGCACAAACACGTAAATAATTTATTTTTGTGGGCATGGAGCGTAAATTTCCCTACTTTTAAACCTACTAACAATTTTTTTGGGGAATTTTCAAAACTAGGCACCCCACAACACAAAATTACAAATGAGAGGCCACATTTCATCCATAGCACCCCTTTATTTTTACATTACACAACATAGCACCCCCTTATTTTCAAAATTACATAACATAGCATCCATTTAAATAAAAAACCCTAGGAGCCACTCCCTCACCCTCCCCCACCACTGCCCCACCACCAGAAACTGAGCCGCCACCGCTGCCGCCACCGGCCGGCGGTGGCCGGTGGCCGGAAAATCAAAAATTCACCGGATTTGCTTATTTTATTTGTGGATTTGTTTAAATAATTATTTTTTGATAATTTTATACACCTAAATCTTTCAAAATAATAAATTATACATGTAAATACATAGAAAATTGTGTATGCAAGAAGAAAAATACAAAAATATACACAAAAAACATAAATTTTATACAAAACAACCATAAAAAGTGCACAAATCTGAAATTTATACAATTTATTCATTGTTCATACACGCATATACAGCTTTATACAAATTTTACAATACATAGAATGTGTTTTATACACTGTCAATACGTACTTATACAGATTTATACATTTTTATACACGTTTACAGAATTGTATAAATTTGTATAAAAATGTATAAAAGTGTATAAATTCGCAAAACTGACTTTAAACAGTGCTTCGGGCAGCTTTTACCCAAAAGCTTAACAAACATTCCAGATCTATACAGTTTTATACAAGAAAAACACTAGATCTAAAAAGTTTTTAGAAAAAACTAGTAGATCTCAATGGATACTTATGAAAATTGTGTAAAAAGAAGAAGAAATATGATAAACTAACCTTTTTAAACAAACTCACCGGAGTTTTAACCGAGATTTACAATCAAAATCGACATTGTTATACGAAAAAAAAAAAAAAAAAAAAAACGAGACGAAGAAGAAGCAGCGGTGGTGGTGGTGGTGGTGACCACGACGTCAGTGGCTTGGAGGAGAGGAGGTGACGGTGGGGCAGTGGTGGAAGGGTTGGGGGTGGCGGCGGCGGCGGCGTTAGGTTTTATGGGGAAGAGAAGAGAGAAAAATGTGAAGGAGAGAAGGAGAAGAGAGGGAAAATGGGGGCTAGGGTTTTTTTTCTTTAAATAGGGGTGCTATAGAGTGAAAGAAAAATTTTAAAAAAGGGAGGGGGGTGCTATGTCAGGTAAGGTAGCAAAATATGGGTCTTTTTTCGTAATTTTCATGAGTGGGGTGTCTCTCAATGTAATTGTCCCAACTTTATTATTACTCAAATCTTCTCTCTTACTTTTTCAAGGGTAAAATTGATAGTTAACAAGGTCAACCTCTATTTTCTTAAACTCCGTGTCCGATCAAATGGTGCCACATAAATTGGGACGGAGGAAGTAGTAAATAAAACGTTTCTAAATGTGGTCAGAAGTCTATATGCAGTCCTACTACAATGACCAAATAGATGATACAAACTATAGAGGCGTAGTTATCAACACCCCTCTACATGTTTTTATTCTGAATTATTTGCAAAAAGAAAAGGAAAAACATATTATACCTTCATTTTCTTCAGCACCCCCAACGGCAAACCCCCTACCCCATCCCCTTTGTCATCTTCTCCCTGTCACCCCCGCCCCTCGCTCTTCTTCATCATAATTTTTAGTAATGAATGAAAAATGGCCAAAATTGCCCCTCTACTATGATAAGTGGGGCAAGTTTACCCCCGTTAAGTTTTTGGTATAACTATACCCCTACCATAACCATAGTACACCAATTTGCCCTTATATTTTACGGGCCTCCAGCATGTACAATACGTGGTTGCCACTTCCAAACCATAGTAGAGGGGCAAATTTGGCCCTTTTCCGTTGTTTCCAAAGTTGTATTTGGACTAAGTTTCAATACTTAGAGAAGAAATTTTGATGCTTAGAGGAGTTATTATAAGAGAGAAAAATGTGCTAAGAATGGTAGATAAGATATTTTGAGAGAAATACGGAATTAAAATGATACTCCCTTCAGTTTGGTTCCATAAGAAAGATATACTTTTAAATTTTGTGACTAAAATTATCTTTATTAAAGATAAGATAAAAGTTTAAAAATAAAATTATTCCTAAATAAATATATATATATTTTTTAAAAAGACTAAAAGGTAAAATATGCTACTCCTATTAAAGTTGATGAAAAGTTATTTCCGGTGTTTCAATTTAATTTTTTTTTAATTTATCACAAAAAGTGATTTTTGCTACATATTAACTTATTAACTTTAGTTTAATCTCTTTTCCTATACTGGCATACTTTTTGTAACAGTAGAAAAATTATAATAAAGTATTATGTTTAAAATCACAAATTCTAGTATGCATTAAATGAAAATATATAATAAAGTATTATCTTTAATACATAAAATCTTATATTTTTTTATACTGTTACAAAAGGTAAGCCATTAAAGGAAAAGAGATTAAACTAAAGTTAATAAGCCAATATATAGCAAAAATTACTTTTTGTGACAAATTAAAATTATATTTTAAATTGAAACACCGGTAAGAACTGTTCATTCACTTTAGGAGTAGTATATTTTACCGTTTAGTCTTTTTAAAAAGAACATATCTATTTATTTAGAAATAATTTTATTTTTAAATTTTTATCTTATCTTTAATAAAGATAATTTTAGTCACAAAATTCAAAAGTATATCTTTCTTATGGAATCAAACCGAAGGGAGTACTCCATCCGTCCCAATTTATGTGGCACCATTTCCTTTTTTGTTTGTCCCAAAATATGGCACATTTCCTTATTTGACAACTATTTAATGCATCATCTCTATTTTACCCTTGTTGGGCCCTACATACTTTTAAACCTACCAACAATTTTTTTATTACTCAAATCTTCTCTCTCTTACTTTTTCAAGGGTATAATTGATATTTAACAAGGTCAACCTCTATTTTCTTAAACTCCGTGCCCGGTCAAATAGTGCCACATAAATTGGGACGGAGGGAGTATCATTTAAATTCCGCGTTTCTCTCAAAATATCTTATCTACCATTCTTAGCACATTTTTCTCTCTTATAATAACTCCTCTAAGCATCAAAACTTCTTCTCTAAGTATTGAAACTTAGTCCAGACATGACTTTAGAAACAACGGAAAAAGGGCCAAATTTGCCCCCTCTACTATGGTTTGGATATACATGGCACTGAAGTGGCAGCCACGTATCGTACACGCTGGAGGCCCGTATAAGGGTAAAGTGGTGTACTATGGTAACATTAGGGATATAGTTATACCAAAAACTTAACGAGGGGGTAAACCTACCTCATTTACCATAGTAGAGGGGCAAATTTGGCCCTTTTACACATAATACATGTTGTAACTTAATTCATCCAAACAGCAACTCGCAAATGCAGGCTTTAAAGTTCGTGGGTGCTTACTTCCTTTCCGTCTTTAACATGTTACCAATTCCTTTTAAGTCTTTAACATAAAGTAGTTACCACTCATATAGTGTAAGTGGTTAATTATTTGAACGTGATAAAAATAATGAGAAATGTAGGACTAAAAATTATTATTACAAAAATCAATTATTTAGTCACAATAATGAAACTGCTGTCCAAAATCTTCAAGAAGGGAGTTGAGTTGTGGAAGCTGTTTTTCTTTTGTCATTCTTCACTACAATTAATTAAAAAGAAAAAGTAAAAAACATAACAGGTAAAATGGATAGAAAAAAAACTAGAATTGGGGCTGTATTTAAGGTAATGATTTTGTATATATGCAAAAATATTTCTGACAAATGAAATTTGAGATTTAGGTTTAAGTCCGATAAACATTTATAGAGTTGATGGACTAAATGGACTCTACATACGATGCTATTAGCCTATTATTGCATTCATCGGGTTATGGATGACCGGATGGAAAATCGAGAATACATTAAACAGCTCATATGGTGCACATCTTTCACGGCTGTTGTACGTGCTCCTAAATTTATTATAATAATCATATAACAATGCAATGGTGGGCTTACTCAGGGCCGTCTCAACAAACTTGGGGGCCTAAAGCCAAATTCACAGAGAGGCCCTATTTTTTTTAAAAAAAAAAATGAAACACCGCCGTATATATTTTTATTTAAAGTATACTTTTCTATTTTTTTAGATGCGAAGTCATTGATTGCTGTTTTATAGTTGATTTTTTCTAATAATTCATTTTCAATTGATGATATAGCTATTACATTCCATCTCTCTTGACAAACGTTGATCTTAAATAAGATTTTATCAATTTTAATTTTGAAAAACTTCTTTCGGCTGAGGCAACAATTACATAAACTATTAACATTAGTCTATAAGCAATATGTGTATTTGGAAAAGATCTTGTCTTTTTATTTGATTGAGTATTTCGATTAGATGATTTCTTTTTATCGTGTATTTCTGTTAGCACTTCTAAAAATAAGTCTAAACTATCAATATCATAATAACTATTACTATTTGGTAAAGAAAATTCAAGGTTAAGATAGTATTTTGTACAATTCTCATTATCTAGTGATATCAAAAGTTTACGATTGAACCAAAAATATTTTCATACCTTCAAAAATGTTATGGTACTTTCTTCCCAAAAGTTTTTCTCAAATTTAATACATTACGATTTTTTTTAAATAATGTATATAGGAGTACATGTTTAGATTAAAAAAAAATGGGGCTCCCAAAAAGTTGGGGTCCCAAGCCATTGCCTAAGTGGCTTTATAGTTAAGCCGGCCCTGGGCTTACTAGCTAGACAGCTTAACTGTCATCTCTTTTCTTTATATTACTGTACAATATTGAGATCCATGTGAGCTTGCTATAATTTGTCTAATAGCCTATCTTGCCCGAGTTTGGACATAGATTTGGTTGAAACTTGAAAAAAAAATAGATTTTTTAAATTTGTGTTGGAAAATAATTTTTAAAGTTGTATTGTTTGAACATATTGTTAATATTAAAACAACAAGACACAAATTTGGGTAAAAACTTCTCAATCTTTTCTCATTTATTAATGGAATATATATACAAGTATAGAAAACTAACCTAACATACCTAATGCGCTTAGCCCTAGACACAAAACAATAAGGGACAATTACATGGAGAGACACTTCACTCATAAAAATTACCCAAAAAAGGCCCTTATTTCCTTCCCCCTCCTTTTTTTTTCACTCTATAGCACCCCCTATTTAAAAGGAAAAAAAATCCCTAGCCCTCATTTTTCTTTTCTTCTCTTTTCCTCCTTCCCATTTTTCCTCTCTTCTCTTTCCCCTTACAATATCACGCCGCCCCCCCCCCCCCCCCCACCCCTTCCATCGCTGCCTCACCTCCAAGCCACTGCCTCTGCCACCGCCGCTGCTGCTGCTGCTTCTTCTTCTTTTTTTTTTTTTTTTTTTTTTTGCTTTTTAAATAATAATGTCGATTTTTTGTTGTATATTTCGGTCAAAAACTCCGGTGAGGGGTTTGTTTATCATGTTTTTTCTTCTTTTTTTCACATTTTTCATAAGAGTTCGGTGAGATCTACTAGTTTTTTGTTAAAACTTTTTAGATCTAGTATTTTTCTTGTATAAAACTGTACAAATCTTGTATTTTTGTTAAGATTTCGTGTAGAACTTCCCGAAACACTGTATACTTTTTGCGAGTTTATACAATTTTATACATTTTTATACAAGTTTATACACTCCTGTAAACGTGTATAAAAATGTATAGATCAGTATATGTGTGTATATACAGTAAATAAACATATTCTATTGCACTTCTGTAAATTTGTATAAAGTTGTATACGCGTGTATGAACAATGAATAAAGTTGTATAAATTTCTGATTTGTGCACTATTTATGGATGTTTGTATAAAATTTATATTTTTTGTGTATATTTTTGTATTTTCTTCTTGCATACACATTTTTCTATGTATTTTTACATGTATAATTTATTATTTTAATAGATTTAGGTGTATAAAATTATCAAAACATAATTATTTAAATAAATCCACCAATAAAATAAGCATTCCGATGAGATCCAGTAGATTTTCAGTTTTTCGGCCACCTGCGCCGCCGGCTGCTTGGTTTCCGGCGGCTGATCAGTGACGGGGGAAGGTGGGGAAGTGGCTCCTAGGGTTTTTAGTTCAAAGGGGTGCTATGTTATGTAATTTAAAAATAAGGAGGTGTTATGTTATGTAAATTAAAAATAAGGGGATGCTATGAGTGAAATATGGCCCCTCATTTGTAATTATTTTACTTTGAGGAGCTAGTTTTGAAATTCTCCCAAACAATAAACCATAGGCAGAATTGCAAAACTATGACACGGGAAGCAATGGTTTGCCAAAATGCCCTCAATAACAGTGGTTTAGCAAAACGGCTCTCCATTAGTTTAATGAAACTTATACCGGATGAAAATACTGCTCACAACTAATAAAAAGACCCACACTATCTTCCCCTTCCGTTTCCACATTCAAACAATCTCTAAACCTTAAAAACCTACAACTTTTACAGATTCCTCCATTGAAACGAAGATTCAAGGTTAGATTCCTTCAAATTCCTACTCTCTTACATTCATTTGGATAACCTTGTAGAAAATCTATGAAAATAAGTATCTTACACAGACTTCTTGACAATGGGCACCTTGCACAGACTTCTTGGCAATTGCGAAAACTTTAAGCCCTGTTGCAATGGACAACTTGTCTCTGCAAGTCTTGGCTATGCAAAAAGTTTAAGCTCTAGTGCAATGGCATCTTACACAGACTTCCCAAGCAATTTCCAAGACTTCAAACTTTATTGTAGTGGACAACTTGCAAAAGAAAGTCTCTGCAAATCTTGGCTATTGCCAAGAGTTTAAGCTCTGGTGCAATGCGCACCTTACAAAGCCTTCCTGGCAATTGCCAAGACTTCAAGCCCTATTGTAGTGGCCAATTTGCAGAGAAAGTCTCTAGAAGTCTTGGTTATTGCCAAGAGTTCAAGCTCTGGTGCAATGGGCACCTTGCACAGACTTCTTGGCAATTACCAAGACTTCAAGCCCTCTTGCAGTAGATAATTTACAAAGAAAGTCTCTTCAAGTCTGGACTATTGTCAAGAGTTCAAGCTATGGTACAATGGGCACCTTGCATAGACTTCTTGGTAATTACCAAGACTTCAAGCCTTGTTGCATTGGGTAATTTGCGTGAAAGTCTCTGCAAGTCTTGGTTATTGCGAAGAGTTCTTAACTAGGAAATCAAAGTGGAATCTAACAAAAGAAAAATAAAAACAAGATTGAATGAAAGTTATGAACATCGTCATTAAGGGTCAACTTATCATTGGGCAAATCAAGAAACCAACTTCTTTTATCAATGGTAACACCACCCAAGTGATGTTACCAAATTCTCTGCAACTTTTGGCAATAGCCAACACTTTAAGGTCGGGTGGAAGGAGGTAACTTGTAGGGGAAGCCTCTGAAAGTATTGGCACTTGCCAATACCTTACAATCTGGTGCAAAAGGCAACCTGCAAACAAAGTCTCTGCAAGTATTGGCAATAGCCAAGACTTTAAGATCTATGCAATAGGCAACTTGCAGAGAAAGTCTCTTCAAATCTTGGCAATAGCCAAGACTTTAATTTCTGTGCAATAGAGGCTACTTGCAGATAAAGTCTCTGCATTAATGGTAAGAAAGGTAAATCTTTGATATATGCGAGAAAGGTAAGTCACTCTTCCATTCGTTATTGGTTGAAGTTTTAAAGATTAGTTTGTTGAATATTTCACAATTATGTGACCACAGAAACAAAGTTGATTTTCATAGTTATTGCAAAATTGTGAATGACAATATTTTAAGATCTTTATGTGAATGCAAAATAGTTAATGCTTTCAGATTGGTCTTTGTCGAGATTTAAGTGAGAAGGATCCCAAAAATATCCAACCCGAAGGAACAGGCCCTGGAACTGGTCCTTGTAAACCTGGGCATAATCAGAAACAATCAGGAGGAAGAACAAATGGAACAACACTTGATGAAACAGTTCCAACCCCTGTTCCAATGAACGATCCTCATACATCAACTCACGACTAGACCTTGCAAGCATAGAACTCACATCCTCTGCACATCAGCTGGTATGACTTTGATTTTTAGACATGTTGATGTTGTTTTTGTTGAGTTCTTGGCTGACAATATAGCACTGCAGGTATGTAATTCTTTCTATGTCTTGTTTAGTATTTTGAGTAAAAAGTTGCTAGCATTTTTAATTTACTAAAGCATTAAGTGATGGACATCTTGAGGTAAATAAATTGGATCTTGGCATGATTATATTTACTTGTGTGCATGATGTATTGCTTTTTCCCTAATGATTGGCTAGGAGGTGTAATTCTTCAATCTCAATCAATTTCATAAATATTTGAGGAAAAAAAAGGTGTCTAACTTAATTCTTGTGTTGTAACATGCATGCTCTCATGTCATGAGTTCATTATTATTCTCGTTGAGATCTAATGATATTGCCCTTATTTTCTTTGATTGATTCACAGTTTCGATAGCATAAAATAGAGGATAAATTTATTTAAACTGTTCTAGATCTGTACCTCTAAAATATGGCTTGTGCATATAGTTGTTCATCACAATTTCTCATAACCAGCCCATATCCACTTTTTTAAAAAGTTATTATCCGTTAAAAAAATGATGAGCATGTTCTTTCATCTTTTTTCATACCTCCGCACTCCCTTTGTTTTGACCTTGAAGAACTTTCAAAGGTAAAAGTTGAAAATGTGAAAATGATAGGAGCCAACCTAACTTGCATGGTGTTGAGGAACCTAAGGTTGAGGGGGATTTTTTTTTTTTTTTTTTTTTTAAAAAAAGCCAATGAAGAAAAGTTTAAAAAGAAAAATGGAGGGTAAAATAAAATAAAATGAAGGAGTGTTTTGATGCAAGAGAGTGGTAATTGATGTGAATGTGAAGTGTGATCCAAAATATTTTAAGACGCATGTTACAAATTCCTTGCCAAGGTCATGAGATTTATGCAAAGATGGAACAGGTGAATGACCTGATTCTACTAGTGATCCGATAGACATCTCTAATGTGAATGTTCAAATTAATATTTTAGAGAATTGGTTGGCTATTCTTATGGAGGAGAATGAAACTTTGATATCCTATGTTTTCAGAATTGAGCAAGAGCTGAAAGTAAGAGGGAAAAATAAGCCAAGCACCACTAGAAACTCTTAACTCTTTCCTTAACCTCACACTCATATCAGCGCAGTCTTGAACCTGTTCAATGCCTTGTTCCTTAACCTTATATTCTTATTTTAAATCCTATGAACAAGGTCATGCATTAAGCATTTTATTTTGAGCTTGAAAGCTTAACTGGTACAGACTTGGCTTTGTCCTTTGTTGATTGTTTTGATGAATTGTGATTTCAAGCAGAATGGCCAATATCATTTAGTATCAATACTTGAGAAATTTATGCTTATGCTTACATGAGTTGATGCCCCAGTGGCGATGGGTGTGACATACTTGGTTATCCATATTTTTTGCATTATTGATTTTTGGAAGTAGTTGATGCTTTTCGATGATACCAAAAGGGGGAAGAGTAATATGTGCTTGCGCTTAGGTTTTGTATATCCCATGTACATATTGAGAGAAGGTCCAAACACTTCAGCACAAAAGAGAAATTGAGCGTAAAAGAGAGAGAAGTTCTGAAGCAGTTGGAACGGGCGTTGGAACAGTCTGGACAAGTGTTTCATCAAGTCATTTAAAATAGTTTGAGTCCAGTTCTTAGTTCATGTATTATTAGGCACTAAAGTGTAATCTCGTTCAGCTTATAAGAAGCACTTTTTGAGGTTGTAATATAGAGTTAAAATCGCATTGGGTAAAGAGCTTAGATTTAAGTTCTTTGTGTTCCAAACTAAGGTAGTTTGGAAAGGTAGCAATAGTCTAGGATTGTTGTGTAAGAACTTAGAGTTAGGTCTTTGGGGTTACCTTTATAATCCGGTTTTAGCTCGTGAGTTTAGTGGATTTGTTGAAATTCCCACAGAGGTGTGGGTCGTGGTTTTTTACACATTTAAGCCAAGGTATTTTCCACGTTAAATCGTGTGTGCCTAATCTATTTTTGCTCTTTAATTGCTTTGTTAAACTTCAGTTGTAACACCCGTAGGAACTGTTTCAAATAAGCTGTTCGAACAAATCAAGAAACTTAGTTTAAAATTTCAAAAAAAGGCAAAATCGTTAACGACCCAATTCACCCCCTATTGTGTCGAGTGTACTCTAAACTAACATACCTCCTTTGATGTCATAATTTTGTATCTATAACCAACTTTAATAGTTACATTTAATAAAAGACAATATTACCAAAATTTACCCTATGGAAGTACCAGGCCCCGCCAACTTTTACCCAACTTTAGACTTGTCTTCCTAAAGTCACATCAGTAGGCTATTCCATAAATTCAAGACGAGGTGGACTTTTATGTCTGCAGTCTGCACTAGTTGGTGCCATGTTGAATTCATATAGTAATTTATTGCATCAATAATCAAATCAAAGTCATCCCATCATCCAACAAACAACGAACAGAATCCCTCACGATAAAAATCACTGGACCAAAATCTTCAATCTTATTAATTTTTTATTGAAGCACATCTTACTATTTATCCAACGAAAATCTATATGAATTAGATAAGCCAACACTTATTTTATTTACAAATAAAGGTGAAAAATTGAATGCCTGAGTTCAATAGTTTTCTTAGTTAACTTTAATTATTAAGATACTTAAGTTTAATTGAATTAAGCTTAAATTATTATTTTTTCTAAAATTTGTTATATTCAAGAGAATGTGTTTAGTTGTTTAGAGAATACATAATTATTTATTGTTTTTGAATTAGTTTATATTGTTCAATATGATTTTATATGTGTATTTTTTTTATATGTTTAGCATTATGTAGTCTAAAGTACTAATTTTTATTTATTTGTTGCTCTTTGCAGTTTAATGGATAACTTCGAGGAAAGTATATATAAATACTGGCACAAGATGAAGTTATGCAAAATAAGTCTCAGGTGCATATTGATCTTGAGCCTAAACTTAGACTAGAATTTGACTGTGATGATGAAGCAATTAACTTTTATAGTAAATATGCAAGAAGGATTGGGTTTAGCACTAGCAAAGTGTATGCTAACACAAATAACAAATTCGGTTATGTGACATCGAAAAAGATGACTTGTTTTAAAGAAGATTTTCATGGATATGATAAACGAAGAACGGATGTGAAAAATCCACGAAAACAAATTAGAAGTGGTTGTCAAGCTCATATAGTCATTTCGCGTCAACCTTCAGAAAAGTATCGTATTACTAAGGTTTACGTGGAACATAATCACCCTCTCGTTCCACCATCAATGGTGCATATTTTACAATTGCATAGAAAGATTAATCAATTACTCCCTCCGTTTCAAAATGGTTGTCATAGTTCGGATTTCGAGAGTCAAACAAGTTCATTTTGACCGTGAATTTAAATATATAATCTTTAAATTTTTTGTAACGATATTTATATATTTAGAAACTACATAAAAAGTACTATAAGTCACAATAATTAATAATTCAAAATATTTAAAAGACATATGAAAATATTACGGTCAAAGTTAAACTCGTTTGACTCTCGAAATCCGAACTGTGACAACCATTTTGAAACAGAGGGAGTATAAGCTATTGAAATTGATCTGGCAGAAGATGCTGGATTATTATCAAAAGCTACATTTGATTATATGAGCCTTCAAGCGGGTCGTCAAGAAAATTTGGATTACACTAAGCAGGATCAGAAAAATTATCTTCGAACCAAAAGAAAAAAAGCGATGAAAGAATGAGAAGCAGGTAATATATTTTTCACTATAATTTCTTAGTTATATTATTATTTTATTTTAGCATTTTACAAGATGGTATATTATAATCTTTCTTTAGTTATATTATAATTTATTTTTATTTTGTTCTTTTTCTTTTGGTCACTTAGGGCATTGTTAGAGTATTTCCAGGAGACTGTAATATGATATCATGGTAACTTCTAAAACAAATATTTTTATTTTCCTTTATTTTTCATTCACACCATTATATTTAAACCCAACAAATCTCTCATGTTATGATGAGAGGTGATAAATTTCTAGTCCAGACACATTTTGTATCTTCATCCGGAGTGAATGAAAAAAAATATGTTCCATTTGTTGAATAGCGACCATAAAACCTCAAGGATTGTGCTAAAATTTCTAGTTTTGGTGTACATGAAATTTTATGCTCTTAAAGTTTAAATGAAATGAAATTGATACAAAAGTGAAATACATATAAGGAAGTGATACTGATCAACCTTCTTTAATTTGGCTCTGCTTCCTCCTCCTTGTGCAGCATCCTTTTACTATTACTTCTAGATATAGTGATATTATAACCATATACAAAAACATGCATTTATGTTTAAGAATGTAATAAAAAGTTTTGAGAGCCCTTCTTTATAGTGCTAGATGAGATTGCAATTATCTTGGTGATTGAATACCAGTACTGCTTTTCTAAGGAGTACACGATAATTTTGTTAATGTGAAAATGCAAGCAATCCTCTGTCCATGTTCTATCTATTGTGTGATGATTTATGTTGATCTAACAATACCATCATTGTGTAATTTAATTCAACCATATGCTTTGCCTTGGTCCCAAATAACAAATAGATCACATATTCTTTTTACCATTATCCTTTCCTGCAGACTGTTTCTTTTCTTCTCCTTTTTCTTCTTCTTTTTTTTTTTTTTTTTTTTTTTTTTTTGGGAAATTCAAGTTGTGTAATTTAGCTGTTGATATCATTTTAGTGGCAGTTGAAAGTATAAACAAACTTAAAACAAAGAAAGAATCCCTTAACGATAGGGATTTAAGTAACTAATACAAAAGCTAAACAGTACTAAAAAGACTCGTAACACAAATCAATGATGTTTTTTCATAATCATATCAAGGTTCACAGCCGTATTTTGTTTTATATTCTACCCAAAGTTGATTAACGGACTTACCCAGCAAATCAAGAAATATTAAATTATTATATTCATATCTCATCATTTTGTTAAGTCGTGCCAGGAACCCACTTTTCAAGCTCTCTAAGTAATCGAGAAAGTGAGCAGTCATGCTGCCACCTTGGTCCCATCTGTCGCCGTGCCCCGATTCTGTCCATCTAATATCGCCAATAGGTGCAAGATCTGCTTTTAGCCTCACATAGTTAGCAATCCCATCAGTTAATCCAAAGAGATCCTGACCTTCCCCGTTCCACTGCCAAATGTAGGCGCACACGCGGTATAATATTCCAGTGATCTCTCTTTTTAGGTTACCTTCGTATCGTTGCATATACCTACAGAGACGAATTTAAAATTTAAAGTATATTATAATTATTTTGAGTCTAAAACATACATTCACGGTGAGGTTCGAGCCTATAATATCTAAATAAGATAACTTCATAGAAGATTGATGAAATATCACACGATTTGTTTGAGAGATTATCCTTTTGGTAAGAGAAGGTGGGTTATATCCACTTAGACATAATTTAAAATCTTCCACTCTGTATATACCACATGCTCCAATTAAAAGTTTGTTGTCCTTTCAATCATTGTGGACAGAGGTGCGGACCTACGTGTAGTGAATGAATATCAATTGATATCTTTTCGTGTGAAAAATACACTGTATATATGGGTAATATTTTTTGTTTTATATGTTTATGTAATATATTGAGTCCCCTTAATTTTTTATATTTTAACTTGCATATATTTTGATACCTCTTTACAAGAATTGTACAGTCTCCCAGTCTTCCGCGCCCCTTAATTGACTAGCCTCATTTTCCTCATATTCCATGTGACCAATAATCTGGCTATATCTTTACCAAGAAGTCATTCTTTGCAAACTAATGGTGTCCATATATATAGCCAGTACTCAAGCATGAATAATAACACAATAAATTAAAGAAATAATAAGTAAGAGGATAGATGGGTTATGAAGTTATGAAACTTCCAACCATAACTTTTAGAAAGCAAGATGAGTTGAAACCAGGGAGTGCAGAATGGATTTCAGTGAGAGATGAAATGTATAAAGCTTTAGAAGAATATGGTAGCTTTGAGGCTATACTTGAAGGAATACCAAAAGAAAAACTATACGAAAAGTTAATTAACGAAGTTTTCACCCTCCCTTTGGATGCAAATATTGAAAATTCTCAATATGCAACTGGCTACAGTAAGAAAGATAATCGGTTTCCACTTTTTGAGAGATTGAACATTCTCGATGGCGTCACTCCTGATGCGATTAAAAGCTTTTCCAAGATTATTTGGCCTGATCATGAAGAGCAAAAATTTTGGTACGTAATTTTTATGCCAAATAGGTGTGTTTATTATACAACTAAGTAATCGTTTGCATTAAACGTTAGTAATTGTTTCGGTCTTCAAACTAAAATGCTGCATACCTTACTCTCTCAGCCAATAAGGCCATTCTCATGATATCTTTCAAAGTTAAGAACGACTAGCCACTAGGGGTGGCTATCGGTCCGGTCCGGTCCGGAGCCGGTACCGGAGTCCGGTTCCGGTCCGGAACCGGGCCAAAAAAATTTAAAACCGGCGGAAATCCGGTCTACCGGTCCGGTGTTCTCCGGTTTCAAATATTGGAGCCGGATCGGAACCGGGTCCGGCGACCGTTAGGCCGGTCGGTACCGGTCCGGTCCGGCCGGTTCACGGTTTTTTTGTTTTTTTTTTTTTTTTTTTTTAAGGCAAATAAAAATAAAATTTGAAAAACTTAACAATTTATTTAAACATTATTTGTGATAATTAGGTATATTATATTTTTTAATGAAACAAATTAACAAAATAATTATGTAAATTATATTTTAAAATTTATTAATGTAAAGTTTATTGAATGAGAAATAAATAATTGAACGACGTCTTCTAGTTTGTTATTTTATCAGTGTAAAGTTTATGAAACAAAACAAACGTTTATTGAATGAGAAATAGATAATTGAAATGACAAAACAAACTAGAAATCGAAAAATTACAAAGATGCTAAATAAACTAGAAATTCGAAAATACATAATTGAAATAGATATTCCCTTAGCCATCTCTTCAAATTTTCAATCACGCGGAATAAAGCCATTTATTATATCCCATTCGGTTCTGTGTTTTTTTTTTAAGTGTTGCCTAAACTTTCCCGTCCCTCCATTGTTGGGTCCAGTGTAAACTTGCCACTCTTTGTTACAGATGTTACATTTAGCTTTCTGAGATTCAGTATCTTTCGTAATAAGTTCCCACACTATAGAACGACGTCTTCGTTCAGGAGCAGCGGGAGCAGCGGGAGCTTGATTGTCAGCCATTATAATTGTTTGGATTTTGGAAGAAATTTAGAAAATAGCCTTTGAGAGTAATTTGAGAGATAAATTGATAGAAAATAGTAAATTGTGTGATATAATGATGAAATAATAGTGTATATATAGATAAAAATAGGTTGGGGGGTTATGGGGGGCGTTTAGGGGGGGTGATAGGCAAATATAGCCGTTTTTGGCCGTTGGCCAACGGCTATATTTGAAAGAGAGCCGTTGGGCCAAAATGCCGGTCCGGTCCGGTCCGGTTCGGTCCGGTCCGGTCCGGCAGTTCGGCCCAAATAGGTTTTTTTTTTTTTTTTTTTTTTTTTGTTTTTTCCATTGAGTTTTATCTAAAGTGATGGAAACTTTGAAAAATATTACAACAAAATATTATTTAGTTTTTACTTGTATATATATTAAAGTTTAAACTTAGAATAAAAAAACTTGTAGTATTTTTTATAATTTGAACTTGTAGTTTTGAATTAATTTGTTATGTTCAATATTTAAAGTTTCAAACTTTGAATTAATTTTAGTAAATTCAAATTTTTGAATTAATTCTTTAAGTTCAAAGTTCAATATTTGAACTAATTTACAAACTAGTAATTAATTGTAGTATTTTTTGCGCAAACTATAAATTAAAAATAAATAGTATGAAGACAATAGTTGTGAATTGTGATTGAATTCCAAAACTTGGAGCAATTTTATTGAATTGTTTAAGATATAAGAAGTGCAAATTACATCTAAACAAAAACTTGTAAATTCAAAATTCTTATTTAGAATATTACATTCTTTTAAACATATTAGCTAGTTTCTTGAGGACACTTGTAGGCTTTTCTTTTGGAACAGGCCGTTGTTGATCTTGTTCATCATCTCCTTCTGGTTCTTCGTCTTCTTCTTCTTCTTCATTGCCGGTTTGACTCCCTTCACTTGTTCCGTCGCTCAAAATTTGATCGATATATGCTCTGCCCCTTTCCTTAGTAAGTTCTGGTAGACCAAAGTTTCTTCGCTCTGCTCTTATCCAATCCCTGAATAAAACTCCTGTCTCCATTGCCTCCTCTCTCAACGAATATCTGTGATCTCCAATTTGAAATCTTCCTTGGCTGAAAGCGCTTTCCGATGCAACTGATGAAGCTTGAATTGTTAATATATCCCGGGCCATTTTTGCAAGAATTGGAAATTGCGATTCTTGATTCTTCCAATAATCCAACAAATTCGCAGTTCCAAAGTTGTTAAGTTTCTTTGGATATTGAATTAAATACACTTGGAACTCGCTGTATTCCTCTCCGTACTCGTCCTGTTCTGAAAGCAACTTTTCGTCAAGTCCCCCAAAAGTGCGCATTCCTGCTCCTGCCTGTGAAGAACTTTGCCCGGTGGATAGTATTGGTTCCGTTGGCTCTGCAGTGTCTGCCCAAGCTCTATACTTTGCAAAAACAGCCACGGTATCTGCATAAACTTTAGCAACAGCCTCGTCTACACTTGGATACCCATTAGTAGCAATTTCATCTGGAGTAATTTCTAAATTTGCATATACTTCTCTAACAAGTCGTTCAGTTAACTTAATTTTAAAAGCAGGATGCAACACAGAAGCAATGTAAAAAAGAGGAGGAATTGGAAAAAAATATTTTCTAAACTTTTCAATCATTAACCGTACAGCCGGTAAGTAAACTGTATATTGTTTATACATTTTCAATAATTCCGATATTCCAGCTATATAATATAACATGGTAGGAGTAGTTGGATAATATTGACCGGAAAATTCTAAAGTAGCTTGATAAAATTTATGTAAAAACTGAAGAAGATGTTGAACAAGTTGCCAATCCTCATCTTTAAGGTGATAGATTTCCATAAAATGTTTATTATACATTTGAGAAATAGGCAGTCTATATTCATAAGCAACATTCAATGCCTCATATAAAGTGTTCCACCTAGTACAAACTTCCTTTGGGACTCTCCTAACTGGCATTCCTAATTCTACACATTTTCTTTCCCATTCTCGTCTTCTTTCTTGGTTTTTATTTCTAAAAATATAAGTAATAGCTATCTGCACCTTTTTGATAATGTCGTTAAACAAGGTAAGACCATCTCTGACTACTAAGTTGTAAATATGACATGCACACCTAACATGTAAAAATTCAGGAAAAGGAGGGTTCAAAATAGGTATCAAGTTCTTAAGTGCGTCTGTGTTGTTTGTAGCATTATCTACCGTAATACTAAAAACTTTGTTAGACAAACAGTACGTACGACAAATTGATGAAACTTTGTTACAAATATAATTTCCCGTGTGTGGTTCATCAACAATTTTATAAGCAATAATACGTTTTTGAAAAACCCAATCAGGATCTATCCAATGACAAGTCACAGTAATATAATCACATCCATTAGTAGAACGACCCATATCCGTAGTAAGACATACTCTAGTGTCAAAGTTATCAAACATATATCGCAAATAATCCTGATATTCGTTCTTAAATTTAATAATATCATTTTTAACTGTAGTTCTTGGAAAACCTCTAAAAGAGGGATTATATACAGCCTGAACATAACGAACAAAACCAGTAGAAGAAGGAAAACTATAAGGTAAACCCTCGAGGGCAACTAGTTTAGCAATTTCTTCCCTATCCTTTTGTTTATCATAAGTAAGAAGCCCTCCTGTTAAATGGTTAATTCTTGCTTGGATACCCGAAGAAGAATCATGCGCTACTCCCCCATGTTCGGTCCCTAAATATATACCACCCGCCCGCGTTGCCCATTCTTTAGGATGTTTATTTTGTAAGTGCTTCCTAAGTTTACCCGTCCCACCCTCATTACCCCCAGTTCTAAAAACCCACACCTTATCACAAAGCCCGCAGGAGGCCGTCTGCGCTTCAACATTCTTTGATGCAAAATCCCACACATCAGATCTATCCTTACGTTTAGCCGGTATTCTACTTCTAGTAGGAGGTTCAGGAGGCAAGTCTGACTGAACTTCGGGTGGACTAGCTTGAAATTCAGGTGTTTCTTCTAAATTACCGCCGCTTTGATTCCCATATCGTGTTTCTAACATTTCGTGATCAAGTATATTATCAGCGCTAATATTATGATAATGTTGAGAATCATCTATGTGGGTGAACTGACTAGAACTACCAGCAATTTCTTTACCCCTATTTCCCCTACGACCACGTGCCCGCCCCCCACTACTAGTTCCAATTGAACCTCGTTGAGACATAATAATAGCAAATAAAATAAATATATATGACAAAAAAATAATAAAAGAGTAGAAGTAGGAACGACCAACCAAATATAACCGTATAATTGAGGTGAAGTTGAAACTTGAGCCTCCACTTCAATTAATTAGTTGAATACTTGATAATCGGAAAATTGCAAAAATAGCCAAATTGATATTTTCAACCACGTAGCGCCTCCAATTAACCCAATACTTGATATTTATAAACTTCACCAAGTAGCACAATATAAATTTGATAGAAACTCCAAATAGAACTTGATAAAGTAGCCAAATTATAAATTTTTAACAAATAGCCAAAGTAGAACAATAGCAATATTGTAGAAAATTTGAGAGAATTAGAGAGAATTGGAAGATTTGTGTGAAAAATATGATGAAATAATGGGGTATTTATAGAAAAAAAATAGTTAGGGGTGGTTATGGGGTGGTTATGGGGTGTATTTGGCCGTTTTTGGCCGTTGGACAACGGCTAGGAGGTCAAAATAGCCGTTGCCCAACGGCTACAAACGGGCAGAATTTTCCCTTTTTTTTTTTATTTTTTTGACCGGTCCGGTCCGGCCGGTTCCGGTCCGGTCCGGGCCGGTTCCGGTCCCAAATTAATCCGGTCCTACCGGTTTTTTTTCGATCCACCGGTTCGGTACCGGGATCGGTGGCCGTTAGTGGCCAACGGTCCGGTTTCGACCGGTCCGGACCGGTCCGAGCCGGTTTCCGGCCCGGTTCCGGTCCGGTCCGGTCAAAACCGGACCGTTAGCCACCCTTACTAGCCACTGTGTTTAGGATCTTTCAAAGCTAATCTTCAAACCATATCTTAAGTAAGGTCTTTACTTCTTTTTGATGTTCTATTTACCTTGTACTTACTTTAATTAACTATTCTTAACTTTTAGTGCATGTCTTCATATTCAAATCGTGCCTTAGCATCTATGATCCAAATGTAGCCCGTACAATTTTAATAAACTTATTTAGTTTTTTACTGGGTTTCTTTCGCTATGCTTTGTGTTCATTCACAACAATAATTCACTATCATGACTCCAAAGTATGTTCTCATAACTTTATTCATTTGTGATCCAAGTTATAACCACTGACTTTTACTCCTTGCACTTAGTGCTTTTCTACAGTTCCGTCCCTTGCCCATTTCCTACCGTTTGGTCATAACCATTGCCCGCCATTCACAGTTGTTGTGTTAATTATTCTTTTGAAAGGTCAAGAAATCATGCATTGGTAATTCTTTTGAAGGACGTTAACACCATAAAGAAGAAATTAACATATAGATTTGAATTGTGTCCACTTCTTGACTTATTATTTGCGGGTTTGACAAATTTGTCAGTGATTTGGTGCATTCTTATGCCAAGAGAGTATCAGAACTTGACGAAATGGTGAAAAAAATGATTTTTGAGAAATTGGGCATAGAAAAATACTTGGATGAGCAAACAAAATCTACAAACTGTGTACTTAGCTTCTTGAAGTACAGAGTGCCTAAACCTGAGGAGACAAAGTTAGCACTACCACCTCATACTGATTCAAACATTTCAACTATTTTAAGCCAGCATCAAGTTAGTGGTCTACAGTTCCTGAATAAAAATGGCCAATGGCTTACAGTTGAATTCTCATCTCCTGATTCATACATCTTCTTTGTTGGTGACTGTTTGAGAGTAAGTGACATTCTGCCCTTCTTTTTTATCCGTTTCTTTATGTTTTTTTCCTCCTTTGTGCTTAAGTCATTTTCTAAATTTTTATGTAGCGTAAAAAGTACAAAAAATAATGACATATCTAGTATAATCCCACAAGCGGGTCTGGGAAGGGTGAGATGTACACATACCTTACCCCTCTATCAAATAAAGTAGAGATGTTGTTCCTTATAGACGCTCGGCTCAAGAAAATAATTTTGAAATTGGGTTTGAAAAAAAATGTAGCCTGAAAAGATAAGATTTTATCTTGGTCGGGGCTGAGGTGAGAGATCTAAGATGTAAACTCGAGGCAAATCATACATTGGCGCAAAATAGGGAAAGACATTCTCAAATTAAAATAAAGAATCAAGTCTTAGAACCCTTGTGTCATGATTTTAAGTCGTGTCGATCTAAACCCTTAATATACAACATCAATCGTGGGATTGCTTTTGGGACAACTAGCTGTTGTGGCCTTCTTTGCGTCATTGGATTCTGACGCATTATACATACACTGCTATATACTTCATATGTTTCAAAGTAAATGGTACAATTTTCTTGTTAGTATATTCAAAAAAGAATTGTACATTTTTAAATTTCAAAAAAAGTAATAATAAACATTTTGTTTTACCTTTAATGAGATGATTTATAATCATACAAATATATCTATGGTATATTTTAGACCACAAAATTTAAAAATCTTCATTTTTTTAATGAGAAACTTCTGTTAAGTTAAAACTATGTTTACATTAGTACAATTCAGTACATGTATCCATTGCTCTCAATATACACCAATTCCTAATTGACGGGATTAGTTTGAAACAACTAAAATAGAGATTGGAGACTAATTATATATACTTTCCAGGCAGTTACAAATGGTAGGCTGCCAGTGCCACTTCATCGAGTGCTTATGGAAAACAAAGAGAGGTATACCATTGCGTTTGCCAAAGTTTCCAAAGAAGGGTATATCATAAAAGTGCCAGAGGAACTTGTTTATGAAGTTCACCCTTTACTTTATAAGCCCTTTGAAGCTCTCAAATATTATGAATATTTTATCTTAAAGGCAGGTCAAGGTATTGTTGCCACTCTCGAGAGCTATTGCGGTGTCTAAATTTTGGCGGTCAATTGACTTCACAATCATTGTTAATTGCTTTAACGAAAATAAAGAAGCCTCTAGACCACTATGTTTGGGTGGTTTATTTGTTGGATTGTATTGAACTGTTATTTTTTAAAATAATTATATGGATTGTATTTGAAAATTATTGCATGTATTGTTAAATTTATTGTTATGTAATAAGGAAAAGACATGTTGTTTTAAAACTCGAGATACATAAGCAACTCTAAACTAGAGTTTGGCCTTAAAATTTCATGGTACCATATTGTCCAGAACATTGTCGAAACAAAAATTGGTTAACATGCCAATTTCTTTAATGCGTAACTTTTTCATTGTCGCTTGCAAATTGACTGCCATTAATCTTTCCACTGATAGAATAGAATTGTAATATAGTAACTCGAATATTTTCTAATTTGCTTCTATATTATTTTTCAGCATTTTTCTTACTCTTTTTAATAATCTATAAGTTCGGCACTTGTGCAGCCAAATGGGGCTTGTCACCTAACTAATCAAGAAGTTAAGTGCACTAAACGGAAGCCTCATAAAATTCAAGAAGCATGATCTCACAGCTCCTTATAAGATGAAATAGCCTTTTAATAAACCACATCTCATCATTCAAAATAATAATTTGTTCCTAATCTCCCCCCTCTTATTATTCTTGCAAACTTGTGCGTGTGTGATTCTTTTTTTTTTTTTTTTTTTTTTTTTTTTTGTGTGGAAATGGCTGAATGTATCATCTTGATATTCTTGATAACTCTCACCAGCTCAAGCTATTTTGTCTTGGCATTTGAGGTTAGTTCTTTGCAATGAACTAGTGTAGAAGTTTACATGATCAATGTATTTTGTTGGGATATATACTTTTCTAGGCCTTTTGATCCTTCTCAATTCCTCAACAGAGGTACTCTCTTTATTTCTTTCTACAGGTGCGTGAGAAAATTTTATCAGACAGTGGAAAAATATGTTCAAAGAATTCAGCATTCTTTATCTCAATTATAGTGTTGCAATCAAGTACATCACTTTTCAAAACAAGAAATCTATATGCAGCACTATGTTCAGCATATTCAATAAACATGCAATCAGCAGCTTTAAAACCTATCTTTCTCTTTTTAGATTCAGACAACTGAACTTTGGCAAGACACCCCCACACTTTTAAATATTTCAGGTTAAGCTTATAACCTTTCCATAATTTATAGGAAGTTTTGCCAGTTCTTTTGTGAGGTATTCTGTTTTGTAGGTGACAAGCAGATAAAATTATTTCACCCCACAAATTATCAGGTGCATTAGCACTAATTAACATGGAGTTCATCATTTTTTTTAATGTTCTATTTTTCCTTTCAGCTGCTTCATTAGACTCATGTGAATATGGAGGAGTTACTTCATGATTAATTCCTTCTTTTTCACAAAAATTATTTAAGGCCAAATATTCTACTCCTCTATCAGATCTAACTCTCTTGATTTTTCTGCTAAGTTGATTTTCGACCTCAATTTTATAACAAATAAAAGCATCAAAAGCGTCATCTTTATTTCTAAGCAAGTACAACTTAGTATATCTAGAAAAATCATCAATAAAAGTAACATAATGCCTTTTACCACCTCTAGTCATGTTTGTTTTAAATTACCCAAATTAGTGTGGATCAAAGATAATAATTCAGTCTCTCTATTTACAGGAAAACAAGATTTTTAGCAATTTTAGCTTCAGCACATATTTCACATTTATCAATCTTATTTGAGTCTAAACCAGATATTAAACCCATAGCTTGCATTTTCTGGATATATGACATATTAACATGTCCTAATCTAGCATGCCACAAAGAAACAGACTCAACCATATAAGCAGACACAGATGTATTTTCATATATAATATTAGAAATATCAAACAAAATATTGTTTTTGGTCATCAGAATATCCAAATGTCACTTTAACCCTAACTTTTATCAACAAAGCTATAGAAATCAGGTTTGTCCTAATAGCAGGAACATGTAACACATTTGTAAGGACTAAAAATTTTCTCGAAGTAAGTTTCAGGAGTACTTTACCCTTATCCAAGACTTTAGCAGTTCCTGAGTCTCCAAGGCAGACTATTTCATCATCTTCCCATATATTAGTATATGAGGTAAATGCTTCTCGATTTGCACCACTACTAAAAAAAGCTGAATCTGAGACCACCATCATGCGACCGAATTTCGGTCTCCACAGTTGTGCGACCGATTTTCGGTCGCACACTCAACGAAAAAAAGTGGCGACCGAAAATCGGTCGCACATCGGTCTCTGAAAAATTAGTCACAGCTATGCGACCGACAATCGGTCGCATGTCGGTCGCATAACTGTTACTAAAAACGGGGCAGAACCCCTTTCTTCCCCATTTCAAAATTCCCAAAACCCACCCAATCCCTAAAAACCGAACCCCCCCAACCCCATAATCAACTTTCCACCATTATAAACCCCATATAACTTTAAATTACTACTCTATTACCTCCATATTAACATTTAACACGATCTAAACCTACAAATTCAAGGTAAATTTCATTTTTTAGTAATTTTTGTTATTTTTTTAAAAACTCATATAATGACTTTTTAATGCACTTTTTTTGTAGTTTTTTGGTGGATAGCACATTGGTAACTCATACTTTCTTGCCATTGGATCCAATACAAAGTAGAGGTAATTTTTTTTTTTTTGGTTTAATAATCCGAATTTAATTATATATATATATTTATAAATAATGGGTAGCCTATATATGTTGTTAACATGTTAGTTGTTAGTTATAATTACTTTATTCTATATAATGTGATGTATAATATGTTGGAAATTGTTTGGTAGAGTTGTTTGCAATGTGTTGATGTCTTGTCATGAGTTGTGGCAATTGGAATACTTGTTATGCATTTAAAGTTAGGGTTTAGGTATTGTTGTTTTGATTGTTCATGTTTGCAACATCTTGTGACTAAACCGGATAAATTGTATCAAACGGATAAATTGCATTCAACTTACTAGATAATATGGAATTCAAACGGATCAATGGATATTCAAAAAAAGGCTAGGATTATTAAAAATTGGTACCAACTCATTTGAATGTTTCAACAGGTATGGACAAGTTTTGCCCTAAAGTTTTTAGCAGAAGGCCTGGCAAGAGACCTGTGGGTGAGAGTTCAGCTTCTGCGGGTGGTGACAGTCAACAATCACAGGTCCCGCATTCGCTGCCTACTGATGCCCCACCTGGCTATGATCCAGCTTTTTTCAGGCCCCCTGGCCCATATCAGGTACCACTTATTACCCCGTCTCAGTTGCCTCATGATTGGCAATGGACATTCCCTACCGTTGATTATACTAAGACACAGGTCCCTCCCACACAGGGCGATCCCTCCCAGGCTGATGACAGTGAGACTCAGCCCCCTGAATTCCCCCTAGATAGTTGTGACGACCCACCGAGTCAGCAGGAGCTCATGCTGTATCATCCCCATTCGCCTTATTACATTGGTGAGCCTGGCGCTCGGCTAGAAGGCAGAATGATTATTTACCCCGAGGCGGATAAAGGGTAAGCTACCTAATTTCTTAAGTTCTTGTCGATTAAATGATTAGTTCCTATTTTATTTGCTAGTATTATGAATAACTCTTGGTAAATTTTTTTTGTAGCTTTTGCCCAAGCGATGAGTCCACCAAAGTGCTGACTGCGTGCATGAGAGCGCACTGGAACCAGCCTTGGCGAACATGGAGCGATGTGCCCCAGCAAGTAAAGAAGCAGATATTGGTTGATTTTGAGGTAACACATATGCATTTGGTTTAAAACTAATTGTAGTTTTTTAAACCATGAACATGTTTAAAGAAATTATTTTGATACTCTTTCAGGGCAAATGTATCTGGCATCAGGGGCTGGATTATAACATTCGCAGCATTTTCCCCAAGAAATGTGCTGCGCTATTCAAGCAAACCCTTTACAATGCGCGGCATAGAGGTATAAGGCCCGGCTTCCTCCAAGGCCCTCAGTGGGCGGAGCTGGATGAATATTGGCACACGCCCGAGTTCGAGGCGAAGAGCGAGAAAGGAAAGGCTGCGCGAGCGTCGGATAAGGGTGGATCGCTCCATACCGGTGGCTCAATTAGCGCGGCTACACAAAAGATGCGCTTGGTACAATATATTTAATTGTTTGATTATTTACTTGAACAGTTGCTTTTTGTCTAACATATTATGTTTTATAATTTGTAGGAAAAGAAAGAAAAGCGCACTATTCCTGTGCTCGAGCTGCACAAGATAAGGCATACGAAGGGGGGCAAGAAGGGCGGTGGAGAGTGGTTCGAGCCCCGCGCAAAAGAGGCATGGGTAAGTTTGTAAAATTCGATCTTTAGTCGCCTCAATCCTTCAACGTTTAGTCTTTCTATTAACATCATTACTATATTTATGTTATTCAGGAAAAGGCTACAAAGGCCGTGGAAGACTGGACATCGACCCAAGCATCGGACGCAGGAAGCAGCACCCCGGCTCCATTGACGTTCGAGAAAGAAAAGCAAATATGGGTCGATACTGTTGGAGGGGTTAAGAAGGGGTATGCTTATGGTCTTGGATCGCTATATGCTCCGGATAAGCATAATTCTCGCTTTTTGGGCTCTTCAGCTACTTCTTCTCCGGCGAGCTCCGTTGATCCAGCTGAGATGGCTCAAATGAGAGAGCAGATCGCACAGCTGTCGAGGGAAAACCAAGAAACGCATGACATGATCAGAAAGCTCCTTGCCAAAAAGGAGAAGAAGAAATCGAGAAGAAAGCATAAGAGCAAGCATCGCCGCAGCTCCTCTTCCTCTTCCTCTTCCGAGTCCGGGTCTAGCTCAGCCTCGCCCGAGCCCCAGTAGTCTTTTAAATGTTTGTGAAGTTGTATTGTTAACAATTTTAGAATATAACTAATGGTGTATGGATGTTTTTGAAATGATTGGATGTTTTTGAAATGTTTGGATTGCTGTTTTATTGCTGCCCAGGTGCTGGTTTTTGCTGTTGCGATGTGCCTGATTGCAGGATTTTTATTGCAGGTTTTTACAGGTTTGGCGACCGATTTTCGGTCGCATAGCGGTCACAACTGAGACCACGTATGCGACTGATTTTCGGTCGCACATTCTGTGCGACCGAATTTCGGTCGCATAATTGGTCACCATTAATTACCACAAATGAGACCAACTATGCGACCGAAAATCGGTCGCACTAGGATGTGCGACCGATTTTCGGTCGCATACTTGGTCACTGTATGTGAGCTATTGTGCGACCGAAATTCGGTCGCATGGTGGTCGAAGTAGCGACCGTTTTTCGGTCGCAGGGCTATTTGCTACCATGAATTTTCTGACTACCCGTATCGGTCGCCGATCGGTCGACCTGGCGACCGATCGGCGACCGATTTGGTGGTCGCAGATTCAGTTTTTTTTAGTAGTGCACAGATGTGCCGAGTAGCCCTAGAGTCTACCACCCATTTTTCGTAGTGCCTATGTTCACTTGAGAAATGACATCCGATAATTTCATCTCCTTTAGCTGAATTAGCTTTGGGAGGATTTCTATGTTCTTTGTCATTTCTTGCCATCTGTACATTTTTCGGACATAATAACCTATTCTTTCACAATAAAAATTATAGTCTTTCTCTTTCATATAATTAGGGTTATTGGGTTTGTAACCTTCAGACTCTTTAACATACCTCGAATTGTCGTTACTACGTTTTCGCACATATAAAATAACGACCACACCTGGAGTAGTGGGGGCAGTACCGACATTGATAATATCAACAATACTTTTTCCAGTATTATTGTCTGCCCTAGTTTCTTAGATTGTAGAACAGTGGAAAAAACGACAATTATAATAATGACAATAGTAATAACAATAATAGCAACAATAATATACGACGAAAGTATTTTTGAATACAATAAAAGTAAAATGATATAGTTATATTATCTCTGTATAGATATAAGGCGCTCTGAGTTGTGCTGGGCACCATCCTAAAAAACTATTCCAGCAGCCTGAAATGTTTCCCCAGGATAAAACGAGCATTCCTCTATATTAATAGAGAGATCAGGAATCAGCAAAATATTATATATATTAATCCATTAAGTCTAGGAGATGGTAGCAAAAGGTAAAGGGTTATGCTCAGATTTAAGTGGTTAGTATTAAACAAAATGGTGACTAAATATCTAATAGTAGCTAATGATAAAATAGTGGCTGTTTATGAAATAGTAGCTAAAGATTAAGAGTGGAGGGTATTTGGATCGGCTGATAGTGGTCTTCAAATGCCAAATGATAAGGCTATTTATAGCAGCAAATATAGGTTATAGGTTTGACAAGTGTACCTCTACTTGTCCAAATATTCTTGCTACGTGTCAAATATTTTGCCACATAGTCACCTAAATTGCCACACTTTCTTTTTCCTTGACAAGTGGCCCTTTTCCCATCCACTTGTCCAAAATCATGCAAATATGTGTCAATTCTAGAAAAATCACTTGAGATTAATTTCACAACAATTTTTACCCTTCTGATGTGCTTACAACAAAATATACTATGGTAATACGTTGCAAGAAGACGCCCTGTTATTCTGCTATGAAGAACCTGAGCTATTCATTTCCTATGTTTGCATAACAAAACCTCCTAGCTTTACTATGGAGCTATGAAGTAGTTGCAGCTGCCTCACTCTGCACAGCTGTCATGACTTCTGGCAGACAACAACAACATTAGAACATCCAGCAGAAGTTTTACTAACGGAGTGGGGAGAGATTTGAATATGAAGACGAGAAACTGAAGAAAGATGGTGAAGGGAGACCAAAGTATTACACGACAAATATGGTGAAAGATGAGAAGATTGCAAGCAAGCTGAGAGAAGAGGGCGAGGAGAAGATTGAAAAACTTAGATTAATTTCAAAAAGTAACCAGACTGTGTATAATTACTAATTAAGATACAACAAATAAAAATAATATCCCGAAGAGATTCCGCACCATGTATTTGTTTGATATAAGAGGGAAGTTTAAGAAGAGACTTTTATTACTAGTATGAGCTATGGCGAATATGTATAGATTTTCAATTTATATAGAAAGATATAACTATTCATTTTTTAAGGCTTTCAACCTTTTTATATACTGCTTATTCATTCCTAACCTAAATGAAATTACTTTATTAAGAACATTATTGCGCCAAGCAAAGGTGGCCAAAAGGAAATTGAAAAAAGAGTGACAAAAAAATCTTGGGCCTGTGCTAAACTAGTGTAGTCAATAAATAGCCATTTTCTATTAAAATAGGGGAAATAACTTTTCCACCCTTACTCTTCATCTCCTTCGCCTAGTATTCACGTTGTGCTCCGGCTGCCATGCTCGTTTACTCCATACCCAGATTGCACAATTGCTAAATTAGCCTCACATTTAGACATAAAACACCTCCAAATTTACACATCATCTGACATTTCTTTGAATATAGAAACAAAATGCTACAAACATAGATAAATGCTAGGAGTCTAGAACAAGTTTTGGAGCCCGTTTGCATTGGCTAAAAATATTAGCTTTTAAGCATCACTTTTAAAGTGATGGAGCTTGTTTTGTCAAATAAGCAGTTCCATATTAGATATAAGTGCTAAAATTTGAAAAAAAATAAAAAAAACTGTCGAACTATTTGGTAAAAAAATATTTTTTTATGTTAAAATGATTAGAATATCAATAAAAGGAACAAAAAATAGGAAGCATAATTTAAGGCATTTATTAGTGAGGGTAGTGGATTTAGAAAAATTATAAGGGATAAAAAACTATAACAGCTTTTTAGCCAAAAGTAAAAAGTAATGACTGCCGAGCTTCTTATAGCGTTGGGCTTTTTATTACTTAAAATTCAAGTGATTTTAAGTGGTTTTAAGTAACCTAACACTTCTATCAACTAAATCCATTTTTTAAGCCCACCCAAACACCCTCTTAGTTTTGAATTTGAAAGTGAAGAAATTTTCATAAAAACCTCTAATTAAATCCTGTAGTTTGAACTGAATTTCAGGTTTTTTTCCCTAGAGTTTGAATCAAACACACACACAAAAAAAAAGGACAACTAGAGCTCGAATCGCTCCAGAAAAATACTGCAGTTAAATTCAAATTCCAACACTTCTTCCTGAAGTTAGGAAGTGACCAAGTAAGCTAATGGATTCTTATGATTAAATCCTCATAAGAATTCTGATTGAATTTGAGTGTACCAAGTTGACTAACTACGGCTCTTACGGCTAAACGCCAAATCAAACTGCCATGTTAGAGTCCTCGTATGGTAACCTCATATAATCACTTAGGAGGATAATCACCATTAGCTATTTTGGAATTCAAACTAGGCATCGGATTCAAACATCATTGGGTAGGTTGGGAACGAAGAAGAATTTTAGAAAGCACACATTTTATTGATACCAAATTAGGAAGTGACCAAGTAAGCTAATGGATTCTTATGATTAAATCCTCATAAGAATTCTGATTGAATTTGAGTGTACCAAGTTGACTAACTACGGCTCTTACGGCTAAACGCCAAATCAAACTGCCATGTTAGAGTCCTCGTATGGTAACCTCATATAATCACTTAGGAGGATAATCACCATTAGCTATTTTGGAATTCAAACTAGGCATCGGATTCAAACATCATTGGGTAGGTTGGGAACGAAGAAGAATTTTAGAAAGCACACATTTTATTGATCACACAATATTTTTACAAGGGAGATTTTCTGATGATCTCTCCAACATCTTACAAGTGCCTCTTATAGGCAAGAACTATCTTACCAAGCGTCATTGCTTACGTAGACTCCCTATAATTTATAGACAAACACTGAAACTTCACATGACCATAAGGACAATAATTTACAGACAAGCATGGTGACTTAAAGTGACCACTAGGACAAAGTAAAGATAAGATACGATAAGATAAGGCTGACACCCAGAATACCAAAATAAAGGAAAAGATAGGTTGGACGAAAAGATAAGTTGTCCTTTCTTCCCATGTGACGAGATTCCCTCTTATCTTTTTGTCAGTCGTAGAAGTCTGTGGAACTTCCAGATGTCCATGAGGGAGTAGAGGGCTTTGTCGAGTATCCCATCTCTAGCCACCAGTCATCACCATGTCTTATCTTATATTTGGCCTTGTTTTTTGCTCTTCTTTTTTCCGATCTGTCTCTATCCTTTCTTTTCCTTGGTGAGTCCTCAATCATAGAGACCATTGGACGTACCTTTCTTTTGACATCATCCTCTGCATTATCAGGATTATCCTCATAGATACGTGTTATGCGTAAGGTATCCATTTCCTGCTGGGTTAAGTCTATTTTTGTGAAATCTGGATAAGGATCCTGGGAGTCCTGAAAATAGTCATGCATCTCTTGATATTCTTTCTTGGCTGCCTTGATCCATTGTTGGTGTGGATGATGAATGTCATTATAATTCCAACTTGCTAATGAGCCTGGCCAAATCTCTTTAGGGATACATTTATTTTCTTGAAAGATAAAGCGCTGCAACTCAGAGTATTCATCTTCATCCTTGAGGACTGAAATTTTATTCTATTTAACTATACTAGCATGAGGTAGAGGATGAAGTTTCCCTTGAAATATAGTTACAGGCCTATTGAACCAGAGGACTGCATATTTCTTGATTCCTTTCATACCCTTAAACAAGGAAGTCCAATAATTTTGATCATTAAACCATAATAGGAAACTTTTTAACCATGGGTTAAGTTGATCAAATTCTCTGAACTTACTGCAACGAAATTCCATAAGGATGAGATAATGATTGAGTAAATACCAAAACATCCATAGGAGTTCTTCCGAGAAATCAGATGGACTAGCCACAAAGATATGTGCAAAAGGATACACATGATTTACCCCATAAGGCTGTAGGATAGATCCGCCATGGATCTTGAAAACTTGCAATTCATAATGTGTTCTTCTTTCTGTAAACACAGAAGGATCCCAAGGATATTGTAGGTTGAAAACTTCTGGTGGATGGCCTGGGAGGTTGTGTGACCAAGACTGACTTTTACTTGTACTGGCTTGAGTGGAACGTAAAGCTTTAGCTCTAGACCTTGTCATTCTTTGGAACATCAAAATCTTTGGACGACCTTCAACTTGCTTTGAAAATTCATGAGGCCTTGATAAGAAATCAGCAAGAATATTATCTTTCCCTTTCAGATGCTTGACATCAAACTGATATGGCGAAAACCACTGTGCCCAACGGAGTATCTGTGGATTAGGAATGATTTTTGGATTGATCCGGATCATTTTAGGGAATGCCTTCATATCCATTTCAACCAGAAAATGAGTATGAATGAGAAAGAAATTGAACTTCTTAATCCCATTTTTGACAGCAAGAATTTCCTTGAAGGTGGAGTGGTAATGCTGTTCAGATTCCTTGAATTTACCACTAGCATAGCCACACACTTTTCTTCCACCATCCAGTTCTTCAAGTAGAACTGCACTCCAGTACTGATCACTTGCATCAGTCTGCAAGATCATCTTTCCATAAGAAGGAATATGAAGAGGTTGGGCTTGCTGAGACAAATGTTTAAGTTGTCGGACAGCCGCATTTTGATCTTTTCCCCATGCTGGGGGTGCTTTCTTTAACATATTACTAAGAGGTGTAATATGTTCAGATACTTCAGGAATAAAATCTCGAATGTAATTGACAATTCCAAGGAATTGCTGTATCTGTTTCTTGGTGAGATTTGTATCCGGAAATTTGAGAAGCTCCTGGGAAATATGCCCACCTGGACTGTATGATCCTGAAGAGAATTCCATGCCTAAAAACTGGATCTTGGTTTGAGCAAGCAACATCTTTTTTGCTGACAACATGACACCATACCGTTTGACTAAGTCAATGAACTGATTAAGCAACAGTATGTGTTCATCAATGGTATTGCTGAACAGGAGAACATCATCAATGTAGACCAAAGCTGAGTGTAAGATCGGCTGGAATATTTTGATCATGGCTTTTTGGAATAATGAAGGGGCGGTTTTGAGACCGAAAGGCATAACCTTCCATTGAAAGTGACGATCTGGTATGCAAAAGCCTGTTTTTGGCCTATCTTCCGGATGAATTCCTAATTGCCAAAACCCTGACTTGAGATCAAATTTTGAGAAAATTTTTGCTTTGGATAAATGGGAGAAAAGGGTGAGCTTATTTGGGATGGGAAATTTGTCATCTTGGAGAAAATGGTTTAGGGGCTGGTAATTGATGACCAATCGAAGCTTTCCCCTGATTTGTTCAGAGCGTTTGTTCACATAAAATGCTTCACATGCCCACTGGGAATCTGAGGGTTCAATCAGATCAAATTGTTGCAATTCTTCACATTCTTTGACTGCCAAATGGAGGTGCTCTGGATTCATTCCAGAATGACTGGCTTTCGTAGGATTGATATTTTCATTCTTTTTGAAGGGCAAGCGAATGAAAAATTCATGATTGTGCCACAACGGCTGGGTGCATTTTGCAAGGAATTCAACATGGGATTCTGCACAGAGTTGAGACTTGATATAACTATCAATCTGACCAATCTCATCAGTGTCAGCCAGCTGGAATAGACGAGGGATTTCCGTGTATCGCTTGAAATGATTCTTCCATCGGATTCCATCAGCTCCAATACACAGCTTATTGTTCAACTGCTTGTATATATCAAACCCGATTATCAGATCCTTACCAGGGATATCAGATCCCAACAGTTTGGTTCTGAACTTGAAACCTGGGAAAAACTCAATTGCAATAGGCTGCTTTGTTCGCACAGTAGTTGTGAAGACTCCATCTCCTGCAGTGCCAAAAGTCCTGAAATGTGGTGTCCAGTATTCTTTTGGAAGAATTGCTGGATCCATGATTGAGTGAGCTGCGCCAGTGTCATAAAAGGCAATAACAGGAATAGGCTTATCCCACTTGGAGGGATATAGTCTAACTTCTGTTTGAGGAATTTCCATGATTGCCTGAATCTTTGGGAACTGTTCTGAAGTTGCGCAGGAGGAGATATGGTATTGTTCCCCACCATATTCTTCATAATACTCAAGGGAAAACAAAGTATCATCACTGGGCTCATCTTCAAGTGAGAAGATTGATTCAAGATCATCATTTTCAATATCAACACCAGTGTATTGTTGTATCTGAGAAATCAATTTGATAGACTTCTTATTCTGGGGGCAATTCTTTGCAAAATGACCAATTTTCCCACAAGTATAGCAAGCTTTGGGTTTCAGCCTGGAAGATTTATTAGAATTGCTCCGTCTGAAAAAACCTTCTCCTTTTGCGGAATTTCCTGCCCTCCTGCTCCCTGAACCGTGGTAGTTTAAAACGTTTAGACTTCCTTCTTCTTGAGGGATTGCAATAGCCTGAGCATCCTTTGTCGGCTTTGATTACCAGATCAGATCTAGTACATGCTTTTTCTAGGTCTCTAGACATACTCTTCATTTGATTGAAGAATTTCTTCTTGCTACACAGGTCATCAAGAACATAAAAAGCTGCCTGTCTAATTTCACCAACTTGCATCTGTGAAATTGGTGTTCTTCTTTCTTTCAATAAGGCTGAGATTCTTTCTGACAAGATTGGAGGTAGGGAAGATACAAAGGCCTGCTTTAAGGACTCATCTCCACCAATATGATAGAAGAGTTTGATCATTCTTTGGAAATGACGATCAATTTTCTTTCTATCATAAGTGAGGCATTTCATCTCGAAAATTTGCTTGCGCAAGTCTTCCTTATTTAGGCTTTGATCTCCGCAAAAATAAGAATGCAGAATTTTGATATTCCAAGTGAAATCCTGTGAAGTGAGAAATGTATTTTTGTCAGCCGGGCCAAGAGAATTCCACCATTCTCTGAGAGTTCCAGAGAGTCTTGCTGTGAATTCAGACAAAATGAGGATATGTTCTCGTTCCACCAGTTGTTTTGTGATCATCCAAGTATAGAAATCCTGGATTCTTTCAGGCCATTTGGTGATGGAGATGTCATCAAGGGTGAAAGTATGGAAACCTGTGCCGACTAATTTAGGCGGAGTGATTTCTGGCCTAGTTTCAGGAATGGGATCTTCTGTCATACCATCAGTTTCATCATTGACCTCTGAAACTTCTGGTTCAGTTGGGCGAACCATATAGGTTTGAGGCAAATCCTTGATCTGACTTGCAAATGATTCCACAGAAGATTGTGAGTAGGACGAATCATTATTGGACTCAGATTAAATTTCTGACATTGAAAAGGAGTTTTCCATGGCATCACTCGACTCAGAATATGCTTCAGTCGAAGCGTTGTCAGAATCATCGGCTGGGTTTTTAATGGCATAAACTTTAGGTAAAGAAGAGTCTGAGAACATGGATTGTGTTTGATCGCCAAAGTGAGCAGTACTTGACTGAGGGTCAGACTTTTTGTCAGACAAAGGTACTGACTTCGTCTTGGCTTTTTCTAAGTCCAAATTTCAAGGAAAAAAAACTGAATTCATCCGAGAATTCCCATTATAAATTGGACCAATAACTCTGAATTATTCAGTAAAAACTCATAAACTGATTATGTGGATGTGGTGGAAGGTACTTTTATGTATGCTGAGATGAACCAAAAAAACCCAGGTTCTCTAGTAGGTTTTCTATCGTGGAGAAGATGGCTGATATGTGGAGGGGTAGTTTTTGTAAATTAGCTAGTGTTTTGTATTAAAAAGTGATTGTATGTTAATTAACTATGCAAAAGTAGATACTTATTGTTAAGCGGATATAACCTTGGCCATCTGTCAGAATGACCTTAGACCACATTAACGTATGTGGTTAGAAATTCATAATAGAGATTGGCTACATTGGAGTTGGGTAAAAACTTACCCGCACTGAATATTTACACCCAATATAATTAAGTTAACCATAAAAGACAAATTAAGGTTATTAGGAGTCCTTTTTTAGTAAATATAAAATTGTAAAAAGGAAATAGTCATAAATCATATTAACGTGAGTTAGGGTTGCCATAAGCATCCATTTATCTTATATTTCTTTTAGAAAAGGGCTAAAAATACTCTTGACATATGAGATTTGGGGCAAATTTATCCTCCGTTAACCTATTGGACCGTAGAACCCTTACCGTTAACCTATTGGTCAGTATATACTCTTACAGTTTCCTTTTTGGCTCATATCTACCCTCAAAACTAACAGAAATCATATTGGGATATCATATGGGGTATATTCTTTGACATGGCACAATACAATTAGTCCAACTCATTAAAGTTAAACCTACCCATTAAAATAACTCATAACCCATTTATACCAAGATCTAGCCCGTTTTACCCACCTACCGTAACCCATTGTCTTCTTCAAATTACACTGCATTTCAGATATAGTCTTCTACGAATTGCACACCATTTCAGCTATCATATCCCCGTCTTGATGAAGTGACTGTGCAGCCACCATTAGGGGTACGCACAAAATCGAAAAAACCGAAATACCGAACTGAACCAAACTAATTCGGTACTTCGGGTTCGGTACTTCAGTTTTTCGGTTCGGGTTCGGTCCAATAAATTTTTAAATTTCGGTCTTCGGTTTTGGGAGATCCGGAACTTCAGAACCCGAAAAAATAATTTTTTTTTTGGTAAAATTGTGAATACCATTGACAAAAAACATCCACTATTATATGTTACATATATTTCTTAAATCCCTAAGTTACCCCTTCCCTTAGTCCGTCACCCAAATATAAAATATCCTATTTCACTCATATTCCCTCCAGGCTCCAACTCTGCCGCTAACTGTAACAGTCCTACTCTTATTTCCTCCAGTCCTCCACGCTTCCCTTTACTTTTGGATCGAGTCATCGAGTGATCGGGGTATGATCTATACTCTTCCCTTTTCTTTCTTTTTAAAGATCGATTTAAAAATATAAAAATGATAGGGTATGCTGCTGGAGGATTTATAACTCGAGCATTGGCAGGGGTGCTCAAAGAATGTAAACAATAAAAAGTTTTCTTCTCTTCAATCTGCTATCAAATTGGTTCATATAATCTCCCTTTTTTACTTATTTCAGTTTAATGTCTAATTAGTGATTAAATGTAAAATATATAAAAAATTAAATAATTGAACTGAAAAATTATTGATATGAAGAGTACAGGAACAAAGAAACAAAGCAAAGCAAGAACGTTACACCATCAAGAAGATACATATATTATGTAGTTTCATTGAGGAATCAACTGCTTCTTTTGAGGTAGACAACATGTCAAAATGTCAGGGTCTCTCTCGAATTCAGCCATGTCATTCTCCTTCAAACTTACCCATGCTTCTATTCCATCACCATCTTTTGTGTCAAGCAGAATAATAACTTCACCATCATAGTTTATACAGCTCACCCAGAATGGTTTTCCCCAGCCAAAGTCAGCTTCATACCAGGGGATTTTGCACCAACTAGTGATGACATAAATGTCCATCTCGTCTTTCCGACCATACTTGCTTAAAAGTTCTGCGCTACTGTTGACTAACATAGAGGAAGTTTCATCAATGCCTGCCTTACCAATGGCAACAGATGTGTCCCTTATTGTACCTCCTACCAAGTTAACAAAGTCATTCAACTCCTTTATTGATTGGTTTGCCTCGACAGTAGCATTTGAAATTAAACAGAAGTTACCTAAAGCATGTTCTGTAGATGGTACATTTGATCTCCCCCTCAAATTCATTGCAAATAGTATAGTAGAGTCTCTCGGGTGTCCATGTTTAGCGGAGGATATGGCCACAAGAGCTTTCCATATTAATGACATAACGACCACTACTCCAGTAGATGATTTCACGAATGGGGCGCTCGAATTGATTTTGTGCTTGAGCTTTTCAATTGACAGTGCATCAAACACGAATCTCCTCGTGACAAATTGAGTGACTATGTCGGGAGATGGTGAATACTGAACAACTCTTGATATCGCTTTCATTGGAAAGAGCGATGGCAAGTAACCGAAACTTGAAAGACAACCTTTATTAGTTGTCCCTGTTTGGACAATGTGTGACCATTCATTGAGAAATGTCGCTAACGTGAAAGCATCAGCTAGGATGTGAGAAAACTGTATCCCCATGACGAGGCCTCCACAATTGAATATGTTCACTTGGATCGCGAACAATGGCACATCTGATTTTGGAATAATATCCCATGGAAGAAGATCATTCAAAAGCTTAATGTTAGGTCCTTCATTGAGAAATTCAGCAAGATCCGCATTGACTTGTGTTTCAACATACTCAACACCATCATCATTGCAGTGAATTGACATGTCATCGTTATTATATCTCCCTGCCAGAGGGTAAAACTTGGCTAAGGCCTCAGCCAAAGATTTTTGCAGCTTATCACATCTTTCACGAATACTTTCTGCCGTGTTTAATTCACTGCTCGGCAAGTAGTGTAATAGTACTGGTACATATAAACTAGGATTTGGAGGATCAAACAATGAAAGGTTGAGCCTCTGAAGATGATTTGGAGTAGGAGTTGAAGGCTTCAGCCTTTTCCTTATCTTGATTTGAATTTGCAACTTGGCCATAATGATCACCATTCACCACAAATTCACAATAACAAATGAAGTAAAAAGAAGAGTGAATTTTTTTAAATGAAAAGGTGCAAACTTTCTGGACTAGATGGTTCTCTTGGGCCCTACATACTTTTAAGGGGGATTTACAAAAATGCCCATCAAACCCTACTTATTTACATCTCCATACCCATTACATTTTTACCCACAAACTTATTTACACTGTATACCCATCCTTCTGTATACCTATCTAGTATACAGTATACACCCATGGTATACTTGTTACACTATACTGTCAAATCCTTCTGTATACCTATCGAGTATACAGTATACTCCTATGGTATACTTGTTACACTATACTCTCAAATCCATAAAAGAAGTATACTTAATTTGGTATACTAAAAAGGTATACAATATTATGCAATGGTATACAGTTAAAATTGGGAGGGTGGGCACATAGCGTAAATAAAATATGCTATATGGGCATTTTTGTAAATAAAATGAGGTGCATGGGTATTCCATGTAAACTAATTTATTTTGGGCACAAACACGTAAATAATTTATTTTTGTGGGCATGGAGCGTAAATTTCCCTACTTTTAAACCTACTAACAATTTTTTTGGGGAATTTTCAAAACTAGGCACCCCACAACACAAAATTACAAATGAGAGGCCACATTTCATCCATAGCACCCCTTTATTTTTACATTACACAACATAGCACCCCCTTATTTTCAAAATTACATAACATAGCATCCATTTAAATAAAAAACCCTAGGAGCCACTCCCTCACCCTCCCCCACCACTGCCCCACCACCAGAAACTGAGCCGCCACCGCTGCCGCCACCGGCCGGCGGTGGCCGGTGGCCGGAAAATCAAAAATTCACCGGATTTGCTTATTTTATTTGTGGATTTGTTTAAATAATTATTTTTTGATAATTTTATACACCTAAATCTTTCAAAATAATAAATTATACATGTAAATACATAGAAAATTGTGTATGCAAGAAGAAAAATACAAAAATATACACAAAAAACATAAATTTTATACAAAACAACCATAAAAAGTGCACAAATCTGAAATTTATACAATTTATTCATTGTTCATACACGCATATACAGCTTTATACAAATTTTACAATACATAGAATGTGTTTTATACACTGTCAATACGTACTTATACAGATTTATACATTTTTATACACGTTTACAGAATTGTATAAATTTGTATAAAAATGTATAAAAGTGTATAAATTCGCAAAACTGACTTTAAACAGTGCTTCGGGCAGCTTTTACCCAAAAGCTTAACAAACATTCCAGATCTATACAGTTTTATACAAGAAAAACACTAGATCTAAAAAGTTTTTAGAAAAAACTAGTAGATCTCAATGGATACTTATGAAAATTGTGTAAAAAGAAGAAGAAATATGATAAACTAACCTTTTTAAACAAACTCACCGGAGTTTTAACCGAGATTTACAATCAAAATCGACATTGTTATACGAAAAAAAAAAAAAAAAAAAAACGAGACGAAGAAGAAGCAGCGGTGGTGGTGGTGGTGGTGACCACGACGTCAGTGGCTTGGAGGAGAGGAGGTGACGGTGGGGCAGTGGTGGAAGGGTTGGGGGTGGCGGCGGCGGCGGCGTTAGGTTTTATGGGGAAGAGAAGAGAGAAAAATGTGAAGGAGAGAAGGAGAAGAGAGGGAAAATGGGGGCTAGGGTTTTTTTTCTTTAAATAGGGGTGCTATAGAGTGAAAGAAAAATTTTAAAAAAGGGAGGGGGGTGCTATGTCAGGTAAGGTAGCAAAATATGGGTCTTTTTTCGTAATTTTCATGAGTGGGGTGTCTCTCAATGTAATTGTCCCAACTTTATTATTACTCAAATCTTCTCTCTTACTTTTTCAAGGGTAAAATTGATAGTTAACAAGGTCAACCTCTATTTTCTTAAACTCCGTGTCCGATCAAATGGTGCCACATAAATTGGGACGGAGGAAGTAGTAAATAAAACGTTTCTAAATGTGGTCAGAAGTCTATATGCAGTCCTACTACAATGACCAAATAGATGATACAAACTATAGAGGCGTAGTTATCAACACCCCTCTACATGTTTTTATTCTGAATTATTTGCAAAAAGAAAAGGAAAAACATATTATACCTTCATTTTCTTCAGCACCCCCAACGGCAAACCCCCTACCCCATCCCCTTTGTCATCTTCTCCCTGTCACCCCCGCCCCTCGCTCTTCTTCATCATAATTTTTAGTAATGAATGAAAAATGGCCAAAATTGCCCCTCTACTATGATAAGTGGGGCAAGTTTACCCCCGTTAAGTTTTTGGTATAACTATACCCCTACCATAACCATAGTACACCAATTTGCCCTTATATTTTACGGGCCTCCAGCATGTACAATACGTGGTTGCCACTTCCAAACCATAGTAGAGGGGCAAATTTGGCCCTTTTCCGTTGTTTCCAAAGTTGTATTTGGACTAAGTTTCAATACTTAGAGAAGAAATTTTGATGCTTAGAGGAGTTATTATAAGAGAGAAAAATGTGCTAAGAATGGTAGATAAGATATTTTGAGAGAAATACGGAATTAAAATGATACTCCCTTCAGTTTGGTTCCATAAGAAAGATATACTTTTAAATTTTGTGACTAAAATTATCTTTATTAAAGATAAGATAAAAGTTTAAAAATAAAATTATTCCTAAATAAATATATATATATTTTTTAAAAAGACTAAAAGGTAAAATATGCTACTCCTATTAAAGTTGATGAAAAGTTATTTCCGGTGTTTCAATTTAATTTTTTTTTAATTTATCACAAAAAGTGATTTTTGCTACATATTAACTTATTAACTTTAGTTTAATCTCTTTTCCTATACTGGCATACTTTTTGTAACAGTAGAAAAATTATAATAAAGTATTATGTTTAAAATCACAAATTCTAGTATGCATTAAATGAAAATATATAATAAAGTATTATCTTTAATACATAAAATCTTATATTTTTTTATACTGTTACAAAAGGTAAGCCATTAAAGGAAAAGAGATTAAACTAAAGTTAATAAGCCAATATATAGCAAAAATTACTTTTTGTGACAAATTAAAATTATATTTTAAATTGAAACACCGGTAAGAACTGTTCATTCACTTTAGGAGTAGTATATTTTACCGTTTAGTCTTTTTAAAAAGAACATATCTATTTATTTAGAAATAATTTTATTTTTAAATTTTTATCTTATCTTTAATAAAGATAATTTTAGTCACAAAATTCAAAAGTATATCTTTCTTATGGAATCAAACCGAAGGGAGTACTCCATCCGTCCCAATTTATGTGGCACCATTTCCTTTTTTGTTTGTCCCAAAATATGGCACATTTCCTTATTTGACAACTATTTAATGCATCATCTCTATTTTACCCTTGTTGGGCCCTACATACTTTTAAACCTACCAACAATTTTTTTATTACTCAAATCTTCTCTCTCTTACTTTTTCAAGGGTATAATTGATATTTAACAAGGTCAACCTCTATTTTCTTAAACTCCGTGCCCGGTCAAATAGTGCCACATAAATTGGGACGGAGGGAGTATCATTTAAATTCCGCGTTTCTCTCAAAATATCTTATCTACCATTCTTAGCACATTTTTCTCTCTTATAATAACTCCTCTAAGCATCAAAACTTCTTCTCTAAGTATTGAAACTTAGTCCAGACATGACTTTAGAAACAACGGAAAAAGGGCCAAATTTGCCCCCTCTACTATGGTTTGGATATACATGGCACTGAAGTGGCAGCCACGTATCGTACACGCTGGAGGCCCGTATAAGGGTAAAGTGGTGTACTATGGTAACATTAGGGATATAGTTATACCAAAAACTTAACGAGGGGGTAAACCTACCTCATTTACCATAGTAGAGGGGCAAATTTGGCCCTTTTACACATAATACATGTTGTAACTTAATTCATCCAAACAGCAACTCGCAAATGCAGGCTTTAAAGTTCGTGGGTGCTTACTTCCTTTCCGTCTTTAACATGTTACCAATTCCTTTTAAGTCTTTAACATAAAGTAGTTACCACTCATATAGTGTAAGTGGTTAATTATTTGAACGTGATAAAAATAATGAGAAATGTAGGACTAAAAATTATTATTACAAAAATCAATTATTTAGTCACAATAATGAAACTGCTGTCCAAAATCTTCAAGAAGGGAGTTGAGTTGTGGAAGCTGTTTTTCTTTTGTCATTCTTCACTACAATTAATTAAAAAGAAAAAGTAAAAAACATAACAGGTAAAATGGATAGAAAAAAAACTAGAATTGGGGCTGTATTTAAGGTAATGATTTTGTATATATGCAAAAATATTTCTGACAAATGAAATTTGAGATTTAGGTTTAAGTCCGATAAACATTTATAGAGTTGATGGACTAAATGGACTCTACATACAATGCTATTAGCCTATTATTGCATTCATCGGGTTATGGATGACCGGATGGAAAATCGAGAATACATTAAACAGCTCATATGGTGCACATCTTTCACGGCTGTTGTACGTGCTCCTAAATTTATTATAATAATCATATAACAATGCAATGGTGGGCTTACTCAGGGCCGTCTCAACAAACTTGGGGGCCTAAAGCCAAATTCACAGAGAGGCCCTATTTTTTTTTAAAAAAAAAATGAAACACCGCCGTATATATTTTTATTTAAAGTATACTTTTCTATTTTTTTAGATGCGAAGTCATTGATTGCTGTTTTATAGTTGATTTTTTCTAATAATTCATTTTCAATTGATGATATAGCTATTACATTCCATCTCTCTTGACAAACGTTGATCTTAAATAAGATTTTATCAATTTTAATTTTGAAAAACTTCTTTCGGCTGAGGCAACAATTACATAAACTATTAACATTAGTCTATAAGCAATATGTGTATTTGGAAAAGATCTTGTCTTTTTATTTGATTGAGTATTTCGATTAGATGATTTCTTTTTATCGTGTATTTCTGTTAGCACTTCTAAAAATAAGTCTAAACTATCAATATCATAATAACTATTACTATTTGGTAAAGAAAATTCAAGGTTAAGATAGTATTTTGTACAATTCTCATTATCTAGTGATATCAAAAGTTTACGATTGAACCAAAAATATTTTCATACCTTCAAAAATGTTATGGTACTTTCTTCCCAAAAGTTTTTCTCAAATTTAATACATTACGATTTTTTTTAAATAATGTATATAGGAGTACATGTTTAGATTAAAAAAAAATGGGGCTCCCAAAAAGTTGGGGTCCCAAGCCATTGCCTAAGTGGCTTTATAGTTAAGCCGGCCCTGGGCTTACTAGCTAGACAGCTTAACTGTCATCTCTTTTCTTTATATTACTGTACAATATTGAGATCCATGTGAGCTTGCTATAATTTGTCTAATAGCCTATCTTGCCCGAGTTTGGACATAGATTTGGTTGAAACTTGAAAAAAAAATAGATTTTTTAAATTTGTGTTGGAAAATAATTTTTAAAGTTGTATTGTTTGAACATATTGTTAATATTAAAACAACAAGACACAAATTTGGGTAAAAACTTCTCAATCTTTTCTCATTTATTAATGGAATATATATACAAGTATAGAAAACTAACCTAACATACCTAATGCGCTTAGCCCTAGACACAAAACAATAAGGGACAATTACATGGAGAGACACTTCACTCATAAAAATTACCCAAAAAAGGCCCTTATTTCCTTCCCCCTCCTTTTTTTTTCACTCTATAGCACCCCCTATTTAAAAGGAAAAAAAATCCCTAGCCCTCATTTTTCTTTTCTTCTCTTTTCCTCCTTCCCATTTTTCCTCTCTTCTCTTTCCCCTTACAATATCACGCCGCCCCCCCCCCCCCCACCCCTTCCATCGCTGCCTCACCTCCAAGCCACTGCCTCTGCCACCGCCGCTGCTGCTGCTGCTTCTTCTTCTTTTTTTTTTTTTTTTTTTTTTTTTGCTTTTTAAATAATAATGTCGATTTTTTGTTGTATATTTCGGTCAAAAACTCCGGTGAGGGGTTTGTTTATCATGTTTTTTCTTCTTTTTTTCACATTTTTCATAAGAGTTCGGTGAGATCTACTAGTTTTTTGTTAAAACTTTTTAGATCTAGTATTTTTCTTGTATAAAACTGTACAAATCTTGTATTTTTGTTAAGATTTCGTGTAGAACTTCCCGAAACACTGTATACTTTTTGCGAGTTTATACAATTTTATACATTTTTATACAAGTTTATACACTCCTGTAAACGTGTATAAAAATGTATAGATCAGTATATGTGTGTATATACAGTAAATAAACATATTCTATTGCACTTCTGTAAATTTGTATAAAGTTGTATACGCGTGTATGAACAATGAATAAAGTTGTATAAATTTCTGATTTGTGCACTATTTATGGATGTTTGTATAAAATTTATATTTTTTGTGTATATTTTTGTATTTTCTTCTTGCATACACATTTTTCTATGTATTTTTACATGTATAATTTATTATTTTAATAGATTTAGGTGTATAAAATTATCAAAACATAATTATTTAAATAAATCCACCAATAAAATAAGCATTCCGATGAGATCCAGTAGATTTTCAGTTTTTCGGCCACCTGCGCCGCCGGCTGCTTGGTTTCCGGCGGCTGATCAGTGACGGGGGAAGGTGGGGAAGTGGCTCCTAGGGTTTTTAGTTCAAAGGGGTGCTATGTTATGTAATTTAAAAATAAGGAGGTGTTATGTTATGTAAATTAAAAATAAGGGGATGCTATGAGTGAAATATGGCCCCTCATTTGTAATTATTTTACTTTGAGGAGCTAGTTTTGAAATTCTCCCAAACAATAAACCATAGGCAGAATTGCAAAACTATGACACGGGAAGCAATGGTTTGCCAAAATGCCCTCAATAACAGTGGTTTAGCAAAACGGCTCTCCATTAGTTTAATGAAACTTATACCGGATGAAAATACTGCTCACAACTAATAAAAAGACCCACACTATCTTCCCCTTCCGTTTCCACATTCAAACAATCTCTAAACCTTAAAAACCTACAACTTTTACAGATTCCTCCATTGAAACGAAGATTCAAGGTTAGATTCCTTCAAATTCCTACTCTCTTACATTCATTTGGATAACCTTGTAGAAAATCTATGAAAATAAGTATCTTACACAGACTTCTTGACAATGGGCACCTTGCACAGACTTCTTGGCAATTGCGAAAACTTTAAGCCCTGTTGCAATGGACAACTTGTCTCTGCAAGTCTTGGCTATGCAAAAAGTTTAAGCTCTAGTGCAATGGCATCTTACACAGACTTCCCAAGCAATTTCCAAGACTTCAAACTTTATTGTAGTGGACAACTTGCAAAAGAAAGTCTCTGCAAATCTTGGCTATTGCCAAGAGTTTAAGCTCTGGTGCAATGCGCACCTTACAAAGCCTTCCTGGCAATTGCCAAGACTTCAAGCCCTATTGTAGTGGCCAATTTGCAGAGAAAGTCTCTAGAAGTCTTGGTTATTGCCAAGAGTTCAAGCTCTGGTGCAATGGGCACCTTGCACAGACTTCTTGGCAATTACCAAGACTTCAAGCCCTCTTGCAGTAGATAATTTACAAAGAAAGTCTCTTCAAGTCTGGACTATTGTCAAGAGTTCAAGCTATGGTACAATGGGCACCTTGCATAGACTTCTTGGTAATTACCAAGACTTCAAGCCTTGTTGCATTGGGTAATTTGCGTGAAAGTCTCTGCAAGTCTTGGTTATTGCGAAGAGTTCTTAACTAGGAAATCAAAGTGGAATCTAACAAAAGAAAAATAAAAACAAGATTGAATGAAAGTTATGAACATCGTCATTAAGGGTCAACTTATCATTGGGCAAATCAAGAAACCAACTTCTTTTATCAATGGTAACACCACCCAAGTGATGTTACCAAATTCTCTGCAACTTTTGGCAATAGCCAACACTTTAAGGTCGGGTGGAAGGAGGTAACTTGTAGGGGAAGCCTCTGAAAGTATTGGCACTTGCCAATACCTTACAATCTGGTGCAAAAGGCAACCTGCAAACAAAGTCTCTGCAAGTATTGGCAATAGCCAAGACTTTAAGATCTATGCAATAGGCAACTTGCAGAGAAAGTCTCTTCAAATCTTGGCAATAGCCAAGACTTTAATTTCTGTGCAATAGAGGCTACTTGCAGATAAAGTCTCTGCATTAATGGTAAGAAAGGTAAATCTTTGATATATGCGAGAAAGGTAAGTCACTCTTCCATTCGTTATTGGTTGAAGTTTTAAAGATTAGTTTGTTGAATATTTCACAATTATGTGACCACAGAAACAAAGTTGATTTTCATAGTTATTGCAAAATTGTGAATGACAATATTTTAAGATCTTTATGTGAATGCAAAATAGTTAATGCTTTCAGATTGGTCTTTGTCGAGATTTAAGTGAGAAGGATCCCAAAAATATCCAACCCGAAGGAACAGGCCCTGGAACTGGTCCTTGTAAACCTGGGCATAATCAGAAACAATCAGGAGGAAGAACAAATGGAACAACACTTGATGAAACAGTTCCAACCCCTGTTCCAATGAACGATCCTCATACATCAACTCACGACTAGACCTTGCAAGCATAGAACTCACATCCTCTGCACATCAGCTGGTATGACTTTGATTTTTAGACATGTTGATGTTGTTTTTGTTGAGTTCTTGGCTGACAATATAGCACTGCAGGTATGTAATTCTTTCTATGTCTTGTTTAGTATTTTGAGTAAAAAGTTGCTAGCATTTTTAATTTACTAAAGCATTAAGTGATGGACATCTTGAGGTAAATAAATTGGATCTTGGCATGATTATATTTACTTGTGTGCATGATGTATTGCTTTTTCCCTAATGATTGGCTAGGAGGTGTAATTCTTCAATCTCAATCAATTTCATAAATATTTGAGGAAAAAAAAGGTGTCTAACTTAATTCTTGTGTTGTAACATGCATGCTCTCATGTCATGAGTTCATTATTATTCTCGTTGAGATCTAATGATATTGCCCTTATTTTCTTTGATTGATTCACAGTTTCGATAGCATAAAATAGAGGATAAATTTATTTAAACTGTTCTAGATCTGTACCTCTAAAATATGGCTTGTGCATATAGTTGTTCATCACAATTTCTCATAACCAGCCCATATCCACTTTTTTAAAAAGTTATTATCCGTTAAAAAAATGATGAGCATGTTCTTTCATCTTTTTTCATACCTCCGCACTCCCTTTGTTTTGACCTTGAAGAACTTTCAAAGGTAAAAGTTGAAAATGTGAAAATGATAGGAGCCAACCTAACTTGCATGGTGTTGAGGAACCTAAGGTTGAGGGGGAATTTTTTTTTTTTTTTTTTTTAAAAAAAGCCAATGAAGAAAAGTTTAAAAAGAAAAATGGAGGGTAAAATAAAATAAAATGAAGGAGTGTTTTGATGCAAGAGAGTGGTAATTGATGTGAATGTGAAGTGTGATCCAAAATATTTTAAGACGCATGTTACAAATTCCTTGCCAAGGTCATGAGATTTATGCAAAGATGGAACAGGTGAATGACCTGATTCTACTAGTGATCCGATAGACATCTCTAATGTGAATGTTCAAATTAATATTTTAGAGAATTGGTTGGCTATTCTTATGGAGGAGAATGAAACTTTGATATCCTATGTTTTCAGAATTGAGCAAGAGCTGAAAGTAAGAGGGAAAAATAAGCCAAGCACCACTAGAAACTCTTAACTCTTTCCTTAACCTCACACTCATATCAGCGCAGTCTTGAACCTGTTCAATGCCTTGTTCCTTAACCTTATATTCTTATTTTAAATCCTATGAACAAGGTCATGCATTAAGCATTTTATTTTGAGCTTGAAAGCTTAACTGGTACAGACTTGGCTTTGTCCTTTGTTGATTGTTTTGATGAATTGTGATTTCAAGCAGAATGGCCAATATCATTTAGTATCAATACTTGAGAAATTTATGCTTATGCTTACATGAGTTGATGCCCCAGTGGCGATGGGTGTGACATACTTGGTTATCCATATTTTTTGCATTATTGATTTTTGGAAGTAGTTGATGCTTTTCGATGATACCAAAAGGGGGAAGAGTAATATGTGCTTGCGCTTAGGTTTTGTATATCCCATGTACATATTGAGAGAAGGTCCAAACACTTCAGCACAAAAGAGAAATTGAGCGTAAAAGAGAGAGAAGTTCTGAAGCAGTTGGAACGGGCGTTGGAACAGTCTGGACAAGTGTTTCATCAAGTCATTTAAAATAGTTTGAGTCCAGTTCTTAGTTCATGTATTATTAGGCACTAAAGTGTAATCTCGTTCAGCTTATAAGAAGCACTTTTTGAGGTTGTAATATAGAGTTAAAATCGCATTGGGTAAAGAGCTTAGATTTAAGTTCTTTGTGTTCCAAACTAAGGTAGTTTGGAAAGGTAGCAATAGTCTAGGATTGTTGTGTAAGAACTTAGAGTTAGGTCTTTGGGGTTACCTTTATAATCCGGTTTTAGCTCGTGAGTTTAGTGGATTTGTTGAAATTCCCACAGAGGTGTGGGTCGTGGTTTTTTACACATTTAAGCCAAGGTATTTTCCACGTTAAATCGTGTGTGCCTAATCTATTTTTGCTCTTTAATTGCTTTGTTAAACTTCAGTTGTAACACCCGTAGGAACTGTTTCAAATAAGCTGTTCGAACAAATCAAGAAACTTAGTTTAAAATTTCAAAAAAAGGCAAAATCGTTAACGACCCAATTCACCCCCTATTGTGTCGAGTGTACTCTAAACTAACATACCTCCTTTGATGTCATAATTTTGTATCTATAACCAACTTTAATAGTTACATTTAATAAAAGACAATATTACCAAAATTTACCCTATGGAAGTACCAGGCCCCGCCAACTTTTACCCAACTTTAGACTTGTCTTCCTAAAGTCACATCAGTAGGCTATTCCATAAATTCAAGACGAGGTGGACTTTTATGTCTGCAGTCTGCACTAGTTGGTGCCATGTTGAATTCATATAGTAATTTATTGCATCAATAATCAAATCAAAGTCATCCCATCATCCAACAAACAACGAACAGAATCCCTCACGATAAAAATCACTGGACCAAAATCTTCAATCTTATTAATTTTTTATTGAAGCACATCTTACTATTTATCCAACGAAAATCTATATGAATTAGATAAGCCAACACTTATTTTATTTACAAATAAAGGTGAAAAATTGAATGCCTGAGTTCAATAGTTTTCTTAGTTAACTTTAATTATTAAGATACTTAAGTTTAATTGAATTAAGCTTAAATTATTATTTTTTCTAAAATTTGTTATATTCAAGAGAATGTGTTTAGTTGTTTAGAGAATACATAATTATTTATTGTTTTTGAATTAGTTTATATTGTTCAATATGATTTTATATGTGTATTTTTTTTATATGTTTAGCATTATGTAGTCTAAAGTACTAATTTTTATTTATTTGTTGCTCTTTGCAGTTTAATGGATAACTTCGAGGAAAGTATATATAAATACTGGCACAAGATGAAGTTATGCAAAATAAGTCTCAGGTGCATATTGATCTTGAGCCTAAACTTAGACTAGAATTTGACTGTGATGATGAAGCAATTAACTTTTATAGTAAATATGCAAGAAGGATTGGGTTTAGCACTAGCAAAGTGTATGCTAACACAAATAACAAATTCGGTTATGTGACATCGAAAAAGATGACTTGTTTTAAAGAAGATTTTCATGGATATGATAAACGAAGAACGGATGTGAAAAATCCACGAAAACAAATTAGAAGTGGTTGTCAAGCTCATATAGTCATTTCGCGTCAACCTTCAGAAAAGTATCGTATTACTAAGGTTTACGTGGAACATAATCACCCTCTCGTTCCACCATCAATGGTGCATATTTTACAATTGCATAGAAAGATTAATCAATTACTCCCTCCGTTTCAAAATGGTTGTCATAGTTCGGATTTCGAGAGTCAAACAAGTTCATTTTGACCGTGAATTTAAATATATAATCTTTAAATTTTTTGTAACGATATTTATATATTTAGAAACTACATAAAAAGTACTATAAGTCACAATAATTAATAATTCAAAATATTTAAAAGACATATGAAAATATTACGGTCAAAGTTAAACTCGTTTGACTCTCGAAATCCGAACTGTGACAACCATTTTGAAACAGAGGGAGTATAAGCTATTGAAATTGATCTGGCAGAAGATGCTGGATTATTATCAAAAGCTACATTTGATTATATGAGCCTTCAAGCGGGTCGTCAAGAAAATTTGGATTACACTAAGCAGGATCAGAAAAATTATCTTCGAACCAAAAGAAAAAAAGCGATGAAAGAATGAGAAGCAGGTAATATATTTTTCACTATAATTTCTTAGTTATATTATTATTTTATTTTAGCATTTTACAAGATGGTATATTATAATCTTTCTTTAGTTATATTATAATTTATTTTTATTTTGTTCTTTTTCTTTTGGTCACTTAGGGCATTGTTAGAGTATTTCCAGGAGACTGTAATATGATATCATGGTAACTTCTAAAACAAATATTTTTATTTTCCTTTATTTTTCATTCACACCATTATATTTAAACCCAACAAATCTCTCATGTTATGATGAGAGGTGATAAATTTCTAGTCCAGACACATTTTGTATCTTCATCCGGAGTGAATGAAAAAAAATATGTTCCATTTGTTGAATAGCGACCATAAAACCTCAAGGATTGTGCTAAAATTTCTAGTTTTGGTGTACATGAAATTTTATGCTCTTAAAGTTTAAATGAAATGAAATTGATACAAAAGTGAAATACATATAAGGAAGTGATACTGATCAACCTTCTTTAATTTGGCTCTGCTTCCTCCTCCTTGTGCAGCATCCTTTTACTATTACTTCTAGATATAGTGATATTATAACCATATACAAAAACATGCATTTATGTTTAAGAATGTAATAAAAAGTTTTGAGAGCCCTTCTTTATAGTGCTAGATGAGATTGCAATTATCTTGGTGATTGAATACCAGTACTGCTTTTCTAAGGAGTACACGATAATTTTGTTAATGTGAAAATGCAAGCAATCCTCTGTCCATGTTCTATCTATTGTGTGATGATTTATGTTGATCTAACAATACCATCATTGTGTAATTTAATTCAACCATATGCTTTGCCTTGGTCCCAAATAACAAATAGATCACATATTCTTTTTACCATTATCCTTTCCTGCAGACTGTTTCTTTTCTTCTCCTTTTTCTTCTTCTTTTTTTTTTTTTTTTTTTTTTTTTTTTGGGAAATTCAAGTTGTGTAATTTAGCTGTTGATATCATTTTAGTGGCAGTTGAAAGTATAAACAAACTTAAAACAAAGAAAGAATCCCTTAACGATAGGGATTTAAGTAACTAATACAAAAGCTAAACAGTACTAAAAAGACTCGTAACACAAATCAATGATGTTTTTTCATAATCATATCAAGGTTCACAGCCGTATTTTGTTTTATATTCTACCCAAAGTTGATTAACGGACTTACCCAGCAAATCAAGAAATATTAAATTATTATATTCATATCTCATCATTTTGTTAAGTCGTGCCAGGAACCCACTTTTCAAGCTCTCTAAGTAATCGAGAAAGTGAGCAGTCATGCTGCCACCTTGGTCCCATCTGTCGCCGTGCCCCGGTTCTGTCCATCTAATATCGCCAATAGGTGCAAGATCTGCTTTTAGCCTCACATAGTTAGCAATCCCATCAGTTAATCCAAAGAGATCCTGACCTTCCCCGTTCCACTGCCAAATGTAGGCGCACACGCGGTATAATATTCCAGTGATCTCTCTTTTTAGGTTACCTTCGTATCGTTGCATATACCTACAGAGACGAATTTAAAATTTAAAGTATATTATAATTATTTTGAGTCTAAAACATACATTCACGGTGAGGTTCGAGCCTATAATATCTAAATAAGATAACTTCATAGAAGATTGATGAAATATCACACGATTTGTTTGAGAGATTATCCTTTTGGTAAGAGAAGGTGGGTTATATCCACTTAGACATAATTTAAAATCTTCCACTCTGTATATACCACATGCTCCAATTAAAAGTTTGTTGTCCTTTCAATCATTGTGGACAGAGGTGCGGACCTACGTGTAGTGAATGAATATCAATTGATATCTTTTCGTGTGAAAAATACACTGTATATATGGGTAATATTTTTTGTTTTATATGTTTATGTAATATATTGAGTCCCCTTAATTTTTTATATTTTAACTTGCATATATTTTGATACCTCTTTACAAGAATTGTACAGTCTCCCAGTCTTCCGCGCCCCTTAATTGACTAGCCTCATTTTCCTCATATTCCATGTGACCAATAATCTGGCTATATCTTTACCAAGAAGTCATTCTTTGCAAACTAATGGTGTCCATATATATAGCCAGTACTCAAGCATGAATAATAACACAATAAATTAAAGAAATAATAAGTAAGAGGATAGATGGGTTATGAAGTTATGAAACTTCCAACCATAACTTTTAGAAAGCAAGATGAGTTGAAACCAGGGAGTGCAGAATGGATTTCAGTGAGAGATGAAATGTATAAAGCTTTAGAAGAATATGGTAGCTTTGAGGCTATACTTGAAGGAATACCAAAAGAAAAACTATACGAAAAGTTAATTAACGAAGTTTTCACCCTCCCTTTGGATGCAAATATTGAAAATTCTCAATATGCAACTGGCTACAGTAAGAAAGATAATCGGTTTCCACTTTTTGAGAGATTGAACATTCTCGATGGCGTCACTCCTGATGCGATTAAAAGCTTTTCCAAGATTATTTGGCCTGATCATGAAGAGCAAAAATTTTGGTACGTAATTTTTATGCCAAATAGGTGTGTTTATTATACAACTAAGTAATCGTTTGCATTAAACGTTAGTAATTGTTTCGGTCTTCAAACTAAAATGCTGCATACCTTACTCTCTCAGCCAATAAGGCCATTCTCATGATATCTTTCAAAGTTAAGAACGACTAGCCACTGTGTTTAGGATCTTTCAAAGCTAATCTTCAAACCATATCTTAAGTAAGGTCTTTACTTCTTTTTGATGTTCTATTTACCTTGTACTTACTTTAATTAACTATTCTTAACTTTTAGTGCATGTCTTCATATTCAAATCGTGCCTTAGCATCTATGATCCAAATGTAGCCCGTACAATTTTAATAAACTTATTTAGTTTTTTACTGGGTTTCTTTCGCTATGCTTTGTGTTCATTCACAACAATAATTCACTATCATGACTCCAAAGTATGTTCTCATAACTTTATTCATTTGTGATCCAAGTTATAACCACTGACTTTTACTCCTTGCACTTAGTGCTTTTCTACAGTTCCGTCCCTTGCCCATTTCCTACCGTTTGGTCATAACCATTGCCCGCCATTCACAGTTGTTGTGTTAATTATTCTTTTGAAAGGTCAAGAAATCATGCATTGGTAATTCTTTTGAAGGACGTTAACACCATAAAGAAGAAATTAACATATAGATTTGAATTGTGTCCACTTCTTGACTTATTATTTGCGGGTTTGACAAATTTGTCAGTGATTTGGTGCATTCTTATGCCAAGAGAGTATCAGAACTTGACGAAATGGTGAAAAAAATGATTTTTGAGAAATTGGGCATAGAAAAATACTTGGATGAGCAAACAAAATCTACAAACTGTGTACTTAGCTTCTTGAAGTACAGAGTGCCTAAACCTGAGGAGACAAAGTTAGCACTACCACCTCATACTGATTCAAACATTTCAACTATTTTAAGCCAGCATCAAGTTAGTGGTCTACAGTTCCTGAATAAAAATGGCCAATGGCTTACAGTTGAATTCTCATCTCCTGATTCATACATCTTCTTTGTTGGTGACTGTTTGAGAGTAAGTGACATTCTGCCCTTCTTTTTTATCCGTTTCTTTATGTTTTTTTCCTCCTTTGTGCTTAAGTCATTTTCTAAATTTTTATGTAGCGTAAAAAGTACAAAAAATAATGACATATCTAGTATAATCCCACAAGCGGGTCTGGGAAGGGTGAGATGTACACATACCTTACCCCTCTATCAAATAAAGTAGAGATGTTGTTCCTTATAGACGCTCGGCTCAAGAAAATAATTTTGAAATTGGGTTTGAAAAAAAATGTAGCCTGAAAAGATAAGATTTTATCTTGGTCGGGGCTGAGGTGAGAGATCTAAGATGTAAACTCGAGGCAAATCATACATTGGCGCAAAATAGGGAAAGACATTCTCAAATTAAAATAAAGAATCAAGTCTTAGAACCCTTGTGTCATGATTTTAAGTCGTGTCGATCTAAACCCTTAATATACAACATCAATCGTGGGATTGCTTTTGGGACAACTAGCTGTTGTGGCCTTCTTTGCGTCATTGGATTCTGACGCATTATACATACACTGCTATATACTTCATATGTTTCAAAGTAAATGGTACAATTTTCTTGTTAGTATATTCAAAAAAGAATTGTACATTTTTAAATTTCAAAAAAAGTAATAATAAACATTTTGTTTTACCTTTAATGAGATGATTTATAATCATACAAATATATCTATGGTATATTTTAGACCACAAAATTTAAAAATCTTCATTTTTTTAATGAGAAACTTCTGTTAAGTTAAAACTATGTTTACATTAGTACAATTCAGTACATGTATCCATTGCTCTCAATATACACCAATTCCTAATTGACGGGATTAGTTTGAAACAACTAAAATAGAGATTGGAGACTAATTATATATACTTTCCAGGCAGTTACAAATGGTAGGCTGCCAGTGCCACTTCATCGAGTGCTTATGGAAAACAAAGAGAGGTATACCATTGCGTTTGCCAAAGTTTCCAAAGAAGGGTATATCATAAAAGTGCCAGAGGAACTTGTTTATGAAGTTCACCCTTTACTTTATAAGCCCTTTGAAGCTCTCAAATATTATGAATATTTTATCTTAAAGGCAGGTCAAGGTATTGTTGCCACTCTCGAGAGCTATTGCGGTGTCTAAATTTTGGCGGTCAATTGACTTCACAATCATTGTTAATTGCTTTAACGAAAATAAAGAAGCCTCTAGACCACTATGTTTGGGTGGTTTATTTGTTGGATTGTATTGAACTGTTATTTTTTAAAATAATTATATGGATTGTATTTGAAAATTATTGCATGTATTGTTAAATTTATTGTTATGTAATAAGGAAAAGACATGTTGTTTTAAAACTCGAGATACATAAGCAACTCTAAACTAGAGTTTGGCCTTAAAATTTCATGGTACCATATTGTCCAGAACATTGTCGAAACAAAAATTGGTTAACATGCCAATTTCTTTAATGCGTAACTTTTTCATTGTCGCTTGCAAATTGACTGCCATTAATCTTTCCACTGATAGAATAGAATTGTAATATAGTAACTCGAATATTTTCTAATTTGCTTCTATATTATTTTTCAGCATTTTTCTTACTCTTTTTAATAATCTATAAGTTCGGCACTTGTGCAGCCAAATGGGGCTTGTCACCTAACTAATCAAGAAGTTAAGTGCACTAAACGGAAGCCTCATAAAATTCAAGAAGCATGATCTCACAGCTCCTTATAAGATGAAATAGCCTTTTAATAAACCACATCTCATCATTCAAAATAATAATTTGTTCCTAATCTCCCCCCTCTTATTATTCTTGCAAACTTGTGCGTGTGTGATTCTTTTTTTTTTTTTTTTTTTTTTTTTTTTTGTGTGGAAATGGCTGAATGTATCATCTTGATATTCTTGATAACTCTCACCAGCTCAAGCTATTTTGTCTTGGCATTTGAGGTTAGTTCTTTGCAATGAACTAGTGTAGAAGTTTACATGATCAATGTATTTTGTTGGGATATATACTTTTCTAGGCCTTTTGATCCTTCTCAATTCCTCAACAGAGGTACTCTCTTTATTTCTTTCTACAGGTGCGTGAGAAAATTTTATCAGACAGTGGAAAAATATGTTCAAAGAATTCAGCATTCTTTATCTCAATTATAGTGTTGCAATCAAGTACATCACTTTTCAAAACAAGAAATCTATATGCAGCACTATGTTCAGCATATTCAATAAACATGCAATCAGCAGCTTTAAAACCTATCTTTCTCTTTTTAGATTCAGACAACTGAACTTTGGCAAGACACCCCCACACTTTTAAATATTTCAGGTTAAGCTTATAACCTTTCCATAATTTATAGGAAGTTTTGCCAGTTCTTTTGTGAGGTATTCTGTTTTGTAGGTGACAAGCAGATAAAATTATTTCACCCCACAAATTATCAGGTGCATTAGCACTAATTAACATGGAGTTCATCATTTTTTTTAATGTTCTATTTTTCCTTTCAGCTGCTTCATTAGACTCATGTGAATATGGAGGAGTTACTTCATGATTAATTCCTTCTTTTTCACAAAAATTATTTAAGGCCAAATATTCTACTCCTCTATCAGATCTAACTCTCTTGATTTTTCTGCTAAGTTGATTTTCGACCTCAATTTTATAACAAATAAAAGCATCAAAAGCGTCATCTTTATTTCTAAGCAAGTACAACTTAGTATATCTAGAAAAATCATCAATAAAAGTAACATAATGCCTTTTACCACCTCTAGTCATGTTTGTTTTAAATTACCCAAATTAGTGTGGATCAAAGATAATAATTCAGTCTCTCTATTTACAGGAAAACAAGATTTTTAGCAATTTTAGCTTCAGCACATATTTCACATTTATCAATCTTATTTGAGTCTAAACCAGATATTAAACCCATAGCTTGCATTTTCTGGATATATGACATATTAACATGTCCTAATCTAGCATGCCACAAAGAAACAGACTCAACCATATAAGCAGACACAGATGTATTTTCATATATAATATTAGAAATATCAAACAAAATATTGTTTTTGGTCATCAGAATATCCAAATGTCACTTTAACCCTAACTTTTATCAACAAAGCTATAGAAATCAGGTTTGTCCTAATAGCAGGAACATGTAACACATTTGTAAGGACTAAAAATTTTCTCGAAGTAAGTTTCAGGAGTACTTTACCCTTATCCAAGACTTTAGCAGTTCCTGAGTCTCCAAGGCAGACTATTTCATCATCTTCCCATATATTAGTATATGAGGTAAATGCTTCTCGATTTGCACCACTACTAAAAAAAGCTGAATCTGAGACCACCATCATGCGACCGAATTTCGGTCTCCACAGTTGTGCGACCGATTTTCGGTCGCACACTCAACGAAAAAAAGTGGCGACCGAAAATCGGTCGCACATCGGTCTCTGAAAAATTAGTCACAGCTATGCGACCGACAATCGGTCGCATGTCGGTCGCATAACTGTTACTAAAAACGGGGCAGAACCCCTTTCTTCCCCATTTCAAAATTCCCAAAACCCACCCAATCCCTAAAAACCGAACCCCCCCAACCCCATAATCAACTTTCCACCATTATAAACCCCATATAACTTTAAATTACTACTCTATTACCTCCATATTAACATTTAACACGATCTAAACCTACAAATTCAAGGTAAATTTCATTTTTTAGTAATTTTTGTTATTTTTTTAAAAACTCATATAATGACTTTTTAATGCACTTTTTTTGTAGTTTTTTGGTGGATAGCACATTGGTAACTCATACTTTCTTGCCATTGGATCCAATACAAAGTAGAGGTAATTTTTTTTTTTTTGGTTTAATAATCCGAATTTAATTATATATATATATTTATAAATAATGGGTAGCCTATATATGTTGTTAACATGTTAGTTGTTAGTTATAATTACTTTATTCTATATAATGTGATGTATAATATGTTGGAAATTGTTTGGTAGAGTTGTTTGCAATGTGTTGATGTCTTGTCATGAGTTGTGGCAATTGGAATACTTGTTATGCATTTAAAGTTAGGGTTTAGGTATTGTTGTTTTGATTGTTCATGTTTGCAACATCTTGTGACTAAACCGGATAAATTGTATCAAACGGATAAATTGCATTCAACTTACTAGATAATATGGAATTCAAACGGATCAATGGATATTCAAAAAAAGGCTAGGATTATTAAAAATTGGTACCAACTCATTTGAATGTTTCAACAGGTATGGACAAGTTTTGCCCTAAAGTTTTTAGCAGAAGGCCTGGCAAGAGACCTGTGGGTGAGAGTTCAGCTTCTGCGGGTGGTGACAGTCAACAATCACAGGTCCCGCATTCGCTGCCTACTGATGCCCCACCTGGCTATGATCCAGCTTTTTTCAGGCCCCCTGGCCCATATCAGGTACCACTTATTACCCCGTCTCAGTTGCCTCATGATTGGCAATGGACATTCCCTACCGTTGATTATACTAAGACACAGGTCCCTCCCACACAGGGCGATCCCTCCCAGGCTGATGACAGTGAGACTCAGCCCCCTGAATTCCCCCTAGATAGTTGTGACGACCCACCGAGTCAGCAGGAGCTCATGCTGTATCATCCCCATTCGCCTTATTACATTGGTGAGCCTGGCGCTCGGCTAGAAGGCAGAATGATTATTTACCCCGAGGCGGATAAAGGGTAAGCTACCTAATTTCTTAAGTTCTTGTCGATTAAATGATTAGTTCCTATTTTATTTGCTAGTATTATGAATAACTCTTGGTAAATTTTTTTTGTAGCTTTTGCCCAAGCGATGAGTCCACCAAAGTGCTGACTGCGTGCATGAGAGCGCACTGGAACCAGCCTTGGCGAACATGGAGCGATGTGCCCCAGCAAGTAAAGAAGCAGATATTGGTTGATTTTGAGGTAACACATATGCATTTGGTTTAAAACTAATTGTAGTTTTTTAAACCATGAACATGTTTAAAGAAATTATTTTGATACTCTTTCAGGGCAAATGTATCTGGCATCAGGGGCTGGATTATAACATTCGCAGCATTTTCCCCAAGAAATGTGCTGCGCTATTCAAGCAAACCCTTTACAATGCGCGGCATAGAGGTATAAGGCCCGGCTTCCTCCAAGGCCCTCAGTGGGCGGAGCTGGATGAATATTGGCACACGCCCGAGTTCGAGGCGAAGAGCGAGAAAGGAAAGGCTGCGCGAGCGTCGGATAAGGGTGGATCGCTCCATACCGGTGGCTCAATTAGCGCGGCTACACAAAAGATGCGCTTGGTACAATATATTTAATTGTTTGATTATTTACTTGAACAGTTGCTTTTTGTCTAACATATTATGTTTTATAATTTGTAGGAAAAGAAAGAAAAGCGCACTATTCCTGTGCTCGAGCTGCACAAGATAAGGCATACGAAGGGGGGCAAGAAGGGCGGTGGAGAGTGGTTCGAGCCCCGCGCAAAAGAGGCATGGGTAAGTTTGTAAAATTCGATCTTTAGTCGCCTCAATCCTTCAACGTTTAGTCTTTCTATTAACATCATTACTATATTTATGTTATTCAGGAAAAGGCTACAAAGGCCGTGGAAGACTGGACATCGACCCAAGCATCGGACGCAGGAAGCAGCACCCCGGCTCCATTGACGTTCGAGAAAGAAAAGCAAATATGGGTCGATACTGTTGGAGGGGTTAAGAAGGGGTATGCTTATGGTCTTGGATCGCTATATGCTCCGGATAAGCATAATTCTCGCTTTTTGGGCTCTTCAGCTACTTCTTCTCCGGCGAGCTCCGTTGATCCAGCTGAGATGGCTCAAATGAGAGAGCAGATCGCACAGCTGTCGAGGGAAAACCAAGAAACGCATGACATGATCAGAAAGCTCCTTGCCAAAAAGGAGAAGAAGAAATCGAGAAGAAAGCATAAGAGCAAGCATCGCCGCAGCTCCTCTTCCTCTTCCTCTTCCGAGTCCGGGTCTAGCTCAGCCTCGCCCGAGCCCCAGTAGTCTTTTAAATGTTTGTGAAGTTGTATTGTTAACAATTTTAGAATATAACTAATGGTGTATGGATGTTTTTGAAATGATTGGATGTTTTTGAAATGTTTGGATTGCTGTTTTATTGCTGCCCAGGTGCTGGTTTTTGCTGTTGCGATGTGCCTGATTGCAGGATTTTTATTGCAGGTTTTTACAGGTTTGGCGACCGATTTTCGGTCGCATAGCGGTCACAACTGAGACCACGTATGCGACTGATTTTCGGTCGCACATTCTGTGCGACCGAATTTCGGTCGCATAATTGGTCACCATTAATTACCACAAATGAGACCAACTATGCGACCGAAAATCGGTCGCACTAGGATGTGCGACCGATTTTCGGTCGCATACTTGGTCACTGTATGTGAGCTATTGTGCGACCGAAATTCGGTCGCATGGTGGTCGAAGTAGCGACCGTTTTTCGGTCGCAGGGCTATTTGCTACCATGAATTTTCTGACTACCCGTATCGGTCGCCGATCGGTCGACCTGGCGACCGATCGGCGACCGATTTGGTGGTCGCAGATTCAGTTTTTTTTAGTAGTGCACAGATGTGCCGAGTAGCCCTAGAGTCTACCACCCATTTTTCGTAGTGCCTATGTTCACTTGAGAAATGACATCCGATAATTTCATCTCCTTTAGCTGAATTAGCTTTGGGAGGATTTCTATGTTCTTTGTCATTTCTTGCCATCTGTACATTTTTCGGACATAATAACCTATTCTTTCACAATAAAAATTATAGTCTTTCTCTTTCATATAATTAGGGTTATTGGGTTTGTAACCTTCAGACTCTTTAACATACCTCGAATTGTCGTTACTACGGTTTCGCACATATAAAATAACGACCACACCTGGAGTAGTGGGGGCAGTACCGACATTGATAATATCAACAATACTTTTTCCAGTATTATTGTCTGCCCTAGTTTCTTAGATTGTAGAACAGTGGAAAAAACGACAATTATAATAATGACAATAGTAATAACAATAATAGCAACAATAATATACGACGAAAGTATTTTTGAATACAATAAAAGTAAAATGATATAGTTATATTATCTCTGTATAGATATAAGGCGCTCTGAGTTGTGCTGGGCACCATCCTAAAAAACTATTCCAGCAGCCTGAAATGTTTCCCCAGGATAAAACGAGCATTCCTCTATATTAATAGAGAGATCAGGAATCAGCAAAATATTATATATATTAATCCATTAAGTCTAGGAGATGGTAGCAAAAGGTAAAGGGTTATGCTCAGATTTAAGTGGTTAGTATTAAACAAAATGGTGACTAAATATCTAATAGTAGCTAATGATAAAATAGTGGCTGTTTATGAAATAGTAGCTAAAGATTAAGAGTGGAGGGTATTTGGATCGGCTGATAGTGGTCTTCAAATGCCAAATGATAAGGCTATTTATAGCAGCAAATATAGGTTATAGGTTTGACAAGTGTACCTCTACTTGTCCAAATATTCTTGCTACGTGTCAAATATTTTGCCACATAGTCACCTAAATTGCCACACTTTCTTTTTCCTTGACAAGTGGCCCTTTTCCCATCCACTTGTCCAAAATCATGCAAATATGTGTCAATTCTAGAAAAATCACTTGAGATTAATTTCACAACAATTTTTACCCTTCTGATGTGCTTACAACAAAATATACTATGGTAATACGTTGCAAGAAGACGCCCTGTTATTCTGCTATGAAGAACCTGAGCTATTCATTTCCTATGTTTGCATAACAAAACCTCCTAGCTTTACTATGGAGCTATGAAGTAGTTGCAGCTGCCTCACTCTGCACAGCTGTCATGACTTCTGGCAGACAACAACAACATTAGAACATCCAGCAGAAGTTTTACTAACGGAGTGGGGAGAGATTTGAATATGAAGACGAGAAACTGAAGAAAGATGGTGAAGGGAGACCAAAGTATTACACGACAAATATGGTGAAAGATGAGAAGATTGCAAGCAAGCTGAGAGAAGAGGGCGAGGAGAAGATTGAAAAACTTAGATTAATTTCAAAAAGTAACCAGACTGTGTATAATTACTAATTAAGATACAACAAATAAAAATAATATCCCGAAGAGATTCCGCACCATGTATTTGTTTGATATAAGAGGGAAGTTTAAGAAGAGACTTTTATTACTAGTATGAGCTATGGCGAATATGTATAGATTTTCAATTTATATAGAAAGATATAACTATTCATTTTTTAAGGCTTTCAACCTTTTTATATACTGCTTATTCATTCCTAACCTAAATGAAATTACTTTATTAAGAACATTATTGCGCCAAGCAAAGGTGGCCAAAAGGAAATTGAAAAAAGAGTGACAAAAAAATCTTGGGCCTGTGCTAAACTAGTGTAGTCAATAAATAGCCATTTTCTATTAAAATAGGGGAAATAACTTTTCCACCCTTACTCTTCATCTCCTTCGCCTAGTATTCACGTTGTGCTCCGGCTGCCATGCTCGTTTACTCCATACCCAGATTGCACAATTGCTAAATTAGCCTCACATTTAGACATAAAACACCTCCAAATTTACACATCATCTGACATTTCTTTGAATATAGAAACAAAATGCTACAAACATAGATAAATGCTAGGAGTCTAGAACAAGTTTTGGAGCCCGTTTGCATTGGCTAAAAATATTAGCTTTTAAGCATCACTTTTAAAGTGATGGAGCTTGTTTTGTCAAATAAGCAGTTCCATATTAGATATAAGTGCTAAAATTTGAAAAAAAATAAAAAAAACTGTCGAACTATTTGGTAAAAAAATATTTTTTTATGTTAAAATGATTAGAATATCAATAAAAGGAACAAAAAATAGGAAGCATAATTTAAGGCATTTATTAGTGAGGGTAGTGGATTTAGAAAAATTATAAGGGATAAAAAACTATAACAGCTTTTTAGCCAAAAGTAAAAAGTAATGACTGCCGAGCTTCTTATAGCGTTGGGCTTTTTATTACTTAAAATTCAAGTGATTTTAAGTGGTTTTAAGTAACCTAACACTTCTATCAACTAAATCCATTTTTTAAGCCCACCCAAACACCCTCTTAGTTTTGAATTTGAAAGTGAAGAAATTTTCATAAAAACCTCTAATTAAATCCTGTAGTTTGAACTGAATTTCAGGTTTTTTTCCCTAGAGTTTGAATCAAACACACACACAAAAAAAAAGGACAACTAGAGCTCGAATCGCTCCAGAAAAATACTGCAGTTAAATTCAAATTCCAACACTTCTTCCTGAAGTTAGGAAGTGACCAAGTAAGCTAATGGATTCTTATGATTAAATCCTCATAAGAATTCTGATTGAATTTGAGTGTACCAAGTTGACTAACTACGGCTCTTACGGCTAAACGCCAAATCAAACTGCCATGTTAGAGTCCTCGTATGGTAACCTCATATAATCACTTAGGAGGATAATCACCATTAGCTATTTTGGAATTCAAACTAGGCATCGGATTCAAACATCATTGGGTAGGTTGGGAACGAAGAAGAATTTTAGAAAGCACACATTTTATTGATACCAAATTAGGAAGTGACCAAGTAAGCTAATGGATTCTTATGATTAAATCCTCATAAGAATTCTGATTGAATTTGAGTGTACCAAGTTGACTAACTACGGCTCTTACGGCTAAACGCCAAATCAAACTGCCATGTTAGAGTCCTCGTATGGTAACCTCATATAATCACTTAGGAGGATAATCACCATTAGCTATTTTGGAATTCAAACTAGGCATCGGATTCAAACATCATTGGGTAGGTTGGGAACGAAGAAGAATTTTAGAAAGCACACATTTTATTGATCACACAATATTTTTACAAGGGAGATTTTCTGATGATCTCTCCAACATCTTACAAGTGCCTCTTATAGGCAAGAACTATCTTACCAAGCGTCATTGCTTACGTAGACTCCCTATAATTTATAGACAAACACTGAAACTTCACATGACCATAAGGACAATAATTTACAGACAAGCATGGTGACTTAAAGTGACCACTAGGACAAAGTAAAGATAAGATACGATAAGATAAGGCTGACACCCAGAATACCAAAATAAAGGAAAAGATAGGTTGGACGAAAAGATAAGTTGTCCTTTCTTCCCATGTGACGAGATTCCCTCTTATCTTTTTGTCAGTCGTAGAAGTCTGTGGAACTTCCAGATGTCCATGAGGGAGTAGAGGGCTTTGTCGAGTATCCCATCTCTAGCCACCAGTCATCACCATGTCTTATCTTATATTTGGCCTTGTTTTTTGCTCTTCTTTTTTCCGATCTGTCTCTATCCTTTCTTTTCCTTGGTGAGTCCTCAATCATAGAGACCATTGGACGTACCTTTCTTTTGACATCATCCTCTGCATTATCAGGATTATCCTCATAGATACGTGTTATGCGTAAGGTATCCATTTCCTGCTGGGTTAAGTCTATTTTTGTGAAATCTGGATAAGGATCCTGGGAGTCCTGAAAATAGTCATGCATCTCTTGATATTCTTTCTTGGCTGCCTTGATCCATTGTTGGTGTGGATGATGAATGTCATTATAATTCCAACTTGCTAATGAGCCTGGCCAAATCTCTTTAGGGATACATTTATTTTCTTGAAAGATAAAGCGCTGCAACTCAGAGTATTCATCTTCATCCTTGAGGACTGAAATTTTATTCTATTTAACTATACTAGCATGAGGTAGAGGATGAAGTTTCCCTTGAAATATAGTTACAGGCCTATTGAACCAGAGGACTGCATATTTCTTGATTCCTTTCATACCCTTAAACAAGGAAGTCCAATAATTTTGATCATTAAACCATAATAGGAAACTTTTTAACCATGGGTTAAGTTGATCAAATTCTCTGAACTTACTGCAACGAAATTCCATAAGGATGAGATAATGATTGAGTAAATACCAAAACATCCATAGGAGTTCTTCCGAGAAATCAGATGGACTAGCCACAAAGATATGTGCAAAAGGATACACATGATTTACCCCATAAGGCTGTAGGATAGATCCGCCATGGATCTTGAAAACTTGCAATTCATAATGTGTTCTTCTTTCTGTAAACACAGAAGGATCCCAAGGATATTGTAGGTTGAAAACTTCTGGTGGATGGCCTGGGAGGTTGTGTGACCAAGACTGACTTTTACTTGTACTGGCTTGAGTGGAACGTAAAGCTTTAGCTCTAGACCTTGTCATTCTTTGGAACATCAAAATCTTTGGACGACCTTCAACTTGCTTTGAAAATTCATGAGGCCTTGATAAGAAATCAGCAAGAATATTATCTTTCCCTTTCAGATGTTTGACATCAAACTGATATGGCGAAAACCACTGTGCCCAACGGAGTATCTGTGGATTAGGAATGATTTTTGGATTGATCCGGATCATTTTAGGGAATGCCTTCATATCCATTTCAACCAGAAAATGAGTATGAATGAGAAAGAAATTGAACTTCTTAATCCCATTTTTGACAGCAAGAATTTCCTTGAAGGTGGAGTGGTAATGCTGTTCAGATTCCTTGAATTTACCACTAGCATAGCCACACACTTTTCTTCCACCATCCAGTTCTTCAAGTAGAACTGCACTCCAGTACTGATCACTTGCATCAGTCTGCAAGATCATCTTTCCATAAGAAGGAATATGAAGAGGTTGGGCTTGCTGAGACAAATGTTTAAGTTGTCGGACAGCCGCATTTTGATCTTTTCCCCATGCTGGGGGTGCTTTCTTTAACATATTACTAAGAGGTGTAATATGTTCAGATACTTCAGGAATAAAATCTCGAATGTAATTGACAATTCCAAGGAATTGCTGTATCTGTTTCTTGGTGAGATTTGTATCCGAAAATTTGAGAAGCTCCTGGGAAATATGCCCACCTGGACTGTATGATCCTGAAGAGAATTCCATGCCTAAAAACTGGATCTTGGTTTGAGCAAGCAACATCTTTTTTGCTGACAACATGACACCATACCGTTTGACTAAGTCAATGAACTGATTAAGCAACAGTATGTGTTCATCAATGGTATTGCTGAACAGGAGAACATCATCAATGTAGACCAAAGCTGAGTGTAAGATCGGCTGGAATATTTTGATCATGGCTTTTTGGAATAATGAAGGGGCGGTTTTGAGACCGAAAGGCATAACCTTCCATTGAAAGTGACGATCTGGTATGCAAAAGCCTGTTTTTGGCCTATCTTCCGGATGAATTCCTAATTGCCAAAACCCTGACTTGAGATCAAATTTTGAGAAAATTTTTGCTTTGGATAAATGGGAGAAAAGGGTGAGCTTATTTGGGATGGGAAATTTGTCATCTTGGAGAAAATGGTTTAGGGGCTGGTAATTGATGACCAATCGAAGCTTTCCCCTGATTTGTTCAGAGCGTTTGTTCACATAAAATGCTTCACATGCCCACTGGGAATCTGAGGGTTCAATCAGATCAAATTGTTGCAATTCTTCACATTCTTTGACTGCCAAATGGAGGTGCTCTGGATTCATTCCAGAATGACTGGCTTTCGTAGGATTGATATTTTCATTCTTTTTGAAGGGCAAGCGAATGAAAAATTCATGATTGTGCCACAACGGCTGGGTGCATTTTGCAAGGAATTCAACATGGGATTCTGCACAGAGTTGAGACTTGATATAACTATCAATCTGACCAATCTCATCAGTGTCAGCCAGCTGGAATAGACGAGGGATTTCCGTGTATCGCTTGAAATGATTCTTCCATCGGATTCCATCAGCTCCAATACACAGCTTATTGTTCAACTGCTTGTATATATCAAACCCGATTATCAGATCCTTACCAGGGATATCAGATCCCAACAGTTTGGTTCTGAACTTGAAACCTGGGAAAAACTCAATTGCAATAGGCTGCTTTGTTCGCACAGTAGTTGTGAAGACTCCATCTCCTGCAGTGCCAAAAGTCCTGAAATGTGGTGTCCAGTATTCTTTTGGAAGAATTGCTGGATCCATGATTGAGTGAGCTGCGCCAGTGTCATAAAAGGCAATAACAGGAATAGGCTTATCCCACTTGGAGGGATATAGTCTAACTTCTGTTTGAGGAATTTCCATGATTGCCTGAATCTTTGGGAACTGTTCTGAAGTTGCGCAGGAGGAGATATGGTATTGTTCCCCACCATATTCTTCATAATACTCAAGGGAAAACAAAGTATCATCACTGGGCTCATCTTCAAGTGAGAAGATTGATTCAAGATCATCATTTTCAATATCAACACCAGTGTATTGTTGTATCTGAGAAATCAATTTGATAGACTTCTTATTCTGGGGGCAATTCTTTGCAAAATGACCAATTTTCCCACAAGTATAGCAAGCTTTGGGTTTCAGCCTGGAAGATTTATTAGAATTGCTCCGTCTGAAAAAACCTTCTCCTTTTGCGGAATTTCCTGCCCTCCTGCTCCCTGAACCGTGGTAGTTTAAAACGTTTAGACTTCCTTCTTCTTGAGGGATTGCAATAGCCTGAGCATCCTTTGTCGGCTTTGATTACCAGATCAGATCTAGTACATGCTTTTTCTAGGTCTCTAGACATACTCTTCATTTGATTGAAGAATTTCTTCTTGCTACACAGGTCATCAAGAACATAAAAAGCTGCCTGTCTAATTTCACCAACTTGCATCTGTGAAATTGGTGTTCTTCTTTCTTTCAATAAGGCTGAGATTCTTTCTGACAAGATTGGAGGTAGGGAAGATACAAAGGCCTGCTTTAAGGACTCATCTCCACCAATATGATAGAAGAGTTTGATCATTCTTTGGAAATGACGATCAATTTTCTTTCTATCATAAGTGAGGCATTTCATCTCGAAAATTTGCTTGCGCAAGTCTTCCTTATTTAGGCTTTGATCTCCGCAAAAATAAGAATGCAGAATTTTGATATTCCAAGTGAAATCCTGTGAAGTGAGAAATGTATTTTTGTCAGCCGGGCCAAGAGAATTCCACCATTCTCTGAGAGTTCCAGAGAGTCTTGCTGTGAATTCAGACAAAATGAGGATATGTTCTCGTTCCACCAGTTGTTTTGTGATCATCCAAGTATAGAAATCCTGGATTCTTTCAGGCCATTTGGTGATGGAGATGTCATCAAGGGTGAAAGTATGGAAACCTGTGCCGACTAATTTAGGCGGAGTGATTTCTGGCCTAGTTTCAGGAATGGGATCTTCTGTCATACCATCAGTTTCATCATTGACCTCTGAAACTTCTGGTTCAGTTGGGCGAACCATATAGGTTTGAGGCAAATCCTTGATCTGACTTGCAAATGATTCCACAGAAGATTGTGAGTAGGACGAATCATTATTGGACTCAGATTAAATTTCTGACATTGAAAAGGAGTTTTCCATGGCATCACTCGACTCAGAATATGCTTCAGTCGAAGCGTTGTCAGAATCATCGGCTGGGTTTTTAATGGCATAAACTTTAGGTAAAGAAGAGTCTGAGAACATGGATTGTGTTTGATCGCCAAAGTGAGCAGTACTTGACTGAGGGTCAGACTTTTTGTCAGACAAAGGTACTGACTTCGTCTTGGCTTTTTCTAAGTCCAAATTTCAAGGAAAAAAAACTGAATTCATCCGAGAATTCCCATTATAAATTGGACCAATAACTCTGAATTATTCAGTAAAAACTCATAAACTGATTATGTGGATGTGGTGGAAGGTACTTTTATGTATGCTGAGATGAACCAAAAAAACCCAGGTTCTCTAGTAGGTTTTCTATCGTGGAGAAGATGGCTGATATGTGGAGGGGTAGTTTTTGTAAATTAGCTAGTGTTTTGTATTAAAAAGTGATTGTATGTTAATTAACTATGCAAAAGTAGATACTTATTGTTAAGCGGATATAACCTTGGCCATCTGTCAGAATGACCTTAGACCACATTAACGTATGTGGTTAGAAATTCATAATAGAGATTGGCTACATTGGAGTTGGGTAAAAACTTACCCGCACTGAATATTTACACCCAATATAATTAAGTTAACCATAAAAGACAAATTAAGGTTATTAGGAGTCCTTTTTTAGTAAATATAAAATTGTAAAAAGGAAATAGTCATAAATCATATTAACGTGAGTTAGGGTTGCCATAAGCATCCATTTATCTTATATTTCTTTTAGAAAAGGGCTAAAAATACTCTTGACATATGAGATTTGGGGCAAATTTATCCTCCGTTAACCTATTGGACCGTAGAACCCTTACCGTTAACCTATTGGTCAGTATATACTCTTACAGTTTCCTTTTTGGCTCATATCTACCCTCAAAACTAACAGAAATCATATTGGGATATCATATGGGGTATATTCTTTGACATGGCACAATACAATTAGTCCAACTCATTAAAGTTAAACCTACCCATTAAAATAACTCATAACCCATTTATACCAAGATCTAGCCCGTTTTACCCACCTACCGTAACCCATTGTCTTCTTCAAATTACACTGCATTTCAGATATAGTCTTCTACGAATTGCACACCATTTCAGCTATCATATCCCCGTCTTGATGAAGTGACTGTGCAGCCACCATTAGGGGTACGCACAAAATCGAAAAAACCGAAATACCGAACTGAACCAAACTAATTCGGTACTTCGGGTTCGGTACTTCAGTTTTTCGGTTCGGGTTCGGTCCAATAAATTTTTAAATTTCGGTCTTCGGTTTTGGGAGATCCGGAACTTCAGAACCCGAAAAAATAATTTTTTTTTTGGTAAAATTGTGAATACCATTGACAAAAAACATCCACTATTATATGTTACATATATTTCTTAAATCCCTAAGTTACCCCTTCCCTTAGTCCGTCACCCAAATATAAAATATCCTATTTCACTCATATTCCCTCCAGGCTCCAACTCTGCCGCTAACTGTAACAGTCCTACTCTTATTTCCTCCAGTCCTCCACGCTTCCCTTTACTTTTGGATCGAGTCATCGAGTGATCGGGGTATGATCTATACTCTTCCCTTTTCTTTCTTTTTAAAGATCGATTTAAAAATATAAAAATGATAGGGTATGCTGCTGGAGGATTTATAACTCGAGCATTGGCAGGGGTGCTCAAAGAATGTAAACAATAAAAAGTTTTCTTCTCTTCAATCTGCTATCAAATTGGTTCATATAATCTCCCTTTTTTACTTATTTCAGTTTAATGTCTAATTAGTGATTAAATGCAAAATATATAAAAAATTAAATAATTGAACTGAAAAATTATTGATATGAAGAGTACAGGAACAAAGAAACAAAGCAAAGCAAGAACGTTACACCATCAAGAAGATACATATATTATGTAGTTTCATTGAGGAATCAACTGCTTCTTTTGAGGTAGACAACATGTCAAAATGTCAGGGTCTCTCTCGAATTCAGCCATGTCATTCTCCTTCAAACTTACCCATGCTTCTATTCCATCACCATCTTTTGTGTCAAGCAGAATAATAACTTCACCATCATAGTTTATACAGCTCACCCAGAATGGTTTTCCCCAGCCAAAGTCAGCTTCATACCAGGGGATTTTGCACCAACTAGTGATGACATAAATGTCCATCTCGTCTTTCCGACCATACTTGCTTAAAAGTTCTGCGCTACTGTTGACTAACATAGAGGAAGTTTCATCAATGCCTGCCTTACCAATGGCAACAGATGTGTCCCTTATTGTACCTCCTACCAAGTTAACAAAGTCATTCAACTCCTTTATTGATTGGTTTGCCTCGACAGTAGCATTTGAAATTAAACAGAAGTTACCTAAAGCATGTTCTGTAGATGGTACATTTGATCTCCCCCTCAAATTCATTGCAAATAGTATAGTAGAGTCTCTCGGGTGTCCATGTTTAGCGGAGGATATGGCCACAAGAGCTTTCCATATTAATGACATAACGACCACTACTCCAGTAGATGATTTCACGAATGGGGCGCTCGAATTGATTTTGTGCTTGAGCTTTTCAATTGACAGTGCATCAAACACGAATCTCCTCGTGACAGATTGAGTGACTATGTCGGGAGATGGTGAATACTGAACAACTCTTGATATCGCTTTCATTGGAAAGAGCGATGGCAAGTAACCGAAACTTGAAAGACAACCTTTATTAGTTGTCCCTGTTTGGACAATGTGTGACCATTCATTGAGAAATGTCGCTAACGTGAAAGCATCAGCTAGGATGTGAGAAAACTGTATCCCCATGACGAGGCCTCCACAATTGAATATGTTCACTTGGATCGCGAACAATGGCACATCTGATTTTGGAATAATATCCCATGGAAGAAGATCATTCAAAAGCTTAATGTTAGGTCCTTCATTGAGAAATTCAGCAAGATCCGCATTGACTTGTGTTTCAACATACTCAACACCATCATCATTGCAGTGAATTGACATGTCATCGTTATTATATCTCCCTGCCAGAGGGTAAAACTTGGCTAAGGCCTCAGCCAAAGATTTTTGCAGCTTATCACATCTTTCACGAATACTTTCTGCCGTGTTTAATTCACTGCTCGGCAAGTAGTGTAATAGTACTGGTACATATAAACTAGGATTTGGAGGATCAAACAATGAAAGGTTGAGCCTCTGAAGATGATTTGGAGTAGGAGTTGAAGGCTTCAGCCTTTTCCTTATCTTGATTTGAATTTGCAACTTGGCCATAATGATCACCACAAATTCACAATAACAAATGAAGTAAAAAGAAGAGTGAATTTTTTTAAATGAAAAGGTGCAAACTTTCTGGACTAGAGTTCCTTTATTGTATTCTTGTTCCAGTATGTTCCTTAATTAATGGTTCTCTTGGGCCCTACATACTTTTAAACCTACTAACAACTTTTTTGGGGAATTTTCAAAACTAGGCACCCCACAACACAAAATTACAAATGAGAGGCCACATTTCATCCATAGCACCCCTTTATTTTTACATTACACAACATAGCACCCCCTTATTTTCAAAATTACATAACATAGCATCCATTTAAATTAAAAACCCTAGGAGCCACTCCCTCACCCTCCCCCACCACTGCCCCACCACCAGAAACTGAGCCGCCACCGCTGCCGCCACCGGCCGGCGGTGGCCGGTGGCCGGAAAATCAAAAATTAACCGGATTTGCTTATTTTATTTGTGGATTTGTTTAAATAATTATTTTTTGATAATTTTATACACCTAAATCTTTCAAAATAATAAATTATACATGTAAATACATAGAAAATTGTGTATGCAAGAAGAAAAATACAAAAATATACACAAAAAACATAAATTTTATACAAAACAACCATAAAAAGTGCACAAATCTGAAATTTATACAATTTATTCATTGTTAATACACGCATATACAGCTTTATACAAATTTTACAATACATAGAATGTATTTTATACACTGTCAATACGTACTTATACAGATTTATACATTTTTATACACGTTTACAGAATTGTATAAATTTGTATAAAAATGTATAAAAGTGTATAAATTCGCAAAACTGGCTTTAAACAGTGCTTCGGGCAGCTTTTACACAAAAGCTTAACAAACATCCCAGATCTATACAGTTTTATACAAGAAAAACACTAGATCTAAAAAGTTTTTAGAAAAAACTAGTAGATCTCAATGGATACTTATGAAAATTGTGTAAAAAGAAGAAGAAATATGATAAACTAACCTTTTTAAACAAACTCACCGGAGTTTTAACCGAGATTTAAAATCAAAATCGACATTGTTATACAAAAACAAAAAAAAAAAAAAAAAAAAAAACGAGACGAAGAAGAAGCAGCGGTGGTGGTGGTGGTGGTGACCACGACGTCAGTAGCTTGGAGGAGAGGAGGTGACGGTGGGGCAGTGGTGGAAGGGTTGGGGGTGGCGGCGGCGGCGGCGGCGTTAGGTTTTATGGGGAAGAGAAGAGAGAAAAATGTGAAGGAGAGAAGGAGAAGAGAGGGAAAATGGGGGCTAGGGTTTTTTTTCTTTAAATAGGGGTGCTATTGACACGACCCGGAATCCGGTTAGGCCGTGCGGGCACCCGACATCCTCCCCTAGACCGGTCGGGCGAACCCTTACCAATTAAATCAGGAAAATAAATATAACAATTTACAAATAAGGACAAGAGTTAAAATAAAAACACAGACATACTGATACCTCTAAGCTGTACAAAAGAAATTACAGCTGACTACCCAACATGCAAGGTTTAGGGCTATCCAGACCAGACATCTAAGAGTACAAAAGAAGACAGATACCTCCTGAAGGGAGCAAAATGCAACTGAAATAATGAACAATAAACTGGTGGCCATCCGGAATAAATCTGGCTCACCCTGACAGCTGAAGTCGTCTTCGCTCCTGAACAACGCGGCGAACTCAATCCTGGAGCGAACCTGCCGAAACGAAATAGATAGACAAGAAACAAACAACAAACAAGGGTGAGTCAAAAGGACTCAATAAGTGGGGCAGACTAGCCACCTCAAAGAATAAGGTAGCTAGCCAGGGAGAAGAAACAGATGCACCAAATTCCTTTTATTTAAATTACAAAAAGGCAGAGCCAGATAATAACTAGAAGCACGTATGAAACCTTAAACTCAGCCAGGACTACGAGCTAGAAACATATCAACAAATAAGCAATGCACGTATGAGCAGAACAGTAGTTATGTACCACAAGTCTACGCAATGGTATTAAAATGAAATGAAATGAGATGAAATGAAATGAAATGAAATCTGATGCAAAGGGTCACATGTGCCCGTCCTCCCATCTCGAAGCGGAATACTCCTGCATTCGAGGGGAATCCAATCTGATAACCAACTGGAGCGGAATACTCCTGCTCCTGGGGCGGAATACTCCTGCACCCGATACAATATAAACCAGAGGCGGAATACTCCTGCACTCTCTTGGGCGGAATACTCCTGCACCCGATATAATACAATGGAGCGGAATACTCCTGCTCCTGGGGCGGAATACTCCTGCCCTCAATATGATACAATGGAGCGGAATACTCCTGCTCCTGGGGCGGAATACTCCTGCCCTCAATATGATACAATGGAGCGGAATACTCCTGCTCCTGGGGCGGAATACTCCTGCACCCAATATGATATGCAATGTAATGCATATGAATGCAATGTGATGTAATAATAACCCTTCACCGGCGCGGGACTCTCATCGACAGCCGGGAAGTAGATGCCAACTCACAGCCAGAGTACAATGCTCAGTTCCTCAATGCAATACCAACAACAGGACATAACATATAATACACAATGTAAATCGAAAGCTAAGGCGTAATGAGTACGCCTATCGGCAGCTACATACGTAAGGAATACGTGGTAGAAAATCCACGAGGCCAGGTGCCTCCAAAGAAATGGATATAAACACTTACCTTGTTACAAAGTTAGTACAGGCACTCAATAACCACTTGTCCTTTGGTTTTCTTGCCAAACGATCCCACTGAATGTTTCAGGGTGAAAATTCTACTTTTTCCCGGCCCCTTTTCTCATTTTCTGGCATTTTTTCCTTCTCCGTATTTTCTATTTTACGTTTCACTGTTTTTGTCTCTGTTTCCCGTTTTTGATCTTATACATATCATGACCAAGGGCCACCGCCCATGGTCTTTCTCTTTTGCCATTTTTTTCATTTTTTTGTCTTTTTGTGTTTTGTATTTTTGTCTTTTCTTTTTTTTTTTCTTTTTTTTTTCCTTTAAAATTCGCTGCTACGGTAAAAATTAAAACGGTACCCTACGATATTCGAAATAATCCCAAATTTCGCATACAAGTTGTATAAAATATATGTAACATACTCGCGAAGGCGGATCTCAAATCAGACTCCCGTAACTCAAGATGCGAATTTAAATGAAAAGAAGTCAAATTATTTAACTTTCGGCATTTTAGCGGAAACTAGCCGAACAACATCGAAATTCACTTTCGAAAGTTCACAAAAATCACAAATAATCATACGAACCTAACGACGCTTTCGGATTTCGAATCGGAGCTCATTCGGCAAAAACCGAGCTCGAAAATCTCCTTTTAATGTTAATCACCAATAAAAACTGAAACCTTCTTCCGATGCCTACCAAACGAGGTCTGATTCAGCTCAAATTTTACAGACAGGTCCTAATGGACATTACGAGTATTTTAAAATTACCGGCATGCCAATCGGAGTCCTAACTTCCGAAACGACTGACCGAGGTCGTTTCATTCTCCTCCACTTAAACTCTCGTTCGTCCTCGAACGAGCCTAAGTCTAAAGCAAGATTCACGCAGATAGCAAGAGAACTTACACAACTTTCATAAACTATTCCACGGATATTATCTCATGATTACAGAATTAGAATTATGAAACGCACATCAAACCCTTGGATAAAAACATAGCTGGATAATATCATAACGCCATTGCCCAACTTATTCTGACTAAACCGATCCTTCCTTGATCACGAGAGGAGAGTTCTACATTTTTGAAATAAAGATACACGGAACTTTGAATGGGTTAACATGATTCAGCCGATAATCCCTCTTTGATATACCTTTCGATATAGAACAAGTCGATGAAACTAGGAATTAACTCACGCTTGATGCAATAGGGAAGCTTTTGAAGTGCCTTGTCATTACACACTATAGAAGATTTAATGCAAGCTATATCATATTTTTACGAACGCACTATGCAACATCTTAGCTGATGTTAGTGTTGTTCCGCAAGCTCCTTGTGGGAATGTAGTTACTCATATCCCAATGTTTGTCAAAGGTTCATCTAAACAGGGTCTATCATAGAAAGATAAGGATCATGTAAATACTACTGGATAGTATGATCCATACCAGGAATGATCTTCAGACTGAACATCTACTTCAGGGTATTGTCTTTGAATTGGAAATATTATGACTTGAAAAGGTGAAAATAAAATAGAGATGTAGTTCGACCATGAGCCGAGGCAGAATACCAGCAACAAAGTTGATTACATGTTTACCTATAATGCTAAAGTAACTTCTTAAAGAATTGAGGTGTGAAAGAGATATACACACCAATGATGGATTGTCGACAAGCTGCACTAGACCTTTAACTCTAAGTTTTCATGAAGTAAAACAGCGTCAGTATAAAAATCCAGTCATAATTGAATACAGACAAATAGCCAGAAGAAAACCGGAGTCACCATACAGGGTTACTACTGACGGTGTTCTCACGTATACAGATAGACTTTATATCCCTGATGTTGCAGATTTACATGAATGGATTATAATAGAGGCATATTATTCCAAATACGCTGTTCATCAAGGTTCGACTAAGACGTACCATGATCTTAAGCAGATTTATTGGTGGTACGGAATGAAGTGTGACATAGCAGAATTTGTGGCTCAGTGTTCTAATTGTCAGCAAGTTAAAGTCGTGTCATCTTTCCAGACTTTATGCTTTCAGCAGGTAGGTACGTATATATGATCAGGTTGCCAGCTTATCTCTGTCATTAATAGATTATTAGTGGGTTTAGCAATGATCGACACTCATTGTAGATTTCTGTCGTGGCCTTACTTTGGGTCGTGAGAAAAGTGGTATCAACACTTCAGAGATTTAATATTACCATTCAGTATTTGGAGGAAAACTCCTCCACTTAAAGCACAAACTCATGCAACCATTTGAATAGGAGTAACCATCCTCGCACAGTCTACTGGACTAAAGAAGATTTAGCTAAAAGCTGAACGTAGGCAGACCTAAGCTACCAACTACACTTTCGAGTTGCCAAACAGCTGCAACTCTCAAGTTCACAACTCCATACCTTTGCCGTAAATACCACCGCCTGATGGATGGTACTTCTATATAAAAATTTCGGCAGAGTTTCCCCTGAAACTGGATGATCCGCAAAAACAGAATCAGCACCATACTATAAATGGGAATGGATACCCGGATAAACTGATAACATAAACATGTTAAACGGATAACAAGATGAGACAACTGGACCAAAACAATAATATGCTTCCAAAACAATAATATGCTTACCCGGCCACAATAACACGTACTCTGGCTCAACACAGAGAACGTCACAAGCGGCTACCAATCGCCCAAGCTCACTAGTGCCGGACGAAGAAGAAATGGAAGTGGATCGAGGATAGAAATAATTAGAGCTTCAGGAAGTTCATCTTCTTATTTGCTTGGCTACCAAAGCTAGAATACTTTCGCGTCAAGCGAGCCAAAAAAATCTCAATTGAAGAGATAGACATTAAATAAGCTTTATGGAAAAACATCCATACCAATTTTAACCTTCCAATAAGAACGAAATTCTGACAATTTATCAGTAAACTCTTTTACAACTGAGAGAAGCTCATGGAATAACATGACTCTACTAGCATCTTGAACCAAGAGGAGACACGTAGATCGAGTATCACTTACAAATCACTTTACACAGCGACACTTCCTGATGGTCACGAATAAGAATCCCATCATCCTACCAACACTGATTTCCGAGGTGCGGTAAACTGAATTGACATAATAACAGAAGGTGGCGTAACAAGATGCCTAGCAGGCAATAGCAATACTCACCGTCAAATCTCCCATATTTAGATCATATAAACTAGTAGGGTTTCATAAATGCCAGGAATAAATCGTATCAGAAGCTCACCCCTCTACCGCAACCGATTCTTAATAGAAACGACATCCAAGGAAACCATCGAAACATGATAAGAGACACTATTTCCAGATCGATCGGAAAGACAAATCTTACTTACAGATAAGAGAAGAAGAAACACATGAGTCTACTACATCGGATGCCTCAGCATCCTGCCAGACTAGCAGTTCATAGAACTGCCTCTGCAGCTGAATCGAGCCACTACCCTGACAATTACTTCTAGAAGAACCACTACCACCACGCTCTCGACCTCTATTGGATGGTGGCATTTCTCTGATTTATTAACATTTCAATGAAATTCCTGCGACTGTGCAGGTGTCTGAGGGCAAAAAGAAGGACCATTGTCTACTTGCTGGAGTAAGGAAAAACTCTTTAAAGGATAACCAGACTCATGACAGTGATAACAGATTTTCATTGAAAATGGAAGCTGGACATATTGTCGATAGCTATAAAGAGAAAAACTGGGTCTAATCTTGATGAACTACTTGCGCACTTTGAGAATCACGCTCTACAAGCTGAGATAACCTGGAAGGTGACTTCCAAAAATAATCAGAACTTTTACCTCCAAATGAGGTACCATGGTTACCCACCAGGGCCGTGGGATCTCTTACTTTCCCGCTCTAACTCTTCCCGCTCTAACTTATAGTATGCCCCGAACCTTCGAGCAATATTAACAACAACATCAAATAAAATCCAGGCCTCAATTTTTTTTTTTTTTTTTTTTTTTTCAAGCCATCTGGGATCTCAAGGAAGGAGAAAGGTCATCAATAAATCTTTGAATCTGTCGAAAAGCTCATGGACTAGTTCTAATGCATATTCATTCATTCTATAGAATTCAATCTCATATTCTGAAACACCATCAGGCTAACCGACAGGCTACCCTGTCCAATCCACTCAAACTAGAAACACTTTTCATTTTGCTGGCTACTCGAAAGGAACTTTTCCACGAATCTAGAAGAAAAATCGAACCAAGTTAGTTAATAAGAGAGAGAGGCCCATCAATTCAAGGATGGACCTTGAAACTGGAAAGAAGAATAATCAACATCATACCGCTCGATATGATCAAGAGCCTGAATAATATGCTGACATCATTTTATTATCACGAGGTTTATCTGATGCATTGCTCAAGAATATCGGAAGATTCAACCGCGTAAAATAATGCAACCTCTTCGGACACTCGGACTGAACTGATACCTCGGCCGGCTAACTAGCCAGAACAATTAGAGGTACAACACATACTACCTCCGAAATATAATTTACTGCAGTAATATTAAGAACCGGAATAGGAGCTCCCTGAGACCGAACGTCTGCGTCTGCGGCAACCTGATAGGCCGTCCAGCGAATAATAGGTTGCTGTGGTATCTGCGTTTCCTAGATTCTCGTAAAAGCATCGTAGAGAGCCAAGGGAACCGCAAGGCCCTGCTGCTTTGCCCATCGCGAGCTCGTACAGCTGGGATTTCGTAACTAGATCGTCAGCACGATAAAAAAAACTCTCGGGGCTTCGTCAATGCTAACCCCAGGCCAGACTGCTCCATCTTGAACTCATACCATTTGCTGATTTATTACACGAGGGTTTCACAATTACCACGAAGGAATTACCGAAAATACTTTTGGATCCTAGACTGACGCACGATCAGAAATGAAGGAAGTGAAACTTCCTAAATGCCATCATAGCCTCTCGTAGATAAGTACGGACGTCTACGTACCCATCACCGAGACTCTACTAGACACTGTCTTAGTCTGGATAGACTCTAAACTGGGCTCTGATACCAACTGACACGACCCGGAATCCGGTTAGGCCGTGCGGGCACCCGACATCCTCCCCTAGACCGGTCGGGCGAACCCTTACCAATTAAATCAGGAAAATAAATATAACAATTTACAAATAAGGACAAGAGTTAAAATAAAAACACAGACATACTGATACCTCTAAGCTGTACAAAAGAAATTACAGCTGACTACCCAACATGCAAGGTTTAGGGCTATCCAGACCAGACATCTAAGAGTACAAAAGAAGACAGATACCTCCTGAAGGGAGCAAAATGCAACTGAAATAATGAACAATAAACTGGTGGCCATCCGGAATAAATCTGGCTCACCCTGACAGCTGAAGTCGTCTTCGCTCCTGAACAACGCGGCGAACTCAATCCTGGAGCGAACCTACCGAAACGAAATAGATAGACAAGAAACAAACAACAAACAAGGGTGAGTCAAAAGGACTCAATAAGTGGGGCAGACTAGCCACCTCAAAGAATAAGGTAGCTAGCCAGGGAGAAGAAACAGATGCACCAAATTCCTTTTATTTAAATTACAAAAAGGCAGAGCCAGATAATAACTAGAAGCACGTATGAAACCTTAAACTCAGCCAGGACTACGAGCTAGAAACATATCAACAAATAAGCAATGCACGTATGAGCAGAACAGTAGTTATGTACCACAAGTCTACGCAATGGTATGAAAATGAAATGAAATGAGATGAAATGAAATGAAATGAAATCTGATGCAAAGGGTCACATGTGCCCGTCCTCCCATCTCGAAGCGGAATACTCCTGCATTCGAGGGGAATCCAATCTGATAACCAACTGGAGCGGAATACTCCTGCTCCTGGGGCGGAATACTCCTGCACCCGATACAATATAAACCAGAGGCGGAATACTCCTGCACTCTTTTGGGGCGGAATACTCCTGCACCCGATATAATACAATGGAGCGGAATACTCCTGCTCCTGGGGCGGAATACTCATGCCCTCAATATGATACAATGGAGCGGAATACTCCTGCTCCTGGGGCGGAATACTCCTGCCCTCAATATGATACAATGGAGCGGAATACTCCTGCTCCTGGGGCGGAATACTCCTGCACCCAATATGATATGCAATGTAATGCATATGAATGCAATGTGATGTAATAATAACCCTTCACCGGCGCGGGACTCTCATCGACAGCCGGGAAGTAGATGCCAACTCACAGCCAGAGTACAATGCTCAGTTCCTCAATGCAATACCAACAACAGGACATAACATATAATACACAATGTAAATCGAAAGCTAAGGCGTAATGAGTACGCCTATCGGCAGCTACATACGTAAGGAATACGTGGTAGAAAATCCACGAGGCTAGGTGCCTCCAAAGAAATGGATATAAACACTTACCTTGTTACAAAGTTAGTACAGGCACTCAATAACCACTTGTCCTTTGGTTTTCTTGCCAAACGATCCCACTGAATGTTTCAGGGTGAAAATTCTACTTTTTTCCGGCCCCTTTTCTCATTTTCTGGCATTTTTCCTTCTCCGTATTTTCTATTTTACGTTTCACTGTTTTTGTCTCTGTTTCCCGTTTTTGATCTTATACATATCATGACCAAGGGCCACCGCCCATGGTCTTTCTCTTTTGCCATTTTTTTCATTTTTTTGTCTTTTTGTGTTTTGTATTTTTGTCTTTTCTTTTTTTTTTTCTTTTTTTTTCCTTTAAAATTCGCTGCTACGGTAAAAATTAAAACGGTACCCTACGATATTCAAAATAATCCCAACTTTCGCATACAAGTTGTACAAAATATATGTAACATACTCGCGAAGGCGGATCTCAAATCAGACTCCCGTAACTCAAGATGCGAATTTAAATGAAAAGAAGTCAAATTATTTAACTTTCGGCATTTTAGCGGAAACTAGCCGAACAACATCGAAATTCACTTTAGAAAGTTCACAAAAATCACAAATAATCATACGAACCTAACGACGCTTTCGGATTTCGAATCGGAGCTCATTCGGCAAAAACCGAGCTCGAAAATCTCCTTTTAATGTTAATCACCAATAAAAACTGAAACCTTCTTCCGATGCCTACCAAACGAGGTCTGATTCAGCTCAAATTTTACAGACAGGTCCTAATGGACATTACGAGTATTTTAAAATTACCGGCATGCCAATCGGAGTCCTAACTTCCGAAACGACTGACCGAGGTCGTTTCAGCTATAGAGTGAAAGAAAAATTTTAAAAAAGGGAGGGGGGTGCTATGTCAGGTAAGGTAGCAAAATATGGGTCTTTTTTCGTAATTTTCATGAGTGGGGTGTCTCTCAATGTAATTGTCCCAACTTTGTTATTACTCAAATCTTCTCTCTTACTTTTTCAAGGGTAAAATTGATAGTTAACAAGGTCAACCTCTATTTTCTTAAACTCCGTGTCCGATCAAATGGTGCCACATAAATTGGGACGGAGGGAGTAGTAAATAAAACGTTTCTAAATGTGGTCAGAAGTCTATATGCAGTCCTACTACAATGACCAAATAGATGATACAGACTATAGAGGCGTAGTTATCAACACCCCCTCTACATGTTTTTATTCTGAATTATTTGCAAAAAGAAAAGGAAAAACATATTATACCTTCATTTTCTTCAGCACCCCCAACGGCAAACCCCCTACCCCATCCCCTTTGTCATCTTCTCCCTGTCACCCCCGCCCCTCGCTCTTCTTCATCATAATTTTTAGTAATGAATGAAAAATGGCCAAAATTGCCCCTCTACTATGATAAGTGGGGCAAGTTTACCCCCCGTTAAGTTTTTGGTATAACTATACCCCTACCATAAGCATAGTACACCAATTTGCCCTTATAGTTTACGGGCCTCCAGCATGTACAATACGTGGCTGCCACTTCCAAACCATAGTAGAGGGGCAAATTTGGCCCTTTTCCGTTGTTTCCAAAGTTGTATTTGGACTAAGTTTCAATACTTAGAGAAGAAATTTTGATGCTTAGAGGAGTTATTATAAGAGAGAAAAATGTGCTAAGAATGGTAGATAAGATATTTTGAGAGAAATACGGAATTAAAATGATACTCCCTTCAGTTTGGTTCCATAAGAAAGATATACTTTTAAATTTTGTGACTAAAATTATCTTTATTAAAGATAAGATAAAAGTTTAAAAATAAAATTATTCCTAAATAAATATATATATTTTTTTAAAAAAGACTAAAAGGTAAAATATGCTACTCCTATTAAAGTTGATGAAAAGTTATTTCCGGTGTTTCAATTTAATTTTTTTTAATTTATCACAAAAAGTGATTTTTGCTACATATTAACTTATTAACTTTAGTTTAATCTCTTTTCCTATACTGGCATACTTTTTGTAACAGTAGAAAAATTATAATAAAGTATTATGTTTAAAATCACAAATTCTAGTATGCATTAAATGAAAAAATATAATAAAGTATTATCTTTAATACATAAAATCTTATATTTTTTTATAGCAAAAATTACTTTTTGTGACAAATTAAAATTATATTTTAAATTGAAACACCGGAAAGAACTGTTCATTCACTTTAGGAGTAGTATATTTTACCGTTTAGTCTTTTTAAAAAGAACATATCTATTTATTTAGAAATAATTTTATTTTTAAATTTTTATCTTATCTTTAATAAAGATAATTTTAGTCACAAAATTCAAAAGTATATCTTTCTTATGGAATCAAACCGAAGGGAGTACTCCCTCCGTCCCAATTTATGTGGCACCATTTCCTTTTTTGTTTGTCCCAAAATAAGTGGCACATTTCCTTATTTGACAACTATTTAATGCATCATCTCTATTTTACCCTTGTTGGGCCCTACATACTTTTAAACCTACCAACAATTTTTTTATTACTCAAATCTTCTCTCTCTTACTTTTTCAAGGGTATAATTGATATTTAACAAGGTCAAACTCTATTTTCTTAAACTCCGTGCCCGGTCAAATAGTGCCACATAAATTGGGACGGAGGGAGTATCATTTTAATTCCGCGTTTCTCTCAAAATATCTTATCTACCATTCTTAGCACATTTTTCTCTCTTATAATAACTCCTCTAAGCATCAAAACTTCTTCTCTAAGTATTGAAACTTAGTCCAGACATGACTTTAGAAACAACGGAAAAAGGGCCAAATTTGCCCCCTCTACTATGGTTTGGATATACATGGCACTGAAGTGGCAGCCACGTATCGTACACGCTGGAGGCCCGTATAAGGGTAAAGTGGTGTACTATGGTAACAGTAGGGATATAGTTATACCAAAAACTTAACGAGGGGGTAAACCTACCTCATTTACCATAGTAGAGGGGCAAATTTGGCCCTTTTACACATAATACATGTTGTAACTTAATTCATCCAAACAGCAACTCGCAAATGCAGGCTTTAAAGTTCGTGGGTGCTTACTTCCTTTCCGTCTTTAACATGTTACCAATTCCTTTTAAGTCTTTAACATAAAGTAGTTACCAATCACATAGTGTAAGTGGTTAATTATTTGAACGTGATAAAAATAATGAGAAATGTAGGACTAAAAATTATTATTACAAAAATCAATTATTTAGTCACAATAATGAAACTGCTGTCCAAAATCTTCAAGAAGGGAGTTGAGTTGTGGAAGCTGTTTTTCTTTTGTCATTCTTCACTACAATTAATTAAAAAGAAAAAGTAAAAAACATAACAGGTAAAATGGATAGAAAAAAAAACTAGAATTGGGGCTGTATTTAAGGTAATGATTTTGTATATATGCAAAAATATTTCTGACAAATGAAATTTGAGATTTAGGTTTAAGTCCGATAAACATTTATAGAGTTGATGGACTAAATGGACTCTACATACAATGCTATTAGCCTATTATTGCATTCATCGGGTTATGGATGACCGGATGGAAAATCGAGAATACATTAAACAGCTCATATGGTGCACATCTTTCACGGCTGTTGTACGTGCTCCTAAATTTATTATAATAATCATATAACAATGCAATGGTGGGCTTACTCAGGGCCGTCTCAACAAACTTGGGGGCCTAAAGCCAAATTCACAGAGAGGCCCTATTTTTTTTTAAAAAAAAAATGAAACACCGCCGTATATATTTTTATTTAAAGTATACTTTTCTATTTTTTAGATGCGAAGTCATTGATTGCTGTTTTATAGTTGATTTTTTCTAATAATTCATTTTCAATTGATGATATAGCTATTACATTCCATCTCTCTTGACAAACGTTGATCTTAAATAAGATTTTATCAATTTTAATTTTGAAAAACTTCTTTCGGCTGAGGCAACAATTACATAAACTATTAACATTAGTCTATAAACAATATGTGTATTTGGAAAAGATCTTGTCTTTTTATTTGATTGAGTATTTCGATTAGATGATTTCTTTTTCTCGTGTATTTCTGTTAGCACTTCTAAAAATAAGTCTAAACTATCAATATCATAATAACTATTACTATTTGGTAAAGAAAATTCAAGGTTAAGATAGTATTTTGTACAATTCTCATTATCTAGTGATATCAAAAGTTTACGATTGAACCAAAAATATTTTCATACCTTCAAAAATGTTATGGTACTTTCTTCCCAAAAGTTTTTCTCAAATTTAATACATTACGATTTTCTTTAAATAATGTATATAGGAGTACATGTTTAGATAAAAAAAAAAAATGGGGCTCCCAAAAAGTTGGGGTCCCAAGCCATTGCCTAAGTGGCTTTATAGTTAAGCCGGCCCTGGGCTTACTAGCTAGACAGCTTAACTGTCATCTCTTTTCTTTATATTACTGTACAATATTGAGATCCATGTGAGCTTGCTATAATTTGTCTAATAGCCTATCTTGCCCGAGTTTGGACATAGATTTGGTTGAAAGTTGAAAAAAAAAAATAGATTTTTTAAATTTGTGTTGGAAAATAATTTTTAAAGTTGTATTGTTTGAACATATTGTTAATATTAACGGAAAAGGGCCAAATTTGCCCCTCTACTATGGTTTAGGGGTCACGTATACCCCTCGTTATCTTTTTGGTGCACTAATACCCCTGCCGTTACCATAGTAGGCAGATTTACCCTTCTCATTAACGGAACCTCCACGTTGGACGACACGTGGCTGCCACATCAGTGCCATAGTAGAGGGGCAAATTTGGCCCTTTTCAGTTGTTTCTAAAATCGTGTCTGGACTAAGTTTCAATACTTAAAGAAAAAGTTTCGATGCTTAGAGGAGTCATTATAAGAGAGAAAAATGTGCTAAGAATGGTAAATAAGATATTTTGAGAGAAATACGGAATTAAAATGACACTCTCTTCGATTTTGTTCCGTAAGAAAGATATACTTTTGAATTTTGTGACAAAAATTATCTTTATTAAAGATAAGACAAAAGTTTAATAATAACATTATTTCCAAATAAATAGATATTTTCTTTTTAAAAAGACAAAAAGGTAAATATGCTACTCCTATTAAAGTAGATAAAGAATGTTTTCATGTATTTCAATTTAAAAGATATTTTTCAATTTATCACAAAAGGTGACTTTTGCTATATATTGACTTATTAACTTTAGTTTAATCTCTTTTCCTTTAATGGCATATTTTTTGTAATATTAGAAAAAATAATAATAGAGTTTTATGTTTAAAATCACAATTTCTAGAATTCAATCATGACATTAAGCTAGCATTTGTCCATAACATTAAGCTAGCGTTTGTCCATAAAAGAGATTAAACTAAAGTTAATAAGTCAATATATAGCAAAAGTCACCTTTTGTGATAAATTGAAAAATATCTTTTAAATTGAAATACATGAAAACATTCTTTATCTACTTTAATAGGAGTAGCATATTTACCTTTTTGTCTTTTTAAAAAGAAAATATCTATTTATTTGGAAATAATGTTATTATTAAACTTTTGTCTTATCTTTAATAAAGATAATTTTTGTCACAAAATTCAAAAGTATATCTTTCTTACGGAACAAAATCGAAGAGAGTGTCATTTTAATTCCGTATTTCTCTCAAAATATCTTATTTATCATTCTTAGCACATTTTTCTCTCTTATAATGACTCCTCTAAGCATCGAAACTTTTTCTTTAAGTATTGAAACTTAGTCCAGATACGATTTTAGAAACAACTGAAAAGGGCCAAATTTGCCCCTCTACTATGGCACTGATGTGGCAGCCACGTGTCGTCCAACGTGGAGGTTCCGTTAATGAGAAGGGTAAATCTGCCTACTATGGTAACGGCAGGGGTATTAGTGCACCAAAAAGATAACGAGGGGTATACGTGACCCCTAAATCATAGTAGAGGGGCAAATTTGGCCTTTTCCGTAATATTAAAACAACAAGACACAAATTTGGGTAAAAACTTCTCAATCTTTTCTCATTTATTAATGGAATATATATACAAGTATAGAAAACTAACCTAACATACCTAATGCGCTTAGCCCTAGACACAAAACAATAAGGGACAATTACATGGAGAGACACTTCACTCATAAAAATTACCCAAAAAAGGCCCTTATTTCCTTCCCCCTCCTTTTTTTTTCACTCTATAGCACCCCCCTATTTAAAAGGAAAAAAAATCCCTAGCCCTCATTTTTCTTTTCTTCTCTTTTCCTCCTTCCCATTTTTCCTCTCTTCTCTTTCCCCTTACAATATCACGCCGCCCCCCCCCCACCCCTTCCATCGCTGCCTCACCTCCAAGCCACTGCCTCTGCCACCGCCGCTGCTGCTGCTGCTTCTTCTTCTTTTTTTTTTTTTTTTTTTTTTTTTGCTTTTTAAATAATAATGTCGATTTTTTGTTGTATATTTCGGTCAAAAACTCCGGTGAGGGGTTTGTTTATCATGTTTTTTCTTCTTTTTTTCACATTTTTCATAAGAGTTCGGTGAGATCTACTAGTTTTTTGTTAAAACTTTTTAGATCTAGTATTTTTCTTGTATAAAACTGTACAAATCTTGTATTTTTGTTAAGATTTCGTGTAGAACTTCCCGAAACACTGTATACTTTTTGCGAGTTTATACAATTTTATACATTTTTATACAAGTTTATACACTCCTGTATACGTGTATAAAAATGTATAGATCAGTATATGTGTGTATATACAGTAAATAAACATATTCTATTGCACTTCTGTAAATTTGTATAAAGTTGTATACGCGTGTATGAACAATGAATAAAGTTGTATAAATTTCTGATTTGTGCACTATTTATGGATGTTTGTATAAAATTTATATTTTTTGTGTATATTTTTGTATTTTCTTCTTGCATACACATTTTTCTATGTATTTTTACATGTATAATTTATTATTTTAATAGATTTAGGTGTATAAAATTATCAAAACATAATTATTTAAATAAATCCACCAATAAAATAAGCATTCCGATGAGATCCAGTAGATTTTCAGTTTTTCGGCCACCGGCGCCGCCGGCTGCTTGGTTTCCGGCGGCTGATCAGTGACGGGGGAAGGTGGGGAAGTGGCTCCTAGGGTTTTTAGTTCAAAGGGGTGCTATGTTATGTAATTTAAAAATAAGGAGGTGTTATGTTATGTAAATTAAAAATAAGGGGATGCTATGAGTGAAATATGGCCCCTCATTTGTAATTATTTTACTTTGAGGAGCTAGTTTTGAAATTCTCCCAAACAATAAACCATAGGCAGAATTGCAAAACTATGACACGGGAAGCAATGGTTTGCCAAAATGCCCTCAATAACAGTGGTTTAGCAAAACGGCCCTCCATTAGTTTAATGAAACTTATACCGGATGAAAATACTGCTCACAACTAATAAAAAGACCCACACTATCTTCCCCTTCCGTTTCCACATTCAAACAATCTCTAAACCTTAAAAACCTACAACTTTTACAGATTCCTCCATTGAAACGAAGATTCAAGGTTAGATTCCTTCAAATTCCTACTCTCTTACATTCATTTGGATAACCTTGTAGAAAATCTATGAAAATAAGTATCTTACACAGACTTCTTGACAATGGGCACCTTGCACAGACTTCTTGGCAATTGCGAAAACTTTAAGCCCTGTTGCAATGGACAACTTGTCTCTGCAAGTCTTGGCTATGCAAAAAGTTTAAGCTCTAGTGCAATGGCATCTTACACAGACTTCCCAAGCAATTTCCAAGACTTCAAACTTTATTGTAGTGGACAACTTGCAAAAGAAAGTCTCTGCAAATCTTGGCTATTGCCAAGAGTTTAAGCTCTGGTGCAATGCGCACCTTACAAAGCCTTCCTGGCAATTGCCAAGACTTCAAGCCCTATTGTAGTGGCCAATTTGCAGAGAAAGTCTCTAGAAGTCTTGGTTATTGCCAAGAGTTCAAGCTCTGGTGCAATGGGCACCTTGCACAGACTTCTTGGCAATTACCAAGACTTCAAGCCCTCTTGCAGTGGATAATTTACAAAGAAAGTCTCTTCAAGTCTGGACTATTGTCAAGAGTTCAAGCTATGGTACAATGGGCACCTTGCATAGACTTCTTGGTAATTGCCAAGACTTCAAGCCTTGTTGCATTGGGTAATTTGCGAGAAAGTCTCTGCAAGTCTTGGTTATTGCGAAGAGTTCTTAACTAGGAAATCAAAGTGGAATCTAACAAAAGAAAAATAAAAACAAGATTGAATGAAAGTTATGAACATCGTCATTAAGGGTCAACTTATCATTGGGCAAATCAAGAAACCAACTTCTTTTATCAATGGTAACACCACCCAAGTGATGTTACCAAATTCTCTGCAACTTTTGGCAATAGCCAACACTTTAAGGTCGGGTGGAAGGAGGTAACTTGTAGGGGAAGCCTCTGAAAGTATTGGCACTTGCCAATACCTTACAATCTGGTGCAAAAGGCAACCTGCAAACAAAGTCTCTGCAAGTATTGGCAATAGCCAAGACTTTAAGATCTATGCAATAGGCAACTTGCAGAGAAAGTCTCTTCAAATCTTGGCAATAGCCAAGACTTTAATCTCTGTGCAATAGAGGCTACTTGCAGATAAAGTCTCTGCATTAATGGCAATAGCCAAGACTTTAAGCTCTATGCAATGAGCAACAACAATATCTAATTGCTATTCTCAATAAGAACCTTAAAGTCATCTTAATCAAGCATTAGAAGTAAAAATAAATCACATGAACGTCAAATTTAATTTAACGATCATCAATCAAAATGAAAAGAACTTACAGATAAGTGTATAGATAATAATAACTAAAAAGAAATACAAAAAAATAAATATAAATAAAGGATTAAACAAAATAAAAATTACATTTATAACACAAATTAAAAAAATAATAAAATAAATAAAAATTTTACAGATTTCTTAAATCTCTATAGGACACAAAGAACAAAGAATGAAATGATGGAGGAGGGAGAGAAGGAAAAGAAGGAGGAAATAGAGAAGGAGACTGTTCCATGTGAATTGGGTTTAGACAGGGGAAAAATAGTCATTTCGCATAGTGAAGGATGATGTGGAGGGCATTTACTTAAAATATTTGAAAGTAGGGGCAAATTGGTAACACCCGTGCTTATAGAGGGCACTGCGTGAAATTTTTTGTAAACCCTATCTAGCTGATTACAACTATGTCCTAACTCCTACACTATTTACATATACGTCATTACCCCCGTCAAGTTGGAGGATGGAGATTCCGTCGGCCCAACTTGTCAAGAAAATAGTCGAAATGTGCTCGTCTAAGAGGCTTTGTGAAAATATCCGCAACTTGAGTATCTGTTGGTACGTGTCCGGGATGGATGGTGCCTCCGAGAATTTCATCCCGAATAAAATGACAGTCAACTTCAATATGTTTTGCCCGTTCGTGAAACTCTGGGTTGCGAGCAATATGCAAGGCTTCTTGACAATCACATTTCAATTATATCGAGAGCGGATAGTTACTCCAAGATTCCCTTAAGCTATTTCAATTCACATGCGGTCATAGACATCAACCGATATTCAGCTTCAACCGAAGATCTGCCTATTGCTTCTTAGTTTACTGTACAAAGTACTAAAGAAAACATGCAAACCACAAACATCATCATAGGAAGTATTAAATGAAATCTCATCTTTTTATATATTCTACAGAATGTTAATCCTGCTTCATCCAAAATTGGACACACGATCCAATATGTTTATAGATAACAATTTAATATTTGTTGTTAACTTGGATTTCACCATGATTTGGTTCCAAAATTACATACAATTTTGCGTTTAACTTTAATTCTACAGAAAGAACAATACACGGAGTGGTTATTAATTACAATGAAAGTTTTGGTGTTTGTCTTTAACTTGGACTCTTGCTAAAATAAAATTACACAGATTTAAGGCTCCATAGTGGTTAAAGCCTTAAAGGATTACATAAATCGCTTAATTTATTCAAAATAAAGTTATCTTTTTTTAAAAAAAAAACTAAGAAAATTAATATAATAAATAAAATAAGGAAAATAGTAAATGACAGTCTTTTAATGAAGGACAAAAAGTTCAATCAACATTTGTAAGGGCCTTCATGCTTTTAATATAGTACTAGTTTCTTGGAACGTGCGGATGCCAAATTTTATTATACAATACGCTGTCGAATAATGTAGAAAGTACAAATTTATGTGAATAAAAATATATATGTAACATCGCATAGTGGCTTGTTTGTCGATGAAGTAGAAGAAGAACGCGTACTTGTTCCCAATCACTATTTAATCAAATGTTGAGTTTAATGATTACCGGGTAAATTATTTCGATATACCGAATATTGACTAACGGATCAAAGTTTTTTTGTTGATGCTTCCATATTTATCAGAAACTTTTTTTTTTTTTTAAAAGAACCTGTTTAAATAGAAGCTGATTTTTATGTTAAAATGAACATTTTACCTCATCAATATACCTTATGTGTTATCACGCTACCATAATATACCGCACAAGAAAGCACGTCTCTTTCACAAGACAAAAAGATACCTATCTAATAAGAATCCAACATTATAAACAATGCAAAAAGAAAGTTCTTTAAATTTTATTGTGCTAATTCTAATTAATTGTGTGGGCTGAAAAACATACATTTGAAAATTTTATTTTTGATAATTGTTATTTTTAAATTTTGAAAATGATATCTTCAGATGATAAAAACGTATTGTAAATTTAAAGAACAAACCTGACATAAATAAAATAGTACACACACTTGGCTTCTTCATTCTTCTGATTATGGAATATGTATTGCGAATTGAAGCAGCACAATCACTATATATGAACAGATTGAAACTTGGTCGTCTATCCAAAACAGAACCAAAGACTATGTTACGACAAAATTCAAGAACCATTCATTGCAGTAACTACTTACAAAATACCAATCACCATAAATATTCCTTGAATTGGTAAAATTAATTCATGGTCACTCATGATTTAACAAATAAATAAAGATAAGAAATGGTTGATCATGTGAATATTCAAACAATTGTACATTTTCAAAAATATGTGGAAGATGAAAATATTGTAGATAAAAATAGGCCATGAAAGCAATCTAAATGCGTGAAATTATAGTAATTGAATAGTGATTGAATTAACTTTCTGGAAATCCTAATTGCCTTCTTCTTTCTTGTCACTTTGTACGCAAAATCTTGTCAAAGATTTCAAATTTTAATGTGATAAGTTTCTTATAGTAGAATTTACATACTCTACAGTCTACAACATTTCTGTTGTTTATAAATATTTGTGGAAAAGGAAAAAGATAACAAAAATTAAAATATATGTAGACATGCTTACATAAACGATCTCCGGTAAAAAAAAAAGTGCTATATAATGTTACTCTGCTATACTTTCAAACGAGTCAGCACAAAGAAGATGACATGTTTCAATAATGAAGAATTGGATAAATCCGTAGTATGGTTTCGTCCATGATATCATTTGGCTGCTAAACTCTACTACGTGTCTTTTGAAAGGCAACTATTTTAAAAATAATTACTCCTTATTTAGAAGGGCTTTTTACACCACATGCCCATAAAAGCAACTTATTTACCCTTTTATGCCCATTAAAAGTTTCTTTTCACCCACTACCCACCAACCCATCTTATTTACAGTCTATGCCCATTAGGCCCAATTTTTATTTACAGTAATACCCATTTGGCCCATTTCTCAATCTGGGCCATTGCAACTCTGCGTCCCCTCAATTACCTCGCCGTGCACCACCGTCCTCCACCGCAGAACCACCATCCGCCGCCACAAAACGATTCACAAAATACATGTTTAGAACCGTCTCACACTTCTCTTTCCACTTCCAGCATCCGTTTCCTTCAATTGACTCTTTAATCGTTCAACTTTCTAGGATTTGATACGCACTTATGGGTCGTAAACCTAGGTCTTTACTGTCAAGTCCAAAAATTCGTAGTAATGAACAAGTTGATACTTGTCAAGATGAGGTTAAGGTAATTTTTCATTTGGTATGGTCAAACTTCAATTCTACAGTGCATTTTTTTCAGGTTTTCGTGCATGCATACCTTCATTTTTTTTACTTAAATGTATATAGTAGTTAATTTTGTGGTACACTGTATATAGTAGTTACTTTGTAGTAGTATACTTGTGTAGTATATGGTCTTTAGAAGTGTATACCTGTTTGTATATTGTGTTTTGTAATATATAGGAAGTAATTAGAAAAATAGTGAAGGACTTGTTGAGAGAGAGGGACAATAATCAAATCTTTCGGACTGCTATTTTTGTTGTGTCCTCTTCTGAGAGTAGAACAGGGCAATCATGTACTTGGACCCTCTGTACTTTGATTTATAATACTGAAGTATCTTATTAGATCCACTAACATTGATTGATCGGGCTCACTTTGTAGGATATGTACTAATAATTAACTAAAAAAGTTTTTGTTATATGTGCTTTTACTTTTTATACCAAAGTAATGTATACCAGGAAATTATTATTGTGTTGTTTCTTCTGTGTTTTCTAGGCTTGGGATTTCTTTGTTGCTCCTTCTACGTATGATCAGTATACTCCCAAAATCAATAATGATGTCAATGTTAAAATTGTTGAAGAGTTAACTGCCACCCTGACAAAGCGTCAACTTCAGCTGTTTCGTAGTACATGTTTTGGATATTTTTTAGATATGCCGAAACAAATTCGTCATAATGCACTTCTTCATTGGTTGATGACGAGACAGATAAAGCCTGCATCTGGTGATGATTTATGGTTTGATGTGAATGGTTATCGCCTTCATTTTGGGTTGGGCGAGTTTGGTTTGGTCAGTGGGTTGAAGTGTACTGGTGCTATAGAGGAAAGTAGACTTTCTGGGAAGAATCGTTTAATGCAAAAGTATTTTGGTGGAAAGTCTAGTCTTTACAGGTTTCATTTAACTCGTTGTTTTCACAGTAAATGTTGGAAAAATAATGACGCAGATGCATTGAAGATAGCACTGCTCTATTTTATTTGCACTTTTTTATTTGCTACACCGACCCGGAAAGATATAGGTTGTCTTGACTTGAAGTATATTGATATTGTTGAAAATGGAGAGTATGACAACTATCCTTGGGGTGTTGATGTTTTCAACATTACAAAAGCGTCACTAGACAAGAAGATTGTTCATAAGCCAAGTAGTTATAGACATTCTGGTTTTACACTTGCAATTCAAGCATGGTTGTGTGAGACTTGTCCAGCAATTGCAGGAGTAGTTGCTTCACGAGTTCCTTCTGTATATGATTCAAAGGTACCATGCCTTCTGAATTGGAGCGGAGATGACAGGCAGCGTGTTTCTAATTCTCAGCTGCTTGAGATATTTGCTAATTCAGTTGAACAGGTTAGTATTCTGCATTTCTGTACTTTGAAAGTATACTTGTGTGTAATTAGTATACAGTACAGTTCTGTTTGCACAAAGATAATTTTTATTTGAAATAAACTGTGAACTTATACTTATTTATTGCAGTATACACTTACAGTGTACATCTATAATTATGCTTGTGTTTTTGTTCTTTGCTTTTACTTATTTTAATACTTTTTGAACAGTTAAATATAAGAAACATACTCCCAACTGATGTTGACGTTGAAGAGCTAGTCGTAGGTGGTATTGCTGTTGATATTACTGAAAAAGATTTGAGTGCTACTCATGAGCAACCACAGAACCGGCGAGTTGCTCCTGCAGCTAGTGATGGTGCTGAAGAAGACTTAGTTGCTGATTGTGTGCAAAGTCATAATGAGGGAGGTGTTCCTGAAGCTACTGATGTTGGTGAAGAACACTTGGTTGGTGATGGTGTCCAAAATCATAATGAGGGAGCTGTTCCTGACGCTAGTAATGTTGCTGCTCGAATGCAACAGCCAGTGTGCATAGAGGTTTAAATTTATACGCGTATATTTTACTTTGATGAGTAAGTGTTATTTGTTAATTTATTTTGCTTTAAGCTGTTGACTATCTATTTTTGAAGCCAAACTCTACACAACGCAGTAGGAAAGACTTTACTCAGCAAAGTAGTGCTGCTTCCAACAATTCCGAAGCTGATTTAATGAAATTGGTATGCTGGATTTGTCCTCTTTTTTTTTTTTTTCCGTAAGGATTAGAACTTAATTGTATATATATTTATCTTTTCCTTTTTTATTTGTTTTAGGTGGAACATGAACTTGATTCTTTTAAGACTGACGTTAAAGAAAAGGTGATTTCATTGTACATACAATTATTATGTTGACTTCTTTATTATATTATTTGTGTATATTTTGTTGAGTTTCTTGTGGTATTATCATTATTTTACTTGTTCTCTTTTTATTTGTTTGGTGGTTGTTACTAAAATAAATCCCTTTTCTGTTAGTGTTTTTTTTTCTGGTACCTTTCTCATTTTATGCGTCTGTACAGGGATTGTGGAGCATATGTGGCTTCTTTTGCAGAGCACATCATTGAGAAAATTGCTATTAAACAGAAGGGTTATGATATTCATGAATATCGTTTAAGATATGCCGCACTTTTGTGGGAGTATGGTTGTCAGAAAATCACTAACAATGAAGATAGTGATTCTGAATATCCTAGTAAATGTATGGTAGCAATGAATGAAGAAATGTATAGCTTTATATTGTAGGAAATAGTATTGTGTAACTACCAGTTAAACTGTTGAAATGCACTCTTTTGTGGCAGCACTTTATGATTGAAAAACTTTGTTATGTTTTCAATTTATATTTCTTTCTTTCATTTGGCGGATGTAACTTAAAGCACACAGATTGTGTTGGTTTTGGTGCATTACTGTACAATTAGAAAAATATAAATCAGGTGCAACAAAGTAAAATCATAGATTATTTTACTGTCAAGTACAAAGGCACATTACAGCAACATAGTTTGCTTGTATTTATTATACAGTATACCCTAATGGTTTACTTCTTTAATTAAAAAAGAAGTATATTGACAGTTATATTCACAGTTTCTGAATTACTGTGTAGTGAAATTTTTTGAATCACTTCAAAAATTAGAGCTTAATTACACGAAGTAGGCAGTTTTTGTTAGATCCAAACGTGTAAAGGTATACAACTTCATCTACTATGCATCTTTCCAATGTACACCTCTCCAGAATACCATTGCTTTATGATATTAGCTATATGCCAAATGGTATACCTTTGCAGTATACAGTAAATCGCAATGGTATACAACTTCAAAATTATTTACCAGCCTTGATTCTTCATAATAAAGTTATTTTTTCCTTTCTATACAGCAGTATACCATACAGGTATACTTATATGAAAAGTATACTACTTCAACTAAAAATATAATAATTCAACTTTTATATTGACTGAAATAAATACATTTCAACAGTCAAAAAGACAAACGTTACAGCAACATAGTTTGCTTGTATTTATTATACAGTATACCCTAATGGTATACTTCTTTAATTAAAATAGATGTATATTGACAGTTATATTCACAGTTTCTGAATTACTGTGTAGTGAAATTTTTTGAATCACTTAAAAAATTAGAGCTTAATTACATGAAGTAGGCAGTTTTTGTTAGATCCAAACGTGTAAAGGTATACAACTTCATCTACTATGCATCTTTCCAATGTATACCTTCCCCAGAATACTGTATACTAATATTAGGTATATGCCAAATGGTATATCTTTGCAGTATACAGTAAATCGCAATGGTATACAACTTCAAAATTATTTACCAGCCTTGATTCTTCATAAATTTATTTTTTCCTTTCTGTACAGCAGTATACCATACAGGTATACTTATAAGAAAAGTATACTACTTCAACTAAAAATATAATAACGGCCTTAGTTCCTTAATTCATTCCGTGGCGCGAAATCCATCATTGGCAAAACAATTATTTGGTTATGCCATATTGGGCTTTGCTCTAACCGAAGCTATTGCATCGTTTGCCGCAATGATGGCCTTTTTGATCTCATTCATATTCCAAGTCCGTTAGTCATCGTTTACGGTGGGTGGGTAAGCAGGAGGGGATCCCTGTGGTTAGATTAGAGTATACCATTTTGGGTATACTTCAATTAAAAATTTATACAATGCAAAGACAGTTTTATATTCATTAGTAAAGAAATATGTTGTGACAAAACAAAGTGGTATACTAATTGAAGTATATTGTATACTACAAAGGTATACATTAGAAAGATGCACACGCTATATTAAATATTAATGGTGATTCAGTGTTGAATAAAGATACAGGAGAACAACAATCACAGAACAACAATCACAGGTCTTTATAACTGCTCAAACAACAACATACATGAGAATAAAATAAAAAAACACAGAGTATAGAACGGAATATGACATAGAACATAAAATACTAGTTAAACTGACTACTTGACAGAAACATCAAACTTCTGGAGAAGTATAGTAGTCAGCAGGATCCATTTTGTGATCTGCAAGAAGACCATGAAGCATTTTCTTCATCCGACGAACATCCTTCTTGTACTGTTCAAGAAATTCCTCAAAACTAGCCTTAAAAGTTGCAAGTTCATCTCTTAATTGCTCCACCGCCATCTTTGTTGTCGGTGCAGAAGAAGAACTTGCATTGCTTGGTCTACGAGCCATTTCTCTGTGGTGTTTGGGGTAATCTTTTTTCTGAAGATGAAAGAAACTGTGCTAATTTGATTTGAAGAGTAAAAAGACCAATAATAAACCCTTTTTTATAGGTCAGGTTTCATAGAAAAACTGCAGCACATTACATACCTAAAATAAAGGGAAGTGCACATCTGCACATTTACACGTTTTCATCTAACAAAAACTGCCAACTTCGAGCAGTTAAAATGATTTTTTAATTAATTTAAATAATTCCATTACACAGTAATTGAAAAAACTGACAGTAAAAAACTGTCATTGTAACTGGATGTAGACACTAATTCAAATTTTAAAATAATATCACAGTTAATGAAAAAAACTGACATTAAAATTTTTTGCTGCATTATATTTTAAAGATTAAAATCTTCGATTTCTACTATACAGTATACCCCTACTGGTATACTTCTTGTGTATACAGCTTTATCAATATTTGGTAGCTAATAACAGGCAAGCTTATTTCTAGAAGTTAAAGCAGTATACCATTGTGCTATACTGTATAATACAAATGTATACAGAAAAATGGATTTTAATGCAGTTTACTAATCAGGTAGCTCAGAGTTAAACAGATTTCTACTTCCTGCGTTTCTCTGCTTGATTAATAAGGTATAGTATATACTAAAAATGTATACAGTCACCAAATTTGCAGAATATCTCGATAATACCAAGTCTCAAATGAGAACAACATCCAGGAAACACAACCAACCAGCAATACAGTAATAATATTCAGTATAACATACAAAAACTACTATTTGGACATCGTACTTCATCAACAAGTGGATATATATGAAAATCAAACTCTCAGACATACAGAACAAACAGACATCATCAAAAATAGCACCTCTACAAAATGACTCTGCCACATGGTGTGTTGTATACCACAAAGATATGCAGAAAAAAGGTTTTAAGTTAAGTAATAGAAGACATTCAAGAATAATCCAGTAACAATGTAATTAATAAGCAACTCAACTGTAGTAAAACATCCAGAAATGTGTGAACATTCAAATCAATATCAATTGATTTTTATTTCTAGTAGCAGGTCTTTCCAATGAAGATTTGAATCTAGTTTTTGTGAACTATAACTAACAGAAAAACATATCTCAATCCTGGGGAATATTTTTGCATGTCTTGCGGTTGTGTCCTTTCTGTCCACACTGTCCACAGTGATTTTTATTTCTAGTAGCAGGTCTTTCCCATGAAGATTTGAATCTAGTTTTTGTTGGCCTTCCTCGTTTGGATCTTCCCCTTGGCGGTAGAACTGTGTGCGCTAGCACTTCCTGTGGAATCTGCCATGTAGCTTCTCCTGGGATAGGACAAACTGGTATCTCATATGTTTTACGCAAGTTTTTTGTTGTGTAGAACTCAGAGCAGTATTTATAAGCAGATACATGAAGTCTATCCAGAACAGCCAACACATGTGAACATGGAATGTCCTCCATTTGAAACCTTCCACAAGTGCATTTTTTTTCGGGAATGGATACGACATGTTTTTCTCCAGCAGCAACTACTTCATGCTTGAAATCTCTTGAAGGTATCACCTGAATTTCAAGAACTTAAATTAGTAGCTGCACATAGATTTATAAATATCTGATAAACTGAAAGAACAATAGTGTATCTTACTGTCATGCTTTGTGATGCAATAGTACTAGCTGTCAATAGCTCTTCATACTTGTCAGTCAACTCTCTAAATGTGCCCATTGCTTCTTCACCATTATTATTGTTCCATTCCTGTACGATATGCATCATAGAGTCTAGAAAGTGAACAACTGGGAGTCCTTTTGAATGTCTTGCTTTTGAATTCACTGACTCAGCAATATTTGAAGTCATGTTGAAAGTTCTATTTGCAGTGCAATATGCGCGGGACCATTTGTTGTATCCAACAGTTGCCAAATATTGTTTTACTCTGTAATCAACTCCTCCTATATTGTCTATTTGCTTGGTGAACTCAGGAATAGTGTATGCTCTCGCTGCTGCAAAGTATACTTTTGAAATTTGCTTTGTAGCCTTCTTGAACTTGGTCTTTATATTATTCCACAAATGGAACATGCAAAAGCAATGTGGAACCGTAGGATAAACTATAGGTACTGCCCTTATTATGCTATCATGCCTATCTGATACTATACACATCCCCTCCCGTTCCCCAAAAGCTTCTCTGAAACATGAAAAAAACCATTCCCAAGAAGCATCATTTTCCGAATCGACCACCGCATATGCAAGTGGTAGAATATGTCCTGTGCAAAGAATGTTATATGTTCAGGAAGAAATCAGTTTGTCATTTATATATGGTGTGCAGCAAATGGTTTAACTTTCTTATTGCTCTATAGATAATAATACATTATTAATCAATAAACATTAGTAATGAGTAATTCTGACCTGCTGCATCTTGTGTGCAAGCAATGATATATGTGCCATTGTATGGTGAATTTAGATGGCTTCCATCAACCACTACTGTTGGCCTGCAATATACCCACCCTTCAATCGATGCATTAAGTGCAACAAATGTGTACAGGAAACGTCCTTCTGGTGTGGTTTGTAGTTTTACCACCGACCCTGGGTTTGTATGCTGCAACATATATAGATAGCTTGGTAATTTCTGATATGCTTCCCTTGGCTTTCCTCTTAATATTTCTAATGCCTTTTCTTTCGACCTCCAAGCTTTCATGTAATTCAATTCCACACTAAAATCTTTCTTCATATCTCTCTTTATATCTGCTGGCGTGTATACCGTTTTAGGATCAGTTAACTTGTCTTTTATCAACCCACCAACTATAACAGAGGTGGCTTGTCTCTGTTCGCCAAATCTTTTGTCTATTCCACAATTGTGCTCATCATACAAACTTGTTACTCTGAAAAGTTTTGTTTGTCCAATGCTGTAAGCCTTAAGATTCCAATGGCACTGGTCATCCACACAACCAAGGCAATACCTGATTTCAAAATAAGATTTGCATATTATTTCAACTATGCCAAAGCTACAATAAATTAATAACTGTATACGCCCGTATAGTGATTTCAGAAGTATACAACTATGCTATCTTTGTTAAATTAGTGTAAAGCAGACCCAAACATGCATTATATACAACTACAGCATAATGAATTTATACCCCGTGAAATAAGCAGTGAAATAAGCAATGTATACCCTGTAGAGTATACAGAAAACAGGTGCTAAATAATCATTGTATACCGCCCTAGAGTATATTGAATACAGCAATATAACTCTATGGTATACACTGCTCAAATAGGTTGGAAAGTACCAAAACAGCGCAACACATGCACTGTATACCTCCTACAGTATATTTCATTCAGCAGTATACCCCTATGCTAAATAATCATTGTATACCGCCCTTGAGTATATTGAATACAGCAATATACCTCTATGGTATACACTGCTCGAATAGGTTGGAATGTACCAAAACAGCGCCACACATGCACTGTATACCTCCTACAGTATATTTCATTCAGCAGTATACCCCTATGGTATACTGTTAAAATTTAAGTTGACATATACAAACGCAGTTGTCATATAAGCACTGTATACCTCTCTACAGTATACTACATTCAGCAGTATACCGCTATAATATACTGTTAAAATTTATGTTGATCTATAGAATAGCAGTGTATCCCATAGAGTATACTGATCACAGCAGTATACCTCTATGGTATACACTGCTCAAATTAGCAATTTAGATATAAATCCTACAACAAAAACACAGGATTTACTTACCTTTTTGAGCACGATTTATGAACTTTAAATTGAAATTTCTTATGAATTGCATAACGCTTTACAACTGTGCTCAATATTTCCTTTTCTGCGAAAATTTGTCCTATTGCAATCGTCTGATGAAAAGGATTGAAAATTATTTCGTCTTCACTAACAAGAGTGCTTATTGCTGTCGCATCCTCACAAAACTGTATACTGTCAGCAACTTCTTCAGTATACTGTTCCACTGGTATTACACTTGCTGATCCAGTAGCAACATTAGTAGTTGAACTAGTTGTAATCAAATCGTTAACATCAAACGACACGCAGAGAGGATAATCAGTTATATCCGACTTCTTTTTCTTCAATCCAAAATACACAGCAACTCCCATATCGTTGTATACTGTGATAGGAGGAATCCCTTCCTTCACGGAATATTTGATATCAAGCAATCCGTTAGCAACAGATAGGAGAGGAATTTGTCGGATTGTGTTATGAAATTCCAAAAAATTTGACGACGATCTGATCGGTAATGCTTCAACATGAAAATTTTGATATATATGCTTTTCAGTCCAAAATCCGTTGTGTTGAACTAAAATGTAGCAATATTCATCATCCATTGGCAAACGATATGCTGTATAATGCAAAATTTACCTAAATTTCATAAAAACACGATTTTGAATTAGTGATTTAGGAAAATCGAAAGAATTTGAAATCATGAAGAAATTGCAACAATTTGAGCAGTTGATTTTGAAAAAATCATCTGGAGAAAAAATTGAAAGAGCAAACCTGTGAAACAGAGAAAAGAGCGCGTAAGAGTGGGAGAAGAGCTGGTAACAGGGGAATGGGCATTGGATGTAAATAAAGTAGTGGGCAAAAATGTAATGGGTATTTTGATGTAAATATTTAGGGTTGTTTGGGTATTTTTGTAAATGGCCCTATTTAGAATGGACACAACTATTTTGAAGAGGCACACCAATTTCGATCAATTTTGCTTCTCCCGCAGACATGTTTTCTCTTTTAATAAGCATGTAATTTAAGTTAATTATTTAGAAGGATATTTTGGTAATTTGACTTTTGATATTTTTGAGGACATGCTTTTATAGTAACTAGTTTCTAGGCACGTGCGTTGCACGTGTATATCTAGTTATATAGCACATGATATTGTATATTAATAGCAATATTATTAAAATAAAGTTTGACGTAATGTAAATTTGAGTTTTATATATGTTGCTAATATTGTGTTGAAGGTAAAACTCAATGCAACAAATTGATGTTTGAAAGACAATGTTTTTTCTAATTTATTAAATATTCAGCTGGGATGTTTCCTAGCTTTAGATATTTTAATAACATACAGTTTGAATGAGAGTATTAGCAATATGTGTTGCAGTTGCAATTGTTTCACGTCTTAATTCTGCATGCCTTGTTTTAAGAAACTATAGCCTCTTTGTTTTTGCCGCGCATACATGTAAAAAAGTTGTTGCCTAATGAAAGTTGTATTTTTTAGAAGCAGCATAAAATTTGATCAATGCATGTCTTTCTAAAAATATCTAGCAGATCATTGTCAATTTCATGCTTTGCACCTGAAAAAAGTTTTAATCATTTTATGATATAAAAACATAATTGATAAGTACATTATTTACTTCCAATGTCAACACAACAAATATTCCATCCTTTTTAATGTCGTTCTTAATGATAATCATTCTTCAATATAAAAGTATAAAATAATTTTTGTGTATCTATATATATATCCGCTTTCTTATTTTTCTCCTACAAAAAATATAAAAGAAATACTTAAGAATAAAATGTTTGGCTTTCTAGCAAACTTTGTGAAGATGGTGCCCGTGGAGTGAAAGAGTTATTTGACCCGGAGGGGAGAATCTTTTTATGTAATTAATATGCTGACAAAATAATATAGTCCCTTACAATGGAACACGGATATTTTGAGTAGATAATGTACATAAAAGATCATTAAAGGCAAATGATAGCAATTGTTAATAAAAGTAGACAACATATAGCAATATTAATAAAGAAAAAGTAGGCAAATGGTTAGTTTGAGAAAAATGTTACCATAACAGCCGTGATCCTTGATGAGTGACTCCTCTCTTCGGCCTTAGTATTAGATAAATATATATGTATATGTGTTGGAGATTTTATTACATTTAGTTTTAGGTATAAACTAATGCTAACAAATAATAACACAACAATAAAAGATATTGACTTAAAACTGAATTGCACGTGAATTGATTTCTTCTTAAAAGCCTAGTTATGGTATATAAAGATCAGTTGACAAACTAAAGTGACAACTTTTGATATCTTCTATTATCAAAAGATATAAGTACAAATTAAACTCTCATCAATATGTGCCTCAAAGAAATTTACAACCAAAAGAAGAAAGATGATTGGAGTGAGACTATTTATACATGGCCTAAAGAAATTGAATTTACGATCAAAAGAAAAAAGATGACTGGAGCAAGAGTGTTAATCATTTCATATGTCTATATCCCAGCCAAATAATGTAAATAGAAAATGATGAACGCATCAAAGGAAAAAAAAGTCCATATATATATATATATATAGAAAATATGAACTTTAATGGACGGTCTCAAAAATATACAGGAGCCATCTCTCATGTAATTGAAAAACAAATTCTTAACAAAAAATATCAAAGGGAAATCAATTAAAAAGTAAAGTAGAAATATTACCTGTTGAATCCCCAAAAGAGTAATATTAATTGTTTGTTTTCGTTGGACATAATATGTATTAATCAGAGATAGAGCAGAATATACGAATTGAAAAATATAGAGATGTCAACAAAATATGTGTCCAAAGTAAGAGAAGCAAAGTTCACGAACCATTGCATGTTTTAATTAAGTCCCTTCCCCCGATATGTTCCTTATATCTGAACTGTAGGCCGTAGTTATGTGGGATATCTCTGCTTCATATTGAGTAAGGCAATTCTTGGAAATCTCTGCTCTTTATTTTTTTCCACACAAACCTGAAGATGCAATAAGGACAGCATCCAAGCTCTAAATTTGAATTGGCGAACTTATGGTTGGGCAACTGTTTTTTAAAGGGAATGAACTAAAAGGTGTAACTACTCCCAACTAAAAGGTGCAACTACTCTGTTATAACCTGTGCACCTCCTAAGGACACTAGAAGGAGGGGTTGAATGGTGTCCTCCGATTTTTCGTTTCAAGAACTCGATTCTCCTGAGTCAAGAACCTTGTTCTTCCCTCTACAGTTTTGCTGTTTGAACACTACAACACATGCCAATCACATGTACAAGGAACACAAATATTTTACGTGGAAAACTCCTTGCTCAAGGGAGAAAAACCACGACCCACACTCTGGAATTTTAGAACTCAATCCACTAACACAAAGAACACGTTTCTGATTACAAGACTCTGTAACCAAGGGGCTACACTCTAGACCCTAATCACTAAACAAAACTAAACTCTAGCTTTACAAAGTAATCTCTCGAAAGTTCACCTAATGCATATGCTTCTACGATAAGCCAATAGGTAAAAACAATGATCGCTCACAATAAGACAACTTACAAGGCAAAGAACCTAGACAGAATATCTAGACTCAATCAACTCAAGTACACCAGTTGTCTTCTTCAGTTATCTCACGTAGAAAGCTGCTAGATCGCCTTTGTATGCTCTCAACTCTCAGTTTGTGAATAACTGTCTTCGGCTGCATCAACTACTTGTATTTATATGGGCTTTCCAACCCTAGTTGAGCCCTACAAGGAATCCTTGTAATTTTGATAAGACAAGATTCTTTGTAACTCTTTTCCTTGTTGAAGTCCAACTCCAATTCGTACTTCGAAGACACAGCCTGGGCACCGCCTCTTTTAGTCTGACTAGGATACATCTTCATTCACGCGCCACTATTCCTAGTTCCGCAGGGATTTGCAACCCTCAGATCTTTTCGACCAGTCGTGCCCTTCTATTTAAGGACCAGGTTCTTCTACGAGACCACTGAGTCCTTCTTGTTTGTCATTCTTCAAAACCAATTCTCAACAAATTCCTCCTTTTTGATGATGACAAACAAATGTTACCAAAGAACCTGAATAGACAAAATTTCCCAAAAACACAAAATCAAACAGGGCCTAACAAATACCTGCATGAACCAGTTAGTACTATCCAGTCTAGAGTACAAGGCAACAAGTCAGCTAAACTTTAAACACACAGAAATAAGGATAAGGGCCCAACAAGAACCAAGTACCATAGAGCAAAACAAACATAAACAAGAGAAATTTAAAATCATCATCCAAGGTGTGACATCAGCACAACCCTATCAAGAAGTACACAACTGAAAATAAATTGTTTTAAACAATATCACATGTACAGGGAGAATGGAAAGAGATAACATCAATGTCAGAGAAAGGACGGGAGGGTAGGACAGGAGGACTTAGGGCTGTAGGTTGAAGTGTTTGACAAGTGCCTCAAGGTTATTTGTATTTTTTGCCCTTTCCATCACCAGCTCGGCCTCATACTTGTGGCAATCTATCTTCAAACGATCAATTTGTTGATCCTTCAACTTCAGCTGTCTGTGAAGCTCAGCATTTTCTGTATTCACTTCAAGAACATGGCTCTCCAGTGTCAAACTTCCCCAATGGTTCCTTGCCGTTGTTGTGGACAAAGCATTTACAACCAAAGGGTTTTAGATGTGCAATATTTGGTTTTCTTCCTCTGAGTAGCTCATATGGGGTCTTGTCAAGAATAGCTCTGATGGAACATCTGTTTAGCAAATAGCATGCAGTGTTTATTGCTTCAGCCCAAAGGTTCCTTGCAAGCCTACTTGACAACAACATAGTCCTGGCCATATCCATAGGGACCTGTTCTTCCTTTCAACCACTCCATTTTGCTGTGGAGTTCTTGGTGCAGAGAAATTATGATCAATGCTGTACTTTGCACAATACTCAGAGAATTTTGAGTTTTCAAACTCCGTTCCATGATCAGATCTAATACTGATAAGTTCTAGGCTTAACCTTTTCTGCACCACACCAGCCCAGTCTTTGAAGCTGTCAAAGGCTTCATCTTTAGATGCCAAGAACAGGGTCCATGTGTACCTAGAGTAGTCATCAACAATTACGAATACGAACCTCTTTCCTCCTATGCTCCTGACTCTCATAGGTCCACACAGATCCATATGCAACAATTCCAGTGGTTTTGATGTACTTACCACTTTTTTTTGACTTAAAGGATGATTTCACATGCTTCTCTCTTACACAAGCATCACACATTTTTATGTTTTCAAATCTCTTACTTGGCAGTCCACGAACCAGCTCCTTAGATACAAGCTTATTCAGTTTTGAGAGACTTGCATGACCCATTCTTTTGTGCCACAGCTGAAAGTCACTTTCTTGCACGTTCAAGCATATTAAGTTGTTTTAAGGCAGTGACTTCAGTGATGCTTTGTATACATTGTTCACCCTTTTCCCTTCCATAACAATTTCTCCACTCTGTAGATTCTTCACAATACATCCTACAGAGGAGAAACTCACTTCATTTCCTCTATCACACAGTTGGGAGATGCTCAGCAGGTTGTGTTTGAGACCATCGACACAATAAACGTTTTCAATTGCGTGATCCAGAGTTTTCCCAATTTTTCCAATTCCTACGATTTGACCACTTTTTCCTCCTCTGAAGGCCACACTGCCTCCTTGAAATGCTGCGAGTGAGAGAAAGTTTTTTCTATCTCCTGTCATGTGCCTCGAACAACCGCTATCAAGAATCCAGCTTGGGTTATTCTCCCTCACTCCAGCCTGCGAAACAGATTAAGGGTTAGCTTTAGGAACCCAGACAAGCTTGGGTCCCTTCTTATGAGAGAATGGATAAATCAATTCCTGTCTAGCCCATTTAGGTAGAACACTTCTTTTATTCTTGACCTTTGCCTTGCTTGCATTCATGCACCTTTGTTTATAGTGTCCGGTTTCACCACAAAAGGTACACAACATATTGCAAGGCAATCCCACATACTTACTCTTAGGATTATATGGAGGCAACGGTTTCTTGAATCCTAGCCCTTGTTTTCCCTTGTTTTGATTTTTAAGAACCCAGTTCATTGCCTCAGATGATTTATTCTATTTTGTTAATCTGGTAAGCTCAAATTCAGATTTTTCAACCTTTTGGTTTAAAATCCTGTTCTTTTCAGTTTCCTGATACAGAATCTCATTAGCTCTTTTAAGTTCATTTTCAAGAAAGGTTTGAACTTCACTAATTACTTGCTTACCATTTAAACTCTCTCTTAACTGATTAAGTTCCAATTCCAGTTCAGTGATCTTAGAGTTTGACACAAGAGTCTGCCCTTTTAAGATATCATTGATTTCTTCCAGTTCAATGTTTTGTTCTTGAAGACTCTTGTGCTTGGTTCTGAGATCACTTAACTCTTCAGTTAATTTATCTTTTTCAATGTTCTCTTTTTCATAACCCTCAATCAAAGTGGCTGTGAATAGAATCAAATTTTCAGTAGAGTGTGTGTGTAGATTTTCCTTAAGATCAGATAGACATACCTCTGCTGAATCTGCAGCTTCAGCTCCATCAGTAGCCATAAGGGCAGAGTCCTTCTTTTGGTCGTCACCTGTGTACAACTCCTTCAGCTTTTCCCACACTTCCTTAACAGACTTGTATTCAAGTATCCTTGCCAACGCATCATTAGTCAGCCATCTTCTCAGGTACAATTCTGCTTTGGAATTTGCCTGTAGCCAGTCTAGATCTTGAGGATCTAGTTCTTCTACCTTCTTTGGCACCATAACTCCGTTGGCTGCTCTCTTCACAGGAATGTGAGGTCCTCTCTTCACAATCAACCAGAGACTGTAATCTGTTGCTTGCAGGAAGTTCTTCATCTGTTTCTTCCAGCACTTGTAGTTAGTCCCGTTGAACACAGGTGGCTTTGAAGAATCTCTTCCTACTCTGAACTCCCGAGGGTCTTCTTCATCTGAACTGATGCCTGTCAATCCCATCAGTGCTAGTGGTGATTCATCTCCACATTTCTTTTCATGATCAGATTCACTGTCAGTTGGTCCCCATGTAGCATAAAAAACTTCATTTGTTTTCCTTCTTTCTTCTCTAAAGTTTGGAGGATATCTTGTCTTCTTCTTATCTTTGTCATTCTCCTTTGACGTCTCCTTTTCCTTTTCCTTAAATGCTCTATTTTTCATCCATTCTGCTTCCCACATAGGACAATCCATAACGGCGTGATCCTTCTTGAAGCACTTAAAGCATCCTGAGTAGTCAGGATTATCGACTATGTTCTTCCTTCCAGAGTTTTGCTTGCCACTTCTTTTAAAGCCTTTAAACCTTCCCAAGTTAAGCTTCTGTCTCAAGGCACTAACCATTGCTGCTTCAACTGATTGCAGATCAACATATTCATCAGTTTCCTCAGTTGCTTCAAGTGCAAGGGTCTTGTCCTTCTTGAGAGCTGGTTTAGCTTTTGAGTCTTTCATCATCTCATGAGTTTTCAAGCTACCAACCAGTTCCTCAAGTTTAATGGATCTTAGAGGTTTAGACTCAATGATAGCCGTCATCTTAGGTTCCCAAGCTTCAGCTAGCACATTTAGAATCTTATCCACCATCTCAACTTCTGGCAACTCCATATCCAGGGATCTTATCTCATTTGTGATAATGGTCAGCCTGGTCATCATATCCTGGATTGACTCTTTTTCTCCAAAAAACAATTCAAATTGTCTCTTCAGCATTCTTCTCTTTGAGTCCTTCACTTCAGTGGTTCCTTCATGCGCAACCTGCAAGGCATCCTAGATTTCCTTTGCAGTCTTGTAAGATGATACTCTGTTAAACTCCTCAGGACCAAGACCACAAATTACCAGACGTTTGGCTTTGTGATTCTTTTCAATCATCTTATAGTCCGCCTTATTGAACTCCTCTTTCAACTTAGGTTCTTGTTTGGCAGTCGCTCCTTCACCAACTATTTTAGTGGGGATCAGGTTTCCTTCAGATACTATCAGCCATAGTTGATAGTCTTCAGCACATATGTAAATTTCCGTCCTGTTCTTCCACCAAGCATAGTACTGCCCATTGAACTGTGGGGGCCTCTGAACTGACTGTCCTTCAGTGATGGTAGGTGGTACACTCATGATTCTGATCCTTCTCAAGGTGTTAACCTAGCATGAGAAGACCTGCTCTGATACCACTTGTTATAACCTGTGCACCTCCTAAGGACACTAGAAGGAGGGGTTGAATGGTGTCCTCCGATTTTTCGTTTCAAGAACTCGATTCTCCTGAGTCAAGAACTTTGTTTTTCCCTCTACAGTTTTGCTGTTTGAACACTACAACAAATGCCAATCACATACACAAGGAACACAAATATTTTACGTGGAAAACTCCTTGCTCAAGGGAGAAAAACCACGACCCACACTCTGGGATTTTAGAACTCAATCCACTAGCACAAAGAACACGTTTCTGATTACAAGACTCTGTAACCAAGGGGCTACACTCTAGACCCTAATCACTAAACAAAACTAAACTCTAGCTTTACAAAGTAATCTCTCGAAAGTTCACCTAATACATATGCTTCTACGATAAGCCAATAGGTAAAAACAATGATCGCTCACAATAAGACAACTTACAAGGCAAAGAACCTAGACAGAATATCTAGACTCAATCAACTCAAGTACACCAGTTGTCTTCTTCAGTTATCTCACGTAGAAAGCTGCTAGATCGCCTTTGTATGCTCTCAACTCTCAGTTTGTGAATAACTGTCTTCGGCTGCATCAACTACTTGTATTTATATGGGCTTTCCAACCCTAGTTGAGCCCTACAAGGAATCCTTGTAATTATGGTAAGACAAGATTCCTTATAACTCTTTTCCTTGTTGAAGTCCAACTCCAATTCGTACTTTTTAGGTCTGACTAGGATGCATCTTCATTCACGCGCCACTATTCCTAGTTCCGCAGGGATTTGCAACCCTCAGATCTTTTCGACCAGTCGTGCCCTTCTATTTAAGGACCAGGTTCTTCTACGGGACCACTGAGTCCTTCTTGTTTGTCATTCTTCAAAACCAATTCTCAATATACTCCAACAACTGTTATTACGAAGAGTGGTATTAGTAAGGTTTTTGTTTTTATTTTTTTTCTTTTTGCATGTTTTAATGTATGTAAGGGTAATTAGGTTTGTGGGTGGGTATTTTTGTAATATGACTTTTGGTCTTTTGAAAGATATGCTTTTATAGTAATACTAGTTTCTCGGCACGTGCGTTGCACGTGTATATCTATTTATATAGCACATGATATTGTATATTAATAGCAATATTATTAAAATAAAGTTTGACATAATGTAAATTTGAGTTTTATATATGTTGCTAATATTGTGTTGAAGGTAAAACTCAATGCAACAAATTGATGTTTGAAAGATAATGTTTTTTTCTAATTTATTAAATATTCAGCTTGGATGTTTCCTAGCTTTAGATATTTTAATAACATACAGTTTGAATGAGAGTATTAGCAATATGTGTTGCAGTTGCAATTGCAATTGCTTCACGTCTTAATTCTGCATGCCTTATTTTAAGAAACTATAGCCTCTTTGTTTCTGTCGTGCATACATATAAAAAAGTTGTTGCCTAATGAAAGTTGTTTTTCTAGAAGCGGCATAAAATTTGATCAATGCATGTCTTTCTAAAAATAGCTAGCAGATCATTGTCAATTTCATGCTTTGCACCTGAAAAAGGTTTTAATCATTTTATGATATAAAAACATAATTGATAAGTACATTATTTACTTCCAGCGTCAACACAACAAATATTCCATCCTTTTCAATGTCGTTCTTAATGATAATCATTCTTCAATATAAAAGTATAAAATAATTGTTATGTATATAGATATATATCCGCTTTCTTATTTTTCTCCTACAAAAAATATAAAAGAAATACTTAAGAATAAAATGTTTGGCTTTCTAGCAAACTTTGTGATGATGGTGCCCGTGGAGTAAAAGAGTTATTTGACCCGGAGAGGAAAATCTTTTTAAGTAGTTAATATGTTGACAAAATAATATAGTCCCTTACAATGGAACACGGCTATTTTGAGTAGATAATGTACATAAAAGATCATTAAAGGCAAATGATAGCAATTGTTAATGAAAGTAGACAACATATAGCAATATTAATAAAGAAAAAGTAGGCAAATGGTTAGTTTGAGAAAAATGTTACCATAACAGCAGCGGCGGACCTACATGGTGGGGATGGGTGCACCGGCACCCACTGACGTCGGAAAAAAATCTGTGTGTATATATGTATGTATGACGTGTATATATATTTAAAGGTGTACCCAACAAAACAAAAGCTAATTGGGTTCACTGGTAAAGTCTGCTCCAAAGCTAGAGACTTGGGTTCAAATCCCAACTCCTACAACTTCTTTTATACTCTTTTCTTCAATTTTATCTTATGCCCCCACTGAGTTAAAATCTTGGATCCGCCTCTGCATAACAGTCGTGATCCTTGATGAGCGACTCCTCTCTTCGGCCTTAGTATTAGATATATATATATATATATTGGTGATTTTATTACATTTAGTTTTAGTTATAAACTAATACTAACAAATAATAACACAACAATAAAAGATATTGACTTAAAGCTGTATTGCACGTGAATTAATTTCTTCTTGAAAGCCTAGTTATGGTATATAAAGTTCAGTTGACAAACTAAAATGACAACTTTTGATATCTTCTATTATCAAAAGATACAAGTACAAATTAAACTCTCATCTACATGTGCCTCAAAGAAATTTACAACCAAAAGAAGAAAGATGATTGGAGTGAGACTATTTATACATGGCCTAAAGAAATTGGATTTACGATCAAAAGAAAAAAAAAATGACTGGAGCAAGAGTGTTAATCATTTCATATGTCTATATCCCAGCCAAATAATGTAAATAGAAAATGATGAACACATCAAAGGAATATATATATATATATATATATATATATATATATATATATAAACATCATGAACTTTAATGCACGGTCTCAAAAATATACAGGAGCCATCTCTCATGTAATTGAAAAACAAATTCTTAATAAAAAATATCAAAGGGAAATAAATTAAAAAGTAAAGATAGAAATATTACCTATTGAATCCCCAAAAGAGTACTATTAATTGTTTGTTTTCGTTGGACATAATATGTATTAATCAGAGATTTTGGTCTTTTGAAGGATATGTTTTTATAGTAATATACTAGTTTCTCGGCACGTGCGTTGTACGTGTATATCTAGTTATATAGCACATGATATTGTATATTAATAGCAATATTATTAAAATAAAGTTTGACGTAATGTAAATTTGAGTTTTATATATGTTGCTAATATTGTGTTGAAGGTAAAACTCAATGAAACAAATTGATGTTTGAAAGACAATATATTAAATATTCAGCTTGGATGTTTCCTAGCTTTAGATATTTTAATAACATACAGTTTGAATGAGAGTATTAGCAATATGTGTTGCAGTTGCAATTGCAATTGTTTCACGTCTTAATTCTGCATGCCTTGTTTTAAAAAACTATAGCCTCTTTGTTTCTGCCGCGCACACTACTAGAAAAAGAGTAAAAAGCTACAAAATGGTTGGAGACGGAATTCCCTCTCCAATTAGTTAACGAGTGAATTCCCTCTCCAATCAGTGTTTTGCAGTTAAAATAAATTAAATTGGAAAAGTTGGAGACGGAAATCCTTCTCCAGTCAAAAAGTAAAAAAGGTGTCAGGTGATGGAGAAGGAATTCCGTCGCCAATCACCTGACAACTTTTTTACTTTTTTATTGGAGACGGAATTCACTCTCCAACCCTAAACAATTCCATTTTACTACAGCGGACTCCCAAATTTTTTACACAAACTAAAAAATTTCAAAAGCTCCCAAATTTCTCCACAGCGGCACCAGAGTACCAGAGCACCCATTTTCTCCGGCCATCACTTTCGTATCAAGTAAGTTTCCATTATTTTCCCCTTTCATCTTCCCCATTATTTTCCATTTTCGTATTCCCCATTATTTTTCCCTCCCCATTTTCCCCACCCCATTTCTTTTTTGTAAGAATATATTGAAATATTTATATGCATATTCGCGTTTCTAGCTTAAAAATGGTGTATCTCCTGCTTAATAGAAAAGTTGCATGTGGCAATATTGAATCTTGATATAAATAGGGGTTTGAATTGAATCTTGATATAAATAGTTCTTCCCAAGTTTGTTTGGCTTTTGCTGGAAATAATGATGATGATAGTATTGGGATTTTTGGTAATGTACAACAACAAACACTGGAAGTAGTATATGATGTTGCAATTGGGAAATTAGGATTTGGTTCTGGAAGATGTTCTTTAAAACTTGGTGAGTTTTAGGTAAAATTGTAATACTACAAAAGTACTGGAAAATGTATATTCTTTTATAGTTTATGAAAAAATAATTGCCTAAAACAGTTGCAAGCTGGTAATTGTTTAGTAATAGCAATTAGTATTTGCTATTGCTACATCATATTTTACTTCTTTTTTTTCATAGACAAAATTAGCTATCGACCATTTCTATCCTCCTCTGACGAATTTAGTGTTGGTGATTTTATTACATTTAGTTTTAGGTATAAACTAATACTAACAAATAATAACACAACAATAAAAGATATTGACTTAAAACTGAATTGCACGTGAATTAGTTTCTTCTTAAAAGTCTAGTTATGGTATATAAAGATCAGTTGACAAACTAAAGTGACAACTTTTGATATCTTCTATTATCAAAAGATATAAGTACAAATTAAACTCTCATCTACATGTGCCTCAAAGAAATTTACAACCAAAAGAAGAAAGATGATTGGAGTGAGACTATTTATACATGGCCTAAAGAAATTGAATTTACGATCAAAAGAAAAAAGATGACTGGAGCAAGAGTGTTAATCATTTCATATATCTATATCCCAGCCAAATAATGTAAATAGAAAATGATGAACGCATCAAAGGAAAAAAAAGTCCATATATATATATATATATATATATATATATATATATATATATATATATATATATGAACTTTAATGGACGGTCTCAAAAATATACAGGAGCCATCTCCCATGTAATTGAAAAACAAATTCTTAATAAAAAATATCAAAGGGAAATAAATTAAAAAGTAAAGATAGAAATATTACCTATTGAATCCCCAAAAGAGTAATATTAATTGTTTGTTTTCGTTGGACATAATATGTATTAATCAGAGATAGAGCAGAATATACGAATTGAAAAATACAGAGATGGCAACAAAATATGTGTCAAAAGTAAGAGAAGCAAAGTTCTCGAACCATTGCATGTTTTCATTAAGTCACTTCCCCCGATATGTTCCTTATACCTGAACTGTAGGCCGTAGTTATGTGGGATATCTCTGCTTCAGATTGAGTAAGGTAATTCTTGGAAATTTCTGCTCTTTATTTTTTCGACACAAACCTGAAGATGCAATAAGGACAGCATCCAAGCTCTAAATTTGAATTGGCGAACTTATGGTTGGGCAACTGTTTTTTTAAGGGAATGAATTAAAAGGTGTAACTACTCCCAACTAAAAGGTGCAACTACTCCAACAACCGTTGTTACGAAGAGTGCTATTAGTTAGGTTTTTGTTTTTATTTGTTTTCTTTTTGCATGTTTTAATGTATGTAAGGGTAATTAGGTTTGTGGGCGGGTATTTTTGTAATATGATTTTTGGTCTTTTGAAGGATATGCTTTTATAGTAATATGATGATATGATATATAGATAGATATACTATACTGAAATTACATGAATTTATTTTTTCATTTTAAGAGTTTCAAAAGATACATTATATTAAAAAGTATTTATTCTCCTTTTCATTTAAAGGCGTGAATAAGTATTTCATTTATCTTCCTTTCACAATTTACGGAGTAAAAAATACATAAACATTATATTTCTAAGTTTTCATTTATCCTTTAGTAATTATATTTTACTGTAAGTGTTTCAACTCAACATACAAGAGGTGCATCAGAAACTGAGTCATGTTATAGGATTTTTTAGTGTAACTAACCCAATTCTTTATTCAAAAATTTATGCCATGTTATGTTTGAGTATGATGGCAATAAACTAGTTCTAGTCCCTACCAAGTTGGCGGAGAACGCCGAAACTTGTTTAAGCATGAGCTGAGGCATATGTAGGATATCAACTTATTTGAACTGAGGAATAAAAGGGATACAAATAAAGTATTTCCAAGTGTATTAGTTTAGTAGTTTCAAATAAACATGCCTAAACTCAAAAGAAAAACAAAAAAAAATCAATAAAAAAATGCCTAAATTCTTTCTTAAATTTATGTAATGGAGAATTGCGGGCAATAAACAAATACAGTACTACCTACCAACGTGTGTGAAGTTAAAGAGATGAAGATGTCTAAGTGCACCTAGGCCTCTATAAAGAGAAGCGTTGGGGAACATTAGTAACAACTTGAAATTCAGAAATAAACTAAAATAACAAGGAACTCTGCTCTTGTCCAGAAATTTTTCTCCTTTTCATTAATTTCCACTATTAGGAAAAGCTCGGAGTTCTGCTTTTTGTCTCGCCTTTGTTGGTGTGAAATTGTTTGGATATTCAAATCCTAATGGCCAAGTTGAATATTCAAATCCAGATAAGGAAAACATTAAAGCCCTCAACTCCTACCCCAGATCATCTGAGTAGCCTCAATCTTTCATTGTTTGATCAGCTGGCTCCTCATTCATATGTATCATTACTGCTCTACTATTTGCCAACCAGTGAATGGAACAAGGCCGAAAATACTGAAAGATGTGATAGGCTGCAAAAATCTTTGGCTGACACCTTAGCCAAGTTTTACCCTCTTGCAGGAAGATTTAGAAAAGATGACTTCTCAATTCACTGCAATGATGAAGGTGTTGAGTATGTTGAAACGAACGTGGAAGCGGATCTTGCTGAATTTCTCCACGGAGGACCCAAGCTTGAGCTTTTAGATGATCTTCTTTCATGGGATGTTACTACACAAACGGACCTGCCATCAAGTCCATTACTTGGAGTCCAAGTGAACATATTCAATTGTGGAGGCATAGTCATGGGGATACAAATTTCACACATCCTAGCTGATGCCTTCGCTATAGCAACATTTGTTAAGGAATGGGCACACATTAGCCTAACTGGGACGACAAAAGGTTTTCTCCCGAGTTTTGGTCACTTGTCATCGCTCTACCCTGCAAGAGTGCTAGCAGGAGATCAGTCTTCATCACCACTTATCTTCGGAGGTGCTAAGATTGTCACGAAAAGATTTGTGTTTGATGCTTTGGCAATAGCAAAGCTCAAAGACTTAACTGACTCAAGTGACACGTTCATGAAACCTACTCGAGTGGTGGTCGTTATGTCGTTAATCTGGAAGGTTCTAGTAGGAATTTCCTTAGCCAAACATGGATATTCAAGGGACTCTACTTTATTCTTTCCAATTAATTTGAGGGCAAAATCAAATCTACCATCCTCAGAACATGCTCTAGGAAATTTCGCTGTGTCTGGAATTGCTACTCTTGAGGCAAACCAGTCAAGAAAGGAGTTGAATGACTTTGTAAACTTGGTTGGAAGCACAATAAGGGACACATCTGTAGGCATTGGTAAGGCAAGCATCGATGATATTATGTCTAACTTTGCGAACTACAGCGCACTTGGTCAGAAAGACGACATGGACTTTTATGTCTGCACTAGTTGGTGTAAATTACCCTGGTATGAAGCCGACTTTGGCTGGGGAAAGCCATTCTGGGTAAGCAGTGTTGGCTACACTCTTGAAGTAATTTGCCTGAATGATACAAAAGATGGTGAAGGAATAGAAGCATGGATAGCTTTGAAGGAGAACGACATGGCTGAATTCGAGAGAGACCCTGACGTATTGAAATTTTGTCCACCTCAAAAACAGAATTTATTCCTAGATTTGGATTAAAATTGAACTACATTATGTATGTTATTGATGATGTACCCTTTCTTTCTTTCTGTCTTTCTGTCTTTCTGTCTTTCTTTCTTGTCTTCTAATCTGCATTTGATTAAAATTTCTTGCCTTCTCTGATGTGGGATGACCCTTTTAGTGGGCCTTCATTGTTTTTAAACTAAGTCCATCTTTTAGGTATCTTATTGGTGGTTAATACTTCCTTTTAGGGGTGAACATAGGTCGGGTTGGTTCGGATTTTTCATTTACCAAACCAAACCAATAATTTTGATTTTTTAATCTTTAAATCAAACCAAACCGTCAAAAGTCGGGTTTTCTAATATCGGTTTTATTCGGTTTATTCGCGTTATTCGGTTTATTCGGTTTTTATTTATTAAAAATAAATATGTGGTGTTCTCTCTCCTTTAGAAGTATAGGTAAATAGCTCGTATCCAATTGTACAAAAGAAGACAAGTTAAACCAAGTTAGTTCATATTAAAATTGTGTTGGATATATAGAGTTCAAGACTTTCTCCTTTTTCTTTGATAGGTAACTGTAGAGTCCTACAAGAATTAACACTGTCAATCAGACGTTCCAAATATTGATTCAGAGACATACAATATAGCACATCCAGATGCCGATAGATAATAAAAGAAAAAAATACTTATCGATTAAAAAGACAATAATAGCGGCTCAAATGTTTGAGTGCCAAAATCTCTTGTTCTAAGGAAATTATTTTTACTAATTAGATTTTTTCTTTTTTGCACTTAATTTGGGTTTACTTATTACTTTCTTGAGGGCTTTCCTTTATGGGTCATAAGCTTATAACTCATTCTTATTAAAATTAGCTCCTGTAGATGTGTGTTGTAAGTTTGTAACATAAGTACATAACTAAGAAAAGCTACTAAAATATGTATACAATACTTTTCAATGAATGAATTTTATACATATAAAAATCTAAAAATAACATATATGTAATGTCGGTTCGGTTTGGTTTCGGTTCGGTTCGATTATTTTATGAGTAACACCAAACCAAACCTAATATTTCGGTTTTTTTACACCAAATCAAGTCAAACCAAACCATAATCAGTTTTTTTTCTTGGTTTGTCGGTTTGATTCGGTTTACCAGTTTGGTTTGTACCGCCCTACTTCCTTTGATGTCATAATCTTGTATCTATAACCAACTTTAATAGTTACATTTAATAAAAGACAATATTACCAAAATTTACCCTATGAAAGTACCAGGCCCGCCAACTTTTACCCAATTTTAGACTTGTCTTCCTAGAGTCACATCACTAGACTATTCCATAATTTCAAGATGAGATGGACTTTTATGTCTGCACTAGTTGGTGCCATGTTGAATTCATATAATTTATTGCATCAATAATCAAATCAAAGTCATCCCATCATCCAACAAACAACGAACAGAATCCCTCCCGATCAAAAGCACGGACAAAAAACTTCAATCTTATTAATTTTTTATTGAAGCACACCTTACTATTTACCCAAAGAAAATCTATATGAATTAGATAAGCCAACACTTACTTTATTTACAAATAAAGGTGAAAAATTGAATGCCTGAATTCAACAGTTTTCTTAGATAGCTTTAATTATTAAGATACTTAAGTTTAATTGAATTAAGCTTAAATTATTATTTTTTTCTCAAATTTGTTATAATCAAGAGAATGTGTTTAGTTGTTTAGAGAATATATAATTATTTATTGTTTTTGAATTAGTTTATATTGTTCAATATGATTTTATATGTGTATTTTTTTTTATATGTTTAGTATTATGTAGTCTAAAGTACTAATTTTTATTTATTTGTTGTTCTTTGCAGTTTAATGGATAACTTCGAGTAAAGTATATATAATACTACACAGGACGAAGTTCTGCAAAATAAGTCTCAGGTGCATATTGATCTTGAGCCTAAACTTGGACTAAAATTTGACTGTGATGATGAGGCAATTAATTTTTATAATGAATATGCAAAAAGTATCGGGTTTAGTACTAGCAAAGAGTATGCTAACAAAAATAATAAATTTGGTTATGTGACATCGAAAAATATTACATGTTTTAAAGAAGATTTCCATGGATATGATAAACGAAGAACGAATGTGAAAAATCCACGAAAACAAATTAGAAGTGGTTGTCAAGCTCATATAGTCATTTCGCGTCAACCTTCAGAAAAGTATCGTACTACTAAGGTTGACGTGGAACATAATTACCTCTCGTTCCACCATCGATGGTGCACATGTTACCATCGCATAGAAAGATTAATCAAGTACAAGCTAATGAAATTGATCAAGCAGAAGATGCTGGATTATTATCAAAAGCTACATTTGATTATATGAGCCTTCAAGCGGGTAGTCGAGAAAATTTGGGTAACACTAAGCAGGATCTGAAAAATTATCTTCGAACCAAAAGAAAAAAAGCGATGAAAGAAGGAGAAGCAGGTAATATATTTTTCGCTATAATTTTTTAGTTATATTATTATTTTATTTTAGCATTTTACAAGATGTTATATTATAATCTTTCTTTAGTTATATTATGTACTGGGTGAAAAATCACTGGGGTCTCGAGCAAGACCTCGGAGTGCAGCACGAAGACTGCGCCACGAGACAAGCTTCCGCAGGAGAGATTGCATGGTCACTCATCCAGGAAATCACCTTAGGAAACGAGGAGAGATGAGCTCGAAGCACTGGGCTCGGGGAAATGGCCAATATTTAATAGGCTAGATCGTGAGTCAATTACAATTATGTACAGAATAATGGCCATAAAGGCACTATCATGACATTCTACAGCATCATTCGCACTATCATGACATTCTACAGCAACATTCTTTCTCCTGATTATAAATAGGGCTCATTTGTAAACAACATGGGACGATCGAATGAATAGAGAATCCTACTTTTATTTGTTGCCTCGTTTGTCTTATTTCCTGCCTCGTTCCTTTTTCAAGTTTTCATTTAGTTCAAATCCGATTTAGCTCAAACTTCACTTCGATACAAGCAAATTATCAGTTAAACCCGATACAAATTCGATTTGTTGTCCTACCCAGATTTAGGCCAACACAAATTGGCACCGTCTGTAGTGAGTTGGTAATAACGTTTATTTCGAATACCGTAATTTCAACTTTCTACCAAAAGCAAAATGTCAGTCATTGTCAATGACAATATAACTATCCAAGTGCCCGACCAGACAGTGGGCCACACCGAAACCAATGGTAGAGCCCCATTACAACCAACTGGCTCGACACCGGCCGTTAGCCCCATCCCAACGAGCACTTCAGCTCCATTAGTTGGGTTAACACCCCCAAGCGGATCGACTCCACCGATCGGTCTGACACCTCCCGTAGGAGCATTGATAGCCGAACCAACATCTTCAAATTCCGGCGACCCCTTCCAGCAGTTCATGGTGAATTCGCTGCAGCAAATGCGAGAGCAAGCTGCCGCTCAAGCAACCGCGCAAGCTCAATTCAATGAGAAATTCCGGAGCTCTTTACAAGCCCTCGCTGGGAACGGGAGAACCCACTCTGTCTTCGGTGATATTCCCTTCACGATGTTCAATGGAGGGAACAACGCCACTACCCCTGTCAGAATAAATACAGGGGGACTCCCAAATGGGATTTCGTCGGGGTCTCGGGGACTATAGCCCCCACGACGACTCAAACGAGCGTCGCATCCGATTTTGAAAAATGGAAGAAGGAGTTCGAAGACAGCATGGAGAAACGACTCGAGAACGTGCCAGGGGCCCGTAAACCCCAACGAGCATTGGACATTGAAAAATGTCGCCAATTATTCTTCAAGCCTGAAGCTGCTCCAGCGCCTGTTCCAAAACATTTCAAAGTACAAATTCTAAAGAAATACGATGGGACGTCGGACCTAGTTGACCATATCACTGAATATATGGCCATGGTCAAGAGCAACTCTGACCCCGATTGAAAAGGAATCTATGTTCTTGAAGAAATTCGCCGACACCCTGGAAAAACGAGCGTTGCGTTGGTACATGATCCTCCCCTCTGAATCTATTTCCAGCTTCAATGAATTGGCGGACATGTTCATTAAGTCTCACACTGGGGCTCAAAATATCCTTAAAAGAAAGAAAGACATCTTTGATGTAAAACAAGGATATCTCGAGCCCATCAAGGACTTCCTCGAGCGCTTTCAGCCCGAGAGGATGGATCTACCCAAAATGGATGACAGCCTGGCTGTCATAGCCTTTGAAAAGAACCTTAATGTGAGCAATTCAGAGGCCGCGGCGGAATTGAAGAAAGAACTCCAGCAGTAGCAAGCTCGAGCCTGGGACGAGTTGCATGACCGAGCCACGATGAAGATTAGGCTCGAGGAAGCGGAGTGGAGAAGAACGGGGCGAGGCCACTCCTACCGAGGCTGGTCTGAATTATCTCGACGCGCCGATGCACCACGAAGAAATTCAAAAAATCGATATGATCCATACAATGGGGCCCAAAAGCAACATGTGAGTCAGCACCTTGGAGGTCATCAACATGTGAGTCAAAGACTCGGGGGAAAAGTGGGATCATCATCCAACTAAAAATCCTCAGGCCCATCCTTAGTACCCAAGAAAAAAGAATTGCCTCGAGTCTCCGAGTATAACTTCAGTATATCCACTTCCGAGCTGGTGAATGCAATCAAGGGAATGACTGACCAAGGAGTTAGGCTACTCAAAGACATGAAATCTCCCCCGAACAAAAGAGACCAAACCCAACACTATGAATTTCACATGACCTATGGGCACGCAACTGAAGATGTAAGGTATTGCGTCTCGAGGTGGCCCATTTGCTCAAGAAGGGGGTGCTAGCAGAGTACCTGACCGACAAAGGGAAGCACAATTACTCGAAGAACATGAGGGATGAGAAACCACCTCAAGCACAGTCACCAAAGAGGGTAGTGAATGTAATCACCGGGGGCTCGGAGGTAAACAGAGTAAGCTTTGCTGCGGCGAAGAAAGTGGCAAAATCGTCCATTACAGCGGAGAAAAGAGCAAGAGTTGGTGAGTCGAGCAGGGAGATGGTATTCAGCAAAGAAGATTGCGATGGGATGATATTTCCCCATCACGACACACTAGTGATCACGCTCAGGATCAACGACTGTGATGTCAAACGAGCTTTAGTTGGTCCAGGCAGCTCGGTGAACATCATCAACTATGGCGTGATCAAGAAGATGTGGCTAAAGGACCTAGTCGTCCCAAAGGCGACCATACTGATAGGGTTCAACAACTCCACCTAGAAGACTTTGGGAGATGTAACCCTCACGACTACTACAGGGGGAGTGAACAAGCAAGCTACCTTCCAAGTTATGGCCGAGGACATAGCCTACAACTCCATTCTTAGAAGGCCATGCATCCACGAAATGGAAGCTGTGCCATCCACTTTGCATCAAGTAATCAAGTTCCCAACTCCATGGGGAGTAAGAGCCATTCAAGGAGAACAACGAATAGTACGAGAGTGTTATGCAGTCGCAATGAAGAGTACAGTCGTCCCGAATGGGCCAAGAAAATAGCAACGAGCAAAGACTCAATAACCGGGGACTTCGCCAGGCAAAGCCCTCGAAGCACGATCAATTGCCTTGCCGAAGGGTCACCCTTGGAACCTGCTCGAATAAATTCATGCTATTCTAGTTCTTTTCTCCTAAGACCTGTTAGATCTAGGCATCTATTGTAATAAAGGCATTCAAATTTGATCAAAGAAATAAACTCCGGTTCGTCATCCTTTTATTCTCACTTGAACATGCATAGCTAATCATAAGGCAAGCCTACGGTTCAACGGCGAGACGTCGTCCTAAGCTAGCTCGAAACAATAAAAAGTCTTGCAAACAAATTCATAGAAAGGATTTTCATTAATAAAAGGCTCGAAGGCCCCAAATATTTACAAAGCAAACAGCACAAAGGGCCCTAACCCAAAAAGGAAAAGAAAAGGCATTACTCTAAAGCTCCGCTTCGGAGTCGTCGTCTCCCTCGTCTGAGCTCTCGCTACTTGAAGGGAGACTCTCCATCAATTTTTGAGCCACGACAGCATCACTCTCAGCTTTGGAAATCTCGGCATTAAGATCGATCCCGCCACAGTACTACTTCAAAGTCTTTAGCCTCGTTTGAATAACGGCCCAATTTTTTTCCACCTTGGCCCGAGTCCTTCTCATTTTTCGTCTTAAGGTGAAAGAATCGGCCTTGCCTCTCAGGAACTTGACCTCGTCCTCGAGCTCACTATTTTCCTTGGCCAACTGATCTTTCTCTACGGCCATCTCATTTATTTTAAGCAATTTCCGCTTTAAGCCTTCATGAAACCTTTTGGCCCTCTCATTAATAAGTGACTGAGCCTCGTTCTTTACTCGCTTCATTTTCGCGTCACAAAGTTACTTCAAACGAGCCATTTTTCCCTCGATGTCGGATTTAGCCTCGAGGACTTGGTCATCTCGAGGTCAGACTTATTAGCAGCATCTTTAGCCCGCTCCAGCTCGAGCCTTGAATTCACTAGTTCTTTCTCGAGACCACTCATCTGGGCCTCGAGACCCGCTCGCTCTCGCCTCCATCCAGCCCTTAATTGATGAAGCTTTCATCCCGGCTGCACTCTATCTCGGCGGCCCTGATAGAGTTGATGTAGCACTACAAAAAAAGAAATCTAAAAATCAGAGAAAGAAGTGAAACGGCAAATTGAAAAGAGAAAGTTAGAGAAAGCATACATGAATGGCATGCTGAGCAGCATCAGCCATCAAATCAGAGATGGGAGACTCCTTAAGACGATCACGTTCCTTAGGACCTAAGAGTCCACGGAGGCTGATCGGGACTTGGATGTAACCATCAAGAAGACAAAGCTCAGAGGGAATTTTAAGGTAACGAAATTGCCTCCAAGAAGACGCGTCAGGGGCAGGCTCGGAGGCAGCTCGAGGAGCCTTGTCCCCCACTCGAGATGGCCCAGCCTCGTCCACCTCCACCGAAGAAGGGGGATGAATATTCCCCACGTCTTTATCAGCAACCTGAACTGGTTCAGGCTCGTAAGTAGGAAGAACCGCAACCTTATCCTGCCTTAGCTCAGCCTCGCCAATAGGAGTAAGCTCAGGAAATAGGACATGCTCCAATCTGGCCCGCTTTGCCTCCAGAATTTTCTCCGAGGACAACTCTTTCTTCCTCAGAACTGAAAGAATGAGGGAAAAAGATGGTAAACGTAACAAACAAAACAAAAGATGAAAATGATAGGAGAAACACTGAACCTATCTTTGCCCTAGGGTCCCGTGACCCCTCGGAAGCCGTTTTCCTCTTTTCTTTCCCCTTTTCACCCTTTCCCCTCGAAAGGTTCCCAATCAAATCCTCGAGGGCATTCAAGGCATCCCCAACTTCGGGGACCTCCTCTTTCTTGTCTTTCTTCCATTTTTTCTCCTTCAGAGCGGTGATCGTCCTCTTAGGGAGCCCTACAACAGAGAAACGACAGTAAGGCCACGAAGAATAGGGCCTCAGGAAACTAGATTGAACTCAAAAGGTTGAATGAAAGATAACTCACCATGCCGTTTACAAGCCATTGGTTCTCACTCAAAGCGGCCAAAACCATCCACGACCTCTCCGACCTAGGTTTGGCATCAATAATGGCTTGAACCCACTTAACCAAGTTCTTTAGGCGAGCAACTGGGACCGCCTCGGCTAAAGGAATAAGAGCAAGGAGTCAGAAAAGGGAAAAGGTAAAACAAAAATGAACGAAGGAGGAAACACTTACAGGCTCGATTCCACCGCTCGGGAAAATCAGGCTCTAAGGAGATAAGATCTGTGGGCAAGAGGAATAAGCGCTCGTTCCGCCCACGGTCCTCGAGATCTACGCTTTTCATAATTAGCGAGTAAGAGCCCCGTTTGTTGAGATGGACGACCCCATCCTTGTGAAGGGTGGGAAAAACAGATACAAAAGATGATCGAGGGTGAAAGGCACCCCCGCTGATTTACTCAGAAATTCGAGACATTGGACGTGCCTCCATACCCCGAGTCTGATCTGAGCTATGCACACTTGAAAGGTTCGATAAAAATTGTCTAACACCTCGAGGATAGGAAGGGAGAAACCGATCGTGAAAGGATAAGTAAAAATAAAAGAATGCCCCTCGACTCGATCACACACTCGGCTCTCGGGGGCGGGAATACCAACCATCACCTTGGAGCCCCAGTTGCATATCAGAGCGAACTAGGTGAATGTTCGCCTGGGTAATCAAGCTCGGTGTATCCCCCACAGGGATGTTCCTCCTTCTCCTAGCCTCCGATTCAGTTTGAGGCTGCATAAAAAAGTCCTTCGAGAAATCGATCTTTGAAGGAATGACGTGATGGGGTTTAAGTTCCAAATCGTCAGAATGAAGTTCCTCGTCGCCCACATCCTTTGTGGAAATTTCCTCCTCCTCCGCCGTAGCTACTCTAGCGATCCCAACCATAGATGAGCGGAGTTCTTGATCCACACCGCTGGGGTAAACAAGATCCTCCATGTTGAAGTTAGGAGGAAAAACAACATTCAGCGGTTCAGGGACATTAACCTGTTCCCCGCCAACAACCATGGTGTCGACGAGGAAAGGTGGAAAACGTGATGAATTTTGTTGAGACATATCTCTTTCAAAAATCTTTTGAGAGAAAGGTGAAAAAGTTTTACTGTTGAAGACAAGAAGAAGTAAGAAAAAGAAGGCAAGTTTCGACTATATATAGGTTAAAAGCCCCATGATTACAACCACATGGGGAAGGCAAAATCAGAAAACGCACCCAATCAGCGATCGCCACGCATGATTGACGGGAATTCGAAGTGACAACTGCCGTTTTAAAAATTCGCGCAGCAAAAACAGCCGCGTCAATCTCCAGCCTAAAATTCACTCCACTCCTCGACAGATTTGGCAACCTCCCGAGGAGTGGGGGGACGATCTGTATTGGGTGAAAAATCACCGGGGTCACGAGCAAGACCTCGGAGTGTAGCACGAAGACTACGCCACGAGACAAGCTTCCGAAGGAAAGATTGCACGGTCACTCGCCCCGGAAATCACTTTAGGAAATGAGGGGAGATGAGCTCGAAGCACTGGGCTCGGGAAAAACCCCTACAACCCCGAGCGGATGACGCACCTGGAGAGATGAGGGCCGGCCTTTGTTATTGTCGACCGTTGCTCCAACATTTAATAGGATAGATCGTGAGTCAGTTACAATTATGTACCGAATAATGGCCATAAAGGCACCATTATGACATTTTACAACGTCATTCTTTCTCCTGATTTTAAATAGGGTGGCTCATTTGTAAACAACATGGGACGATCGAATGAATAGAGAATCCTACTTTTATTTGTTGCCTCGTTTGTCTTATTTCCTGCCTCGTTACTTTTTCAAGTTTTCATTTTGTTCAAATCCGATTTAGCTTCACTTCGATACAAGCAAATTACCAGTTAAACCCGATACAAATTCAATTTGTTGTCCTACTCAGATTTAGGCCAACACATATTATAATTTCTATTTCTTTTTTGTTCTTTTTTTTTTGGGTCACTTAGGGCATTGTCAGAGTATTTCAAGGAGACTGTAGTGTATGGTATCATGGTAACTTCTAAAATGGATACTTTTATTTCCCTCTATTTTTCATTCATACCACTATATTTAAACCCAACAAAATCTCTCATGTTATGATGATATGTGATAAAATTCTAGTCCAGACACATTTTGTATTTTCATACGGAGTGAATCAAAAAATATATGTTCCATTTGTTGAATAGCGACCATAAAACCTCAAGGATTGTGCTAAAATTTCTAATTTTGGTGTACATGAAATTTTATGCTCTTAAAGTTTAAATGAAATGAAATTGATACAAAAGTGAAATACATATAAGGAAGAGATACTCATGATCAACCTTCTATAATTTGGCTCTGCTTCCTCCTCCTTGTGCTGCATCCTTTTACTATTACTTCTAGATATAGTGATATTATAACCATATACAAAAACATGCATTTATGTTTAAGAATGTAATAAAAAGTTTTGAGAGCCCATCTTTATAGTGCTAGATGAGATTGCAATTATTTTGGAGATTGAATACCAGTACTGCTTTTCTAAGGAGTACACGATAATTTTGTTAATGTGAAAATGCAAGCAATCCTCTGTCCATGTTCTATCCATTGTGTGATAGATTTATGTTGATCTAACTATACCATCATTGTGTAATTTAATTCGACCATATGCTTCGCCTTGGTCCGAAATAACAAATAGATCACATATTCTTTTTACCATTATCCTTCCCTGCAGACTATTTCTTTTCTTCTTCTTCTTTTCCTTTTTTTGGGAAATTCATGTTGCGTAATTTAGCTGTTGATATACTTATCATTTTAGTGGCAGTTGAAAGTATAGACAAACTCAAAACAAACAAAGAATTCCTTTACGATAGGGATTTAAGTAACTAAACAAAAGCTAAACAGTACTAGAAAGAGTCGTAACACAAATCAATGATGTTTTTTCGTAATCATATCAAGGTTCACGACCATATTTTGCTTTATATTGTATCCAAAGTTTGATTAACGGACTTGCCCAGCAAATTAAGAAATATATTAAATTATTATATTCATATCTCATCATTTTGTTCTCTGTTTTAAAAGGTAGAACTGGGACTGGCCCGGGACTGGCCTCGGAGCAAGGCAGTCGTAAAATGCCCTTGGGCTTTCGTGGGGGGCTCTTGCCTCGTGAGGCTTATACCCTAGGCGTACCGAACGTCTTACGCACAGGGCTCGCTCTACCATTCTCCATGAAATTGTGTCTAATTAGCCTTGTAAACTCCCAAAATTGCTTTTTATTAACCATTGATTCTTCACTAATCATATATTAGAAATCAGTCGAGAACATTGAAATGGTCATAATTATAGTTTCGATTACATTGCATATCACTACTAAGAACGAGAGGATATTGGGTTATGACAAAAACCTCTTATCTAAAATCTATTCATGTATTAACTATTTCTAAGTCTTCATTATTTTATCTTTCATTTTTTCTCTTTTTAACCTCAATTTGCTTAATAATTCTCCTTTTGTGCGTGTGGGGCATAAAATTGATCAATAAAATAGATAAGTAATAGCAAGTAATTGTCTATATACAACTATATTCACAAATTATTATTATTATTATTGTTATGGATTATGCATAGGAGCTCTTTAATTTGTTAAAAACAAATAATGCTAGAGATTCATCATGAGACTGTGTTTCTCATAAAGTAAACAATTATTTATTTATCTAATTTTGTTCTTTGTCAAAAAAAATTTCAATAAGAAAAGACTGTTATAATTAAAGAGAAAATTTTAAATTACATTATAAAAATTATTTTTTTTTTCATTTATGAGATCTACATTACAATTTTTTAATCTAGAATAGTATTTATTTTCTATTTAGGCTGTTCGGACATTGTGCGTAATTTATGTATCATGATATCTTATGTTCGTTGGTGCTATTAACAGTTATATTATAATTAATTTAAATACTTTTATGCTTTATTTTATTTTTAAATTTATGATTTTAATGTATTTATGTAATATATATCTATTTTAAAATATTTTAATAATTTTATAAATGCATAATATTTAAAGACCTGTGGGGTTTACGCCCAGCGCCTCGAGACTTACGCCTCACCTCGTCTTAGATAAAATGCCTCGCGTAACTCCCCCACCTTTGAAAACATTGATTTTGTTAAGTCGTGCCAGGAACCCACTTTTCAAGCTCTCTAAGTAATCGAGAAAGTGAGCAGTAACGCTGCCACCTTGGTCCCATATGTCGTCGTGCCCTGGTTCTGTCCATCTAATATCGCCAATAGGTTCAAGATCTGCTTTTAGCCTCACATAGTTAGCAATCCCATCAGTTAAGCCAAAGGGAGCCTGACCTTCACCATTCCACTACCAAATGTATGCGCATTCGCGGTATAATATTCCAGTAATCTCTCTTTTTAGGTCACCCTCGTATCGTTGCATATACCTGCATAGACGAATTTAAAATTTAAAATTTAAAATATACTTATTTTGAGTCGAAAACAAACATTCACTTCGAGGTTCGAGCTTATACATTCGCTAGGCACAAAGCCTAAAAAGTAAAGAAGACTTTTTTGAAACTTGTATTCTAAAATAAATCATTGATATTTATGAGTTTATAAATCATCTCATAACTATTCATTTTTAAACACACCAAAAAGAAATAGGTTCACTTATTTAATTATATTTGCATACCTGGCACTAATAACAATCCGACTATTATTCTTGAGGATAGTCAAGGTAGTATAGGCATCAGTTGGACCGGCCAAATGTCCTCGCTATATGAAAATGGCTTATCAGTGAGGGAAGAGGTAGCGAGGAAATTCCCTATCTAAACACGCGGAGAAGGAATTTCCTCTCCAAATTTTAATTTTCACTCGCCAAATTTCTAAAAAAAGAAGTTTTCACTCGCCAAATTTTTTTTAAAAAGAGAAGTTTACAAGTGGCTAGGAAATTCCCTCGCCGAATTATAAAAGTTAACTTTTTCCCCTCCTACTCGGCGAGGTAATTCCCTCTCTAATAAAGAGAGAAGAAATTTATTTTTTCTCTCCTTATTGGCGAGGGAATTTCCTCTCCAATAAGGAGAGATAAAACTTCTCTCTCAAAACATTCTTTATTTTTTATTCTTTTTCAAAATTTCACGAAAATTAAAGCGGAAAGTATCCCACCCTTTTTTCAACTCAAATCCCTCTTTTAAACTGCCGCCTCCATTCTTTTATTTTCCCCATTTCTCCCTCTCTACGTATGCCACATTATATATTTTTTCACCCTTGAAGAAATTTTGCTGATTCTTTACGTTTTGACAGGTTTGTACTTTAGTACTCAAAGTTTTACTTTCTTAATTTAAATTCTTGTGATAAGCTGCGATCTAGGTAAAGCTTAAGAAGGAAATATTTATTGTGAAACTTGATAACAAGGAATGAAATTATTTACTCCGTATCTTTTGGGTAAGTAAACCTTCTACTTATTTCGCATTCAATTTTTTGCTTCAGTATTTATTATTAAAGTTATGTTAAAGTTTGTAAATATGTTTTTGTCTATATCATGATACCTCCAAGTATACTATTATACAACTTTTTTTTTTTTTTTTTTTTTGCTCTTCCTCAGGTACATGAAGTAGAAATTAATGAAGAGTAAAAAGAAGAAGAAAAATGGTGTTACAGTAGCATCAGAGGACTCGCCGTACTTCCAACTTTTTTTAACTCATCATATATGTACTTTTAATAGACTTTTATGTTAGATTCGTTTTATTTTATTCATATTTTTCAAGTTTAAAGACTTTGCAATACAATTCTTATCTCCATATAGTTGTTCTTATGTTCTTATTACTGTGATTACTAATCAATTAACGTAATTTTAAAAAGTAAATAACGATACTTGCTAACAAAATAAATTAACAATTCATTGATACTAGCCAAATGTATTGGAAAAGATTAATTTCAACATTTGGCGAGGGAATTCTCTCTCCAAACTTATAAAATATTCATTTATATTTTTGTTTGGAAAAGGAATTCCCTCGCCAAACCAAAATATAAATTCTCCAAACTTATAAAATATTTATTTATATTTTGGTTTGGCGAGGGAATTCCTTAGCTGAGCAAAATCTGATACGCGGGGTCCATTGGCTTATTGACGAGGGAATTCCTTCTCCAATTTATATTTGTTACGAAAAATATGCAACGTCCGTATAGAGAGGGAATTCCCTCTCTACTGCACGTTTAGAGAGGGAATTTCCTCGTCAATTTCCCTCTCCAAACGTGATATTTCTAGTAGTGCCTGGAGGGAAAGGAATATCGTGTTCACGTATTTGCGTTCAGCGGGAGAGGTTTGCGGTAAGATCCTCCAAATGAATGAAGTGGCAGCTTCCTCTGTATGCTTGCAATAGTGGAAAGCTCGTTCGAAACTATCGAGCTCTCGGTAGAAACTATGGGTGTTCATGGGGCAGTACGGTTCGGATTTTAGCTTATCGGTAACAGTGTATCGGCTAACGATGTGTGATTATGTAAAACCAATACCGTACCGATAAGCTATCGGTTATCGGTAGTTAACGGTTCGGTAATTAATGGTTCGGTAACCGGTATTACTTGCACCACCGAAGTAATGCGGGAATCCTCGATAGTTGGTTGTCAATAGCTAACATTTTCTCATTACTAGAAACTGCTCCAAGTGTTTCTAGTGATCTTAAATCGGCATAAATAAGTTATTAGTTATCAATACAAGATTAATTTACAACTGCTTATATTTGCTGTGTGTTACTTGAGAGGGTGATGGCCCGGAGCCTTAGCACTTGGCTGAGTGACACTTTTACCTCCTCAAAAACTCAAAGAGTAATAAAGATAAAGACGACAACTCCAGATACTCACTTCTAGAATATACTCCAAGTGTTGTTTAAGCTGCATTGCTTCCATTTAATATAATAATAATAAATATATAAAAATTATAAAAAATACCGTATCGGTTATCGGTACGGTAACGGAAAATATATATAGAAACCGTTACCGAACCGATATCTTATCGGTATTAGAAATCAATACCATTACCGAACCAATAACCGTTATACCAACACTATTATGCTTATCAGTAGCGGTAGTGGTTCGGCTATCGACACCGGTTTGGTTTTGCACATCCCCTATAAAAATGAAGGCCACCGTCGAGGTAAACTGTGATATTGTCGTTAAATCTGTAGTTTACTGCGTGGATTTTTTGGGTGAATATTGAAAGGATTATTAGTAGATTCAGGTGAGTATTTGATATGGTGTCCCCAGGAAGAAGATTTTAAAGTAGTAGTACCTTGATGAGTTAACTCAGTGTGATGAGCGAGGCTTTTCCTTATTCTATTTATTTATGTTACTCTTTTAAACAGCATTTTCATGATGCCTGGAAGAACACACTTATACACGATCAACAAGTAATACAATGATGAGATAAAGTATGATTTCCGCATAGACTTGAAACTACTTAATTAATTAAATCAAATAATTTCTAATTATCTAAACAAAAAAGTTCTCAAAAAATGTGAGTTATTCTAAATTAAAATTAAGTAAGAAACTAAGTAATTAACTAATAAACTTGAACGCAAGAAGTTAGATTCAATGAGAAAAATATTTCACGAATATGGGAGTACATCTATCTCAAGTGTGAGTAGCTAAGTTCTTAAAGTTATAATTTATATTTAAGTGTCTATTTTTCTTTTTTAATTTATTTCAAAAAACTATTTTTTTATATTTGATAACTCTTTTATTTCAAGATTTATTTTGGACCACAAGATTTAATGGCACATGTCCATATTATACACACATTTAATTTTAAATTACAAAATTTAAAAGTCTTATTTATTTTTTTAAATTTTATGTCCAATGAAATCCAGACACTTAAATTAGGTCACATGAGTAACTTTATTAACATATTTATTCAAAATTTAGACTAAATTATTGGATTTTCCGAGCCCACATATTCCAATTGGCATCCGCCAGTAATTCACATGGGGATATATGCAACCCATTTTACTGATGTGCTCACTGCTCAGTAGGCACTTTGTCCACTTTTAGTAAGGCTAAACAATGCAAAGAATCTCATGACTCGTCAGAAACAGCCTACCAGCAATAATATAGGGGTCAGTCTACTATTCATCCTGACTCGTGCACGTGTATATGTTTAATATATGGTTGGCTATACTATCAATTATCTATAGCACACAGGGGTACATCCGTAGTTCGAAAGATAAGAAGGTGTGCTTTGAGGAGAGTACAACAAAGCCAGCCGTCCAACTGCTGGATCAACGGACATGCATTCCGTTTAACATGTCATCTTTTTGACCAAGTAATACACGACTATTTTATGAGTTTATAAATGTTGCTCCCAAACGCACACACAAGTATACGTGGTCAATAAGTAATAAAGTGATAAATCGAGTATCGTTCCCACGAAAACTATTGTTACGACTGAATTCTAGCAAACAATTTTCTAAGAACTATTCAGGGATCTTTTTCCAATGATTGAGATCTTTACTAACTAAATGCAATAATTAAAACAAGTAATTGAGAACAAGTAACAGAGCAAATTCTAGGTTGTTATCAATCAAAGAGAAACGGTCCAGGGTCAGAGCTACAAACAATTCAGTTGAGTTTTCCAGTTGATCCTACTTCTTGATTTTTTAGATTGCTAACTAACATGTTAAATGTACCCGTGAAAACCTTTCGATTCTTCACGGTCTATGCAGGCTACTCCAATCCCTATATGTCTATGGGTTGAATCACGTGCACGCATTAACCAATTCTGTGATTAGTTAAGCTAGTCGAGTAAGTATATGTCTATCCTACCCGCAAATCGATTCCCTGATGCCCAGGTTCACAATCAAGTCCTATTCTTTCTTATTTGCGTTTACAAGTTCCCTCTGTCGAGTTCAACTTGTAAACCGTAGATAGTGTTCAATTATCAGGCCTCAATAGCCAAACAATTAGGCTCAAGAAAGAATAAACAATCTGTAATGGTAAATCAATACATAGAAATCAACTTTCAAACATCAACCTTCATGTATTTAAACCCTAGAACGAACAAACTATAGAAAAGAGAAGAATAAAAGAAAGAGAGAAAGAACTTGTTTAGAAGACATCTAGGGCTCCTCCCCTCTCCTCCAAAACTTGCTCCAAAGTCTCCACATCTCTAAAAAACTAAGTAAAAGAGTATGTATAATGTTTATAAAAGCCTAGCAATTAGTTACGCCTAAGCCTAGACGAAATAGGACTTCAAAAAATGCTCCAGGGGCGCAATAGCTGGCGCCCCGCGCCTCGAAACGCGCGCAACTAGGCAGAATCCGTCGAATCTCGCACGCAATGGCCATGCTCCGCGCTCCAAAACGCGCAGGACTTTCGGCGCTTTCCCTGGCGCGGCGCGCCACCCATGGCGCCAGGCCATTTTCAGCATTTCTTCGTCCGCAGCTCGCGTCGCGTCGTGCCTTCGTGTGCTCGATCGAATCCTCAATCAAATTCCAACCTTTTCTTGCTCGATCATGCTCTTTAAAGCTCCCATTGCACCTCACAACATCCTACAAGTCACACGACATAAAATCAGTGAAAAATCACATTCATTAACTAGAAAACGTGCGAATAAAGTATCCAAACGTGAGAAAATATTAAGAAAATATAGGCATAAAATGCCAAACATCAATAAAATATTTCATTAATTATAAATTGTGAAGTTTGAAATTTTGAATTACTATTTTTTAAAATAATAAATAAAGAAATTGTGTCATTTCTTTTTTTTTTAATGGATGAAATACTTTCTACAGATTGAATAAAATTGACATGTCATTGTCTAAATAAGATAACTTCATAGAAGATTGATGAAATATCACACGATTTGTTTCAGAGATAATCCTTTTGGTAAGAGAAGGTGGGCTATACCCACTTAGACATAATTTAAAATCTTCCACTGTCTGTATATGCTCCAATTAAAAGTTTGTTGTCCTTTCAATCAATGTGGACATAGGGGCGGACCTACCTGCCGTGAAAGAGTACTAATTGATATCTTTTCGTGAGAAAAATATAATGTGTATATGGTTAAAAAAAATTGAATGTATATATACTATATGTTGAGTCCTCTTAATTTTTTTATATTTTAATTTGGATATATTTTGATACCCGTTAACAAGAATTCTGAGTTCCCCCACATATCACAAGATTTGTTCGAGACATACATACAAGACAAGATTCTTACAGAAAGAGTCGCAAGAGATAGAAGAAAGATGTAGTTTAATTACAAACATGTCTAGGTGCATTAAAAAAAGGAGCTCCTATCTCCATGTGATTAGTCACAAAAGTTGTGGGTCTTCTGGCAGTTAAATTTAAAATATATTACACATAAAAAAGTGCTTGGAATGCCTATATTGTTTGACTGACGAATGTTACCTTTCACCTTAGGATAATCACGTTAATTAAATCAATGGTCAGTCATGTCAGCTTTACATATCTCAGGAAATACTAATTGATTAATCATTGAATCATGGCTTAAATTCAGTCATTTTTGTTTGCTCAAAATAATGACAAGCATGGAGCAAGGTCATGAGACCTCCAGGCTCCAGCATGCCACAGTACTTCTTGTTTTTTTTTTCTTTCTTCTTTTTTCGTTTAGCACAGTTTTATCATTTTCTTTCTAATTTGGTGTTCAGCGACCATGTAATTATGTAAGGCTTCACCACAGAAATTAGAAGAATAATGAGGGAAGACACCAAACATATATGTCTAACCTTCCAATAATAAAAAGGGAAAATATAAAGTCCCTCTCTACCTAGTAGTACCATTTTTTCCAAGGGAAAAAAAAAGAAGTTTCTGCTCCTAAACAATGGGACCAAACTTCTTAAAAGACTAAGGGCAGCATTTTCTTAAAAGACTAAACTCTTCCATCCAATTATGTATTTATTGCAACTAACATAGTTCAAGTCAAGCATAAGTGATTGCAACTTTCTGTAAATGTCATAGTATCAATCGACGAAGGTGATTGCAATTTTCTATACCACAATTTAAGCATCAATTTTCTACACGCTCAGGGCTTTCCTGTTGGTGATGATGTAATTTAATTTACTGCATGAATTGTTTATTGGGCGATTGCAAGGATGGTTAGACAAAACAGTAGAAAGAAAATATTCGCGTGAGACAATTGCTTTGCTCTTATGGCTTGGTCTCTATGGACTAAGAAGACGTTCATTTATATTGCCACAATGCCACTTGCTTGAGTGTGATAAGCGGCTTTTGCTTCCTTATCCTATACTCCCTCCGTCCCAATTTATGTGGTACAATTTTCATTTTTTGTTTGTCCCAAAATAAGTGGCACCTTTCCTTATTTGACAACTATTTAATGAATCATCTCTATTTTATCCTTATTGGACTCTACATACTTTTAAACCTACCAACAACTTTTTTATTACTCAAATCTTCTCTCTCTTACTTTTTCAAGGATAAAATTGATACTTGTCGTAACATCTGTAGTCAACTGCATGGGTTTTTTGGGTAAATATTACAAGGATTGTTAGTAGAGAAGAAATAATGAAGAAGAAAATCTTGTTGTTAGCCATATTATTGGCTTTGATGCTAAGGTCAGGTGAGTAGTGATGTGGTCTCCAGGAAGAAGATTTATACTACTGGCTCCTACTTAAGTTTCTTTATGAGTTATAGTTGAGTGTGATTAGCGAGGTTTTTCCTTTCCTTATTCTATTTATTATCTTATCTATTTAAAAAAATATATTTCTCTCACATATGCCTTAAGCGCACGATTTAAATGTCACATTCCCTTGTAGCCAAATTGGTACTAACTGGCTGGCGATGCTGCTAGCTGTAAACGTGCTCCATAACTAACTTTTTTTTTAAAAAAAATATTCTCTTATTCCAATTTCTATGAAGCTCCTTAGGTATTTTTAGCTGAATTGCCACAATGTTTAAGAAAAAGAAACACTATTGATTTTTGATTAATGGTCTGAAAAATTTTATAGCATCTGTGTAGATATAAGACGTTCGAAACGCGTGGCCGTAAACATGTAATAACAATTGTGTGGTTAAAAAAATTTCTAACTACGGTTAAAAGAAAGCTAATTCTTTCGAAATTTAGAAGTGTGTCATTGTAATTGTAACAAACTACAAAGGAAAATGTATCACATAAACTGAAGCGAATGTACAAACAATTTTGTTTTATTATATTCGTCATGTCATACCGAGTAGACTTCAAAAAATGGAATACAGCACGTATCCCTCGACCCTTATGCTAATTTATTATATCATGAGTAATAGCTGGAAACTGTTCAGCATTTCTTTGTACTCTGTACCTGGTTCTTATACATTATATAAGGAGTAGTAGCACTAAGAGTTGGACACTCAGCAAAGCGATTGGCTAAAACTCAAATTCATTAAGCTTATTAACTGATCAGTTATTACTTCAGAGGAGATGGCACTCATGAGTGGTACGCTAGAATTTGAGGTGGAGCTTAAGTCACCAGGAAGTACTGTTCTTGAAACATATACCAGTAAAAAAGCAAATCTCACTAAAATCTGCTCAGATACAGTTAAACGCATTGACTTGCTTGAAGGAGAGTGGGGAAAAGTTGGATGTGTTCTTGTGGTATACTCTTCTGTTGGTAAGACACCCAAATAAAAGGATTTCTTTTTGTCTTGTTTACTTTTTTCTTTTTGTGGATCTAAGAATTTATATGATTTATCTTATATGTTTTGGTTTAGATGGTATAGAGATTATTCAAAAGGAGATCGTGGAGGCTGCGGATGAGAAAAACAAGTCAATTACATACAATATTCTTGAAGGAGAACCATTGAAGCTGTACAAGTACCTTAAGACTACTTTCCAAATTGTATCAAAGAATGAACGTGAATTTCTCAAGATGGGACTCCAATATGAGAAGCTGAGCGATGATGTGCTTTATACTCCCGGTCAGTTCAAGGAAGTTTCTATTGCACTCGCTAAAACCATTGATGCCTATTATTGCCAATCTTCAAATAGCTAATTGCTAGGCCAGATTAAAGGGCACTATTTAACTTACGTAATATCATACTTTGGATTATATTATTTTGCCGCAGTTAGCCAACGATTATGTGCTCTTCTTTTAGTGTGTCAAGTGAATTATCCTTTTCAATTAAATAAAAAACAAAGTCATGCGTGTGCTCTTCTTTTAGTGTGCTAGAGTTATATAATTTTTTTCTACTACTAATATAGTTCAATTACTGCAAATGAGGCAAATTTATCTCAAATTTTCCGACGGCAACATAAGCTTTGACAAATTTTCTCAAACGTCAGAAAAGGAACAATGGTCTAAATGATCTCCTGTACCTGTCCCCATTTGCCAATCCGACAAGGAAATTTAATTAATTCTCATTCTCATTTTCATTTATAAACACCTGAAATCAGTCATTTTAAGACTTATAAGAACCTTTGACCGTTGATTCGCTTATATAACGATATTTTAGGAGAGTGAGAATGCTTATTTTGATTTAAAAAGAACTAAGAACTAATCCCTTCATCTCGTTTATTTGTCGTGGTTTCTATACATATCTGTCTCAATTTATATGTCATTTTAAAAGTTCAATACAAAATTAGTTGTATTTTTTCCATTTTATCTTTAGTAATAATTGTTCTTGGATTCCACAAACTTACCAATAAGGGTAAAATAGTTTTTTTTTTTTTTTTTAATTTTAAAAACACTGCTTAGTAGTAATAGTTTTTAAGGGGCGTGTATAAGAGAAAGGGGCGAGTAATTAAGCTACTTTTTTTCTTTTAAAATTACCAATTACTATGAGGCAGAGAATATGACATACATAAAATGTGAAAAAAGGGTAGCGGGAATAACTCCTTTACCCTTGCTCCAAATAAGCTATTATTATTTTGTTAAAACAAAGGTCTGACGTTTACTGAATCCATTTAAATTAAGTTATTAAGTTCTAAAATTATAATCCATTGTTCTAACTTTTTTTTGTCATTTCCAATAAAACCTTTTACTAGAAAATACGAATTAGGTTACTCTTAACTAAGAAAAAGAAATTTTGAAACTTTAATATAATCTAAAAAGGTGATGTTGATTGCAAACAATAAAACAATCTTCATGGGACGGCTTTGTTGTGTTCTCCTCAAAGCATGCTTTTTTGATAGAATAGTGTTGAGGAGAATGTTTTGAAAAATGACAAACGAAGGACCCAATAGTTTTGGCTGAGAACTTGGTCCTTATGAAGAAGGGCACAACTGATCGAAAATATTAAGTGTTGTAAATTCTTATCGAACTAGGAAGAAGAGTGGCGCGTGAACGAGTATGCATCCTAGTCAGCTAAAAGTGGTTGTGTCGTGGCTGTGTCTTCGAAGTACGAACAAGAGTTGGAGCTAAACAAGGAAAGAGTCCGAGAAAATCTTGTCTTCTCATAATTACAAGGTTTCCTTGTGAAATACAACTAGGATTATTGTTGACACCCAATTTTGTCCCGAAAAATTTCAGTTAAAGTATAATTATTTTAAAATTAAAATCAATTTTGAAAAGTCAAAAGTAATTGGTTTAAATTCAAAGGGAAAGGCTAAATTGCGTAAAATACAGCTTTAATTTAAGCCTACGCGTGCAATTATTCTGTTTCCCTAACTTATTCTAAAAAGAAAAGGAGGCTAAATTTTCTCCTAGTTTTTAAAATCAGCCTATTTGCGCAAAATACAGATACAATACATACACCCCCCCCCCCCCATTTCAGTAGAAGAAAATCCCTAATCCCCAATTCCCTTCACAAAAAACCCGCAACCCGTTTCCAATTTTCCCGACCCAAATTTTTTCCCAAATAAATCAGTCCAAGACCACTGGTCCCGCATCTCCATATCATCCTCGTCGTACACCTTATCCATTAGAGCCCGTTAGAGGGCCATTTGGGTATTTTTCCCACTCCTTTAAACCCTAAATGGAGGTATAAAATGTCAGTTTTGGTGGATTATTGAAAAGGTCTTTGGTTAGCGGTTTAAGGAGAGGGGGGTCTGGCTGCAACAGCATGGCGACTCCGCTGGGGAGCAATAAAGGTTTTGACCATAAAGGTTTCCAATTATTTGCAACTAGCACGCTTAATTTATTTTGTTTTATTATATATGTTGTTCGTGTGCCACGAAAAGCATGTCACTACACCCTTATTTGTGCACATATATAAATTGGCATTCCGTTCATATTTCCCCCACTCCTGGGAACCTCTTGCGTTCTCACTCAAAATATCCGCGAGGTGTGTGCATACGCACCCGCACTTTCTTCCACTAAAGAACCCTTTGACGAGTTGGTGTACCGGCGGATTGTCGTGGGAGTAATTCGACCACGAAGCCGCTTGCCACTCAACTGTTAGCCTCAACCGTTAACCCACTCTTAGACGGAGCTTTAGGAGCATGCATGCATTTACACCTTAGTCTGGACCCGGTCCTTGGTACCGCCTCCATAGTTAGGAAACTGTCCTTACGTCAACGGGTTTTTGAAACCCAACGACAATGCATATTATGTGCTATATGATAACGAATCCTCAGTCCTAACCATGTTTTAAGAAAAATCAGATTTATAATTTGTCTCCTATGTTGTCTTTTAGGTTAGAAAATGGAAGAATTTAGCTGAATCTATGTGGTCGTAGGAGTCCACGGAGAATTTGACATCATAATGCAGAATTTTGCGAACAAGACAGAATTGCAGTCGGGGAAAAGTTAGGCAGATTTGGTTGGTTTGTGGTTTGGAGATGGTATGGTATGGTATGGTGAGATCTAAGAGGTGAAGCCCCTGGTGTCTTGGGCCATATACTACCTTAGTAAGAAAATTACTGACTACAAGACCAGGTATGACTTGGTTTATTTTGTCATAAAAGAAAGTTGGTTTCGTGGGTTCATTGACCAGTACACCTCTGGTGCTGGTAAGGCCGGGACCGTGGTCGTCCGTCTCCGGTTTGCCGCGGGCAGGGGGGACGGCGGGGAGGCCGGCTCCATGACCCCGGTTGGTTGCCGAAGATGACCCCTCGCCTTGGTGGATCAGTGGGGTCCCTCTCGTGAATGGCTTTGCATGTGCGCAGGTCTATGTTGACTGTCCAGCTGCAACTTTATGAAAATTGAAGTATGCTTGTCGCATACTAGGAGAGTGAAGCCCCTGTGTCTTTGAATGACCAGTGGGGCCCCTCCTTGAAGACTAGTGAGGTCTTGGCTACCTAGAAAACTGAGAGGCTTGATTAAAGCCGAGGACCAGTGAGGAGCCCTATGAACAAGGTCTGTGAGCCTTGCAAAACCTAGGAAGCTGAGAGGCTTGACCAAAGCCAAGGACCAGTGAGGTTTTATTTGTAAAAGGTCAATTGGAACCTTTTATGATTTGCAGTCTGACATTGTGAAGGCAGTTGGAAATCTCACTCTTGCATGTTATAAAATAATCGGGAGTTGTGCTTGGAGGAGTGTGGATGTTTGCAAAAGGCATGGAAGATTGTTTCAGGTTTTAGGCATTTGGGTTTAGAATTTTGTGCAGATGTTGTAGAGAGCATGAGCTGTGTTAGAATTTCGAGTTGACACCAACTTTTGGAAGTTAGTTGGGATAACAGAATTGCAGTGTCAAGGCGGAGAGATGATTTTGTTATCAATTATTATTATTATTATTTATTGCTCACTCTAAATCTGAATTGCTCAGAACTGGCATGAACTATTTTTCGCTACCACTTGTTTACGCGATTAGGCTTACCTCTAGCACAAAGAGACACCTTATAGGGTAGGACGCGCCCTCATTTTCATTTACGCTCAACTAATTGTGATTGCCACATGTCAAACTTGTTTAAAATGCAAAACGCTACGTGACGCGCGCTAAGTGATTGTCTGCAGTGTTGTTAATGACACACAAACTAACATAGTTTACCTTTTGAATTTTTATTTTGTTTGATTACTCCCCAAAAGAGAGAGTTTGATTCGTGTTGGCTCCCGAGCTGGTTAAGTGTCCAATCTAAAGTGAAGCAAGCAAATGGCTGATTTGATTGATAATCAGACTAGTATCCCTGCATCTTCTAATGAGCAAGCAGTTGTTGCTCCTGATGAACAAATTGCTAGAATGGCTAAGCAGATTGAGTGTATGCAAGCTGAACTAGAAAGAATGAAAGGGTCGAGCCACAGAAACGCGCCAGCCGTGCTATCAACTCTGAATTCCAATGTTGAAATTGCCAATCCAAACACGCCTTTAAATTCCAGTGTCATTCATATGCTTGCACCAGTTAACAACATCCCAAATGCATTCATTAACCAGAACAACTTGCCTCACTATCAATATTTACCTGCCAAAGATACTCCTTGTCCTCCACAATCCAAAGCACCCATTGCTGTAGCTGATGCTCCTCAAAATGCCAATGATCCAAGACAAGGATATCTCAAAGCCCAGTACTATGAGCATTACCTCAATGGTAAAAACGTGGATTTCACTGACTATGTGTCACTAAGTGAAGTGCCCGTAATTGTGGAAAAGCAGGGAAAGACAGTTGAGCAAAGGGAGATAATCCAAATGATGAAAATCATGCAGCAATCCATCAAGGATTTGCAAGTGTCTAGAGGACGTCAAAGCATCTCGTACCGCAATCTTTATCTATACCCTGACGTTACTCTTCCTCTCGGGTTTAAAGTGCCAAAATTTGATATGTATGATGGTCATAGTGACCTATTTGCTCATTTGACCAAGTATCTCAACCGAATGAGGGTTGCGGGAGGTAAAGAAGAACTTCTGATGGCCTTCTTCAGTCATAGTCTGGAAGGTATTGCTGCTGAATGGTTTGCAAGACAGGATATAAGCAAGTGGCGTGAGTTTGATGACATAGCCAATGATTTCATGAAGCAGTTTGAATACAATGTTGTGATTGTCCCTGACCTCATAACCTTGGCCAATCTGAAGAAGAAACCAACAGAAACCTTTAGGGAATACGCACTGAGATGGCGTGAACAGGCTGCAAGGGTGCAACCACCAATGACTGAGGAAGACATGGTAAAGTACTTCATCCGAGCCCAAGATGATTCTTATTACATGCACTTGCTCCCTATGATGGGTAAACCCTATTCTGAACTTCTTGTGATGGGAGAAATGGTTGAAGAAAGTGTTAAAACTGGGCGAATTGTAAGCTTTGCCGCGATGAAGGCAACTGCACAAAATACTCAAGCTGGCACGGGTAATTTTGAAAAGAAAGATGAATTTGGAATTGATATGGCTGACATCGACCAAAGGCCAAACAAGAAGCCAACCTTCAGAAACTCACCAAACCAATCTATTTACAAAAGCACACTATATCCAACTTATCCAAGTCAGCATCAAATTCCACCCGCACCATATCCGGTCTATAATGCCCAACCTAGTTACCATCAATTTGCAGCAACCGCTTTACAACCGCAAGCATACAATTATCTGCAACAACATCTGCCACCTGTGGCCCGCCAGTCTAAACCATCAGGACATCCCAAATATGAGAAGAAGCAGCGTCGAAAATTCACATCTTTAGGTGAACCACAGGCTCAATTGTATGAAAGAGTAAAAGATGAGCGAATGCTAGAACCATTATCAGGGAATGGTACATTTGGCCCTCCCCCACAATGGGTTGATGGAACCAAATATTGTGCTTACTATGCAGAATTTTTCAAGCATGACACTAACGAATGTGTTGCTCTTTCCTGGAATGGCAACAGGATAAGTAAGCAATCCACATCGGACGCGATCAGATTGCGATATATGCTTTAGGTTTGTTTATCTTTGATGATGTAATTCCGAACTACGCATCTGGGCAGATGTGTAGGTCTTCCAATTCGGATTCGGCTTCGCACTTAGATTGCCATATTTCCCAAAATTAATGTAAGCAGAACTACGCACAGTCTGATTCCCGTGGAGGGATACGTAGGCGCTCTTAACAGGCTCGACTCTATAATATTAAAATTTCCAATCTCTTTTAAGGCAAGCAACTGGGGCAAATTTTTCAAGGCAAGTTGAAGATTTGAAAGATCATAACTGGGGCAGATTTTGCAAAAAGCCGTATTGCTTGACAAAGATAAGTTGGCCAAGTCTCAAAAGACGGATCGAAAATCTAGACAAAGGGACAAGAAGTAAGCGGTTGAAGGATGAAGGCTCGAGTCAGCATGAATCAAACGCTCCCCCCTCCCTCCCCAAAACTAACAATTTTTTTTAGAGCAGGCGTAAATGAATTGCACGTGTCCATAGGGATAGGCGTGAATGACTTTTTCTTGCTCAAACTTGGTTATATTTACTAAAAAGTCTGAGACAAAGTCAACACATGGGAACGTTCAACCTGTGTAGCTTCAATGTACATCATGATTCAGCTAGTTAAACATAAAATTCCTGAAATGTCCCTTAAGCAGGACGACCCCAAGCTCCTCAAACTCAGCTTTCTATAATAGTAGTCATAACAACGGCATGTCCAGTAGAAAATATCTCAAAACAAAAGAAGATCTATGCGCTTAATAAATATGATAACTTATGAAAATGAAAGAATGGTGTATCTAAAAAACACTTCATTTACTTAAATGACCATGGACGTTAGAATTAATTATTTAAATAAATAAAAATAGATCCTCTATAACAATATATGGACCACAAAAGTGTCATGAAATAACATATGATTATGAGCATATCAACTAAGTATCTCCCCATCTAAGCAAGTATTTCAATATTATCACAAAGTGACGATTAATATTTGTATCAATTGCATTTCATCAAATTCACAAATGTAAATAATAAGTGGAGATAAGAAGGAAAAGGCCATCTTTTGACATTTTTTCTTGATATATCAGTTTGGTATTATTTCCTCTGAAAACTGTACACCAACTTTTGCTGGACACTAAGGGTTGAGACTGAACCATTAACCCCTTAACGGGCTCCGAGCCCGGTTCCGAGACGGTGCAAGGGAAAAAAATCGGATGGACCGGTATAAAAATGGACCGGAACCGGCCGGACCGGTATAAAAATGGACCAGAACCGGCCGGACCGGACCGGTCCAAAAAAAAAAAAGAAAAAATCAAAATTCAGCTGTTAACTAGCCATTGACAACGGCTCTTTTGACCCCCTAGCCGTTGTCCAACGGCCAAAAACGGCCATTTTGACCCCCTCTACCACTCCATAACCACCCCTAACTATTTTTTCCTATAAATACCCCATTATTTCATCATATTTTTCACACAAATCTTCCAATTCTTTTTAATTCTCTCAAATTTTCTACAATATTGCTATTATTCTACTTTGGCTATTTGTTAAAAGTTTATAATTTGGCTACTTTATCAAGTTCTAATTGGAGTTGCTATCAAAGTTATATTTGGCTATTTGGTGAAGTTTACAAATATCAAGTATTGGGTCAATTGGAGGCGCTACTTGGTTGAAATATCAATTTGGCTATTTTTGTAATTTTTCGATTATCAAGTATTCAACTAATTAATTGAAGTGGAGGCTCAAGTTTTAACTTCACCTCAATTATACGGTTATATTTGGTTGGTTGTTCATACTTCTACTCTTTTATAATTTTTTTGTCATATATTTATTTTATTTGCTATTATTATGTCTCAAAGAGGTTCAATTGGAACTAGTGGTGGGGGGGCGGGCACGTGATCATAGGGAAAATAGGGGTAAAGAAATTGCCGGTAGTTCTAGTCAGTTCACCCACATAGATGATTCTGAAGATTATCATAATGTTAGCGCTGATAATATACTTGATCACGAAATGTTAGAAACACGATATGGGAATCAAAGCGGGGTTAATTTAGAAGAAACACCTGAATTTCAAGCTAGTCCACCCGAAGTTCAGTCTGACTTGCCTCCTATACCTCCTACTAGAATACCGGTTAAACGTAAGGAAAGATCTGAGGTGTGGGAATTTGCAACAAAGAATGTTGAATCGCAGACGGCCATGTGTGAGATTTATGAAAAGGTGTGGGTTTTTAAAACTGGGGGTAATGAGGGTGGGACGGGTAAACTTATGGCCCACTTACAAAAGAAACATCCTAAAGAATGGTCAATGCGGGCGGGTGGTATATATTTAGGGACCGAACATGGGGGAGTAGCACATGATGAATCTTCGGGTACCCAAACAAGAATTAACCAAACAACAGGAGGGCTTCTTACTTATGATAAACAAAAGAATAGGGAAGCTATTGCTAAAATAGTTGCCCTCGAGGGTTTACCTTATAGTTTTCCTTCTTCTACTGGTTTTGTTCGTTATGTTCAGTCTATATATAATCTCTCTTTTAAAGGTTTTCCAAGAACTACTGTTAAAAATGATATTATTAAATTTAAGAACGAATATCAGGATTATTTGCGATATATGTTTGATAACTTTGACACTAGAGTATGTCTTACTACGGATATGGGTCGTTCTACTAATGGATGTGATTATATTACTGTTACTGTTCACTGGATAGATCCTGATTGGGTATTTCAAAAACGTATTATTGCTTATAAAGTTGTTGATGAACCACACATGGGAAATTATATTTGTAATAGAGTTTCATCAATTTGTCGTACGTACTGTTTAACTAACAAATTTTTTAGTATTACGGTAGATAATGCTACAAACAACACAGACGCACTTAGGAACTTGATACCTATTTTGAACCCCCCTTTTGTGGAATTTTTTCATGTTAGGTGTGCATGTCATATTTACAATTTAGTAGTAAAAGATGGTCTTGACTTGTTTAACGACATTATCAAAAAGGTGCAAATAGGTATTACTTATATTTTTAAAAATAAAAACCAAGAAAGAAGACGAGAATGAGAAAGAAAATGTGTAGAATTAGAAATGCCAATTAGGAGAGTCCCGAAGGAAGTTTGTACTAGGTGGAACACTTTATATGATGCATTGAATATTGCTTATAAATATAGAGTGTCTATTTCTCAAATGTATAATAAATATTTTATGAAAATCTATCACCTTAAAGATGAGGATTGACAACTTGTTCAACATCTTCTTCAGTTTTTACAAAAATTTTATCTTGCTACTTTAGAATTTTTCGGTCAATATTATCCAACTACTCCTACCATGTTATAATATATATATAGCTAGAATATCGGAATTATTGAAATTATATAAGCAATTTGCAATTTACAAACCGGCTGTAGAGAGAATGATTGAAAAATTTAGAAAATATTTTTTTCCAATTCCTCCTCATTTTTACATTGCTTCTGTGTTGCATCCTGCTTTTTAAAATTAAGCTAACTGAACGACTTGTTAGAGAAATATATGGACATTTAGAAATTACTCCTATTGAAATTGCTACTAATGGGTATCCAAGTGTAGAAGATGCTATTGCTAAAATTTATGCAGATACTGTGGCTGTTTTTGTAAAGTATAGAGCTTGGGCAGACACTGCTACACCAATGGAACCAATACAATCCACCGGACAAAGTTCTTCACAGGCGGGGTCCTCGGGGATGATCACTTTTGGGGGACTTGATGAAAAGTTGCTTTCAGAACAGGACGAGTACGGGGAGGAATACAGCGAGTTCCAAGTATATTTAATTCAATATCCAAAGAAACTTAACAACTTTGGAACTCATCATTTGTTGGATTATTGGAAGAATCAAGAATCGCAATTTCCAATTCTTTCAAAAATGGCCCGGGATATATTAACAATTCAAGCTTTATCAGTTGCATCGGAAAGCGTTTTTAGCCAAGGAAGATTTCAAATTGGAGATCACAGATATTCGTTGAAGGAGGAGGCAATGGAGATAGGAGTTTTATTCAGGGATTGAATCAGAGCAGAGCGAAGAAACTTTGGTCTACCAGAACTTACTAAGCAAAAAGGCAAAGCATATCTCGATCAAATTTTGAACGACGGAACAAGTGAAGGGAGTCAAACCGGCAATGAAGAAGAAGAAGAAGAAGAAGAAGAAGAAGAAGAAGAAGAAGAAGAAGAAGAAGAAGAACAACGGCCAGTTCCTAAAGAAAAACTTACAACTATCCTCAAGAAACTAGCTAATATGTTTAAAAGAATGTAATTTTCTAAATAAAAATTTTGAAATTACAAGTTTGAAAGTTTAGCTATTGTAGTATGTGTTGCACTACTTATGTCTTAAAAAATTCAATAAAATTGCTCCAAGTCTTGGAATTCAATCACAACTATTGTCTTCATACTTTTTATTTTTAATTTACAGTTTGCGCAAAAATACTACAATTAAATTACTAGTTTGTAAATTAGTTCAAATTTGATTTTTCTAAAATTAATTCAAACTTTGAATTTTGAACTTAACAAATTAATTCAAAAGTTTGAACTTTGAATCATCACTTCAAAAATTTCATTACTTCAAAGTTCAAAGTTTAAAAAAATACTACAAGTTTTTTTAATTCTAAGTTTAAACTTTAAACATTGAAATAAACTAAACATTCCAAACATATGTACAAGTAAAAACTTGATAATATTTTGTTGTAATATTTTTCAAATTATCCACCACTTTAAATAAAACTCAAAGGAAAAAAAAAATATATATATTTGGCCGACTGCCGGACCGGGTCGGCAGTTTGAATGGGCCAACGGCTCTCTTTCAAATATAGCCGTTGGCCAACGACAAAAACGGCTATATTTTCCTACTCCCCCCCCCCCAAACGTCCCCCATATCCCCCAACCTATTTTTATCTATATATACCCTATTATTTCATCATTATATCACACAATTCATCACTTTCTATCAATTTATCTCTCAAATTACTCTCAAAGGCTATTTTCTAAATTTCTTCCAAAGTCCAAAGTCCAAACAATTATAAATTATAATGGCTGGAAATCAAGCTCCCGCTAATCCCGCTGCTCCCGCTGTTCCCTCTGCTCCACAACGTCCTGAACGAAGATGTCGCTCTGAAATTTGGGAATTTATGGAATATAATAGAGAAGATAATAAAGCTAAATGTAGAATTTGTGAAAGAGAGTGGAGCTTAGTGGGTGGAACCCATAAACTTATACTACACTTAGAAAAACAACATAATTACGAATGGAGTCGTCGGGTGGGGGCATATATCTGCGTAATAATTGAAGAAATGGTTAAGAAATTTTCCATGTCATTTCAATTATGTACTTTCGAATTTCTAGTTTATTTAGTATCTTTGTAATTTTTAATTTCTAGTTTGTTTTTGTCATTTGAATTATGTATTTCCCGAATTTTCAATAAATTGTATGTATTTCTTTTCCAAACAACGTTTGTTTAGTATTTATTTATTTACTTTACATTAATAAATTTAAAAATATAATTTACATAATTATTTTGTTTCATTAAAAAATATAATTTACATAATTATTACAAATGGTGTTTACATAAATTGTTAAGTTTTTCAATTTTCAACTTTATTTGCCTAAAAAAAAACTAAAAAAAATTAAAAAAAAAAAACCGTTAAACCGGACCGGACCGACCGGCTTAACGGTCGCCGGTCCCGGTCCCGATCCGGCTCCAATTTATTTAGCCGGATGAGACCGGACTGGTAGGTTGGTTTTTGTCCGATTTTTGAATTTTTTTTGGCCCAGATCCGGACCGGAACCGGTTGCCGGTACCGAATCGGGCCATTAGTCACCCCTTACTGGACACCCATCTCCCATCTTTTAAAACTAGCTTAGACCACTCATCACATCGGATCCCCTCAAAACTTGTTTGTCTTGGACAACCAATAACATAAACACGTGAGTCTTGTGTTTGTCGCGCATGCCTTCATTGAAATTTCAGTGTGGTCCTTAATGAAACTGACTATCAGTGTGTGATTTCTTTACCCTTCAAAATAATGATTACCACCAATGGCGTGCGATGGTTATGACCAAACTGTAGAAAAATACTAAGTGCAAGCTAAGGAGTAAAAGTTAATGGTTATAACATGGATCACAAATAGTTATGACAACATACTTTGGAGACATGATAGTAAATTAATTGTTGTGAATGAATAGAAAGCATAGCGAAATAAGTTCATCAAAACTGTAGGGGCCACATTTGAATAATAAATGCTGCGATAGAATATGAAGACATGCACTAAAAATTAAGAATAGTTAATTAAAGAAAATACAAGGTAAATAGAATATTAAAAAGAAGTAAAGGCCTTATCTATGGTATGGTTTGGAGTATCAACTTTGAAAGATCCTAAATATATATACAGCACAGTGGCTAGTCGTGCTTAACTTTGACGAAGAAGATTTTTGATTGAAAGAGAATGGCCTTTGCAGCCTTATTTGGTTTAAAGGCCGAAATGATTAGTGATGTTTAATGCAAAAGGTTAGTTACTTTTACAGTAAACAAATCTATTCAAAAAGTCACAGCAAATTTGATTAGTTTCCTTATTTTTTAAATATTATTAAACAATATTTATAAAATAGGATTTTTAGATTTTTTAGAGGGACATTTTAGTAATCTAACTTTTTAACTTTTGAAGACATGCTTTTATAGTCATATATATATATATATATATATATATATATAGTGGCAGGTGGCCCACGCTGAGCGCGGGCCCAAGTCCAACTGTAAACTTGACAAATAGTTACTTTTGCACGCGCTCTTATAGGTTCAGTTATTTATAGGTGCACCAATATAGAGGCTGATCGCTTTGCATATCTTCAAATTTTGAGTTGAAGTTCGAGTCAGGTAAGCTAACTTCAAGCTATCTAGTTTGAAGTTGAGTGCAACTTCATATTTTTTGTATGATTTAAGTTGCAATTATTTACTCCATGAGTATTTAACTTCTGCTATGATGGTTTGAACTGAGTGACTACACTGCAAAAGGCTTTTAAAAAGTGATTAAACACTAAATGTTATAGGTAAAATTGTTTACCTAATTAATTTTTTACACTAAATTCAATAGGGAGGTTTATAGGATTAAATAACTTCAGGGACATTGATACACTTATGGCTCCATAAAAAAATCGTTACGCTTTTAGTCCTAGTCGCCAGAAGTCGGAGCACTTCTTTAACAGATTGCTAGAAATTCAATTCAGAAGTTTGTGGATGTCCCGGCGGATCGCCTATCAAACATTAAAAATGATACCTTTTATGCTGAAATAAGTTTCATATTATTTTTTATTATTTAACTATCAAAATTTAAAGCTTAAAAGAAGTATATCAAAGAAAGATTATTACAGCTGAATTGCATAACTATGACATCCACTACTAAAAATTAGGGCTTTTCCGACCGCCCATACGGTCGGACAACGGTCGGCTAGGCGACCGTCGTCCGACCTAAAAAGGCGGTCGGCTAAGTAGTGGTCGCTCACAGCCTTCCGACCGCCGCGGTCGGACGTCGGACCGCACCACGGTCGGACGGCGGTCGCCTAGTTTATAAGGTGGAAAAATAATGTTGAACTGGGCGACCGCAGCGGTGGGAGATTGCTCAAAAACTGGAAAAGTGGGCGACCGCAGCGGTGGGCCAGGCGACCGCAGCGGTGGGCCAGGCGACCGCTGCGGTGGGAAATTGCTTATTTCTGGGCTGGGTAATTGCCAAATTTCGGACCGCTTTCGGACCGCTGCGGTCGGTAGGCAGTGTAATACCTGCAATAAAAAACCTGCAATTAGAGCTACACCACCTGTAAAAAACAGAAAAAACAGCACCCAGAAGAAGATAAGGCTTCTCAAGCCTTAATAATAGTCTAAACAAGGCTTATTGCCTTTAAATTAGAAAGTTTAACATTTTTGCATAACATATCCAATCCGAATAGCGATCCAAACAAGTTAAAACATGTCTAAAACAAGTCTAATACATCAACAGTCCATTATCACTACTCCGTTGCCTCAGAACTAGACTCAGCACCCGACTCAGAACCCGACTCAGAACCCGACTCAGAGCTGTATTGACGTTTGCTCTTGCCTTTCCCCCGGCTCTTGCTCTTGCTCTTGCTCTTGCCCTTGCCCTTGCCCTTGCCCTTGCCCTTCGTTCCCTTGTCCGCACCACCACACATAATGTTCTGCATCATTTCCCGCATGACTCTCAAATTTTCTTCATTGCGCAAACGGTCTTCTTCACTCTTTCTCCTAAGCTCTTCGATTTCATTGCGCAAAGAGGCTTCCACCGAGGGATCAATTGAACTAGCAGGAGGAGTGTAAGAGCCAAAACCTGGATTTAGACGTTCTGAGGCATACTGCGATCCAAGGCCGTAAGCACTTCCCTTCTTTACTCCGCCATTCACCTCCAACCATAGTGCGGTTTCCTCCTCTAGTGTCATTTCAGCTGGGGCGTTGCTACCACACCCGGATGCCTGAGTCGCAATCCTTTCTTCATAGACCGCCATAGCCTTTTCCTGAAAAAAAATTTAATAACAAGAATTAGATTTACAAATATTGACGGATTTAATAAGTTTAAAAAATTGAATTTAATAACTTACATATAGCTCTTTAGCGCGTTCTTCGACCCACACTTCTTCTCCTTTTTTGTTTCTGTATATATGCCTCTTCTTAAACATTTCAGGCACACGAACTGGCCGCCCTTCTTGCCTTTCCTACAAAATTAAAAAGATAACAAGTTAGATAGAAAATTAATGTGAGTTACATAAAATAATACATACAATTAATTAATAAGTTACCAATATCATCCGCTGAGTCGCTGAGCTAACCGAACCCCCGGTGTGCAGCGATCCACCCTTTTCGGAGGCTCGTGCGGCTTTTCCTTGGGCGCTCCTCTTCTTAAATTCATCACTATCCCAATATTCTAGATATTTTGCCCAAACGTGATCGTATATCCACTCGGGCTTCTTTCCTTTGGCCCGACAATCATAAAGGTTACCTTTCACTCTATCTGCACATTTTCCAAGGAAATTGCTTTCGGCAATGCTATTAAATGCAGGATGCCATTTACACTTTGCCTGAAATAATTAAAAATATTAGATTTTTAAAAAAGTGACACTTAACAAAATTATTAAAACATAAAATATAGTTATTACCTGAAAATCGTCAAACATGCCCATCTTTACCCTGGAGGGTACCCTACCCCAGGATGGCCATGGCTCAGTCCATCTAGCTTTAATGCATTTGGTGATTATGGGAGTAGCCACCATCGAGGGAGTAAAACTAGATAAAAATTTCTAGTGTTAATAAATATACTAAAAAATTAAACTTCATAGTAGGATTAAATACTTAAAAAATAACAAAAAATAATACTTACCCACGACTACCCTCAGGATAAAGTAATACCCTCCCATCATCATCATATGATCCTGCAGGACCAATGTAATAAGGCGAGCTCGGATCATAATACTTAATAGTAGGTGGTACCAAAGGGTCCACAGAGCTCGGATCAGAAGGAGTAGATGATGAAGGGGATGGTGACGGACTGGAAGATGGCTGAGGCATGGATGATGAACTGATGCCATACGGACGAACAACATAACCAGGCGATGTCGTAGAGGGCATGCCAGGGGGAAAGGCAGGAGGAGGAGTGAAAAAATCTGGAGCATATGCAGACGGAGGATGTGTAGGAAGCATATGAGGTACAAGTCCAGGAGGAGTAGTATGACCTGAAGCAGGCGAGGTACTTTGAACCTTTCTTTTCCCCCTAGCCTTCTCCGAAGATGACATATCTGTAAAATAAGCACAATAAATTAGCACAATATAATCAAATTATAATTTTTTATGGAATACATTTATAAAGTAGTGCAAATAATTGTAGTAAAGTAAAAACAACCAACTACGAACATGTCAATCATCATCATCCGCGTTAAGGTCATCGGCTATTTCCTCCTCTTCGCTCGTCTCATCGCTGTCAACAAATTCTTCCTCACTTGTTTCAACGTCATCCATATATTCATCCTCCTCGTTAGCCCTAGATGTTCCTTCTCCAAAATTAGAAGTGTTTTTTCTTCCTCTAACCACCGATTCATCAAACTGTTCATAGATGCCTTCACTATGTTGCAACTGGTCGGCTAATTCAATATCCACAATCAAGGGAACGGTAGATACCTCATTTTGATATGCAACATCTAATACATCATCTACTTCCACTCTTCCCACCGGCTTGCCTTTTAGAACAGCCCACCAATTGGCTTTGGATTTGGATTTGGATTTGGCTTTGGCTTTGTTCATTGTCGGTGGATAAGGAACGTACCACACTTGCTTCACATTCTGGGCAATGATGAAAGGATCATAATGTCCATATGACCTTTTGTGATTAACTTCAACTATTTTAGAACAGGGGTCTACCCTCGTACCCTTTGGACTCGGATCAAACCACTTGCAACGAAAAAGCACCAATTTTTTACGAGGCCAACCTACTGTAAACTCTATTTCTAAAATCTCCTCAATCACATCATAGTAAGTACCACCTTTCACACACACACCGGTGTTGTTTGTTTTCTTCCCCAAGGACCATTCTCTAGTATGGAACTTGTACCCATTAACAAAGTACTTAGACATCCTCTTGTATTTATAATAAGGCCCGTGAGATATATCATGCAACAATGGGAAGTTTATGCCGTTATCCGGATTAAGTACCTATATAAAGTTCAAGATAGTTGTACACATTAAACCAACATATATATATATATATATATATACCAAAAAACTTATGTATTTGTTTAAGTAACGCTTACAAATTCTCTAAACCAATCTGAAAATTGTTCATAAACAGCAGAGGCGCCATATTCTCCAACAAAGTGACTGGATGATCCAAAAAATCTCATTAGTTAGATTACTGATAAAACTTGAATGTTAGGTTTTAAATACTTAAAAAGAAGCATACTTGTAAAAAGGAGTGACATCGGGACAATTCAACAAAACATGAGTTGTAGCTGCTTTTCTGTCCCGGTCATTGAACTTGCATACTTCGGTCATTAACTTTCCTCTACCAGGTTGATTGAATATAGAAAATGGTGGATAATTCGGATCATTGTTGTCTCCATCATCATGTCGATCCGGCCTATTTCGCAAACATGGCACATTTTGATCGAAATAATAAGAACAAAAATGAGAAGTTTCTCGAGCCAGATATGCCTCACATATGGACCCCTCAATTTGGTTCCTATTTTTCACGTCCCGCTTACACTTGCCAATAATTCTGCACAATACATTATATTAATTAATTTACTTAAGATGAATTAAAAAAATGAGTCAAGGACTAATTTAAGAGACCTTACCTCTCAAAAGGATACATCCATCTACAGTGCACCGGGCCTCCCAATAGTGCCTCTTCCGCGAGGTGAATTGGAAGATGCTCCATTACATTAAAGAAACCAGGGGGAAAGATTTTTGTCAACTTAGTCGCGACAACAGGAAAGTTACTTTCCATCGACTTAAGATTCTCTTCCTTCAATGTCTTAGAACACAGCTCCTTAAAAAATAGGCTCGTCTCTGTAAGTGGTTTCCAAACATTATCAGGCAAGCCATTGAATGCAATTGGGAGCAAGTTTTCCATGAAGATGTGACAATCGTGGCTTTTCATGTGAGTCAATTTTCCTTCTGTCATATCAACACACCTTTCTAAGTTTGATGCATATCCATCAGGCATCCTCAAATTCTTGACCCAATCACAAATCATTCTTCTCTCATCCAATCCGAATGTGTAACTGGCCTTGGGAAGCCAAATCGTGTTGTCAACTTGAGATATGTGTAACTCAGACCGCCTACAAAGTTCCTCAAGGTCCAACCTGGCCTTCACATTATCCTTTGTCTTGTTTCTGACATCCATCACAGTATTAAACACAGCCTCGAAAAAATTCTTCTCAATATGCATGGGATCCAGGTTATGTCGAAGAAGATTATCCTTCCAATAGGGCAACTCCCAAAAGATACTTTGTTTAGTCCAATTATGATCAATACCATAGCCAGGTGCTTTAGATGGTCGTTGGTCAGTTACCTTAGGATACACCTTAACCCTATCCCATATTTCTCGTCCAGACAACCTTCGCGGAGGCTCCTCGAAATCAACCTGATTCTTCATAAAAGCACTACTGTTAGCCCTAAACGGGTGCTCCATTGGCAAGAATCGACGACAACAGTCGAACCATGTAATCTTACCACCATTTTTCAAAGTGAATGCTTTTGTATCTTCCATACAGTAAGGGCAAGCGAGCTTACCAGCAGTGGACCACCCAGACAACATTCCATAAGCTGGAAAGTCATTTATAGTCCACATCAAAGAAGCATGCAGTTGAAAGTTCTGTTTCATTGATATATCATATGTTTCAACACCTTCATACCACAATACCGTTAACTCATCAATCAAAGGTTGCAAAAATACATCAATCGAGGCTTTCGGGTTATGTGGCCCTGGGATAATGCAATTCAAAAACAGATAAGGACTAGTCATGCACATTTCGGGCGGAAGATTGTACGGCGTGACAAATACGGGCCAACAAGAATAAGGTGTAGACGAGACATCAAAAGGAGTGAACCCATCTGAACATAGACCCAACCTTATGTTTCTTGGTTCACTAGCAAATGCCGGATACACCTGATCAAAATGTTTCCATGCCTGACCATCTGACGGATGGCTTAGAATGCCTGGCTGTTTCGTACGATCATGGTGCCATCTCATATGAGGAGCAGAACTCATCGACGCATACAACCTCTTTAACCTAGGTATAAGGGGTAAGTAATGCATCGACTTAACGGGTACCGGCTTCTTTTTAGGGTTTAAAACCGGCTTGTAACGAGGCTCCGCACAAAATTTACATTTATCTAATTCTGCATCATCCTTATAAAACAACATGCAACCGTTGACACAACAATGAATTCTCTGAGCAGAAAGACCTAACGTGGAAACCAACTTCTTAGTGTGGTAATAATTAGTTGGTAATGCCATGTTAGTCGGATTGAGATCATTCATAAGGTCAATGATGGAATCCATGGCTGCTTGACATATACTAAAATCAGATTTAATACTTAACAATCTAACAGCAACTGACAACTTGGAATGCACTGAGCCTTCGTACAATGGACGACTAGCTTCCTCCAACCGTTTATAGAAGAGCTTTGCCTCATCATTAGGAATGTGCTCAACATTTGGTTGCGATGTACTCGGTTGGGATGGCTCCTCTGGGTACATCCCAAAAGCATCATTAACCATATCGTTCATTCGATAATTATCAAGATCATTCTCCACAAACGGACCACTCCCACCGACATAAGCATCTTGAAAATGAACATCACCCCCCACATCCCTAGACTCTCCATGATAAACCCAAACAAAATAATCTGGCATAAAACCCTTCCTATAAAGATGCATTTCAACATCTTCCAGATTTTTTCCTTTTATGCACTGGCAGTCTACACAAGGACACTTAATCTGGCCCCACCGTATAAAATCATCAAGTGTTTTCGCTTTTTCAATAAAATTTTCAACACCTACTGCAAATTCTGCCCTCATCCCCCGCCGGCCGGGATTATTTCTATTATACATCCAACTACGACTTTCATTAACCATATCTACACAAAAATTACACGTTTCAGATGCATATTAAATTGCAAATATTTAAACAAACATTTCTTTGATACACAAACATTACTTTTATATTACTAACTAATTTGTTCTCTAAGATTATCATTTAGTAATTAATAACACTTCTCGTTTGCAACTTATATCTATTTATAATTCAAAAGGATAAAACTATTTACTTATCTATACTTAGTTGGCGTAATCTAAAACTATTTGCAAACTATTCAACTTAGTTGTTGCTCACCACTTATTTGATGAAATGCCTCAAAGAATCTAACTACCAAACTACACTATACACCAACAATTCTATCTCAAAGCAATACAACAACAACAACAACAACAACACCATTAACAACATTCAACAACAACAACACTACTAAAGGAACCCATCAACAACAACCTATTCAAAGTGTACTATTCTCAATGGAACACCAACTTTTTCACTAAAACAACTCATTCAAAGTGTTACTTTCCAACCATAGAATCTTCTAAATGTGCATTCAATAACCCAATCATTTTTTTAACAACACCCAATTTTTCAATCAACCTAATTTTAACAATACCAACAAAAATGTCAAACTAGCTTCAACAATTTCCAAACCAAACAACAACACAATGTAACCTAGTTCACAACCAAATAGCAACTACTATATCATGGATTAATTTCATGAGCTAAAATTCAAACATAGGAAAAAATGAAAAAAAACGAGCTAAAATTAAATTTTAAAAAAAAAAATTGGTGTTTCATCATAAAACTCACCTCAAGGGATGGTTTTGTACTCCACCACCACTAATGTACAATCCCCAACTTTGATAGATGGAAGAACTACAAAAAAAATAGATAAAAAAGTTAGGGTTTCGGATTTGGGGAAAAATTGAAGAAAACTATGAAAATTAAACTTACCAAGTTGTAGAGGAATGGAATTAAGAGATTAAGCTCCCGTTTGGACATGATTTGGGATTTGGGATTTGAAATTTGGGAAATTGAAATTTTGTTTGGACATGCATTTTATTTGGAACAAAATTTTAAGTTTGTGTGGGATTTCTCAAAAAATCCCAAAAACTAGGTTCAACCAGTTTTTGGGATTTTTTGGGAAATCCCAAATAATCCCCAAAAAATATCTCAAAAACACCCCCAAAAACTATGAACAAACGCTAGCTAAGAGTAGTTTTTTAATAGATTTGGGTTGGATTTGGCTTTGGAATCGAGTTGAATGGAGAAAGAAAGAAAGGGGCGAAAGAGAGAGAAATGGGTATGGTGTGAAATGAAAAACGGGCTGCTATGCCCGTGTTGGTATAGTTTCTGTCCACCGACCGCACTCGGACCGCTGCGGTCGGACAAAAAATTTTAATTATTGTCCGACCGCGGCGGTCGGCTACCAGTAAAAAAAAAAAAAAAATTATAATTCGATGAATTATCCCACCGCGTCGGTCGGACAACGTGCTCCAACCGAATTTCGGTCCGAAATTTCGGTCTGAAAATGCCTTATTTTTAGTAGTGATCATAATATGCAATAACTTGTCTTTTTGACCCCATAACAGTGGTTTAGCAAAAATGATATCTGCTTGACTGCCATAAATTTATGATGATGCTCGTATCCTCGTCCTCCCTTTCTCCGTAAGTACTGGCTAAGAAGCAACACTTGCTTTTGACACCTCTTTCTTAGGCAACACTTATCATTGAATATCATATTCTCCTAGATAATGTTGTCCAGACAACACTTGTCCCTTCAACTCTGTTCACGCATTCTCCCAGATAACTTAAAATGTTGCCTAGGCAACACATGCTACTTGACTTCTTTCTAAGAGGCAACACTTGTCAATTGATAACTTGAAGTGTTGTATGTGGACCAAGAGGAGGCCATTGTATTATAATCATGTTAAACGGGGACAAACACTCAAATTTGCGGACACATGGTGAAAATTTTGGATTATTATCGGAAGTTTGTGGTTGTCCTGGCGGATCGCCAATTCTCCATCAAACATTAAAAATAATACCTTTTATGCCTAAATAGGTTTCATATTATTTTTTGTTATTTAATTATCAAAATTTAAAGCTTAAAAAAGTATATCAAAGGAAGATTATTACAGCTGAATTGTATAACTATGACATCATAGGAAAATTAATAGATTATTACAGGGTGAAATTTTTGGGTTATTATCGGAAATATTGTAGAAAAGATTCATACTTTTGTAGGAGCTACAATAGCTTTGAGCCGTTTGTTAATTACAAACAATCGTAATCTAACATAGGAGTACAAAATTTTATCTTCGAATTCAACGTTGAATTTTTTATTAAATTTCAATCAAATACTATATTTTTACGCCGACTAATTGTTGGTCTGAATCCTACCAAAATTGTGAATGCTCACCATTCTTTATAAATTGAATTAAATTTTCTAACTTAGGAACACTTAATTAAGTGGTGTTCAACATTCTTAACTAACAGATGCTCTTCCTATTCAGTAAAAAGAAGAAAAGATTAGCTACCGCTTCCTTGTAGTATTTAAATTTTATGTTGTTTTTCAATCGAATTTCAAATTAAGGTGCAATTTCTTTTTCTACTTAAACATTTTCTTGAAACCCTCTTTCAATCAATTTCACTATATTTCCCAATGAATTAAAGTGATAACTGTAGAAATATATTAAGTTTGATTAAGGAAGTGAGACAGTACTTTCTTCACAACTAAAATAACCATGTAGTAGCAGCTCTATGCAATAGAATTTTCGGTCTAGTAAATAATGATAAATCAACCGTAGTGTAATAAAATGAGAAATTTAGTGCTCCTAGTTGGTATTATTCAATTCGAGAGGTGGTGACAAATGAGATAATGAAGTGGGCCGAGCACGTAAGATAGCCTCAAAAGCTTCCAGTTAACTTGTGACACGCAAATTCCGGTGGATGTCACTAATTCAAATTATTCTCAAAGTTATTGTATCTACAGAAATGTCAATGTAGACTGAAGTAATAAAAATATAACTCAGGGGCATTAGGAGAATTTTAAGGTGCGGACAGAAATGGTCCCACACATTCCACTTTACGGAAAGGTAATATGGGATATGTTGGGAAAAATAAACAAAAGTACTAGCATTGTTATTTTGTCAAGAAACGAAAAGGTACGCTGTTTAAGAATTCGAGTACAACACCCATAAAGCAAATTATTTTGTGAACTCCCAAAACTGCCTCTTAAGCAGCACAACGGGAAGCTCCTCAACTCCCTCTTATTAGATAGTAATATGATGATTATTCATATCCTTCCATTAAAGCAAAAAAAAATATAATCTATATTTCAACCTGTACAACCAAAGTCAAACACTGAAGAACCAAAATCCACTAACCTATCTGATCTACAGAGAGTTTGGTTAAAACACTTTGTGAATTCATCCATGGCATCCAATGATGTAAAAATTCCCACCATAGATCTCTGCAAGCCAGGGCTAAAACCAGGCACAGCAGAATGGGACTCCACAAAAACTCAAGTGCTACAGGCCTTGCAAGAATATGGTTGCTTTGCAGCAAACTATGATAAGGTTTCAAATGAAACTCGTGAAGCCATGTTTGGTAGTTCGAAAGAAATGTTTGAATTACCGTTAGAGATTAAACTGAAAAGGGTCTCAGAAAACCCGTTTTATGGCTACCATGGGCAGCTTCCGGGCCTACCATTATATGAGGCTGATCAAATTGTTGACTTACTCCAACATGAAAGTATTGAAACTTTTGCCGATATCTATTGGGCTGATGGAAATCCTAACTTTTGGTATGTACACTCTCTTACACGTTTGGTAGGGTAGAAATTATTTTCTGTGGGAGATCCATCGAAAGGAAACGAAGGATCCATATTTATTTTTTGGAAAAGAAAAATAACTTGGAGTCAGCGTACATCTTAACTATTTTTGTTTTTTTCTAAAAAAAAAAAAAAAAACTTTTGTTTTGTGGTCCAAATTACCTCATTAAACGACGTAACAACTTAATACCCTTGACAACCTTGCAATTCTCACCCGAAAGAGGTGGAGTTACGTCCATGTCGCATTTGTTTAAGAAATATTTTGGTCTATATTTCAAAACCTACCAATTTTTTGGTACATTGTTCGCAGAGTTGTAAAACATTTGGCTGGACGATCATGAATACTTGGCTAAAACATGGAGTTCCAACCGATTTTTGAAGTTTTTTTTTTTTTTTTGGTAATTATATTTTTATTAATCACCAAAGAATGGAATTTTCAGCACAGCAAAGCTTTGACTCAGCTTGAAAGTAAATACACTCTTGCTACTCTAAAATATGGATTTTTGAAGGTTCAGATAAAAAGAAAGGCACGTTGGAACAAATAACTATCACATCTCCAAATTAAAAAAAAAATTAATAAATAAATGTAAATATATACTCTTGCTACTCCATTATTTGTTAAAAGCACTTTATTTAGCTAACAAATTCAAACAAAGATTTTACAAATATGGCTCGAAACACATAAAATATGTCATTGGAGAAAAGAGTAACTGTACGTAAAGAGTATTGAGTTTAAAAAATAAAAACATAGTTAAAATTTCATTATTTTGGATAAAACTTTTTTATTTGGCTTAAACTTTACAAATTTAGCTCGATGAGATACACAATTGAAACAGATCATCATTGCATATAGAGAGGAAATAAAAAGAAATATGTTGTTGGAACTTCATATTTTTGGCTTAGACTTCTTTTATTTGGTTAGAAATTTCACCTTTTACAGAATCTTACAAGTAAATGCCTTTCGGTGGTGATAGCATAAAACTTTTTTATACTGAATTTGCATATAACTTAAACTCATCTATGTGTCCTATTATCACATTGTATTAATATTTTTATTAGTTGTCTTGTTTTGGTTTATTATTTAATTATTTAATATTCGTAATTCATTGGCTCGACTATTCCAGATCTCAGCATAATTCTACTAAAGGAGAAAATTGAACCCCACTAAATAGTTCTGAAAACCCTAAATCTCTAATTAAGGGTTGAGAAATTTGAACCATATAACCATACCCTCTAATCCTCTATACTATATTTTTATTTTAACATCTATCTTAATTACTTTGGCAGCAATGAAGTTCTAGCCCGTTTTTCTTTTTTTACAGATAATCATTATATCTAAAGAGAAAATTAACAAAAAATATATTGTTGGAACTTCATTTTTTTGCCTAAACTTCTTTTATTAATGGTGTGATAAATTTATACACTATTAGATCAGTTTTACCCATCGTAGAAAGTAATCTATTTTATTTTCAAGATTACATGTTACACTTTTCATGGAAGCTTACAAGTATTAGGTTGCCTGGTAGCTTATACCTTTCTCATTGCATATAACTAAAACTCATTTATCCATCCTATTATCACACTGTGTTACTATTTCTACAAGCCGTCTATTTTGGTTGTATTATTTAATTATTTGGTATCCCTAATTCATTTGCACGACTAATTCAGATCCCAACCTGATAATTCTACTTAAGGAGAAAGTCGCTCCCTAGTAAGGAGTTCTTTATTCCCATGAACTGTAGTAAGGAGTTCTTTATTCCCATGAACTGTAGATCTCTGGTTAAGCATTGAGAAATTCCAACCATCTTACCACACCCTTAATGTATTTTAACATTTGGCAGCAACATTTGCAAGTCCTACTCAAAGATACTTGTGGAATTGGACGAAATTATAAAAAGGATGGTTTTGGAGAGTTTGGGGTTGGAAAACTATATAGAAGAATTCATGGATGCCAGCAGCTTTTTTACTTTACGGTTCAGCCATTACAAGGCAGCTCAAGGTCAAGATGGGAATAAACTTGGATTGCAAGACCACACCGATCCTGGCTTCGTGAACATAATATTGCAAAATCAAGTAAATGGATTGCAAGTTCTCAAGAAAAATGGAGAGCGGATTGATGTCAACATTGCACCAAACACATTCTTTGTTATTTCAGGGAATTCCTTCATGGTAAGTACTCCCTCTGTCCCATTTTGTTTGCTGTAGTTTGACTTGGCACTAAGTTTAATAAAAAAATGAAGACTTTTGAAACTTGTGGTCTAAGATGAGTCCTAAATATTTAGTTGAATTGTTTTCAAATTTAAGTATGACAAACAAAGTGGGATAGAGGAGTATCATTTTTAATGTTATCACTTCTTGTAGAATGAAGAGTTTTTTTTTTTTTTTTTTTTTTTTTAAGGGGGGAGGGGGGGCGGAGGGGACAAAAAAGGAACATACAAAAATGTTGGAGTTACGTATTAATGTTTTTTCATGCAAAACTGATTAAATTCTTCGTAAGTACTTAGAGCAAGATCCAAAATTTTAAGTCAAATGCGTGCAATTAATGTAGTACTGTTGTTATTACTTTTTGGTTATGGGTAAAAATTTAGTTTACAATATAATATAATTTATCTTAAGAATTATTAAATTGTATATTAAGTTCTAGTCAAATATAATGAAATGTAGTATTTTTTCTCTATGGAAAAAAAATAACATTTTGGTCTCTCCATCTTGGTAGGGTAAAGTCTGCATACATCTCACATTTCCTAGACTTTACTTGTGGGATTATATTGAGTATGTTGTTGGGAAAATAAGGATTTTAGTGCTTGAACTATTGCTTAGTTTCAATTTTGGTCGTTGTGTTCTTCTACTATGTACATGTAACTTTAAATGTATAATTTTAGTCCTTGAGGCTTAAAACTTAACTTTAAAGTCTTTTGTTTTTCTTCTGGTTTTCACAAAATTCCAGATAAAGGAAGTAACGAGAACCCAGTAGTAATATTGCTTAAGCAATTTCTTTCCAATCTCTTCACATTTTGGTCAGAACCAATTTTCCATTTGAATTCACCTATAATGCTTCTGGGAAGCTGACTTGTATATATTGCCACAATGATGGTAGATCACGTCATACAAGTCTTATTGGGCACTACCAGTTCAATTTCTTTTTTTCTCCAAAGCCTTATCAAGTGAGTTCATTTGAGTCGATCCATTTTTCATTCTCCAAGAATTTTTCATCTCCTTAGCATATCTATCTAAAAACTTTTTGAGAAGTGACCTGAGCTTTGAGACTTTGAAAGAAGCAAGCTTACCTCTAAAAAGCTTAGAAACTGGACCGAGTGGTTTGTTGAGAAATTGTGACCCAAATGCAGTGTTAAAATAAAGTGATTAAAACTACTTCTTTCCCCTTTTTGTATCATATTTTTTCTCCTACCCAATAAAGCTTGCCAGTCAAGAAGGGGAAGACTAACATCGCTCCAATCACAAAAAAAAGAATGAACAAGCTCATTCCGTACAAGTTTAAGGGGCGAACAATAGACTGTAAATGCATTTGTTCCTCAAATTACGGTTGCCCTTTGGGTAGCATCACGAAAGCAGCCTAGGCTTAAAATTTACATACTCTTCCAGCGGGTGAATATGGTGTTACTTATCATAGCTTTCCATGTTGAACATTACATGCTGTAATACCAAGCTAATTCTGAAATATTGTTTAAATTTATACAGGCATGGACAAATAATCGATTGCATTCTCCTATTCATAGGGTAATGATGGCTGGAGACAGCGATAGGTTCTCCTTTCAGTTGTCGTCAGGACCAAAACCAAGTTACACCGTCAAAGCCCCGAAAGAACTTGTGGATGATAAACACCCTTTACTCTTTAAGCCCTATAATATTGATGAGGTGTTGGACTACATTGCATCGGAAGCTGGATGTAAAGCCGGCGCTGGTTCTTTCAAGGCTTATTGTGGTGTTTGAATTGTTGCAGTTCTTATTTAAGCTTCAACTTTTTGTGTTTTATGTTGGTGTTTGTGCTTTCAAAGCTTATTATGGTGTTTGAATTATCGAAGTACTCATGCTCTTTTGCTAATTCAATTTGTTGTCTAGTGCACAATAATAAAAATCCTTCCCTGAAAAGTTTCTTCTCATTTAAAAAATCTCAATTATGACTATTAGTTATCATGATTATAGGAAAAAGGTAGAAGGGCCAATTAGCCCCTTATACTTGTCCGATTTCGTTGTTTTAGAGCATGTACTTAGTAAATTAGTGTCAACTAATCCTTTATACTCGTTCAAAAGCTATTTTTTAGACGCTTCTCTGTTGATGTGTCAAGTTGTTTGAGTATGTGGCAAATGTGTGTGTGACACGCGACTTTTAAGCGAGTGGGATAAAACAAAGAGCCTTGAAATGGCTAATTTTTTTTTTTTTTTTTTAAAGAGCTTTCATTACCAAAAATAAAATGGACCATTTTTCCTTTATTTTTTGCTTCTTAGTTTTCTTTCTCCTTTATTCCTCACTTTTTCTTAGTCTTTCTTCTTGGTAATTAAGTCAATTTTAGTAACTACCAAGGTCATTACAAAGCTCAGTAGTGCCAACTCAGCCTGCTATTCCTTACATCTTTCTTTGTCATCTATTCCTTGTAGCTCGGACATTGCAGGTGCATGCAATATATCTAGCTAGGCAATCATGGCTTCTAATCACACCTTCAAAAATTCTCTTGTTCCTTTTATTCCATAGTGCTAGGATATACTCAGCATACACCATTTTGAGCATTGTTGCTTAGGCTAATTTCCCTTTGGTTTTCTAAATACTCCACTCCATCTGGTTCTTCCAATCAGTGCCTTTGGATATCTGAAATTGTAACCATTGGGTAATCCTTTTCCATAGTTGCTGGGAAAAAATCACAGCTCCAAAATAAGTGATCTCTGGACTCTTGATGATTTCAACACATAGAGCATGTTAGGTTCACATTTATTTCCCACTTTGTCAGCCTATCAACGGTAAGAATTTTACCATGACATTGAAGCCACATGGTAAATATTGCTTTTGCTGCATTATTACACATCAACCCTTTCAATGATATCTTCTGAAACACTCCTAGGAGGTGTAGGTAAATCTTTTTTATGACTCCTCCAGTTTCATTGAGTTGTCCCTGTATTTGCACTACATGATCTCTGGCCCCTATAATCTTTCTTACCATCCAACTTATTGCTTGCTGGGGGTATTTTCATTGTCATCATGTCCTGCCCTTTTATGTGGTGATCCATAGCTTGTCAGCTTTCTTGACCAGGTCTCAGGTATTTTTTGCTACAACAGCTTTGTTCCATATCTTTATATTAGTAATGTTCAATCCTCCCACTGTTTTTGGTATGCAAACTTTACTCCATGCCACCAAATCTTTTTTTTCTTAGTCTTTCTTGTTTTTAACAAATTCTGATTTCATGTATGAAGACATGGAGCATCCATCGTTGTGTTCTTTTAATCAATTTCTAGACATAGACGACTACGTATTCTTTAATCAATTAAAAATCCTAAATTTTAAAATAAAACACCTAATAACAATTGATTAAAAAGAATATTACAAAATTCTTACCTCACAAAACCCAAGGGGTGTGAATTTGGTTAATCGGGTGGGTTAAGCGAGTGTGTGATTTTGTGTTTCATTGTATTTACAAGGTGCCTTTTAATTCTCATTTTTCTTTAATTCGTAAAAAATTACGTGGCAAGTGATATAGGCCACTAATTATCTGACGTGGGTGCCACGTGGATGCCGTTTGTGCTCCATACTCACACACAATGGTTTAAAAGAGAGGTTTTGGACGAGTATAAGGAGCTGATTGACACTTTGCTAAGTACAAACGTTAAAACGGCGAAAGCGGACAAGTATAAGGAGCTAGTTGACCCTTCTGCCTAAGTAAAAACAGGGGCGTACGCAGAATTTTTGGTAAGTAGTGTCACTTTTAATTGAAGAATTCTTTATTGTTTATCATAGGTTTAATAAGTAAGGGAGCTTAGCACAAATCGTTTTGTACTTTTTAAGTTAGAAGGAGGTCGAATATTCAATCCCTACTAACATCTAGTACTTTAAGCTATGAATATAATGTTGGAAAATATTAATAAAAAAAGATAATATATGCCGCAATCGAGATCCAAACTGTTACCATTCTAGACTTTCTCATGATGCTTAACCACTAAATCCTGAAGCATCAAAATTTCAAAAATGTCATTTTTTTATTTGTACTCAACCACATAATAAAATATTTCGGCAAAGGGGTATCCCGTGACCCCCCATCCTATAGGGTGCCTATGCCCCCTGGATAAAAATGACACCTGAGAGCCACTTCTATCATCATTAATTGAGCTACAAATGCGTTTGAAAAATAATTGAAGAATAGCCAGAAATTTTATTTAGAGTCTCACACGCCGGTCAGTATAAGGAATTTTTCTCGAGCTCAGGTACGGGCGACTCAGTCACATGTGCTCGACTGAATATGCAGCCACGGAACTGCTAAATCCTATGAGGCATTTTATTTTTTAACACATGGACTGAAATCATGAAAACCTAAATTAAGAAAGTTTTCCACTCTCTTATGCCAACTACCCCCCCCCCCTGTTATCTTCTTTATTTTGCCATTATATTGTAATATTAAAATGGTACTCCTTTTCACTTCTTGAAATATTTCTTACATTATTTTATTCAATATCATTATAGAAATTTATACTTATCAAATCTGATAACCATGTCCCCCATAAAACTAAATCTTTGAAATACAAAATATTCTAAACCATGTTATTAGCAATGATTTAGAGCCCGTTTGGCTTAGCCAAACCATCATTTAAGCTACTTTTATCTCACATGAGTGTTTGGTTACTGGGTAATCCCAACTTCTGGTTTTTGGCTTAAAAGCTGTTTTGGTTTGATCAACTATTTTACTATTTTATCCCTTATAATTTTTTCTAATACTACTAATAACTTCACTAACAAATGACCTAGATTATATTTTTTATTTTTTTTATTTATTTTAAAGATATTTTAATTATTTAACATAAAAAATACTTTTTTAACAAATATCTCACCAACTTTTTTTCAGTTTCAGCACTTCTATCCAAATACGTAATTGCTTATTTATAAAAATAAGCTCCAGCACTTAAAAGTGCTTTTAAGCACAACTACTTTTTCTAAGCCAACCCAAACGGGCTATAGACTTATTTTAGGAACTTAATTTGTAGAAAAGAAAACATTGCATAGGATGCAAGATATACATCCCACTGCCTTAGGGTTTACAGTTTCCTAGTTAGAGTTTCGTATGTACAACTGCCTTCAGTTTACAGGTCCATTGCCTTGTTAGTCTTTGAATTTTACTATAATTAGGACTGGGTAAATCTCTACCATAAATACCCCTTCTTATATTGTATTGTAAATCAAGCGGTTCACACTGAATCCGGTTATTCTCAAAGAATAAAATTTTTTACTTTCTTGTCTATTATTTCTCTCTCAGTTTTTTCTTACTTTTCCTGCGTATTTATTATATTACATGTGACCCTCTAACAAATTTAATTGTTTTACCTAAACGACCAAATTTAGGCCAAAATAGTTTGCACCCACCGTGGGGCCTAGGCTATTGTAGGTTTCTACGAAAGAAAAGGGTCAGCCATTTCAGACGACAACGACAACGTTCCCAAGAACATTGTTGATGTAGGAGACGATTCCATAAAGGATCCCAACAATCCTATTGGACAGGCGAAGAACCTTGCCAAGGATCCGATTCTTGTCGCCGATGATGGGGAAGAGAAGTTCCAAACACAGGATCTGCTTTCGCTATAAAATGCAGGGTAAACTACTCGCTTAAAGCTAGATTACTTCTAGTTCAGCCACCAGGCATTACTTCGTAAATTGAAATCATTAATTCAAAAAAGTTGCAGCAACATGCCGGTAGGGACGCCCACTTGCACAGTGCCAGAAAATCTTAAAATACTCGAGTAAACAAGCAAACGAAGTTCATGATTGGTCCCCACCCACATAGTGCCAGAAAGTCTTAAAATACTCGAGTAAACAAGCAACGATGTTCATGATTGGTCGCAAAAATGCCTTGTTTTATATTACAGGCTAAAGTCGTCACATTGCAGGCGCAAAATAGCTTTCTATTACAAGCGCAACATAAGCCGCCAATTACTGATGCAAATGAAGCGCCCAACAAGTACGCACACCCGTATTTAAAAGACTCTAGCCCAGAAAGGCAACCAAACATATGGTGCTTGACTACACTACAAGTAACTATGCAAGTACACATAAAATATTTATGAACGACCATTTCATTAATATCAACAGCCCATAGGCTCATAATATACAATCAAGTCTTTTGAATACAACACTATTCACAATAGATGTTCTTGAAAAAAACTAAAAAAGGTAAAAACTGCAAGTTCCTACGACTTTGTACGACTGGAGACACTTCATCTGAATTGTAGCTACAAGCTGGCAAGCCACTCAAAGCCCTCCTAGGCATCAGGAGATATGTCATCCCGAGCAATATTCGGCGCACAGTCATTAATATAATCAGGGCCTAGACGTCCTGTCAGCAGCGTAGGACCTCGGAAGCGTCTGAGTACAGGTGGAACCTAACCCTCCTCAAGAAGACTCAAAGATCTGCTTCGACCCCTACTGGTCAAACGGGAATGCACTGCCCCGCAGATCTTCAAGCGCAATTAGGAGCTTATTGAAGAAGGGGAGGATTGAGCTGGGAATCTACCACAAAGGTAACTTTCCCCCTGGCTATTCCACAGCTAGCGGTCGATGAGGTGTTGCAACAACAATCCAGCCAAACCAGACGGACAAGGTGAAAGCCATGAATCGTGAACAAATTTAGAATTTGGTGACTCTTTGACCGACTAATGGCATGAAGCTATATCCTCTTGCCTGCCATGGAATGGAGCCAGGCACTGGAGCCTCAACCCAGTGCTATTGAAGGAGCTACCTGAACGTCTACGATGTCTCGGAAGAGAAGCCTCGTGACAGCAAAAGGGTTAAGCCTCCTAACCGTGCATGACAAGAGGAATATCACAACAACCTCCGTTTTAGAAGAAGAGCACACCGTTATCAGAGCACATGCCACAATGAAGACATTTTTAAGAACGCCATTAGAACCTCGATCAAACTTCATGACTCGGGGGACTCCTCCCATCCAATCATGGACAGATAGACAAAAGAGAAAGGTTGTACAAACTTTCTCCTTTATAGTTTTTTCATGTACCATCCATTCTGGACGAAGAAGTATATCTGAAAACATTGGATCGGGATCAAAAGAAGTCATTTTTGAAGACGAAAAAGTTATTCTCTTATAACAAAGCTTTGGAAGGGACGGAGAATTTTTCTGAAGAAGATTTGTAATTTTACAACTATCACGAAGCCCCTATTTAGAGGCGGAATAAGATAAGAATGGAGTGTGAAACAGTCAAGCTTAATTACGATATGAGATTATGAAATGATTCGGCGCAGAAAAATGTGTTCTTGGAAAGGTGCATGGAATCAAAATCAACCAATCAGATAAGACACGAAGGGTTCTCGAAGAAATCAAGCGTCGGTCTCGGTCAAAGAGACTGCGAGTTTTAAGGAGTCAGTTAGATATCACTTCATATCCTTTTTGCTTATCTCTTTCACTTGCTGACTGCTTACGACAGCTCTTAGCAAATGGGGGACTTATTGTATGGGCAAAAATACACTACCTACTATAACGAGGATATGAGTCTAGCTGGCAAGATTACACTTAACCTATAAGTTATGGCGCACAGAGGATACATGTCCGCTCCTTAAGCCACAACCGTTCAGGCGGTGGAGGCATAAGATGCAGGATATATATCCCACCGCCCAGGGTTCACAATCTTCTAGTTATGGTTTCATATATACTACCGCTTTGAGTTTAGGCCCATGGCCTTTATTAGTCTTTGTATTTACCATATTTAGGACTGGGTAAGTCTCTTCTATAAATAACCCTCCTCATATTGTATTGTACATCATGCAATTTACACAGAATCTGACTATTCTCAAGGAATAAGATTATTACTTTCTTGTATATTACTTTTCTCTATGTATTTATTTACTTTTGTATTTACTGTATTGCTTGTGACCCTCTAATAAATTTAATTGTTTTATCTAAATGGCCAAATTTAGGCCTAACCAGGTGGTATTTGCCCGGTTACTGAAGACGTTAATTATCAAAGTCAAAAATGGGAATACTCCAAAGAACACCGATTCAAAGATAGAGGAAAGCAGAGCAGGAGAGATTACAAGCCCGACTACCCAAAACCGATAGAGAAACAGAATGACAGCAGGAAAGCAGCAAAGATTCAACACAAAGGAGCGCTCAACATCGACATGATACCCAACAGGTTTGAGGAGCTATGATAGCGCGTCAACACCGTTGAATTTGTAAAAGATCATCTGAAGAGCGCCCAAGTACGCTAGCCCGGCAACATGAGGGCGGAGCCCGACAAAAGAGACATAAACCTCTACTGTGATTTCCACAAGGATCGCGGACACGAGACTGCCGGCTGCTGGGCTCTAACTCTAGAAGTAATGGCTCTACTCAACAAAGGGTACTTGAAGGATTTACTGACAGATAGGGAAAAGCACACGTACGCTAAAAACAAAGGCTTGGAAGGACCTCCATATCTGCCGGAACCGAAGAGGTCCATCAACGTGATAGTTGGCGGCCCAACATTGTTTAATAATTTAAATTAGCGAGAAGTAGCGCCCGATAGAGGCCACACTCGAGATGAAATGATCATGTTTAGTAACGAGGATAACATTAGCTGCAGCACTCCTCACCATGACGCTCTGGTCATAAACTTAGAATAGCAGATACATATGTCAAACGCGTCCTGGTCGATGCTGGCAGCGCTATAAACCTTATCAAGTGAGATACTCAATAGGCAATAGAAATTGATGACAAAATGACTCAGAGTGTCTACACACTGGCTGGTTTCAACAATTCTTGCGAGAAGTCTATTGGAGAAATAAATCTTGCAACACACATACCAGGAGCGGACTATCTTGCATCCTTCCAAGTGATCAAAGAAGGGGTCCTTTATAATGCTTGTTTATGCCTAAATTTGATCGTTTCGGTAAAATAAATAAATTTGTTAGACGATCACAAACAATACGGTAAAATACGACAAAAAAAGTAAATAAAGATGAGAAAAGTGATAATCTTGTTCCTTGAGAATAACCGGATTCCGTGTAAATCGCTTGATGTATAATACAATATGAGGAGGGGTATTTATAGTAGAGATTTACCCAGTCCTAATTATGGTTAAATACAAAGACTAATATAGGCCATGAGCCTATGAACTCAAGGCGGTGGTATATATAAAATTTTAATATTAAAACAGATAATAAGAGAACCGTGCCTTAGCTATTTGCTTTTGTATATCACTGGTAAAAGCAGTGATCTTTTCTAGTGTTTCCACAATATATTCTTGTCTAATTTGAATCTTTTACTTACTAGTTTTTTTTTTTTTTTTTTTTTTTTTTTTTTTTTTTTTTGGTAATCTCAAGCACAAGATTTTTATTAATGGGAAATCATTGACAAGGATGAATTTGAAGGACATTTTGTAGCTTCTTTTTTTTTCACGTGTAAATTCGATGACAATGAATTATGAAGTGTTCTCTATTTTTATGATGATATTTACATAGAATTAAGTTCTTTTTGTGAAATGACAATGGTATTATTTTTGTATGCGTAGTAGATTACTAATTTATGATATATTGTTGGGATGTTAAAAGTGAAATACATTTAATTTCTTTCTGAAACAAAATTTTTATATGTGGCGACTCATTGTCGCCATTGAAAGCACATTTTAAAAAATCATTGGAAGATATCACAATTGTCACTACTATAGTAGCCACTAAATGTATTTATTAGTGGCGACTCTAATTTGTAGAACCTTTTCTGTGGCGAAGTCACCACAAATGTGTGTTATTTGTGGCGGCCCGCATGAGTCGCCACTAAAGACATTCAATTTCGACTTGTAGTGTAGCAACTCATAGATAGCATAACTTCTAGTGGCGAGATTGTAGGCTTTAGTGGCGACTCTTGTCGCCATAGAAGAGAAGTTTTCTTGTAGTGAGAATAGGATCCCCAAAACACTTTTATGCTATCATATATATATGAAAAAATGCACTTTGAAGAAAAAAATCAAACTTGGAGCCGCTTCCAGTGAGCCGCTGCTGCTGCCGAAGGGAGTCACTGGCGAGATGAGGAAGGAGGACCCAAAATCTGGAAAAAAAAAAGATTGTTAGGATTTTTTGAATTTTGGGGAAAAAGGAAAAGAAAAGAAAAAGGAAACATACATTGTAGGCATTGTGGAAGATATATATACTCCATCTATCCCATTTTGATTGTCATACTTTTCTTATTAGTCTGTCCCAAAAAGATTGTCATATTTCTAAATTTGGAAACAATTCAACTCAAAACTTATTTTTTTGACTCATTTATAGCCACACAAATATCTATGACTCATTTTAAACCATAAATTTCAAAAGTCTTCCTTTCTTTATTAAACTCTGTGCCAAGTCTGTCAAACTACGACAAATAAAATGGGACAAAGGGAGTATTTGATATATTTTTGGAACAAATTTGATAAATTGTGGACGAAATTCGATAGAAATTTGAAGAGGGTGGAGAGAAGAGAAGGGAGGAGAGAGAAAATATTAAAGAATGATAGAAAATGGTAGACTGACGTGTATTATTGTTTTGGTCCACCGACCAATTCCGGCAGTCAAATTTTTTTTTAAAAAAAAAATATTCCGACCGGTTTGATGGAAAATGCAAGAAAAAAATTGAAAAAAATATTTAACAAGTTTCCGACCAATTCGGTCGGAAAACCTTCTACTGCCTGAAATGGTCGGAACTTTTCGATGGAGAAAACTGTTAGTGAATTAATCATAAGTCCCTGTGAAAACTACATTTGATCTCATTTTGGTGGTGTTTTCAAAGACTTAGAGATTAATTATAAGCTAGATTAAAGTTTCATTTTTTATCTATTCAAGTTTTAATTCTCCTTTTTAGGTCAGCCGTATTTGCAATCTCAAAGATTCGCTCTTGAATAATTAAACTCGAAACTTTTGAACTTGCCTGAACGAACCTATTACAGGGAAATAGTGTCAGAGGAGATAGGAAAAATCATCTTGACACGCATAAAAAGGCAATGCGCCTTTGCAAGCCTGAGCTAGAAATTAAGTAAAGTAGTGCCTTAGGTACTTCGTTTATTGGACAATATGCCTATACTTGCGTGCACATTTTAGGACAAGCCCATGCTCATCATTAATTTGAAAAATTACAAATTACACAGTGCAATGACTGGCATGAGGAAAGGCCACTTATGATACTGGAGATAAAGAACATGGTAATGCAGAATACTTGAAAATTAATGTTGAAGTTGTCAATCATATGATGCTGAGAGCTTCTTGATTCTCACAAGGCACTTTTCAGGTGGTATAGTTTTGCTCTGTTGAGGAAGCAGCTCAAGCCTGCATCATATGGATTAAATTGAATTATCATGTGATAAGTAATTGATAGTAAATACAGTTTTAACATAAAAAAGAACTGATAGAATATGTACTTAGTGAATTTCAGATGATCAGTAAAAGGGATGGGCTACTACGTACCTGTAGTTAAGAAGAAGGTAATGAAGAATTACTGAAACCTCAAGCATGGCCAAATTGGATCCTGTGCACGTTCTGGGGCCTAATCCAAATGGAAGATAGGAGGTTGGCTTGGTTTTGAGATCCTACAAAAAAATTTCACTACATACTGTTAATATCTTTGGGATTTTAATCATTAATAATGAATAGTAATTCCATGGATATTGGTTAATGTAAAAGGGCATGTCACTTACATCCCATCTTGAAGGATTAAAATCCTTAGGATTCACATAAGTATTAGGGTCCATATACCAATTCCCTGCTATTGTCAAAACCTTCCACCCCTTGGGTATGTGTTGAGAGCTGGTTTTGAAGTATGACAAACGAGAAGGACACTGAGGTTCAGGAGAAGAACCTTGTCCTTGAGATGAAGGACACGCTTGATCGAAAAGATTACGGGTTGCTAATCCCTGTGGAACTAGGAGTAGTGGCGCGTGGTTGTTGACGTATCCTAGTCAGACTAAAAGAGGCGGTGTCCAGGCTGTATCTTTGAAGTGTGGACAAGAGTTAGACTTTAACATGGAAAAGAGTTACTGCGAATCTGATATTGCCATAATTAAGAGAATTCCCAGCAGGACTCAACTAGGGTTGTAAGACCTGTATAAAAGCAAGTAGAAGAGACAGCCGAAATCAGTTTTTCACATAGAGAGTCGAGAGCATATAGAGGTGATCTGAAGAACTGTCTACGTCGGAAAACTGAAGAAGACAACTGGTTTGCATGCAGAGTATTTGAGTCTAGATCTCTTGTCTAGGTTCATCGAGTTGTATGTTGTCTCTGTTACAAGTGTTCATTGTTTTGTCTATTAGCTTATTTCAGAAGCATATGTATTAGGCAAACTACTTTGTGATTACTAGAAAAAGCTAGAGTTTAGCTTTGGTTAGTGATTAGGGTCTAGAGTGTAGCCCCTTGGTTACAGAGTCTGTAATCTGAAACGTTGCTCTTGTGTTAGTGGATTGAGATTCAAAATCCCAGAGTGTGGGTCGTGGTTTTTCTCCCTTGAGCAAGGAGTTTTCCACGTAAAATCCTTGTGCTCTTGGTGAATGTTTTGAAGTGTGTTCTTAAGTGCAGTTGCATAAAAGAGAACTGAGGAACCTTGTTCTACCACGGAAGAACCAGGTTCTTACAACAAAAATCGGAGGACACTATTCAACCCCCCCTTCTAGTGTCCTTAGGAGGTGCTTAAAGTATAACAAGTGGTATCAGAGCGGGTCTTCTCTTGTAAGGCTAACACCTTGAGAAGGATCAAAATGAGTGCACCGCCTACTATTACTGAAGGACAGTCGGTTCTGAGGCCTCCACAGTTTAATGGGCAATACTACGCATGGTGGAAAAATAGGATGGAGAATTACATATGTGCTGAAGATTATCAACTCTGGCTGATAGTCTCTGAAGGAAACCTGATTCCCACCAAAATAGTCGGTGAAGGAACCACTGCCACAAAAGAACCTAAGCTGAAAGAAGAGTTTGATGAGTCTGACTATAAGATGATCGAAAAGAACCACAAAGCCAAGCGGTTGGTTATATGTGGTCTGGGTCCAGAAGAGTTCAATCGAGTATCATCGTATAAGACGGCTAAGGAAATATGGGATGCTTTACAAGTTGCACACGAAGGAACCACTGAAGTAAAGGACTCAAAAAGAAGAATGTTGAAGAGACAATTTGAGTTATTTACTATGGGCGAGAAGGAATCGATTCAGGATATGATGACCAGGTTGACCATGATTACAAATGAAATGAGATCTCTGGAGATGGAACTGCCTGAGGTGGAGATGGTCGACAAAATCCTGAATGTGTTACCTGAAGCATGGGAACCAAAAATGACGGCCATTATTGAATCCAAACCCTTGAAATCCATCAAGCTTGAAGAACTGGTTGGAAGTCTGAAGACGCACGAGATGATGAAGGACTCAAAGGCTAAACCTGCAGCAAAGAAGGAAAAGACCCTTGCACTGGAAGCAACAGAAGAAGCTGATGAATATGTTGATCTTCAATCAGTGGAAGCTGCAATGGTAAGTGCTCTAAGACAAAAACTCAATCTGGGAAGGTTTAAAGGATTTAAACGAGGGAACAAGGAGAGTTCTAGCAGGAAGAACATAGTTGACAGTCCTGACTACTCTGGATGCTTCAAATGCTTCAAGAAGGATCATGCTGTCATGGATTGCCCAATGTGGGAAATAGAGTGGATGAAGAACAGAGCTGCTAAGGAAAAGGAAAAGGAAACCACAAAGGAAAACGATGCAGATAGAAAGAAGTCAAGACGGCCCCCAAACTTCAGAGCAGAACGAAGGAAAAGGAAGGAAGCTTTCTATGCCACATGGGGACCAACTGACAGTGAGTCTGATCACGAGAAGGAAGCTGACGATGACTCACCGCTAGCATTAGCAGGGATGACGGATGTTAGTTCTGACGAAGAACATCCTCTTGAAGTAAAATGGGGAAGAGATCTATCAAAGCCACCAGTGTTCAATGGGACTCACTACAATTACTGGAAGAAACAAATGAAGAATTTCTTGCAGACGACTGATTATAGTCTGTGGCTAATTGTGAAAAGAGGACCTCATGTTCCAGTGAAGAGAGCAGCAAATGGAGTCTTGGTACCCAAGAAAGTAGAAGAACTAGATCCACAAGATCTGGACTGGCTACAAGCAAACTCCAAGGCTGAGGGCTATCTAAGAAGAGGACTTACAGATGATGTGCTCGGACAGATACTGGAATGTAAATCAGCCAAGGAGATATGGAAGAAACTGAAGGAGTTGTACATAGTTGACAACACCAAGAAGGACTCTGCCCTCATGGCAACTGAAGGAAAGGAAGCTGACGGTTCAGCAGAGGTATGTTTATCTGATCTTAAGGAAACTTTACATACATACTCTTCTGAAAATCTAATCCTAATCACAGCCACATTGATTGAAGGATATGAAAAAGAAAAGCTTGAAAAAGATAAATTAATTGAAGAATTGGGTGATCTTAGAACTAAGCACAAGAGTCTCCTAGAACAGAACATTGAGCTTGAAGAAACAAATGCCATCATGAAAGGACAGACTCTTGTGTCAAACTCTAAGATCACTGAGCTTGAATTAGAATGTAGTCAGTTGAGAGAGAGTAAGAATGGTAAGCAAGTTATGAGTGAAGTTCAAACCTTTCTGGAAGATGAATTGAAAAGGACAAATGAGACTTTATACCAAGAAATTGAAAAAAATAAGATGTTAAATCAGAAGGTTGAAAACTCAAAACTTGAACTTACCAGACTTACAAAATGGAATAAGTCTTCAGAAGCAATGCATTGGGTTCTTGAAAATCAAAATAAAGGAAAACAAGGTTTAGGATTCAAGAAGCCCTTGCCTCCATATAATCCTAAAAGCAAATATGTGGGATTACCTTGCAACATGTTATGCACTTTCTGTGGTCAAACCGGTCATACTAAACAAAGGTGTGTTAACATTACCAAGGCAAGGGCCAAGAATAAAAATTGTGTTTTACCCAAATGGGCCAAACAAGATCTGATTTATCCATTTTCTCATAAGAAGGGACCCAAGCTTGTCTGGGTTCCTAAGGCTAACCTCTAATTGTTTTGCAGGCTGGAGTGAGGGAGAACAACTCAAGCTGGATTCTTGATAGCGGTTGTTCTAGGCACATGACAGGAGATAGAAGAAACTTTCTCTCACTCGCAGCATTTCAAGGAGGCAGTGTGGCCTTCGGAGGAGGAAAAAGTGGTCAGATAGTAGGCATTGGGAAGATTGGGAGATCTCTTGAGCATGCAATTGAAAATGTGTATTGTGTGGATGGTCTTAGACACAATTTACTGAGCATTTCTCAACTATGTGACAGAGGAAACGAAGTGAGCTTCTCATCTGTAGGGTGCATCGTGAAGAACCTACAGAGTGGAGAAGTGGTAATGGAAGGAAAAAGAGTGAACAATGTGTACAAGGCGTCACTGAGGTCCTTACCTGAAAACAACCTGACATGCTTGAATGTACAAGAAAGCGACTCTCAGCTGTGGCACAAAAGACTGGGTCATGCAAGTCTCACTCAATTAAATAAGCTAGCCTCGAAGGAACTGGTTCGTGGATTGCCAAACAAGAAGTTTGAAAACATAAAAGTGTGTGATGCCTGTGTAAAGGGAAAGCATGTAAGAACGTCATTCAAGTCAAAGAAAGTGGTCAGCACATCTAAGCCACTGGAGCTGGTACATATGGATTTGTGTGGACCTATGAGAGTAAAAAGCAGAGGAGGAAAGAGGTTTGTGTTCGTGATTGTTGACGACTACTCAAGGTATACATGGACCTTGTTCTTGGCCTCTAAGGATGAAGCTTTTGAGAACTTTAAAGACTGGGCTGGTGTGGTTCAGAAAAGGCTAAGTCTTGAACTCATCAGTATTCGATCAGATCATGGAACTGAGTTTGAAAACTCAAAATTTTCTGAGTACTGTGCAGGGAACAACATAGATCACAACTTTTCTGCACCAAGAACTCCCCAACAAAACGGGGTGGTTGAGAGGAAGAACAGGTCGTTGGAGGATATGGCTAGAACCATGCTGCTGTCAAGTGGACTAGCAAGAAACTTCTGGGCTGAAGCTGTAAACACTGCATGTTACTTGCTAAATAGATGTTCAATCAGAGCCATTCTTGACAAAACTCCATATGAGTTACTCAGAGGTAGAAAGCCAAGCATTGCCCACCTAAGGCCTTTTGGGTGCAAATGCTTTGTTCACAACAATGGCAAGGAACCCTTGGGAAAGTTTGATGCTAGGAGTGATGAGGCAATATTCCTGGGATACTCCACTCAAAGTAAGGCATACAAGGTACTCAACAGAAGAACACAAGTAGTAGAAGAAAGTATGCATGTTGTGTTCGATGAATCAGATAAGGAAATAGGAGAAGATGATGCAGATGATCAGGTGATTGGCTTAAGAAGAGAAGAAAGCATAGATGAACTGGAGGACTCGGATGAAAAGGAGAGTAAAGTCATGTCAGATGAAGGAGTCAACTTGACAGGGGGAACTTCTGATGAAGCTGAAAATCAAGAAAGTCAAGAAGAATTTACTCAAGACGATGCTGCAGGTTCTTCTAATCAGATCCAGATCAAGCCATGGAAACATCAAAGTTCTCACCCTTTGGAGAATGTTCTATCTGAACTGGATACAGGAATTATGACTAGGTCAGCATTAAAGAACTTCTGTGCATTCTTTGCTTTCCTCTCAGCCTTGGAACCAAAAAATGTCAAAGAAGCTCTAGAAGATCCAGATTGGATTATAGCTATGCAGGAGGAACTTCATCAATTTGAAAGAAGCAAAGTGTGGCACCTAGTTCCTAAACCAAAGGACAGATCCATAATTGGAACTAAATGGGTGTTCAGAAATAAGCTGGATGAACATGGCATAGTTACAAGAAACAAGGCAAAGTTGGTTGTTCAGGGCTACAGTCAAGAAGAAGGAATAGATTATGATGAAACCTTTGCACCAGTGGCACGAATGGAAGCCATTAGAATGCTAATTGCTTTTGCTACATACATGGAATTCACACTGTATCAGATGGATGTGAAGAGTGCCTTCTTGAATGGGTACCTAAATGAAGAAGTCTATGTAGTACAGCCTCCAGGTTTTGTGAACAATGAATTCCCTGATCATGTGTACAAACTGGACAAGGCTCTGTATGGTTTGAAGCAAGCTCCTAGAGCCTGGTATGAAAGACTCTCAGGGTTCTTGATGAAAAATGGCTTTTCAAGAGGTAAAATTGACAACACACTATTTCTCAAGAAGCAAGGAAAGGATCTGCTGGTAGTTCAAGTGTATGTCGATGATATCATCTTTGGAGCCACTGATGAGGAGCTGAGCAAAGGTTTTGCTGACCTGATGGGAAGTGAGTTTGAAATGAGCATGATGGGTGAATTGAACTTCTTCCTTGGGTTGCAGATAAAGCAGACGCCGGAAGGAACTATGATACACCAGCAAAAATATGTCAAGGAATTGTTGAAGAAGTTTAACATGGAAGGAGCTAAGGAGATGACTACTCCTATTGCTCCTGGAACAAAGCTCGATATGGATGAACTTGGTCCTTCGACAAATGAGACCAAGTATAGAGGAATCATTGGCTCACTTCTTTATCTCACAGCAAGTCGACCTGACATAGTCTACAGCGTAGGACTGTGTGCCAGATTTCAGTCAAAACCTAAGGAATCACACTTGACAGCTGTGAAGAGAATTCTGAGATACTTGAAAGGGACTCAGGATCTATGTCTTTGGTATCCCAGAGGAGGAACTTTTGAACTAATTGGTTTTGCTGATGCAGATTATGCAGGTCATTTGGTTGATAGGAAAAGCACTTCGGGGATGGCACACTTCTTAGGTCCTTGCTTGGTGTCATGGGCTACAAAGAAACAAAACTCTGTTGCCTTGTCAACTGCTGAAGCTGAGTATGTGGCAGCTGCTTCATGCTGCTCACAATTGCTATGGATCAAGCAGCAACTGGAGGATTTTGGAATCAAGTGTGGGGCAGTGCCAATCTTTTGTGACAACACTAGTGCTGTGAACATTGCCAAGAACCCAGTCCAACACAAAAGGACCAAACACATTGATATTAGACATCATTTTCTGAGAGACAATGTAGAAAAGGGTCTAATCACTATGAATTCATGCAGGACTGAAGACCAAATTGCTGATATATTTACCAAAGCTTTGAACAAGGTGCAGTTCGAGAGGAACAGGTTGGAGTTAGGGATGACCAAAATACACGGATGACCCAGCAGGTAATCCCCTGGTGATTGGCTAGGTTAGTAGTAAAAGTATCTGTTAGGAATTTGTCATTACTATCTGGACTAAATTTGTACTTGAGTAAGTACACTCGTTTTTAGTGTTTTGAGCATTAGGTACAAATAATGTGATCCCATGAAGAACCTACTGTGTACTGAGGAGGAACCAGTGTTAACGTGAGGAATCGTGTCCAGGTACAGTAAACCTACTCTATTTGTTAGTTGTCACAACTGAAATTAAAATTGTTTATTGTACGTGCATCATGGGAGATTCTCCATAGTCTCATAACTGTCCAAAATTATAGGAACACATTCCTTTTTAGGATAGAACTCCTTTTAAATTGCTTGGACCCCACTTCTTGAAAAGGGTATATTTAAATTAAGTTCATAACCGTCAAATCTCTTAACTTCTCCCGGTTCTCAAAAAGTTCAAAAAGCTGCCCTTCTTTATACTCATTATTTTGTTTTGCCTTCCCTAGACATTGTCACTTCACCAAAACCCTCTCTCTTTCTACAACACTTCTTCAATCTCTCATGATCTCATCCACCTCCTCCAATTGAACATCAAAATTCTCTCAAGCCCTAAAATAGATAAACCGTCAACAAACTCAGGAATCTTTACAAAATTCTTCAAGATGTCTGAAAGACCACCTCCATCCACTCTTGCTGAAAGAATTGCTAGGGCTCGCCTAAAATTTCTCAAAAAGGGGGACAAGAAACTGGTCAAGAAGTTAAAATCAAGAGCCGTTCCTTCAACACCCACTACTCAAAGTTCATCTCAACCGTTACCTGAGGTAATTTCTGATCCTACTCCATCTACACCTGTTGGTTCAGTTGATATAGCCAGTCCTGGCATTGTAGAAACTGAAACCCTAGTTGCTGAATTAGATAAAATAGTAGATGTTGAGCAAAGGGACAATATAGATAGGGGGAACCCACGTGAGGAGGAACAAGAAACTAAAGAGAATGAACCTAGAGAAGATGTGCAGGATGTTGTAGACGGTGTGTCTAGAGGCGAGTTAAATATAGCCGAAAAAATAGAAGAACAGTTGAGGGAACTGGATAATGATGAATCTCTGGGAAAAGATGTTGGTGAGTCAAGTAAAGATGTGAGTGGAACAGGGGTGTGTTTAGAGGATTCTGTGCCTAAAGGCCCTGATGGTGATGGAACTGCTACTGCTGAAGTTCCAGGGGGAGAGGGACAAGAACCTGTTACTTGTCTAAACCCTACTGGAGCTGATGATGCAGATTTTAGCTGGACAGAATCTGATGAAGATGGAAACAAGGAAGTTGTTGTTGAAAAACAAGAGAGTGACAAGGAAAAGAAAAAATTAAAAAGGAAAAGAAAATTTGGGGCAGAAGATGAGAAGGTAACAGGTGAGGAAGAGGAGGATGAGGTGGTGTTTGTAAAAGAAAATAAAGTAGAGCCTGAAAAGAGAAGAAGGTTGGTGAGAGATGGGAAACCAGTGTTGAAATCTAGACTGGTAGATGAAGACAGTGAAGGAGGTGACCAAGAGGCTAGTGAGCCTGTGGTCAGGAGAGTTGGTACTAGGTCGGCTTTCAAAATGCAGATGGAGAGGATTGAAAAGCTAGGAAAGACAGTAAAAAATGTGAAGATGAGGGAAGAAGAGAAGAAGAAAGAAGAAGAGGAGAAGAGAGCTGGTGAGGAAGAGGAGGAAAGTGAAGCTGGGAGTTATGTGGAACCCAGTGATTCTGATACTGACAGTGAGGTGGAGAGTAAGAAGAAAAGAAAAGAAGTGGATAGGGAAGCCTTCTTTTCTAGACATCAGGTGCTGCCAGGGAGTATACTGTATGATGAAAAGGAGTTTCATATGAAATCCTTGTTGAGAATGATAGGAGATCAGGGTTGGTTGAGCTTGTTTGGAAACAATGACAGGAAGCTGTTTGTGGATGAAGTCAGGGAGTTTTATACAAATTGCAGGGTAGTAGCCAGGAGGGTGTTTACCACTGTGAAAGAAGTGGAGATTGAATTTGGGAGACCTGAACTGGGGGTAATTCTGGATGTACCTGCTGAAGGGTATTGCAGGTATGTTAAGCTAAAATGGCCAAAGAGAACAGATAGAGTTACTCCTTTAGATGTTGTGAGAAAGTTTTCAGGGAAACCCAGATTGAGGAAGGAGAGGAAGGTTGAGAAAAAGGAGATGGAGCCTGCACATCAGCTTTTGTTTGAGTTTGTGCATAGGTTTCTTCTGCCTAGGGGGGAAAGAAATTGTGAGGCCAGTGCTCTTGATCTGACCTATATGGATCTGATGGACAGAGGGGTAAAAATAAATTTGCCTGGGCTCATTATTAGGCACATTAAGAGAATCTGTGATACTGATCAGAAGCCACACTCTCTTGTGCATTCTTACATCATCCATCAGATTCTTGAGCATTTTGGAGTGCCTTTAGGTGCAGGGAAGAAGCCAACTATCCATCAGAGGTTTGGGGTTAATGTGCTGAAGAGCTGTGACTTCTTTCAAGAAAGCAGGGCTTCCAAAAGGCCAATGCAGGTCAAGCAGGAGGAGTCAGAGGACAGTGAAGAGTTTGGACCTGATGAGGCCATCGGTGCTGTGCAGGAACTGGAAAAAATGGTTCTTGAAGTTAATGAAGAAAATGCTGAACTGCACAGGCAGTTGAAGGTGAAGGATCAAGAGATTGATCGCTTGAAGATTGATTGCCACAAGTATGAGGCCGAGCTGGTGATGGAGAGGGCCAAAAATACGAAACAACTTGAGGCACTCGTTAAGCACTTCAACCTTCAGCTGTGATTCTTCCAGTCCTGTCCTCCTATCTTTCTCTTTTCCTACCCCACCTGATCTTTACTCCTCCCTATTCTCCCTTGATTGCATGATTTGGATAATTAAGACAATTTCAATTTTTGTTGTGTAACTAAATAGAGTGGTGCTGCTGTCACCCTCTGGATGTTGATTTTAAATTTCTTATGTTTGCGACTGTTTCTTGTTTCAGTGCCTGGTTCCTTGTTGGGCCCTTATTTTGATATACCTATGTTCTTGACACTGATGAGTTGCCTTGTGCTCTAGACTAGATTAATCTGACAGGTTCCTGCAGGTCTTTGAATCTTTTCGATGATGCCAAAAGGGGGAAGAAGGAATGTTGGGGTGTTTGTGACCTAACTCATCTGTTTTTATTGTTCTGTTATTTTTGTTCTTGTTTTTGGTATATGTTATGTAGGTTCTTGGGCAACGTTTGTTTGTCATCATCAAAAAGGGGGAATTTGTTGAGAGCTGGTTTTGAAGTATGACAAACGAGAAGGACACTGAGGTTCAGGAGAAGAACCTTGTCCTTGAGATGAAGGACACGCTTGATCGAAAAGATTACGGGTTGCTAATCCCTGTGGAACTAGGAGTAGTGGCGCGTGGTTGTTGACGTATCCTAGTCAGACTAAAAGAGGCGGTGTCCAGGCTGTATCTTTGAAGTGTGGACAAGAGTTAGACTTTAACATGGAAAAGAGTTACTGCGAATCTGATATTGCCATAATTAAGAGAATTCCCAGCAGGACTCAACTAGGGTTGTAAGACCTGTATAAAAGCAAGTAGAAGAGACAGCCGAAATCAGTTTTTCACATAGAGAGTCGAGAGCATATAGAGGTGATCTGAAGAACTGTCTACGTCGGAAAACTGAAGAAGACAACTGGTTTGCATGCAGAGTATTTGAGTCTAGATCTCTTGTCTAGGTTCATCGAGTTGTATGTTGTCTCTGTTACAAGTGTTCATTGTTTTGTCTATTAGCTTATTTCAGAAGCATATGTATTAGGCAAACTACTTTGTGATTACTAGAAAAAGCTAGAGTTTAGCTTTGGTTAGTGATTAGGGTCTAGAGTGTAGCCCCTTGGTTACAGAGTCTGTAATCTGAAACGTTGCTCTTGTGTTAGTGGATTGAGATTCAAAATCCCAGAGTGTGGGTCGTGGTTTTTCTCCCTTGAGCAAGGAGTTTTCCACGTAAAATCCTTGTGCTCTTGGTGAATGTTTTGAAGTGTGTTCTTAAGTGCAGTTGCATAAAAGAGAACTGAGGAACCTTGTTCTACCACGGAAGAACCAGGTTCTTACAACAAAAATCGGAGGACACTATTCAACCCCCCCTTCTAGTGTCCTTAGGAGGTGCTTAAAGTATAACAGTATGGTATACCCTGCACAAGAGAGATAAAGGAACTTCTTTAATTTAGTGTGATATATTGAAATTACGGCTTGCATTGCCCCTGGGATAAGTAGTACTAGTATTAATAGTAAAAGTTAAGGCAGAGTACTAACCATTTATGTGAACAGTAGTTCTTGCATCTCTAAAGAATATTATCTCAGTGCTACCAAAACGCATTGTTTCATAAATTACCTTTCAATGTCGAAGAGATATAGAAATTATTAGAAAGAATATTATCAAGTCCATAAGAGAGTTTAATCTTGAACTATTGGACAGTAAAATAAATGTTTTACATAGTGAATTTTGCGCTCCAAGTAAAGAATTACCTTAGTAAGATATTTCATCTGTCCAATCTCGTTGAAACTGAGGTCTGCATTTGGAGATGATCTTCTCTTTACTATTTCCTCTTGTTCTTCCTGAAAAGAGACAACTTGTCAACACGTACACTCAGCTCTTTTTTTAGTTTTGGTATAACCGTTTGATTACCACATATTACTCAAACTAATTTGGCCTTGCACTGGGTAAGACTCATTAAAAAGTGAATAGCTTGTACTAAGAATTTTTTTCATTGCAAGGGTTGAAAGCTATGATTGACAATGAAAAGACCTTATCCATCCTGCGACCTCCTACCCACATCCTTTGATAGTACACTCTCCTCTATTTGCCACGTGACTGAATAATAGTAAATAATTATAAAATGCTCCCCCCTTAGCTTTTATTGCTAACTAAGTCCCCCCCCCCCCCACTTCCCTCACAAGAAAGAAGGAAAGGATATCAGAATAAATAATACATACGTACTTTTGCTTTCAGCAACAACTCAGGATGTTTTTGCAAATGCATAATTGTCTTTGACGCAACGAGACTAACAGTTTCATAACCACCAAATAGAAACGAGAGTAGCCATTTGATGATTTCCTCATCACTTATTTCTTCATCAGCTGCTTGAGCGTCTAGCATCATATCCATCATGTTGTGCTTTGATCTTGCTTTATTGTTTGCATTCAGGACTTTCCTTTCATTTATTAACTGTTGAAGTACCTTAGCTACTGCTTTTCGAGCCTGTAATGATAAAAGCATATATATATATATATATATATATATATATATATATATATATATATATCAATGCGGAGAAGTTAAACTAACGAAATTTGCATTCTATTTTGTCTAAAACAACAAATAGCTATGGAATTCTCTTAACCAAGGGTGTTAATTTTATCTTGCATAAGAATAAGGGAGTAAAGGAATAAAGTTAGGTGTTAATTCAACTTATATATTTTTCCCTTTTAGATAACTTCTCTCTCTCTTTCTTCTTTTTTATTTATTCCCTCGTTTTGTGGTTAATCAACAATTTAACTTCTACGACGGAATAAAAAATTTGTAATGAGTTTAAGTTAGAAATATTTTGTCAATCAGGTTATTTAAGAGATTAAGTACAGGTAACTCAATTTAATACTACAAATATAAGCATTGATTGGTAATCGTGCTATAATTGTTAAACTACATTGCTAGATCATACCTTGATTCCCCTATTGTAAGCAAATCCAGGGAGATTAATGGCCAAGGCTTTAAGACCACGAAATCTGTATAGATTCTCCTCGAAGAGATAGTCAAGAATTTCTTGAGCAGGTTGTTCACCACCCATAAAAACTTGCATAAACACCCCAAACGCAGGCTTTCTAATCGCTGATAATATCTCAATGTGTTCTTCCATAGCAACCCATTTCTCAAATGAATCTTTCACGATTTGGTTTATAGCATCAAAGAAGTGGGATAAAGATTGATGAGTTTTTACTGGAATTGCTACTACTTTACGAAGAAGCTTGTCATGGTCTGAATATCCATCACCTGGTTCTTGTCCCAGTAGATTTAAGAGAAAGTTGGGAAAACTTAACGGAAAGTTGTGACGATAATGCTCGGCCTTCCAAACATGAATGCCTTGTACATGCCTCCTCGCCCGAACCTTAATTAAAGAACAGTATTAGTCTTGCAGATCAATGTATAGAGAGCAAGAAAGTTCGTTAGGAAAAAAAATATACTATCATGAATATCAAATATTTCAACAATTCACTGTAGATGTGACAAACTTACCTAGTAACCAAGTTTTTTACAAATGGTTCAAGATCGTGACCTTTGAGGCATTTGACGAAATAAAGCATGTTCCCAATGAATGGCCAGCCCATGTCACCTGGAGGCAATCGATATTTCTTTGAGCCAAATTTGATTGTATAAAACCATCCATTTGCTTTCTTTAGGATACTACAGAAGGTTAAAATACCTACTGCTAATGCTGTGTACAAGACCACTAAATCGTACTCCATTTTTACTTTCTATAGTCGGTCGAGAAAGCTTTGTGAAGCTGATTGTATGAGATAGGCTTTAATTTATAGACTTCAAAGTCAGAAATATTCTACTATTAGACTTCGTACAATTCATATGTAAAAGGTGTGTGCTAAATGAAGTCATTTGGGCCACTTGATTTGACTTGAAATGTATCACAACAACTACACTCATCGATCTAATTAATTACTCCTTAAAATGCCCATATCATGCACAGGCTGCAATTGTTAATTAGATTTGTCAATTGCCACTGGTGGCTGCAAAGCCAGAAGGCCTACCATGTTGAAGGTATATTACTTTTATACAATAAATATCTACCACTGATTTTTTGTTTCTTTGTTTGATTATTGATGATTAAACAGAATTTTTATAAAGTGCGACTGAACGTTAGTTAGTTCATCTTTCTTCGCTACGTCAATATTGGCTGTCGCACACCAACAGGATTTTCTATTATCCATATTCCACTATATACAGTCCATCAGCACGGTTCAAGTCTCATTATGTTGACCTCTTAAATCCTGCACGTCTCAAGTGAGGAATTTGGTTGCATGGAAAAATGTTGTTGGGACCTGTTTCAATTTCTCCTTAGTATAGAGCATTTATGATACAGAGCAGAAGCAATTTATAATATTTTTCACTGTTGCAACTACACGTGACTTCCATGCAACTATATCAAGTTATATGCAACTTGTGTAAAATCGAGAAATAAATTTGGAAACTGCATGCAACAATCATTTTTAGTCAAGCAAATACTAAAAAGTGCTTTTTTGAATCAAGTTGTGTTTGGATAATTTTATAAAAGTATTTTTAAGTGTCAAATTATAAAAATAAAAAAATTAATATTCAATTTACGACTAATCATATTATACTATAAAAACATGTTCTCAAGAAGAGTAAAAGTCATTTTACCTAAATACCCTTTTAATTAACTTTAATTCCCTACATATCCTAAGTAACCAAAATACCCTATTTATTCAATAGTAGTAATATTTATTAATTAGAAGAAACTTCATTAATTGAAATGTCGTTTCCAAAAGAACAAAAAATTTCTTGAGCAATTTGATACCCTTATGACCCGGTGTCGTGGCTTTTCTTAAAACACACATTGATGTCTGACATTGTGTCTCTCTTTCGAAGATTCATGCAACGTTTGCCTTGCTATGGTTCGATCTTAATACATCCAAACCATTTAAAGTTATTCTTTTCCGTTTCTCATCATTTGCCGAGATGGATTTTATTGGAATCGACAATCATTATATTTCAACTTCCAAGTTCCAATGATCACAAACAATTCTTGGTCATTTATTCTATGCCAAACACATAGTAGCATGGTCTTCTCACCGAGGAAATTCAATGATCAGAATACGTAAAGAACCAATCACCAATCGCTTATTTTAATCAGAAGCCATGGACAATCTAAGCGCTCGACAACGAAGAATAACAAGAAAAATCGGTTCTACTTCTTGAACTTTGCATATTATTTATTTATATGTCTGCACTATGCGTTTTTCGATGAAGTCCATGCATGTCTAAATAACCTAAATGCACTATGAATATTGTTTAGCAGTTACTCTTATTATACTCCCTCCGGTCCATATTATTTGATTTTTGGTTGTTTTCACACAGATTAAGAAATCCATCTTTTAGCATTAATTAAGAAGGTCATTTACTATATTAACCTTGTTCTCTTTCAAATTTACTTATCAAAATCTGTGAGGGCTTCTAAAAAATATGATTAGATCATTTATTGACATTTCTTATATTAGGAAAGAACCATTTAAAAGCTTGTTGAACTTTGAACAAATCAATTATTTTGGACCAAAGAAAAAAGACCAAAAAATCAAATAAAATGGACCAGAGGGAGTAATACTTAGATAAGGAAAGTAAATTAAGAAAAATGTAATTCTAAAAAGTTGTGTTTATTCTAATTAGTAAGTAATTAATTTAATTTAAAGTGCCTTCTCCATAGGTTCCTTTAAAGAGTAACTACCTTTTTATGAAAGCGTCCGCAACCATCAACAACTTTTCTGAGGAAAGGTACAAGAATGAAGAGTTATTCGGTCTAGATCGTTGATAGAACGACATGACAATCATTTGTTAGAGGTAATTGATCTTAGACAAGCACGTTATACGAAGCTAACTAATTAGATGTATTGCATCAAAAATCTTTCTTTTAGGCGTGAGATGGTGTTTGGAATACGACAACATTTTAAGGGCGACAGTGGAGTCTTGACTTACTGTTGGCTGTTAAAATGATTAACAAGGAGTTAGAATCTTCATACACCATTATGAATTGCTGTATCAGAACAAGTAAATTAAAAAAAAAAAAAAAAACAAGCACGATTCATTCTTTTCATGCATAATTATTTCCTCAAAGTGTTGTTTTGATAATATCGATTTTACAATACGATAGACTAAATTACTTGATTACAACAATTATATCTTCTTTTATGTAAGATTTTAATAATTAAATTGGTATCAACGTGCAACGCACGTTCGTAGATACTAGTATGATCTAAATGTAGAAAAAGATTTAAATATTTTACTGTGAAAGGCTTAATTTAACTTTTTATGTTCATTTAGTTCAAATTTAAAATATAATATAACAACAACAACACCAACATACCCAGTATATTCCACATGTAGAGTTTGGGAGGGTGAGATGTACGCACACCTTACCCCACCAATATAAAATAAAGTCAAACCAAAATAAAGAAGAGGAGAACAAAGCTTTGTTTTTATTCGAGAGATATTTTGGTTAAAATAATTTATACGCGATCGCCATGACTTTGCTAATCTAAAGATCTGGTGATCGGAAGATATTTTTTTACTAGGACCAAATTTTAATAACTTTCTTACGGGGCAAAATCTGTGATGGGACACCAGATGTCCTATTTCCGTAAGTTACCCAATTCAAAATATCAAATGCTTACAACACACTTCGTTTTGACATTGGTTCTATTTACTGCGTCTCCTAGTGCTAAAGCTATTCAAACTACTTGAATGTAACCAATTTTTCAATATAAGTAAAAGATAATCACAACTTCAAAATCATATTACTATAAAAGCATGTCCTCAAAAAAAGTAAAAGTCATTTTACCTAAATATCCTTTTAATTAACTTTAATTCCTTGCATATCCTCAATAACCAAAATACCCTATTTATTCAATAGTAGTAATATTTATTAATTAGAAGAAACTTCATTAATTAAAGTATCGTTTCTAAAATTAAAGAACACAAATTTTCATGAGCAATTTGATACCTTTATGACCCGGTGATGTGGCTTTCTTTAAAACACACATTGTTGTCTAACATTGTGTGATAACTATAAATTTTGTATATATTTAGATATATAAATAAATTACTTAAGTAATATTTTTATCCAAAATATATAGTATTATCTTTTATTTTTGTGCAAATATATAAAAATATATTAAAGGACAAGAAGTGGAGCCAAATTGAAGAAATAACAAACAAGGAAAAGCAAAGAAGAAAAAGAAGCACGTGTGGCAAGTACCACGGATGCATCCGTGGATTCCTATGGATGCATCTGTAGAAAAAAGAGCAAGAATATGTGAAAAAGTGTCACGGATGCATCCGCGGATGCAAAGCACGTGTGGCAAGTACCACGAATGCATCCGCGGATTCCTACGGATGCATCTGTAGAAAAAAGAGCAAGAATATGAGAAAAAGTGCCACGGATGCATCCGCGGATTCCTACAGATGCATCCGTAACACTTTGGGCATGGAGTTTTTCCTATAAATAGGTCCTACTTTTGCTAGCAAGGAAGACAAGTCCTACGGGAGAAAAATTCTACTCTTGTAGCTTTGTTTACTTTTAAAGTTAGTTTTCCTTTCTTGAGAAAATATTAAGAGTTCTAGATTTTCTCTTTGTAGTATTTTATATTCACTCCATGGATTAATTCTCTTTTGAGTTAGGATTAATGATGAAATTTGATATATTATTATAATGAAATTTTTGATATTTTATTATTCTTGAGTGAGAGTATTTCTTGTCAAGTTCTTACATCAAAGTATTAGACATATATTACTCAACTTTATCACGTGTATATATTTACGTTATAATATTTCTTGCTAATTTTTGTTATCGAAAGAAACAAAAATTAAATGGGGATAGTGATAACTAAATATATTATCATGCTAATTTGAGGTAATTATATTTAATCACTTAAAATTCTTTATCTTGATTTTAAGTTTTTCATTCGAAAGAAGAAAATCATTTAGCCAAGTTATGGGATTTGACGAAAGCTAATCCAAAGAGGTTTTTTTTATCATATGATGTACTCATTCAAGATAAGTATTCTCTATTTTAATACTACAAGTTTATTATTTAATTATGCTAATCGAAAGAGGCATAATTGAATGAGAAAACTTTAGTAGAAATATTAATTTTCTATCTCTATAGGAGTTTGATATGTATAATAGAAAATGAGGTATTTAAACTCCATTATAATTTTATATCAAGTGAACTCATGAAACCCTAACTCTTTTTATCAAAAATCAAAAACACATTTTTTATCTTTTCAAGTAGATATAATTTCAACTCTTTTCACCCAAAAATTGACTCTCTTAAATAGTAGGATAGATAATACAAATTTGTAGCATAGGTTCTCCAATCTCTGTGAGACGATATCTTAAAGTATAGTATAATTTGACAGGGAATGAGCAGAAATTCATATATGCCCAGAGCTCGTTATTGTGTGTCTCTTTCGAAGCATCATGCAACGTTTGCCTTGCTATGCCTCGATCTTAATACGTCCAAACTATTTAAAGTTATTCTTTTCCGTTTCTCATCATTTGCCGAGATGGAGTTTATTGGAATAGACAATCATAATATTTCTTCAACTTCCAAGTTCCAATTATCACATACAATTCTTGGTCATTTAGTCTATGCCAAACGCATAGTAGCATGGTCTTCTCACGAGGAAATTCAATGATCAGAATACGTAAAGAACCAATCACCAAGTGCATATTTTAATCAGAAGCTATGGACAACCGTACCTAAGCACTCGATCACGAAGAATAACAAGAAAAATCGGTTCTACTTCTTTAACTTTGCATGTTACTTTATATGTCTACACTATGCGTTTTTCGATTAAGTCCATGCATGTGTCTAAATAACCTAAATGCACTGAGTAGTATTATTTAGCAATTATTCTTATTATAATAGTTAAGGAAAGTAAATTAAGGAAAATGTTCTAAAAAGTTGTGCTTACTCTAATTAGTAAGTAATTAATTTAATTTGAAGTGCCTTCTCCAAAGGTTAACAGTAACTATCTTTTTATGAAAGCGTCCGCAGCCATCAACAACTTTACTGAGAAAGGTACAAGAATGAAGAGTTATTCGGCCTAGATCGTTGATAGAACGGCATGACGATCATTTGTTTGAAGTAATTGAGCTTAGACAAGCAAGTTATACGAAGCTAACTAATCAGAAGTATTGTATCTAAAATCTTTCTTTTAAGCGTGAGATGGTGTTTGGAATAAGACAGGGAGACAGTGGAGTCTGACTCTCTGTTGGTTGTTAAAATGATTAACAAGGAGTTAGAATCTTCATGCAATATTATGAATTGATGTATCAGAACAAGCAAATTAAAAAAAAGAACCAAGCACGATTCATTCTTTTCATGCATAATTATTTTCTCAAAGTATTGCTTTAATGATATGATAGTATTTTACAATACGATAGACTACAATACTTAATTACAACAATTATATTGTAATTTTATGTAAGATTTTAATAATTAAATCGGTATCAACATGCAGCGCACATTCATAGAGACTAGTAATGCATAAAAGTTTACATAAATATTCGCCTATCAATAAATATTTATTTTTAGTTGCCAATTCTTTTTCTATCCAAAAACTTAAAACATAAATATATATCCGAAATATTTTAAATATAATAAAAATATATTAAATATATATTCGAAATACATAATATTAAATATATATCCAAAATATTTAAAATAAATTTTAAAAAGGGAAAATGGTTATGAAAAGTAAGAAACAACAAAAGATGGACAAAAACAGTAATTATTCTTTCCCAACAATTATGTGGCGTAATTTTTCTATAAGTTTTCAGTGCAGACCTGCATAATATTAAATATATATCCAAAATATTTAAAATATATTTTAAAAGGGGAAATAGTTATAGAAAGAAAGAAACAACAAAAGATGGAAAAAAACAGTAATTATTCTTTCCCAACAATTTTGTGACATAATTTTTCCATAAGTTTTCAGTGTAGACTTGAGCCCTGCTCACACGGGCCTTAAGTCACTAGTCATTTCTATCACTAGAAACCGAAGTTTCAAAAATACTTGGAACTATTAGAAACCAAAATTTCAAAATACTTAGAACCATTCTCTCTTAAGTCTTAATATTAGTACTCCCTTCTTCGCACTTTATAGCCTGGATAATTGAAAAGACCTGTTTTTGGGTTTTGAGTCGAGTACTATGTGGGTCTCTCTCTCTCATAAATATATAATTTGATTTTTTCAAAATAATTTAAAATAATTGCTGGGTCCATTTTTAATTTAAAAAATAAAATTAAAATATCACCTCAGCAATTTATGGTGAATTTTAATGCAAAATTTAAGAGATTGATTTTTAAAGACGCTTTGAATAAATTAAGTGATTCACAATCCAAAGGAAAATGTTTTTCTTTTTTTTTGGATAATTTACATAAGCAGATGAGGAATAAGATTGACCAGGGATATGATTTCTTAATAAGGCAATAAAAAGTTCGACCTTACTACTAATACTACTACCACTACTCAAATTTGATAATATTGCCAACAATATGATGAAACGATATTCTTCAACTAACTTCAACAAAAATATCAAACAAAAGATAGCTTGAAAGTGAAAGCATGATAGTCCCATTATGCACAGTGAAATTACATCAACTGAACGATGAAGTTGCGCAACCAATGCCAGTGTTTAATTTGGTCATTTCTCTTCTTCTTTTTTTCACCTTTCCATAAAATTCAGAGAGATATAAAAGGTTTTCTTATTTACTTTTATTAATAAAGAAACGTCAAGATTGGTGGTAAAACAATAGAATGATCTAATAGAATATAACTAAATTGGTGAAGGCGGTTGGGTCGATTTGTCGATGATATTTGATCCGGCATCGTCGTTTATGCGTCCTGAAAGCACCATCTCTCTTATTTGTTTGTGTACTTTAAGTACATTATGATGCAAACTCCAGAATTCTACTTCTAACTTCTTCATTTGATCCAGATACTTGTTTTTTGCACTCCATGTTCATTGTAAGAAATGTATATGCTATAGCGAATCTGTTATTGTACGAAAATTAAATAAATTCTATGAATTTAAGATGTAAATCTGTAAAATTTAATTTAAAAGCTACGTATAATTAATGAAATATTGAAGAAACTTACCTTTGAATCTTCTTTTTCTGGAAATTTGGAGTTCTTAGGTTAATCAGTTGGAAGAGCTTATGTTTTGCTGGAAATAAGTTGCAGAGTAAAGGGAGGAAAGGTCGGGGGCAGATCGCGTGTTTATATGATTTGTTCAGGGGCAATTTAGTCCAAAAAGATTCATTTAACTTAAAGAAGGTCTTTTTTGCTAAACCACTCTTAGTGGAGTCAATTAGGCAAACCATTACCTTAAGTGTCATAGTTTTGTCATTTACCCTAGTTTTGTATACTAATTTTGTCAAAAAGTTTGATGTGATCCAGGACTGTTATACCCATCAGTAGAACCCCAAAGAATGTTTTCATATAAAAAGATTTACTGAATGGCGTGGAGATCACCACTATTTGATTTTTGGGATTTCCACATAAATAGCACTCAATATATCATATTAATAAGTTACCTAGCACTAACTTAATTTAGCCACAATATTTATATTTAAAATTTGATTTATAATTAAAATATGGCATATAATTTTATTGATATTTTTTATATATTGCTTCTATATAGATATATACATACATATATATTTGTCTTATATTTTTTAAATATTTATATCATCAAATTATATCTAATAAATATGTTAGGAAAAGAAAGAAAAAAGAAAATATTGTTAAAAAAGATGATAAGAGTTGGAAATTGTCATGTGGGGTAATAATCCTTTGATTTTTAGCCCTAGTAGAAGAAGTATTTAAGTTTTAGGAAAATTTACAGATAAGTACAAATCATGGAACTTAATTATAAAAAATAGAAAGATTTTGGTACAATTACACAATATAAAAAAAATGGAGACTTAATTATAAAAATAGCAAAAGAATATAAACCCTATCATTAAAAAAAAAAACCCTAGCCTCCCCCTCTCATCTCTCCCTTTTTCTCTCCCTTCTTCCTCCTCCTGCCGCCGACCACCACCCACCTGCCGCCGCTCCACCGCCTGTCCACTTCCGGACTACCACCAAAAAATTAAAAAAAAAAATGCATTTCCAAATTCCTCTTTGCACCCTCTTTCTATTTTTGTTACTATTTTTCCGAAATTCTCGTGGAATCGGCGTAGATCTAGCTTTAAAGTTTCGGCCAACACGTAACTAGTCAATATTTGAGTAAAATTTAGTATTTTTCGGCTACATGTTGTATTTTCGGTCATTTTTATGTTTCCTAGTCAGATATGATATTTTTCTAGCTAGATCTGATTTTTCTTCATATTTTTAATTTTTTGTATCTCACTGTATCTAGTTGTATCTAATCGTATCTAACTGTTTCTGCACTGTATCTAGCCATTTAAGACTATTTCTTCACTGTTTCTATGTTTTTGCACTGTTTATGCACCGTATCTAATTATTTCTATACTGTTTCTGCACTTTTCTGCACTGTTTCTGCATTTTTCTGCATCATTTCTGCATAATTCTGCATTATTTCTACACTATTTTCTGCACCATTTCAGCATGTTTTAGCACTGTTTCAGCATTATATTAGACTGTTTCTGCACTGTTTCAAATTGTGTTTACATTATTTCTGGAATTATGCACTGTTTCAACACTTTTCAGCACTATTTTTGCATAATTCTGTACTATTTTCTGCACTATTTCACACTGTTTCAGCATTTTTTCAGACTGTTTCTGCACTGTTTTAGACTGTTTTTCCACTATTTTAGACTATTTCTGCACCGTTTCAAATTATTTTTACATTGTTTCTGCAATTATGCCCTGTTTCTGCACTTTTCTGCACCATTTCTGCACTGTTTCTGCATAATTTTATCGTTTTTGCACTATTTTCTACACCATTTCTGCCTATTTCAACACATGTTTCAGACTGTTTTATCACTGTTTTAGACTGTTTCTGCACTATTTCAGACTGTTTCTATACCGTTTCAATATGTTTCTGCGTTGTTTCATATTATTTCTGCACCATTTAAGATTGTTTCTGACTGTTTCAGCAGACTTGGGCAGCGACGACGGCAGTATAGCGGCGTCAGTGGTGGAAATAGGCGGCATGAGGGGCGCAGTGGGGAAGGATGAGGAGTGCAGGCTAGAGTTTTTCTTTTCTAGTTGTTTATAGCAACTTGCATATAAAAAATAATGCTATATTTTGTAATTGGAATAATATTGCTATTTTTTTGTAAATAAGTCTTTAAAAATGTATATAAATGTAATTAACCCTAAGTTTTATGGTGATCCACAAGGGAGTGAATCCATGTTTTTGCGTCCAATAGACAATTTTGGGCGCCGCTATTATAATGTTAACCCCCTAATAAGTAAAGTCTTACAAAAAAAGCCTCTAGCCGGCAAAGTTGCTGGCAACGCTAAGTCTGGCGATCTCCATGACTTTGCTAATCGAAAGATCTGGTGATCAGAAGACACTTTCTTATGAGGGCCAAATTTGTAATAACTTTCTTACGGAACAAAATCTGTGATGGGACGCCAGATGTCCTATTTCCATAAGTCACCCAATTCAAAATATTGAATGCTTACAACACACTTCGTTTTGACATTCTGCGTCTCCTAATGCTAAAACTATTCAAACTACTTGAATGTAACCAATTTTTCAAAAAAGGTAAAAGATAATCACAACTTCAAAATAATGCATAAAAGTTCACATAAATATTCGCTTATCAACAAATATTTATTTTTAGTTGTCCATGACCTTTTCTACCCAAAAACTTAATACATAAATATATATCCGATATATTTAAAATATAATAAATATATATCCAAAATATATATTAAATATATATCCGAAATACATAATATTAAATATATATCCGTAATATTTAAAATATATTTTAAAAAGGAAAAATGGTTATGAAAAGAAAGAAACAACAAAAGATGGACAAAAACAGTAATTATTTTTTCCCAACAATTATGTGGCGTAATTTTTTCATAAGTTTTCAGTGTAGACTTGCATAATATTAAATATATATCCAAAATATTTAAAATATATTTTAAAAAGAAAAAATAGTATGGAAAGAAAGAAACAACAAAAGATGGACAAAAATAGTAATTATTCTTTCCCAACAATTATGTGGCATAATTTTTCCATAAGTTTTCAGTGTAGACTTTAGCCCTGCTCACACGGGCCTTAAGTCATTAGTCATTTCTATCACTAGAAACTGAAGTTTCAAAAATACTTAGAACTTGGAACTATTAGAAACCAAAATTTGAAAATACTTAGAACTAGTCTCTCTTAATCTGTTTTGAAAGACAGTTTAGGACTCGCCCGGGACGGGGTACTTGCAAAATGCCCTGAGACTTTCGGACTGGGCTTAGATCCGTGAGGCTTACGCCTCAAGCGCCCGATGATGCGCCCAGAGCACACCCAACGCTCAACGCTCGGGACTCGCCTTATAGAATATATGCAAATGATCTGTCCAATACCCTAATTAAGATTGTTCATCCACAATTTTCTTTAAAAATAAAGTTATATTCATCTATGAAAATTTAAAAATTGAGTATAGCTCAATTAACGAGACATAATATTATATGTAATATAATTGAGAATATCATGAGGGTGAATATCATCTGTATACTTAATCTAAAAATGCATAGTCGATGTTTATAATATCATCAATTGTTATTGGTCTTTATGTTTTATAAGTCACTCAATATTCTTAGACTTCAATTATTTTACAATTTAGAAGCAATTTTATATTTATCAAAGAAGAATTAATATTTTAAATTATAATAGTAATAAATTTTATTGTTTATTCACTTTTTATAGTAGCAAATTTTTATTTTTAATTGTTTGATAGTTAAGGCCTTATGGTGTACTTGTATCTCATAAAAACTGTTACGTTATTTAATTTCTTACAATTGTTGAAAATGTTAAAAATCAAACACATCCTCGAATTTTCCTCTCTAGGCGCATGTTAGCTTACCTGCGCTTAAGGGGCTGATGGGGAAGGGTCGAGGTAGGGGTCGCGGCCGTGGAAGGCCGCCGAAAATCAACATTGCAACACTGGGAAGCTCGATTGGCACTAGATCTAAGGAATTGGATGAAGGAAACGGGGAATGCGAGGTAACCCCAATCTAGCAGCTTACATACTCAGCTGGTGCAAGCTCGTCAAAAGCAGCCACAGGACCAGCTAAGAAGCTGCAGCTAAGTGAGGTACAACAGAAGGAGCAAATCATGGTTGAAGAGGAACGAAGGGTAGATGATCACAGGGAAGAGGCAAATGTAGAACAGAGTTCCAAGCGAATTGAGCAAATCAGTATAGCTAAGGGTACCAGGAGTCTGAATCAGCAAGAGCAAGTGGAGCAACCAAATGCAGATCCGGCCAAGGAACCTGAATCACCCTGGACAAATCTCTTCACAGGAAACCGAAGCTCAGAAAATGGCCTTAATCTGAAATACATACCACCGGTAATAGTTGATGGTAACATTAAAGTACAATTAGATCCAAGAGAGGTAGAGCAGGAGAATGCCAAGTGGAGAAATGCTGTGATTGCCTATGTGATTGGTGAGATGCATGGATTTAACTATATGACAAGGTACATTGCGCAGAATTGGAATCAGGTAGTCTTGCCTGAAATATTCCTTCATTCGGAGGGGTATTATGTCATTAGATTTCAATCTAGGCAGGACATGGATACAATACTATATGCTGGTCCGTACACTGTAAGTAACAGGCCATTGATCATGAAACCATGACATCCTGACTTTGAATTTAGTGCAGAATACCCGGTTGATATACCACTGTGGGTGACTTTCCCTAAACTTCCTATGAACTGCTGGAGTAGTGATTCCCTAAGTAGGATGGGTAGTGTGATTGGTACCCCGATGTATGCTGATGAGTGTACTGCTAAACAAAGCAGAATATCTTTTGCTAGAATGTTGATCGAAGTAAATGTGATCCGACCTTTAGTTGAAGAAGTGATTGTAATAGAACCTAATGGAAGAGAGTTTGCCCAAGCTGTGCACTATGAATGGAGGCCAGAGTACTGTGGAAAATGCATGAAAGTAGGACACTCTTGTATGCAGCAACAAGAGCTTCCTAAACAAGCTCAAGGAGTAGCAGATGAAGAACAGTTCATACAACCAAAAAGAAGGAGGAGAGCTAAACCAACTATGCAATGGCAATACAAAGGACCTATTCAACAGAAGAATCATGACCCTAAGGCTAGCTTGCCTCAGGAAAATATGACTGCAACCAAGAGCCAAGCAGTGGCAAAACCTGCTCAGGGAAATCAGGCTGGTGAAGTAATAACTCTGGAGGCACAACCAAGCTTAGAGTCACAACAGAAGCTGCAATTGAGAAATGAGGAGGTACCTACTACTGGAACTATCAGAATTTTGAGTAGGACACCAACAAAGCAACAAGGTGTTGTGAGTGTTAAAGGCAAAGAAGTGAGTAGTACACATGTGTTTAACCTGACAGAATACCCTGAGCTCAACACAATCAAGACAAAAAATTCCTTCACAGCCTTGGGACTTCATGAGGAATCAAATGCAAAAGAACTCCCTCATGACAGAGGAGGGAGAATCTGTTTTATACAATGACTTGGCTATTCTGGAATGTTAGGGGGCTCAACAAGAGATACAAGCAGAAGGAGTTGAGAAACTATATAAAAATAAAGTGCATCCAGTTTGCTGGACTGATTGAAACCAGAGTTAAAGAACCCAATGCCCCAGCTATTTTAAAAAGAGTAGCCCCTAACTACCTAAGTGTAAACAACTACCAATGTGCAGTGAATGGGAGGATATGGTGCCTATGGGATGATAGGGTATATAAAGTGGTCGGTAGCATAAGGGAGGAGCAGCTTATTCACTGTAGAGTGTCTAGCAGAATAGAAAATTCAGAGTATGAAGTAACCATAGTCTATGGGTACAATACTATTGAGCAGAGAAAGAGCCTATGGAAACAGCTGCAGGATATAAGTAAGGTGGTCACTTGCCCATGGCTTATATGTGGGGATTTCAATGCTATGTTGACTCCCCAAGACAGACTATATGGCAACCCTGTGACTAGTGCTGAAGTCAAAGAATTTGCAGAATGTGTACATCAATTATTTCTGAGTGAACTGCCCTGGAGAGGAGCCTACTACACCTGGACAAATAAACAAAGTGGAGATGACAGAATACTAAGCAGGATTGATAGGGCATTTGGAAATGATGAATGGATGCTGAGATGGGGTCACTTAATGATGGAATATGATGTACCTAACATGTCAGATCATGCTCCAATGGTGTTGACTATCAATCAATCCAACAATAGTGTTAAAGTACCATTCAGGTTCTTTAACACATGGGCAGAACATGAGAAATTTACCCAAATAGTGGATGATGGATGGGCTAGCAGGTTGGATTACCAGAGTATGGAGAATATGTGGAAGAAGCTCAAAGCTCTCAAAGGCAGCTTCAAAAAGCTGAACAAGGAGGAATTCAAGGGTATAACACAGAAACTATCTATAGCCAGAGAAGAACTCAAAACTATACAACTTGCAATGCAGCAACAATACTCAGATAGCTTGCTTGATCAGGAGAAGTGTGTGCTACAAAGCATAGAGAAATGGAGCATGATAGAAGAGAGTGATTTGCAACAAAAAGCCAGAAGTAAATGGATCAAGCTAGGAGATGCCAACAATAAATACTTCTCTGCTCTCATCAAAGAGAGAACACACAGGAAACAGATTTCTGAAATCACCTCACTTGATGGGAGGAAACTTCTTGATCCAGAGGACATAAAGACTGAAATCCTACAATTCTATAAATCCTTAATGGGAGCAGCAACATCAGTCTTACCAGCAGTAGACCAAGAAGTGATGAAGCTTGGGCCCACACTGAAGTATCACCAGCAAAAGGAGTTATGTGCAGAAGTGACAGATGAAGAAGCCCAAGCTGGGCTCAAAGCCATTGGGGATGACAAAGCCCCAGGCATAGATGGATTCAATGTTGTCTTCTTCAAAAAGGCCTGGCCAGTGATTAAAACTGAGGTATTGCAAGCTGTAAAGGAGTTCTTTGTTACAGGTAGAATGATAAAAGAAATTAACTGCACATCTATAACTCTACTACCAAAATCTGACAATCCTAGCACTATAAAAGATTATAGACCAATCTCCTGCTGCACCATACTGTATAAGCTCATATACAAAGTGCTAGCAGCTAGGATACAGAGAGTGATTGCTTCTATCACAAATGAAGCTCAGGCTGGGTTTGTTCCAGGTAGGAAAATGTGGGATAATGTGATCCTGACTCATGAGCTAGTGAAGGCTTACACTAGGAAGCACATCTCCCCTAGATGCATGGTGAAAGTTGATATGCAAAAAGCATATGATTCAGTTGAATGGATATATCTCAAGCAGGTTATGGAAGGGTTACAGTTCCCTACAAAATTTATAACCTGGGTCATGCAGTGTGTCCAGACAATCAGTTACACAGTGCTAGTGAATGGAGAGCCAACATAGCCTTTTCCAGCTGCTAGAGGGTTGAGACAAGGTGATCCCATGTCACATTTCCTCTTTGCAATAGCAATGGAATACTTGAGCAGAATCCTGACCAAAAAGTTAAAACAGAAAGATTTCAAGTGTCACCCTAGATGTGCAAAACTAGGAATCACCCATCTCAGCTTTGCTGATGACCTGTTACTATTTGTTAAAGGGAATACAGAAGCTATAACCTCAATGCAGGAAGGATTCACTCTATTCTCCAAGGCATCAGGCCTACAAGCCAACCTTGGGAAGAGTGCATTTTACTTTGGTGGAGTGAAGGAAGCAGAACAAGAGAAAATTCTCAGAATACTAGGCTATACAAAGGGTGAGCTACCTTTCAAGTACCTTGGTATTCCCTTGTCAACAAAGAAGCTGAGCATTATACAATGGCAACCACTAATAGCAAAGATAATAGCCAGGATATCCTCATGGACAGCTAAGAAACTCTCCTATGCAAGAAGAGTACAGCTAGTCTAATCTGTCCTATTTGGTATGCAAGCTTACTGGGCTCAGTTGTTTGTGCTGCCTGTTAAGGTGACAAAAATAATTGAAGCCTACTGCAGAAGCTATGTGTGGTCTGGATCAAATGTTATCACCAACAAGGCCCTCATTGCATGGGACACAATATGCACTCCAAAGGCAGCTGGAGGACTTAACTTGACAAATCTGAGACTATGGAACAAAGCTGTTATAGCTAAACAATGCTGGGACAGCCAAAAGAAAGACAAGCTCTGGATCAAATGGGTGCATGAATACTATATAAAGAGCAACACAGTGGAGACTTGTCGAATCCCAGTACAAGCCTCATGGATGGTCAGGAAGATTATTAGTGTAAGGGAAGAATGTCACATAATACAACCAAGGCTCCAGCAGAAGCACACTATAATCAGACAACTGTATCACATGCTGCTAGGAGATAGAGAACACATAGAGTGGAAATGCCTGATGTTCAAGAATGAAGCTAGACCAAAAGCAAAGTTTAATCTCTGGCTATGCTATCATGGAAGGCTACTAACAGCTGACAGGCTAGCTAAATGGGGAATGACAGTGGATAAACAATGTGCACTATGCAGGCAGCATCCTGAGACAAGGGACAACTTAATAGTTGAATGTGCCTATGCTAGATCACTATGGAACAGAATCAAGAGATGGATGCATTGGCATGAACCTAAAATACAGTGCTGGCAACAACATATGCAGTGGGTGATTAAGAAGGCAAGAGGGAAATCTGCAGAAGCCCAGGTGTTTAAACTAATCTACACTGAAGTGATATATGCACTGTGGCTAGAGAGAAACCAAAGAGTGTTCGAGAAGGTGAGAAAGAGGTAGAGTACAGAGCTAGAATGATAGCCATTGTTTGTCTGACTAGAGCTTCAGCTAAATCAAATGTAGTCCTAGCAAAACTGCAGTTCTGATGGAATGATAGAATAGTTAAAGCTAGATGTACATAGTCGAGTATAGTCAGGTCTTTATTTGAGTCTGTATGAGACAGCAAGTAGAGTTATGTCTTGCTGTGGTCTGAATTTTCCCACTGGTGGTTAATAAAATTAATTAATTACCAAAAAAAATTGTTGAAAATGTTATATCTTTTGTTCCTATAATCTTTTTTTTAATTTTTAATTTTCTTAATTTGTATTTTGATACTTTTTAGCTTATTACATTATTTTATTAGTTTAAAATTAATTAAAACATTAGATCCATGGGGCGTGCCTCGTCTCGTTGTAAGTAAACGCCTCGCCTTGCGCCCCTGCCTTTAAAACATTGTTCTTAATATTAGCACTCCCTTCGTCGCACTTTATAGCCTGGATTATTGAAAAGACCTGTTTTTGGGTTTTGAGTCGGGTACTATGTGGGTCTCTCTCTCTCATAAATATATAAGGCTAAATTATACAAATATACAAACATAGTAGCAGGTTTACAATAAAATAGCAACATTATGTCACTTTTCAAGAATAGCAATACTTTCTTAACATTATATATACAAGTTATTTAAAAAAAAAAAAAGATTTACTCAATAAAATTGAAAATACACCCTGCACCAAAATCGCCCATAATTATAGGCATGTCTTTTCATCTGTTCCTACTTTTTTGGGATTACCCAATTACTAATTCTATTATATGTCTTTTGAATGTCTATTGTATGATGTATGTGTATAGTATGTATATTGTATGGCTATTGTATGTGTATTGTATGGCTATTGTATGTGTATTGTATGGCTATTGTATAGTTATTGTATGTGTATTGTATGGCTATTATATGTGTATTGTATGGCTATTGTTTCTTACGTATGCCTATTGTTAATTTTTAATAGATGGTTTTGAGATGAGAGAAAAACTGTTGGGTGCATAAATATAGGATTAGATTTATCTTTTTTTTTTTTAATTACATTTTCTTTTCTTTTTAAATACATTCTGCTATTTTTGTAGCAAAAAACAAGAATATTGCTATTTTTTGTAAGTTTTGAAAATATTTATATATTTTGTAATAAAAGTACATAAAGTTATACTCTGTGTAATTTTTTCAATATATAATTTGATTTTTCTAAAATAATTTAAAATATTTGTTGGATCCATTTTTAATTAAAAAATAAAATTAAAATACCACCTCAGCAATTTATGGTGAATTTTAATGCAAAATTTAAGAGATTGATTTTTAAAGAAGCTTTGGATAAATTAAGTGATTCACAATCCAAAGGATTTTTTTTTTTTTTTTTTTTGATAATTTATACAAGTTCAATGATCATTTTAGGAATTAACTTTATAAATGACATATACAAGGAAAAAGACCGAGAAACTACAGTTGGGATAAGGAAAAGTAGATGAGGAATAAGATTGATCAGGGATATGATTTCTTAATAAGGCAATAAAATGCTCCACCTTACTTCTAATACAACTACCACTACTCAAATTTGATAATATTGCCAACAATATGATGAAACGATATTCTTCAACTAACTTCAACAAAAAAATCAAATAAAGATAGCTTGAAAGTGAAAGCATGATAGACCCATTATGCACAGTGAAATTACATCAACCGAACGATGAAGTTGCGCAACCAATGCCAGTGTTTAATTTGGTCGTTTCTCTTCTTTTTTTTCACCTTTCCATAAAATTCAGACAGATTTAAAAGGTTTTCTTATTTATTTTTATTAATAAAGAAACGTCAAGATTGGTGGTAAGATCACAATTGTAGTCTATACTAGTTATCGAGGCCGTGTTGAGCACGAGCCCAAGATTGTTTGAAGAAAACTTTTAGTGCGACAATTTGTTCACTTTTATCTCCAACACTTTGAACTTAAGGGTATTGCCTGAGTTTTATGTGCTAGTATTTTTCAACTACTTTATGGCATTTTCCAGCTAGATTTCTTTAGTTAAGTTTATTGTCATTTTGTTTGAGCGAAAATGATACTAAGGAATATACGAAAAATTGGGTGTGGTAGTCATTTCGAGGTGTATTTGGAGTAAATTCCCAAATGCCTATTCATAACGATTAATGAAAAGCAACGAAGGCTACCCCAAATAGCATCTTTTTTTTTTTTTTTTTTTTGATAAAAACAAGACTTGTATAGATATAAATTACGGAGGACTACATAAGGAGTTCATGTGGCTATTAGGAAGTTCCGCAATTTGAATATTAGACATAGCATTCAATACATTATGGTTTCCTAATTTAGATAAACAATTAAAACTACTAGCCGATATTTTAGCAATAAAACATGTGCCCACACTGTCTTCCAACAAAGTTTGCTGGAAAAATTTGGTGGCACTGCATAATAATAAGTAGAGCTTTGGACTGATCAGGAGCTCATGCGACAAAAGGTACGCAACCTTATTACCCTGGCGGAAGTTATGCCTAATGGTTGGCATTCGCATGTGGTACATCATCAACCTGCATTTTGAAACAATTGAGAAATAAGTAAGGTTAGGCTTATTCAGAAGTTGAATTACATCTGAGGAATCCGTTTTTATTTCTAGATTTAGGAATTGTTGGTCAATTGCTAGGGTTAAGCCATAGTGTAGAAGCTCTACATGCGTAGGGTTCAAACCACGTATTTTTTTGTGAAAGCCTAGCACCCAAGTTTCTTTATTATTACGGAACACTCTCCTAATATTAGCCATGGAATCATGGGCTGCATAAGCGCCATCAATATTTAGTTTAATAACATCTCTTTTGGGGGGATACCAAGCAATATTGATAGTTTTATTAGGCATTTTCCTAGGCTCCTTAGATGTAAGAAACTTAAATTTCATGAGCCTAGAGTTAAAAGTAGCATGGGTTAGGCTCCTATCGATATTGTTAATATTATTACTATTACGATTTAGCCAAAGAGTCTAAAGAGCAAAAGATAGGAATTCTAGCCAATTATAATATCTTGAGGTAATATCTGAGAAGAATCCTTTAATTCATGTAACCAATCAGGAGAGTCTGGATATTAAGGTGAATAGAGCAAGTATGCCGAAATTTTTTAGCAATCAAACAGCCCATAAAGATATGGTATAAGGATTCGACCTTGCACTTACAAATTATACAGATTGGGTCAATATTAATGCCAATCTTGGAAATATATTGGTGAGTAAGAAGTCGATCATGTTGACATTGCCATAGAATATTTAATTTTATTAAGGGTATCTATGTTCCAAATCCAATCAAAGTCCCTATCACTAGAGATATAACATTCAATTAAAGGGTAAGTGGATTTTAATGAAAATAGGCCATTGTTATTAGGCCTCCAGATAGGGTAGTCCAAGTCTTCATTTAAGGATATAGGCAAATTAAGGATCAAACATCGAATATGGAGAGGAAGTTGGAATGAAATTTTAGAAAAATCAAATATCTTATCAGTAAAGAGGTCGGCTATTTTAAGATTAGATTCACTTAACGTAAGAGGACCACTTATAAGACTTCTAATGGTATTCCTATTAGGGAGCCAACTATAATACCAAAAAGAAGTATATGAGCATTGCCTATAATCCAGTGAGTATTATCATTACAAAATTGCCAACTTTTAGTAATGTTACTCAAAATAAAAGAGTGGGATTTGGTTACTGCCTTATTAACATATTTACTGGTAATAGTCGTGGCCCAAAGAGAGGAAGGGTGTGAGAGGAATCTCCATGTTAGGCTGCCAAGTTCTTAGTTTTAGCATTGGTAATAGCCAGACCACCTAAGAGTTTGGGTTTAGTGATGGTATTCCTAGAAAGAAGATGGAGCTTTTTTTTAGTATCAGTAGTACCCCAAAGAAAATTCCTCTGAATTTTGTCCAAGGTTTTGAGAGTCTTAGAAGGAAGAATATGATATTGCATGATATGGTTGGGGATAGTATTGAGAGTTGACTTGATAAGAGTAGCCCTACCGACTAGACTAAGGAAATTTGTTTTCCAGTTAGATAGTTTTGATTGAAAATTATCTAGTAAAAATTGGTAGTCTTTAGCTCTAGGTTTATGATTTAAAATAGGAAATCCTAGATATTTACGAAACGACTTACCAATTTTAATAGTGAGAATAGAACTCAGCTGCTCAGCAAGAGAGAAATTAACATTACTAGAAAAAATAATTCTAGATTTGGTGGAATTAACCTTTTCTCCGGAAAAAATACAAAATAAATCCAAGGTTGATTTTATAGTTTGAGCAGTTTTCTCATTAGCTTTAGCCATAACAGTGAGGTCATCCGCAAAAAGAAGGTGGGAAAGAGCTCAATGAAAGAGATCCGATTCGAAATTCAAAAGTATCGTTAGGTTCATATGGTCATTTGTAACCTGTGTGAACCTTCACAAGTAAATTTCGAGGTCGTTTGGATAGTTTCCGCTAAAATTCCGAAAATTAAAGAATTTGATCTTTTTCATTTTAATTTGTATCTTGAGTTTCGGAAATCCGATTGGAGATCTGTCTTAGCGAGTACTTCACACAAATTTGGTATAACTCGCTTGAAAAATTTAAGATTATTCTGAGTTTCGTAGGGTTGCATTTTAATTTTCGTTACGATAGTAAATTAAAAGAAAAGAAAGAAAAGAAAAGAGAAAAGAAAAAGAAAGAAAGAAATAAAGAATTGAGGCGGTGGAGGGATACTGATTAAATCCCTTAAGCTTTAACTAAGCGAACAGAAACGGAAACAGAGGAAAATAACGAGAAACAAAGACAACGTTGAGAAGAAAAAATACCAGAAAATGAGAAAAGAAAGGAAAAAAGAGCAGGAAAAAAATAGAATTTTCATCCCGAAACATCTAGGTAATGATGTTAAATCATTATTTCAGTTTATTTTGTGTGTTTGAATATATTTTTACGGTAGAAAATGGGATATTAGACATCGTTCTAATAAGTTACATTAATAGTTTAAAGGGTTAATTGGACCCTGGTAATGGAATTGAGTATATATTCATACTCAGTAAGTTATGGGCAACATATAAAAGTAATTTATTTAGGGTTTGGTTATGTAACCTTAAATTCTGTACATAGGCCTGGCCTACGTATTGCACATGCGAATAGGGTATCAGGTTCCTAAACGGATTGCCCTAAGATGTGAGGAATGAAGCCTTTAGTCTAATTTGATATATTTTCTGCTTATTGAATAAGCAGGATCGTTTGGCAATGAATCCAAAAGATAATGCGGTTGTTGAGTAGCAGTGCTAGCTTTGGTTGTTCATTCCATTTCATTGCACCGGTTGCTGTGTAATGTGTAATTATAGTGCGATGTTTCGTGTATGTTTCATGTATTTCTGATTGGTGATATGTTCGAAATACCTATATGTTCTCCCTTTCTTATGTCCCTAGTTGTTAATGAGTTTATAATTCCATACGTGTTTCCAGTTTTTATCTGGCACTGCCTTTTTATAATTTAAATAAGAGAAATTTGATTTATCTGTTTCTTTTCTCCCTGGCTAGCTATCCTATTCTTTGAGGTGGCTAGTCTGCCCACTTATTGAGTCCTTTTGACTCACCCTTGTTTGCTGTTTGTTTCTTGTCTATCTATTTCATTTCGGCAAGTTCGCTTCAGGATTGAGTTCGCCACGTTGTGAAGGAGCGAAGACGACTTCAGCTGTCAGGGTGAGCCAGCTTTTATTCAGAATGGACACCAGTTTTACGTTTATGATTTCAGCTGTATTTTGCTCCCTTCAGGAGGCATCTGTCTTCTTTTGTACTCTTAGATGTCTAGTTTGGATAGCCCTAAACCTAGTATGTTGGGTAGTTAGTTGTAATTTTTTTTTGTACAACTTAGAGGTATCGGTATGTCCATATTTTTTTAAAATCTTGTTCTTATTTATGAATGAATTATATTTATCTTCCTAATTTAATTGGTAAGGGTTCGCCCGACGGGTCTAGGGGAGGATGTCGGGTGCCCGCACGACCTAGCCGAATTCCGAGTCGTGTCACGACAGTCCAGGGTTAATAATCACTCAGGTTCAGTTGAAGGGTGAAAATTATGATGAATGGGCAAGGTATGTCCGAACAGCCTTAAGAGCCAGAAAGAAGTTTGATTTTGTTGATGGAACGATACCGCAGCCAGATGATAAATCCCCAGATCTTGACAACTGGTGGACCATTAATTCTTTATTAGTATCATGGATCACAACTCTATTGAACCCGCCCTTCAGACCACTATCTCACATATGGAGGTGGACCGTAATTTGTGGGAAAGTATTTGGGAGAGGTTCTACGTGGGCAATGGTCCACCAGTCCAAGAGCTGAAGGCAGCACTCGCCAAATGCAAGCAAAAAGGAATGACAATCAAGAACTACTTTGGATAATTGTCGTCTCTATGGGAAGAACTCGAAAACTATGACAAGTATCTGACATGCTCGTGTGGAAAGTGCACGTGTAATCTTACGGTTGCTTTGGAAAAGAAGAAAGAAGAAGACAAGGTGCATCTTTCCTTATGGGATTAGCTATTTGCTTTTGTATATTACTGGTAAAAGCAATGATCTTTTCTGATGTTTCCACAACATATTCTTGTCTAATTTGAATCTTTTACTTACTAGTTTTTTTTTTTTTTTTTTTTTTTTGTAATCTCAAGCACAAGATTTTTATTAATGGGAAATCATTGACAAGGAGGAATTTGAAGGACATTTTGTAGCTTCTTTTTTTTTTCATGTGTAAATTCGATGACAATGAATTATGAAGTGTTCTCTATTTTTATGATGACATTTACATAGAATTAAGTTCTTTTTGTGAAATGACAATGGTATTATCTTAGTATGCGCAGTAGATTACTAGTTTATGATATATTGTTGGGATGTTAAAAGTGAAATACATTTAATTTCTTTCTGAAACAAAATTTTTATTTGTGGCGACTCATTGTCTCCACTGAAAGCACATTTTAAAAGATCATTGGAAGATATCACAATTGTCGAAACTATAGTCGCCACTCAATGTATTTATTAGTGGCGACTAATTTGTAGAACCTTTTCTGTGGCGAAGTAACCACAAATGTGTGTTCTTTGTGGCGGCCTGCATGAGTCGCCACTAAAGACATTTAGTTTCGACTTGTAGTGTAGCAACTCTTGTCGCCATAGAAGAGAAGTTTTCTTGTAGTGACAATAGGATCCCCAAAACACTTTTATGCTATAATATATATATATATATATATATGAAAAAATGCACTTTGAAGAAAAAAAAAATCAAACTTGGAGTCGCTTCAAGTGAGCCGTTGCTGCTGCCGAAGGGAATCGCTGGCGAGATGAGGAAGGAGGACCCAAAATCTGGAAAAAAAAAAGGTTGATAGGATTTTTTGAATTTTGGGGAAAGAGGAAAAGAAAATAAAAGGAAAAGGAAACATACATTGTAGGAATTGTGGAAGATATATATTTTATATATTTTTGGAACAAATTTGATAAATTGTGGGCGAAATTCGATAGAAATTTGAAGAGAATGGAGAGAAGAGAAGGAAGGAGAGAGAAGATATGAAAGAGTGATAGAAAATGGTAGACTGACGTGTATTATTGTTTTGGTCCACGGACCAATTACGTCAGTCAAATTTAAAAAAAAAAAAAAAACATTCCGACCGGTTTGATCGAAAATGCAAGAAAAAATTGAAAAAAATATTTAACAAGTTTCCGACCAATTACTGTCTGAAATGGTCGGAACTTTTCGGTGGGAAAAGATCAATTTCTAGTAGTGAATTAATCATAAGTCCCTGTGAAAACTACATTTGATCTCATTTTGGTGGTGTTGTCAAAGACTTAGAGAATAACTATAAGCTAGATTAAAGTTTCATTTTTTATCTATTCAAGTTTTAATTCTCGTTTTTAGGTCAGCCGTATTTGCAATCTCAAGGATTCACTCTTGAATAATTAAACTCGAAACTTTTGAACTTGCCTGAACGAACCTATTACACGGAGATAGTGTTAGAGGAGATAGGAAAAATCATCTTGACACGCATAAAAAGGCAATGCGCCATTGCAAGCCTGAGCTAGAAATTAAGTAAAGTAGTGCCTTTGGTACTTCGTTTATTGTACAATATGCCAGACTAATGGTCAATAAATTTTTTGAACAGTTGGGAATGAACCAGAGCCTAGTATACTTGCGTTCTCATTTTAGGACAAGCCCATGCTCATTATTAATTTGATAATTACAAATTATACAGTGCAATGACTCGCATGAAGAAAGGCCACTTATGATACTGGAGATAAATGGTAATGCAGAATCCTTGAAAATTAACGTTGAAGTTGTCAATCATATGATGCTGAGAGCTTCTTGATTCTCACAAGGCACTTTTCAGGTGGTATAGTTTTGCTCTGTTGAGGAAGCAGCTCAAGCCTGCATCACATGGATTAGATTGAATTATCATGTGATAAGTAATTGATAGTAAATACCGTCTTAACATAAAAAAGAACTGATAGAATATGTACTTAGTGAATTTCAGATGATCAGTAAAAGGGATGGGCTCCTACGTACCTGTAGTTAAGAAGAAGGTAATGAAGGATTACTGAAACCTCAAGCATGGCCAAATTGGATCCTGTGCACGTTCTGGGGCCTAATCCAAATGGAAGATAGGAGGTTGGCTTGGTTTTGAGATCCTACAAAAAATTTCACTACATACTGTTAATATCTTTGGGATTTTAATCATTAATAATGAATAGTAATTCCATGGATATTGGTTAATGTAAAAGGGCATGTCACTTACATCCCATCTTGAAGGATTAAACTCCTTAGGATTCACATAAGTATTAGGGTCCATATACCAATTCCCTGCTATTGTCAAAACCTTCCACCCCTTAGGTATGGTATACCCTGCATAAGAGAGATAAAGGAACTCCTTTAATTTAGTGTGATATATTGAAATTAAGGTCTTGCATTGCCCCTGGGATAAGTAGTACTAGTAGTAATAGTAAAAGTTAAGGCAGAGTACTAACCATTTATGTGAACAGTAGTTCTTGCATCTCTAAAGAATATTATCTCAGTGCTACCAAAACGCATTGTTTCATAAATTACCTTTCAATGTCAAAGAGATATAGCAATTATTAGAAAGAATGTTATCAATTCCATAAGAGAGTTTGATCTTGAACTATTGAATAGTAAAATAAATGTATTACATAGTGAATTTTGCCGTCCAAGTAAAAAATTACCTTAGTAAGATATTTCATCTGTCCAATCTCGTTGAAACTGAGGCCTGCATTTGGAGATGATCTTCTCTTAACTATTTCCTCTTGTTCTTCCTGAAAAGGACAACTTGTCAACACGTACACTCAAGCTCTTTTTTTTTTTTTTTTGGTATAACGTTCGATATGATACCGCTAGTACTCGACTAATTTGGCCTTGCACTGCGTAAGACTCATTAAACGGTGAAGTGCTCATACTAGAAATTTCTTCATTCCAAGGGTGGAAAGCTATGATTGACAATGAAAAGATCTTATCCATTCTACCACATTCTACCCACATCTTTGATAATACAATCTCCTCTATTTGCCTCGTGACTGAATAATAAATAATTATAAAAGACTCCCCCTTAGCTTTTATTGCTAACTAACATCTCCCTCCCCCCCCCCCCCCCCCCCCAAAACAAGAAAGAATGAGAGGATATCAGAATAAATAATACATACGTACTTTTGCTTTCAGCAACAACTCAGGATGATTTTGCAAATGCATAATTGTCTTTGACGCAACGAGACTAACAGTTTCATAACCACCAAATAGAAACGAGAGTAGCCATTTAATGATTTCCTCATCACTTATTTCTTCATCAGCTGCTTGAGCGTCTAGCATCATATCCATCATGTTATGCTTTGATCTTGCTTTATTGTTTGCATTCAGGACTTTCCTTTCATTTATCAACTGTTGAAGTACCTTAGCTACTGCTTTTCGAGCCTGTAATGATAAAAGCATACATACTTCAATGCGGAGAAGTTAAACTAACGAAATTTGCATTCTATTTTGTCTAAAACAACAAATAGCTATGGAATTCTCTTAACCAGGGGTGTTAATTTTATCTTACATAAGAATAAGGGAGTAAAGGAATAAAGTTAGGTGTTAATTCAACTTATATATTTTTCCCTTTAAGATAACTTCTCTCTTTCTTCTTTTTTATTTTTTCCCTCGTTTTGTGGTTAATCAACAATTTAACTTCTATGACGGAATAAAAAATTTGTAATGAGTTTAAGTTAGAAATATTTTGTCAATCAGGTTATTTAAGAGATTAAGTACAGGTAACTCAATTTAATACAAACATAAGCATTGATTGGTAATCGTGCTATAATTGTTAAACTACATTGCTAGATCATACCTTGATTCCCCTATTGTAAGCAAATCCAGGGAGATTAATGGCCAAGGCTTTAAGACCACGAAATCTGTATAGATTCTCCTCGAAGAGATAGTCAAGAATTTCTTGAGCAGGTTGTTCACCACCCATAAAAACTTGCATAAACACCCCAAATGCAGGCTTTCTTATCGCTGATAGTATCTCAATGTGTTCTTCCATAGCAACCCATTTCTCAAATGAATCTTTCACGATTTGGTTTATAGCATCAAAGAAGTGGGATAAAGATGGATGAGTTTTTACTGGAATTGCTACTACTTTACGAAGAAGCTTGTCATGTTCTGAATATCCATCACCTGGTTCTTGTCCCAGTAGGTTTAAGAGAAAGTTAGGAAAACTTAACGGGAAGTTGTCGTCGTCCAACAAGATTTTCCTACATATTTCAGGATATGTGACAATAATGCTCGGCCTTCCAAACATGAATGCCTTGTACATGCCTCCTCGCCCGAACCTTAAAGTTATTTGTTTAATTAAAGAACAGTATTAGTCTTGCAGATCAATGTATAGAGAGCAAGAAAGTTCGTTAGGAAAAAAAATATACTATCATGAATATCAAATATTTCAACAATTCACTGTAGATGTGACAAACTTACCTAGTAACCAAGTTTTTTACAAATGGTTCAAGATCGTGACCTTTGAGGCATTTGACGAAATAAAGCATGTTCCCAATGAATGGCCAGCCCATGTCACCTGGAGGCAATCGATATTTCTTTGAGCCAAATTTGATTGTATAAAACCATCCATTTGCTTTCTTTAGGATACTACAGAAGGTTAAAATCCCTACTGCTAATGCTGTGTACAAGACCACTAAATCGTACTCCATTTTTACTTTCTATAGTCAGTCAAGAAAGCTTTGTGAAGCTGATTGTATGAGATAGACTTTAATTTATAGACTTCAAAGTCTGAAATATTCTACTATATTAGACTTCGTACATTTCATATGTAAAAGGTGAGCTAAATGATTTTTGCCCTATATGTCTGAAAAGTCATTTGGGACACATGATTTGACTTGAAAGGTATCACCAACAACTCCTTAAAATGCCCGTGTCATGCACAGGCTGCAATTCGTTAATTAGATTTGTCAATTGCCACTGGTGGCTGCAAAGCCAGAAGGCCTACTATATTGAAGGTATTTTACTTTTATACAATAAATATCTACCACTGATTTTTTGTTTCTTTGTTTGATTATTGATGATTAAACAGAACTATTATAAAGTGGGACGTTCGTACGTTAATTAGTTTCTCTTTCTTTGCACGTTGGGAGTTGAGAAAGCGACGTTCGTACGCCAATATTGGCTGTCGCACACCAACAGGGTTTTCTACTGTCCATATTCCATAATACTCACGTTGGTGGCTGGAGCTTACAGTCCATAGATATGGCATTGGGACCATTTTATGTCCTAGGGTGTTGAAGTGCAAATTAGTCCAAATATAATATTTTTATATTAAAAATAAAGGCTTTAAAGGTTTTGTTACCAAAAATTAAAATAAGTGAGGTAAACAAGATGATGTAAACTACACCGAAAGCTACTGTTGTGCAGTCAATCGTGCTTTTTTGAATCAAGTTGTGTTTGAATAATTTTATAAAAGTATTTTTAAGTGTCAAATTATAAAAATAAAAAAATTAATATTCAATTTACGACTAATCATATTATACTATAAAAACATGTTCTCAAGAAGAGTAAAAGTTATTTTACCTAAATATCCTTTTAATTAACTTTAATTCCCTACATATCCTAAGTAACCAAAATACCCTATTTATTCAATAGTAGTAATATTTATTAATTAGAAGAAACTTCATTAATTGAAATGTCGTTTCTAAAAGAACAAAAAATTTCATAAGCAATTTGATACCTTTATGACCCGGTGTCGTGGCTTTTCTTAAAACACACATTGATGTCTGACATTGTGTCTCTCTTTCGAAGATTCATGCAACGTTTGCCTTGCTATGGTTCGATCTTAATACATCCAAACCATTTAAAGTTATTCTTTTCCGTTTCTCATCATTTGCCGAGATGGATTTTATTGGAATCGACAATCATTATATTTCAACTTCCAAGTTCCAATGATCACAAACAATTCTTGGTCATTTATTCTATGCCAAACACATAGTAGCATGGTCTTCTCACCGAGGAAATTCAATGATTAGAATACGTAAAGAACCAATCACCAATCGCTTATTTTAATCAGAAGCCATGGACAATCTAAGCGCTCGACCACGAAGAATAACAAGAAAAATCGGTTCTACTTCTTGAACTTTGCATATTATTTATTTATATGTCTGCACTATGCGTTTTTCGATGAAGTCCATGCATGTCTAAATAACCTAAATGCACTATGAATATTGTTTAGCAGTTACTCTTATTATACTCCCTCCGGTCCATATTATTTGATTTTTGGTTGTTTTCACACAGATTAAGAAATCCATCTTTTAGCATTAATTAAGAAGGTCATTTACTATATTAACCTTGGTCTCTTTCAAATTTACTTATCAAAATCTGTGAGGGCTTCTAAAAAATATGATTAGATCATTTATTGACATTTCTTATATTAGGAAAGAACCATTTAAAAGCTTGTTGAACTTTGAACAAATCAATTATTTTGGACCAAAGAAAAAAGACCAAAAAATCAAATAAAATGGACCAGAGGGAGTAATACTTAGATAAGGAAAGTAAATTAAGAAAAATGTAATTCTAAAAAGTTGTGTTTATTCTAATTAGTAAGTAATTAATTTAATTTAAAGTGCCTTCTCCATAGGTTCCTTTAAAGAGTAACTACCTTTTTATGAAAGCGTCCGCAACCATCAACAAGTTTTCTGAGGAAAGGTACAAGAATGAAGAGTTATTCGGTCTAGATCGTTGATAGAACGACATGACAATCATTTGTTAGAGGTAATTGATCTTAGACAAGCACGTTATACGAAGCTAACTAATTAGATGTATTGCATCTAAAATCTTTCTTTTAGGCGTGAGATGGTGTTTGGAATACGAAAACATTTTAAGGGCGACAGTAGAGTCTTGACTTACTGTTGGCTGTTAAAATGATTAACAAGGAGTTAGAATCTTCATAAACCATTATGAATTGCTGTACCAGAACAAGTAAATTAAAAAAAAAAAAAAAAAAAAAACAAGCACGATTCATTCTTTTCATGCATAATTATTTTCTCAAAATGTTGTTTTGATAATATCGATTTTACAATACGATAGACTAAATTACTTGATTACAACAATTATATCTTCTTTTATGTAAGATTTTAATAATTAAATTGGTATCAACGTGCAACGCACGTTCGTAGATACTAGTATGATCTAAATGTAGAAAAAGATTTAAATATTTTATTGTGAAAGGCTTAATTTAACTTTTTATGTTCATTTAGTTCAAATTTAAAATATAATATAACAACAACAACACCAACATACCCAGTATATTCCACATGTAGAGTTTGGGAGGGTGAGATGTACGCAGACCTTACCCCACCAATATAAAATAAAGTCAAACCAAAATAGAGAAGAGGAGAACAAAGCTTTGTTTATATTCGAGAGATATTTTGGTTAAAATAATTTATACGCGATCGCCATGACTTTGCTAATCTAAAGATCTGGTGATCGGAAGATATTTTTTTACTAGGACCAAATTTTAATAACTTTCTTACGGGGCAAAATCTGTGATGGGACACCAGATGTCCTATTTCCGTAAGTTACCCAATTCAAAATATCAAATGCTTACAACACACTTCGTTTTGACATTGGTTCTATTTACTGCGTCTCCTAGTGCTAAAGCTATTCAAACTACTTGAATGTAACCAATTTTTCAAAATTAGTAAAAGATAATCACAACTTCAAAATCATATTACTATCAAAGCATGTCCTCAAAAAAAGTAAAAGTCATTTTACCTAAATATCCTTTTAATTAACTTTAATTCCTTGCATATCCTAAATAACCAAAATACCCTATTTATTCAATAGTAGTAATATTTATTAATTAGAAGAAACTTCATTAATTAAAGTATCGTTTCTAAAATTAAAGAACACAAATTTTCATGAGCAATTTGATACCTTTATGACCTGGTGATGTGGCTTTCTTTAAAACACACATTGTTGTCTAACATTGTGTGATAACTATAAATTTTGTATATATTTAGATATATAAATAAATTACTTAAGTAATATTTTTATCCAAAATATATAGTATTATCTTTTATTTTTGTGCAAATATATAAAAATATATTACAGGACAAGAAGTGGAGCCATATTGAAGAAATAACAAACAAGGAAAAGCAAAGAAGAAAAAGAAGCACGTGTGGCAAGTACCACGGATGCATCCGCGGATTCCTACGGATGCATCTGTAGAAAAAAGAGCAAGAATATGTGAAAAAGTGTCACGGATGCATCCGCGGATGCAAAGCACGTGTGACAAGTACCACGGATGCATCCGCGGATTCCTACGGATGCATCTGTAGAAAAAAGAGCAAGAATATGTGAAAAAGTGCCACGGATGCATCCGCGGATTCCTACAGATGCATCCGTAACACTTTGGGCATGAAGTTTTTCCTATAAATAGGTCCTATTTTTGCTAGCAAGGAAGACAAGTCCTACGGGAGAAAAATTCTACTCTTGTAGCTTTGTTTACTTTTAAAGTTAGTTTTCCTTTCTTGAGAAAATATTAAGAGTTCTACATTTTCTCTTTGTAGTATTTTATATTCACTCCATGGAGTAATTCTCTTTTGAGTTGGGATTAATGATGAAATTTGATATATTATTATAATTAAATTTTTGATATTTTATTATTCTTGAGTGAGAGTATTTCTTGTCAAGTTCTTACATCAAAGTATTAGACATATATTACTCAACTTTATCACGTGTATATATTTACGTTATAATATTTCTTGCTAATTTTTGTTATCGAAAGAAACAAAAATTAAATGGGGATAGTGATAACTAAATATATTATCATGCTAATTTGAGGTAATTATATTTAATCACTTAGAATTCTTTATCTTGATTTTAATTTTTTCATTCGAAAGAAGAAAATCATTTAGCCAAGTTATGGGATTTGACGAAAGCTAATCGAAAGAGGTTTTTGTTCATATGATGTACTCATTCAAGATAAGTATTCTCTATTTTAATACTACAAGTTTATTATTTAATTATGCTAATCGAAAGAGGCATAATTGAATGAGAAAACTTTAGTAGAAATATTAATTTTCTATCTCTATAGGAGTTTGATATGTATAATAGAAAATGAGGTATTTAAACTCCATTATAATTTTATATCAAGTGAACTCATGAAACCCTAACTCTTTTTATCAAAAATCAAAAACACATTTTTTATCTTTTCAAGCACATATAATTTCAACTCTTTTCACCCAAAAATTGACTCTCTTAAATAGTAGGCTAGATAATACAAATTTGTAGCATAGGTTCTCCAATCTCTGTGGGACGATATCTTAAAGTATAGTATAATTTGACAGGGAATGAGCAGAAATTCATATATGCCCAGAGCTCGTTATTGTGTCTCTCTTTTGAAGCATCATGCAACATTTGCCTTGCTATGCCTCGATCTTAATACGTCCAAACCATTTAAAGTTATTCTTTTCCATTTCTCATCATTTGCCGAGATGGAGTTTATTGGAATCGACAATCATAATATTTCTTCAACTTCCAAGTTCCAATTATCACATACAATTCTTGGTCATTTAGTCTATGCCAAACGCATAGTAGCATGGTCTTCTCACGAGGAAATTCAATTATCAGAATACGTAAAGAACCAATCACCAAGTGCATATTTTAATCAGAAGCTATGGACAACCGTACCTAAGCACTCGATCACGAAGAATAACAAGAAAAATCGGTTCTACTTCTTTAACTTTGCATGTTACTTTATATGTCTACACTATGCGTTTTTCGATTAAGTCCATGCATGTGTCAAAATAACCTAAATGCACTGAGTAGTATTATTTAGCAATTATTCTTATTATAATAGTTAAGGAAAGTAAATTAAGGAAAATGTTCTAAAAAGTTGTGCTTACTCTAATTAGTAAGTAATTAATTTAATTTGAAGTGTCTTCTCCAAAGGTTAACAGTAACTATCTTTTTATGAAAGCGTCCGCAGCCATCAACAACTTTACTGAGAAAGGTACAAGAATGAAGAGTTATTCGGCCTAGATCGTTGATAGAACGACATGACGATCATTTGTTTGAAGTAATTGAGCTTAGACAAGCAAGTTATACGAAGCTAACTAATCAGAAGTATTGTATTTAAAATCTTTCTTTTAAGCGTGAGATGGTGTTTGGAATAAGACAGGGCGACAGTGGAGTCTGACTCTCTGTTGGTTGTTAAAATGATTAACAAGGAGTTAGAATCTTCATGCAATATTATGAATTGATGTATCAGAACAAGCAAATTAAAAAAAAAGAACCAAGCACGATTCATTCTTTTCATGCATAATTATTTTCTCAAAGTATTGCTTTAATGATATGATAGTATTTTACAATAATGTTGTAATTTTATGCATTAACAATTACAACAATTATGTTGTAATTTTATGTAAGATTTTAATAATTAAATCGGTATCAACATGCAGCGCACATTCATAGAGACTAGTAATGCATAAAAGTTTACATAAATATTCGCCTATCAATAAATATTTATTTTTAGTTGCCCATTCTTTTTCTATCCAAAAACTTAAAACATAAATATATATCCGAAATATTTTAAATATAATAAAAATATATTAAATATATATTCGAAATACATAATATTAAATATATATCCAAAATATTTAAAATATATTTTAAAAAGGGAAAATGGTTATGAAAAGAAAGAAACAACAAAAGATGGACAAAAACAGTAATTATTCTTTCCCAACAATTATGTGGCGTAATTTTTCTATAAGTTTTCAGTGCAGACTTGCATAATATTAAATATATATCCAAAATATTTAAAATATATTTTAAAAGGGGAAATAGTTATGGAAAGAAAGAAAAAACAAAAGATGGAAAAAAACAGTAATTATTCTTTCCCAACAATTATGTGACATAATTTTTCCATAAGTTTTCAGTGCAGACTTGAGCCCTGCTCACACGGGCCTTAAGTCACTAGTCATTTCTATCACTAGAAACCGAAGTTTCAAAAATACTTGGAACTATTAGAAACCAAAATTTCAAAATACTTAGAACCATTCTCTCTTAAGTCTTAATATTAGTACTCCCTTCTTCGCACTTTATAGCCTGGATAATTGAAAAGACCTGTTTTTGGATTTTGAGTCGGGTACTATGTGGGTCTCTCTCTCATAAATATATAATTAGATTTTTTCAAAATAATTTAAAATAATTGCTGGGTCTATTTTTAATTTAAAAAATAAAATTAAAATATCACCTCAGCAATTTATGGTGAATTTTAATGCAAAATTTAAGAGATTGATTTTTAAAGACGCTTTGAATAAATTAAGTGATTCACAATCCAAAGGAAAATATTTTTTTTTTTTTTTTGGATAATTTACATAAGCAGATGAGGAATAAGATTGACCAGGGATATGATTTCTTAATAAGGCAATAAAAAGTTCGACCTTACTACTAATACTACTACCACTACTCAAATTTGATAATATTGCCAACAATATGATGAAACGATATTCTTCAACTAACTTCAACAAAAAAATCAAACAAAAGATAGCTTGAAAGTGAAAGCATGATAGTCCCATTATGCACAGTGAAATTACATCAACTGAACGATGAAGTTGCGCAACCAATGCCAGTGTTTAATTTGGTCATTTCTCTTCTTCTTTTTTTCACCTTTCCATAAAATTCAGAGAGATATAAAAGGTTTTCTTATTTACTTTTATTAATAAAGAAACGTCAAGATTGGTGGTAAAACAATAGAATGATCTAATAGAATATAACTAAATTGGTGAAGGCGGTTGGGTCGATTTGTCGATGATATTTGATCCGGCATCGTCGTTTATGCGTCCTGAAAGCACCATCTCTCTTATTTGTTTGTGTACTTTAAGTACATTATGATGCAAACTCCAGAATTCTACTTCTAACTTCTTCATTTGATCCAGATACTTGTTTTTTGTACTCCATGTTCATTGTAAGAAATGTATATGCTATAGCGAATCTGTTATTGTACGAAAATTAAATAAATTCTATGAATTTAAGATGTAAATCTGTAAAATTTAATTTAAAAGCTACGTATAATTAATGAAATATTGAAGAAACTTACCTTTGAATCTTCTTTTTCTGGAAATTTGGAGTTCTTAGGTTAATCAGTTGGAAAAGCTTATGTTTTGCTGGAAATAAGTTGCAGAGTAAAGGGAGGAAAGGTCGGGGGCAGATCGCGTGTTTATATGATTTGTTCAGGGGCAATTTAGTCCAAAAAGATTCATTTAACTTAAAGAAGGTCTTTTTTGCTAAACCACTCTTAGTGGAGTCAATTAGGCAAACCATTACCTTAAGTGTCATAGTTTTGTCATTTACCCTAGTTTTGTATACTAATTTTGTCAAAAAGTTTGATGTGATCCAGGACTGTTATACCCATCAGTAGAACCCCAAAGAATGTTTTCATATAAAAAGATTTACTGAATGGCGTGGAGATCACCACTATTTGATTTTTGGGATTTCCACATAAATAGCACTCAATATATCATATTAATAAGTTACCTAGCACTAACTTAATTTAGCCACAATATTTATATTTAAAATTTGATTTATAATTAAAATATGGCATATAATTTTATTGATATTTTTTATATATTGCTTCTATATAGATATATACATACATATATATTTGTCTTATATTTTTTAAATATTTATATCATCAAATTATATCTAATAAATATGTTAGGAAAAGAAAGAAAAGAGAAAATATTGTTAAAAAAGATGATAAGAGTTGGAAATTGTCGTGTGGGGTAATAATCCTTTGATTTTTAGCCCTAGTAGAAGAAGTATTTAAGTTTTAGGAAAATTTACATATAAGTACAAATCATGGAACTTAATTATAAAAAATAGAAAGATTTTGGTACAATTACACAATATAAAGAAAATGGAGACTTAATTATAAAAATAGCAAAAGAATATAAACCCTAGCATTAAAAAAAAAAACCCTAGCCTCCCCCTCTCATCTCTCCCTTTTTCTCTCCCTTCTTCCTCCTCCCGCCGCCGACCACCACCCACCTGCCGCCGCTCCACCGCCTGTCCACTTCCGGACCACCACCAAAAAATTAAAAAAAAATGCATTTCCAAATTCCTCTTTGCACCCTCTTTCTATTTTTGTTACTATTTTTCCGAAATTCTTGTGGAATCGGCGTAGATCTAGCTTCAAAGTTTCGGCCAACACGTAACTCCGGCCACCAAGTCACTTTTTGGGTAAGTTTTTACATATTTCTTATCTTCCCACCCTCCTCCATCACCTCCCATACCTCGATTCCTTATATTTGATATTTTTTTTATTCAAATATGGTGATATTCGAGTAAAATTTAGTATTTTTCGGCTACATGTTGTATTTTCGGTCATTTTTATGTTTCCTAGTCAGATATGATATTTTTCTAGCTAGATCTGATTTTTCTTCATATTTTTAATTTTTTGTATCTCACTGTATCTAGTTGTATCTAATCGTATCTAACTGTTTCTGCACTGTATCTAGCCATTTAAGACTATTTCTTCACTGTTTCTATGTTTTTGCACTGTTTATGCACCGTATCTAATTATTTCTATACTGTTTCTGCACTTTTCTACACTGTTTCTGCATTTTTCTGCATCATTTCTGCATAATTCTGCATTGTTTCTACACTATTTTCTGCACCATTTCAGCATGTTTTAGCACTGTTTCAGCATTATATTAGACTGTTTCTGCACTGTTTCAAATTGTGTTTACATTATTTCTGGAATTATGCACTGTTTCAACACTTTTCAGCACTATTTTTGCATAATTCTGTACTATTTTCTGCACTATTTCACACTGTTTCAGCATTTTTTCAGACTGTTTCTGCACTGTTTTAGACTGTTTTTCCACTATTTTAGACTATTTCTACACCGTTTCAAATTATTTTTACATTGTTTCTGCAATTATGCCCTATTTCTGCACTTTTCTGCACCATTTCTGCACTGTTTCTGCATAATTTTATCGTTTTTGCACTATTTTCTACACCATTTCTGCCTATTTCAACACATGTTTCAGACTGTTTTATCACTGTTTTAGACTGTTTCTGCACTATTTCAGACTGTTTCTATACCGTTTCAATATGTTTCTGCGTTGTTTCATATTATTTCTGCACCATTTAAGATTGTTTCTGACTGTTTCAGCAGACTTGGGCAGCGACGACGGCAGTATAGCGGCGTCAGTGGTGGAAATAGGCGGCATGAGGGGCGCAGTGGGGAAGGATGAGGAGTGCAGGCTAGAGTTTTTCTTTTCTAGTTGTTTATAGCAACTTGCATATAAAAAATAATGCTATATTTTGTAATTGGAATAATATTGCTATTTTTTTGTAAATAAGTCTTTAAAAATGTATATAAATGTAATTAATCCTAAGTTTTATGGTGATCCACAAGGGAGTGAATCCATGTTTTTGCGTCCAATAGACAATTTTGGGCGCCGCTATTATAATGTTAACCCCCTTATAAGTAAAGTCTTACAAAAAAAGCCTCTAGCCGGCAAAGTTGCTGGCAACGCTAAGTTTGGCGATCTCCATGACTTTGCTAATCGAAAGATCTGGTGATCAGAAGACACTTTCTTATGAGGGCCAAATTTGTAATAACTTTCTTACGGGACAAAATCTGTGATGGGACGCCAAATGTCCTATTTCCATAAGTCACCCAATTCGAATTTTACATTGAGTAGACCTTTTTTAGTCTTCCTAACATAAAATGGATACATTATTCATTATTTATGTTATCTAGACATTTAACCATAGGCATTCCACTTATTATGGCCATTACTTCTCATATCAGACTTACCTAGTTTAAAGCCTATATTTGTGGAATTTTATGGGTAATGACAATTAATATTCTGCATATCCACTTAAAGGTTTAAATCTAATTAATTCCCTATCTTCCCTACGTGCACTACTTCCATGATTCCTCCCAGATCCTGCCTCTTCCTTTTCCCTGTTCCATTGTTCAATCTTTGCTCTTCTCTCCTCACTTTCTTCCCTGATTGGACTCCTATTTCTCCTACCCCCAGGACTTCATCTGCGATCACCCCTCCGTCCAGGGCTTCCTACTATTCGAATTTGGATAAAGGAACTGGTGTTGCAAACGCTGGTTTGGTTTATTTCAACAACCGTTTACTTGCTATGTCTGAAGATGATTTGCCGTACCATGTACGTGTGACATCAAATGGAGATCTTAAAACTGTTGGGACATTCGATTTTGATGGTCAATTGAAATCTATAATGATACCACATCCAAAACTTGATCCTGTTACTGGAGAACTTTTTGCATTAACTTATGATGTGATTCAGAAACCGTATCTCAAGTACTTCAGGTTTTCGAAAAATGGTGAGAAGTCTAATGATGTTGATATCCCAGTTCAAGATCCAACAATGATGCATGATTTCTCTATAACGGAGAATTTCGTTATCATTCCTGATCAACAAGTTGTTTTCAAGATGTCTGAAATGATCAGAGGAGGGTCAGCAGTTGTTTATGATAAAAATAAAGTTGCAAGATTTGGTGTTGAAGTACCTGATTGCTATTCGAATTTGGACCAAACAAACCATCTCTCTCATCTGGTAAGACTTTCGATTATGCATTTGATCATCACCCCACTCCTAAGCAAGTTCTAGACCACCTGGGAGCAGATCATAACCATCATGGTACTTAGGATCCTAACAATATGGATTAGTTATTCACTTATATTCATGTTGTATGCATTTTTTAATTGTTATGTTTTTTGCAGTAGTATATAACTGATATTGCAGAATATTTTTTCTATATTATGAATTTATTTTACATAGATGACAATATAACTGGAATATGCAACTATATCTGAGTATATTCAAGATATATTCATGGTATATTTATCTCGAATTTAACTATATCTGGTATATTCGAGATATATCCATGGTATATTCAAGAGATATTCATGGTATAAATGGAATATGCAACCACATCTGAAAACTAACAGTGTAGGTATTCAAGATATATTCATGGTATATTTGCAAGGTTAATAATCATATGTGGTAATATCTTTGTTATCCAATCCTTTCACGCAAAAAAAAAATATTTAATGATTACAAATAATTTTGGTGGAACTAAATATATATAACCGTCTAAAATTAAAAAAAAAATAGGAAAATCGAGCAAAGAAGATGATTTGGATGGAATAGGGCTCCATAATTTTCTCCTTATTGGGTGGGAGTTGACCTCCTTAATTTTCTCCTTTTCTTAACTACTTTTTAGAAATAGAACTTAGACATATTTATATTGGGTAAATTTTGGCTAGCATATGTGAAGATGTTCAATGGCTATTTGAATGTAGGGCCATGGTATATATTTGGTTAGATATGAAATTTTCCCATCAAAATATTGAATGCTTACAACACACTTCGTTTTGACATTGGTTCTATTTACTGCGTCTCCTAATGCTAAAACTATTCAAACTACTTGAATGTAACCAATTTTTCAAAAAAGGTAAAAGATAATCACAACTTTAAAATAACGCATAAAAGTTCACATAAATATTCGCTTATCAACAAATATTTATTTTTAGTTGTCCATGACTTTTTCTACCCAAAAACTTAATACATAAATATATATCCGATATATTTAAAATATAATAAATATATATCCAAAATATATATTAAATATATATCCGAAATACATAATATTAAATATATATCCGAAATATTTAAAATATATTTTAAAAAGGAAAAATGGTTATGGAAAGAAAGAAACAACAAAAGATGGACAAAAACAGTAATTATTCTTTCCCAACAATTATGTGGCGTAATTTTTTCATAAGTTTTCAGTGTAGACTTGCATAATATTAAATATATATCCAAAATATTTAAAATATATTTTAAAAAGAAAAAATGGTATGGAAAGAAAGAAACAACAAAAGATGGACAAAAACAGTAATTATTCTTTCCCAACAATTATGTGGCATAATTTTTCCATAAGTTTTCAGTGTAGACTTTAGCCTTGCTCACACGGGCCTTAAGTCATTAGTCATTTCTATCACTAGAAACTGAAGTTTCAAAAATACTTAGAACTTGGAACTATTAGAAACCAAAATTTGAAAATACTTAGAACTAGTCTCTCTTAATCTCTGTTTTGAAAGACAGTTTTAGGACTCGCCCGGGACGGGGCACTTGCAAAACGCCCTGAGACTTTCGGACTGGGCTTAGATCCGTGAGGCTTATGCCTCAAGCGCCCGATGATGCGCCCAGAGCACACCCAACGCTCAACGCTCGGGACTCGCCTTATAGAACATATGCAAATGATCTGTCCAATACCCTAATTAAGATTGTTCATCCACAATTTTCTTTAAAAATAAAGTTATATTCATCTATGAAAATTCAAAAATTGAGTATAGCTCAATTAACGAGACATAATATTATATGTAATATAATTGAGAATATCATGAGGGTGAATATCATCTGTATACTTAATCTAAAAATGCATAGTCGATGTTTATAATATCATCAATTGTTATTGGTCTTTATGTTTTATAAGTCACTCAATATTCTTAGACTTCAATTATTTTACAATTTAGAAGCAAATTTATATTTATCAAAGAAGAATTAATGTTTTAAATTATAATAGTAATAAATTTTATTGTTTATTCACTTTTTATAGTAACAAATTTTTATTTTTAATTGTTTGATAGTTAAGGCCTTATGGTGTACTTGTATCTCATAAAAACTGTTACGTTATTTAATTTCTTACAATTGTTGAAAATGTTAAAAATCAAACACATCCTCGAATTTTCCTCTCTAGGCGCATGTTAGCTTACCTGCGCTTAAGGGCTAATGGGGAAGGGTCGGGGTAGGGGTCGCGGCCGTGGAAGGCTGCCGAAAATCACCATTGCAACACTGGGAAGCTCGATTGGCACTAGATCTAAGGAATTGGATGAAGGAAACGGGGAATGCGAGGTAACCCCAATACAGCAGCTTACATACTCAGCTGGTGCAAGCTCGTCAAAAGCAGCCACAGGACCAGCTAAGAAGCTGCAGCTAAGTGAGGTACAACAGAAGGAGCAAATCATGGATGAAGAGGAACGAAGGGTAGATGATCACAGGGAAGAGGCAAATGTAGAACAGAGTTCCAAGCGAATTGAGCAAATCAGTATAGCTAAGGGTACCAGGAGTCTGAATCAGCAAGAGCAAGTGGAGCAACCAAATGCAGATCCGGCCAAGGAACCTGAATCACCCTGGACAAATCTCTTCACAGGAAACCGAAGCTCAGCAAATGGCCTTAATCTGAAATACATACCACCGGTAATAGTTGATGGTAACATTAAAGTACAATTAGATCCAAGAGAGGTAGAGCAGGAGAATGACAAGTGGAGAAATGCTGTGATTGCCTATGTGATTGGTGAGACGCCTGGATTTAACTATATGACAAGGTACATTGGACAGAATTGGAATCATGTAGTCTTGCCTGAAATATTCCTTCATTCGGAGGGGTATTATGTCATTAGATTTCAATCTAGGCAGGACATGGATACAATACTATATGCTGGTCCGTACACTGTAAGTAACAGGCCATTGATCATGAAACCATGGCATCCTGACTTTGAATTTAGTGCAGAATACCCGGTTGATATACCACTGTGGGTGACTTTCCCTAAACTTCCTATGAACTGCTGGAGTAGTGATTCCCTAAGTAGGATGGGTAGTGTGATTGGTACCCCGATGTATGCTGATGAGTGTACTGCTAAACAAAGCAGAATATCTTTTGCTAGAATGTTGATCGAAGTAAATATGACCCGACCTTTAGTTGAAGAAGTGATTGTAATAGAACCTAATGGAAGAGAGTTTGCCCAAGCTGTGCACTATGAATGGAGGCCAGAGTACTGTGGAAAATGCATGAAAGTAGGACACTCTTGTATGCAGCAACAAAAGCTTCCTAAACAAGCTCAAGGAGTAGCAGATGAAGAACAGTTCATACAACCAAAAAGAAGGAGGAGAGCTAAACCAACTATGCAATGGCAATACAAAGGACCTATTCAACAGGAGAATCATGACCCTAAGGCTAGCTTGCCTCAGGAAAATATGACTGCAACCAAGAGCCAAGCAGTGGCAAAACCTGCTCAGGGAAATCAGGCTGGTGAAGTAATAACTCTGGAGGCACAACCAAGCTTAGAGTCACAACAGAAGCTGCAATTGAGAAATGAGGAGGTACCTACTACTGGAACTATCAGAATTTTGAGCAGGACACCAACAAAGCAACAAGGTGCTGTGAGTGTTAAAGGCAAAGAAGTGAGTAGTACACCTGTGTTTAACCTGACAGAATACCCTGAGCTCAACACAATCAAGACAAAAAATTCCTTCACAGCCTTGGGACTTCATGAGGAATCAAATGCAAAAGAACTCCCTCATGATAGAGGAGGGAGAATCTGTTTTATACAATGACTTGGCTATTCTGGAATGTTAGGGGGCTCAACAAGAGGTACAAGCAGAAGGAGTTGAGAAACTATATAAAAATAAAGTGCATCCAGTTTGCTGGACTGATTGAAACCAGAGTTAAAGAACCCAATGCCCCAGCTATTTTAAAAAGAGTAGCCCCTAACTACCTAAGTGTAAACAACTACCAATGTGCAGTGAATGGGCGGATATGGTGCCTATGGGATGATAGGGTATATAAAGTGGTCGGTAGCATAAGGGAGGAGCAGCTTATTCACTGTAGAGTGTCTAGCAGAATAGAAAATTCAGAGTATGAAGTAACCATAGTCTATGGGTACAATACTATTGAGCAGAGAAAGAGCCTATGAAAACAGCTGCAGGATATAAGTTAGGTGGTCACTTGCCCATGGCTTATATGTGGGGATTTCAATGCTATGTTGACTCCCCAAGACAGACTATATGGCAACCCTGTGACTAGTGCTGAAGTCAAAGAATTTGCAGAATGTGTACATCAATTATTTCTGAGTGAACTGCCCTGGAGAGGAGCCTACTACACCTGGACAAATAAACAAAGTGGAGATGACAGAATACTAAGCAGGATTGATAGGGCATTTGGAAATGATGAATGGATGCTGAGATGGGGTCACTTAATGATGGAATATGATGTACCTAACATGTCAGATCTTGCTCCAATGGTGTTGACTATCAATCAATCCAACAATAGTGTTAAAGTACCATTCAGGTTCTTTAACACATGGGCAGAACATGAGAAATTTACCCAAATAGTGGAGGATGGATGGGCTAGCAGGTTGGATTACCAGAGTATGGAGAATGTGTGGAAGAAGCTCAAAGCTCTCAAAGGCAGCCTCAAAAAGCTGAACAAGGAGGAATTCAAGGGTATAACACAGAAACTATCTATAGCCAGAGAAGAACTCAAAACTATACAACTTGCAATGCAGCAACAATACTCAGATAGCTTGCTTGATCAGGAGAAGTGTGTGCTACAAAGCATAGAGAAATGGAGCATGATAGAAGAGAGTGCTTTGCAACAAAAAGTCAGAAGTAAATGGATCAAGCTAGGAGATGCCAACAATAAATACTTCTCTGCTCTCATCAAAGAGAGAACACACAGGAAACAGATCTCTGAAATCACCTCATTTGATGGGAGGAAACTTCTTGATCCAGAGGACATAAAAACTGAAATCCTACAATTCTATAAATCCTTAATGGGAGCAGCAACATCAGTCTTACCAGCAGTAGACCAAGAAGTGATGAAGCTTGGGCCCACACTGAAGTATCACCAGCAAAAGGAGTTATGTGCAGAAGTGACAGATGAAGAAGTCCAAGCTGGGCTCAAAGCCATTGGGGATGACAAAGCCCCAGGCATAGATGGATTCAATGTTGTCTTCTTCAAAAAGGCCTGGCCAGTGATTAAAACTGAGGTATTGCAAGCTGTAAAGGAGTTCTTTGCCGCAGGTAGAATGATAAAAGAAATTAACTGCACATCTATTTGTTAAAGGGAATACAGAAGCTATAACCTCAATGCAGGAAGGATTCACTCTATTCTCCAAGGCATCAGGCCTACAAGCCAACCTTGGGAAGAGTGCATTTTACTTTGGTGGAGTGAAGGAAGCAGAACAAGAGAAAATTCTCAGAATACTAGGCTATACAAAGGGTGAGCTACCTTTCAAGTACCTTGGTATTCCCTTGTCAACAAAGAAGCTGAGCATTATACAATGGCAACCACTAATAGCAAAGATAATAGCCAGGATATCCTCATGGACAGCTAAGAAACTCTCCTATGCAAGAAGAGTACATCTAGTCTAATCTGTCCTATTTGGTATGCAAGCTTACTGGGCTCAGTTGTTTGTGCTGCCTGTTAAGGTGACAAAAATAATTGAAGCCTACTGCAGAAGCTATGTGTGGTCTGGATCAAATGTTATCACCAACAAGGCCCTCATTGCATGGGACACAATATGCACTCCAAAGGCAGCTGGAGGACTTAACTTGACAAATCTGAGACTATGGAACAAAGCTGTTATAGCTAAACAATGCTGGGACAGCCAAAAGAAAGACAAGCTCTGGATCAAATGGGTGCATGAATACTATATAAAGAGCAACACAGTGGAGACTTGTCGAATCCCAGTACAAGCCTCATGGATGGTCAGGAAGATTATTAGTGTAAGGGAAGAATGTCACATAATACAACCAAGGCTCCAGCAGAAGCACACTATAATCAGACAACTGTATCACATGCTGCTAGGAGATAGAGAACACATAGAGTGGAAATGCCTGATGTTCAAGAATGAAGCTAGACCAAAAGCAAAGTTTAATCTCTGGCTATGCTATCATGGAAGGCTACTAACAGCTGACAGGCTAGCTAAATGGGGAATGACAGTGGATAAACAATGTGCACTATGGAGGCAGCATCCTGAGACAAGGGACCACTTAATAGTTGAATGTGCCTATGCTAGATCACTATGGAATAGAATCAAGAGATTGATGCATTGGCAGGAACCTAAAATACAGTGCTGGCAACAACATATGCAGTGGGTGATTAAGAAGGCAAAGGGAAATCTGCAGAAGCCCAGGTGTTTAAACTAATCTACACTGAAGTGATATATGCACTGTGGCTAGAGAGAAACCAAAGAGTGTTCGAGAAGGTGAGAAAGAGGTAGAGTACAGAGCTAGAATGATAGCCATTATTTGTCTGACTAGAGCTTCAGCTAAATCAAATGTAGTCCTAGCAAAACTCCAGTTCTGATGGAATGATAGAATAGTTAAAGCTAGATGTACATAGTCGATTATAGTCAGGTCTTTATTTGAGTCTGTATGAGACAGCAAGTAGAGTTATGTCTTGCTGTGGTCTGAATTTTCCCACTGGTGGTTAATAAAATTAATTAATTACCAAAAAAAATTGTTGAAAATGTTATGTCTTTTGTTCCTATAATCTTTTTTTTATTTTTTATTTTCTTAATTTGTATTTTGATACTTTTTAGCTTATTATGTTATTTTATTAGTTTAAAATTAATTAAAACATAAGATCCATGGGGCTTACGCCTCGTCTCGTTGTAAGTAAAACGCCTCGCCTTGCGCCCCTGCCTTTAAAACATTGTTCTTAATATTAGCACTCCCTTCGTCGCACTTTATAGCCTGGATTATTGAAAAGACCTGTTTTTGGGTTTTGAGTCGGGTACTATGTGGGTCTCTCTCTCTCTCATAAATATAAAATTTGATTTTTTAAAAATAATTTAGAATATTTGTTGGATCCATTTTTAATTAAAAAATAAAATTAAAATACCACCTCAGCAATTTATGGTGAATTTTAATGCAAAATTTAAGAGACTGATTTTTAAAGAAGCTTTGGATAAATTAAGTGATTCACAATGCAAAGGATTTTTTTTTTTTTTTTTTGATAATTTATACAAGTTCAATGATCATTTTAGGAATTAACTTTATAAATGACATATACAAGGAAAAAGACCGAGAAACTACAGTTGGGATAAGGAAAAGTAGATGAGGAATAAGATTGATCAGGGATATGATTTCTTAATAAGGCAATAAAATGCTCCACCTTGCTTCTAATATAACTACCACTACTCAAATTTGATAATATTGCCAACAATATGATGAAACGATATTCTTCAACTAACTTCAACAAAAAAATCAAATAAAGATAGCTTGAAAGTGAAAGCATGATAGACCCATTATGCACAGTGAAATTACATCAACCGAACGATGAAGTTGCGCAACCAATGCCAGTGTTTAATTTGGTCGTTTCTCTTCTTTTTTTCACCTTTCCATAAAATTCAGACAGATTTAAAAGGTTTTCTTATTTATTTTTATTAATAAAGAAACGTCAAGATTGGTGGTAAGATCACAATTGTAGTCTATACTAGTTATCGAGCCCGTGTTGAGCACGAGCCCAAGATTGTTTGAAGAAAACTTTTAGTGCGACAATTTGTTCACTTTTATCTCCAACACTTTGAACTTAAGGGTATTGCCTGAGTTTTATGTGCTAGTATTTTTCAACTACTTTATGGCATTTTCCAGCTAGATTTCTTTAGTTAAGTTTATTGTCATTTTGTTTGAGCGAAAATGATACTAAGGAATATACGAAAAATTGGGTGTGGTAGTCATTTCGAGGTGTATTTGAAGTAAATTCCCAAATGCCTATTCATAACGATTAATGAAAAGCAACGAAGGCTACCCCAAATAGCATTTTTTTTTTTTTTTTGATAAAAACAAGACTTGTATAGATATAAATTACGGAGGACTACATAAGGAGTTCATGTGGCTATTAGGAAGTTCCGCAATTTGAATATTAGACATAGCATTCAATACATTAAGGTTTCCTAATTTAGATAAACAATTAAAACTACTAGCCGATATTTTAGCGATAAAACATGTGCCCACACTGTCTTCCAACAAAGTTTGCTGGAAAAAATTTGGTGGCACTGCATAATAATAAGTAGAGCTTTGGACTGATCAGGAGCTCCATGCGACAAAAGGTACGCAACCTTGTTACCCTGGCGGAAGTTATGCCTAATGGTTGGCATTCGCATGTGGTACATCATCAACCTGCATTTTGAAACAATTTAGAAATAAGTAAGGTTAGGCTTATTCAGAAGTTGAATTACATCTGAGGAATCCGTTTCTATTTCTAGATTTAGGAATTGTTGGTCAATTGCTAGGGTTAAGCCATAGTGTAGAAGCTCTACATGCGTAGGGTTCAAACCACGTACTTTTTTGTGAAAGCCTAGCACCCAAGTTTCTTTATTATTACGGAACACTCTCCTAATATTAGCCATGGAATCATGGGCTGTATAAGCGTCATCAATATTTAGTTTAATAATATCTCTTTTGGGGGGATACCAAGCAATATTGATAGTTTTATTAGGCATTTTCCTAGGCTCCTTAGATGTAAGAAACTTGAATTTCATGAGCCTAGAGTTAAAAGTAGCATGGGTTAGGCTCCTATCGATATTGTTAATATTATTACTATTACGATTTAGCCAAAGATTCTAAAGAGCAAAAGATAGGAATTCTAGCCAATTATAATATCTTGATGTAATATCTGAGAAGAATCCTTTAATTCATGTAACCAATCAGGAGAGTCTGGATATTAAGGTGAATAGAGCAAGTATGCCGAAATTTTTTAGCAATCAAACAGCCCATAAAGATATGGTATAAGGATTCGACCTTGCACTTACAAATTATACAGATTGGGTCAATATTAATTCCAATCTTGGAAAGATATTGGTGAGTAAGAAGTCGATCATGTTGACATTGCCATAGAATATTTAATTTTATTAAGCGTATCTATATTCCAAATCCAATCAAAGTTCCTATCACTAGAGATATAACATTCAATTAAAGGATAAGTGGATTTTAATGAAAATAGGCCATTGTTATTAGGCCTCCAGATAGGGTAGTCCAAGTCTTCATTTAAGGATATAGGCAAATTAAGGATCAAACATCGAATATGGAGAGGAAGTTGGAATGAAATTTTAGAAAAATCAAATATCTTATCAGTAAAGAGGTCACCTACTTTAAGATTAGATTCACTTAACGTAAGAGGACCACTTATAAGACTTCTAATGGTATTCCTATTAGGGAGCCAACTATAATACCAAAAAGAAGTATATGAGCATTGCCTATAATCCAGTGAGTATTATCATTACAAAATTGCCAACCTTTAGTAATGTTACTCAAAATAAAAGAGTGGGATTTGGTTACTGCCTTATTAACATATTTACTGGTAATAGTCGTGGCCCAAAGAGAGGTAGGGTGTGAGAGGAATCTCCATGTTAGGCTGCCAAGTTCTTAGTTTTAGCATTGGTAATAGCCAGACCACCTAAGAGTTTGGGTTTAGTGATGGTATTCCTAGAAAGAAGATGGAGCTTTTTTTTAGTATCAGTAGTACCCCAAAGAAAATTCCTCTGAATTTTGTCCAAGGTTTTGAGAGTCTTAGAAGGAAGAATATGATATTGCATGATATGGTTGGGCATAGTATTGAGAGTTGACTTGATAAGAGTAGCCCTACCGACTAGACTAAGGAAATTTATTTTCCAGTTAGATAGTTTTGATTGAAAATTATCTAGTAAAAATTGGTAGTCTTTAGCTCTAGGTTTACGATTTAAAATAGGAAATCCTAGATATTTACGAAACGACTTACCAATTTTAATAGTGAGAATAGAACTCAGCTGCTCAGCAAGAGAGAAATTAACATTACTAGAAAAAATAATTCTAGATTTGGTGGAATTAACCTTTTCTCCGGAAAAAATACAAAATAAATCCAAGGTTGATTTTATAGTTTGAGCAGTTTTCTCATTAGCTTTAGCCACAAAAGTGAGGTCATCCGCAAAAAGAAGGTGGGAAAGAGCTCAATTAAAGAGATCCGATTCGAAATTCAAAAGTATCGTTAGGTTTATATGGTCATTTGTAACCTGTGTGAACCTTCACAAGTAAATTTCGAGGTCGTTTGGATAGTTTCCGCTAAAATTCCGAAAATTAAAGAATTTGATCTTTTTCATTTTAATTTGTATCTTGAGTTTCGGAAATCCGATTGGAGATCTGTCTTAGCGAGTACTTCACACAAATTTGGTATAACTCGCTTGAAAAATTTAAGATTATTCTGAGTTTCGTAGGGTTGCATTTTAATTTTCGTTACGATAGTAAATTAAAAGAAAAGAAAGAAAAGAGAAAAGAAAGAAAGAAAGAAAGAATTGAGGCGGTGGAGGGATACTGATTAAATCCCTTAAGCTTTAACTAAGCGAACAGAAATGGAAACAGAGGAAAATAACGAGAAACAAAGACAACGTTGAGAAGAAAAAATACCAGAAAATGAGAAAAGAAAGGAAAAAAGAGCAGGAAAAAAATAGAATTTTCATCCCGAAACATCTAGGTAATGATGTTAAATCATTATTTCAGTTTATTTTGTGTGTTTGAATATATTTTTACGGTAGAAACTGGGATATTAGACATCGTTCTAATAAGTTACATTAATAGTTTAAAGGGTTAATTGGACCCTGGTAATAGAATTGAGTATATATTCATACTCAGTAAGTTATGGACAACATATAAAAGTAATTTATTTAGGGTTTGGTTATGTAACCTTAAACTCTGTACATAGGCCTGGCCTACGTATTGCACATGCGAATAGGGTATCAGGTTCCTAAACGGATTGCCCTAAGATGTGAGGAATGAAGCCTTTAGTCTAATTTGATATATTTTCTGCTTATTCATCGTTTGGCAATGAATCCAAAAGATAATCGGTTGTTGAGTAGCAGTGCTAGCTTTGGTTGTTCATTCCATTTCATTGCACCGGTTGCTGTGTATTGTGTAATTATAGTGCGATGTTTCGTGTATGTTTCATGTATTTTTGATTGGTGATATGTTCGAAATACCTATATGTTCTCCCTTTCTTATGTCCCTAGTTGTTAATGAGTTTATAATTTCATACGTGTTTCCAGTTTTTATCTGGCACTGCCTTTTTATAATTTAAATAAGAGAAATTTGATTTATCTGTTTCTTTTCTCCCTGGCTAGCTATCATATTCTTTGAGGTGGCTAGTCTGCCCACTTATTGAGTCCTTTTGACTCACCCTTGTTTGCTGTTTGTTTCTTGTCTATCTATTTCATTTCGGCAAGTTCGCTTCAGGATTGAGTTCGCCACGTTGTGAAGGAGCGAAGACGACTTCAGCTGTCAGGGTGAGCCAGCTTTTATTCAGAATGGACACCAGTTTTACGTTTATGATTTCAGCTGTATTTTGCTCCCTTCAGGAGGCATCTGTCTTCTTTTGTACTCTTAGATGTCTAGTTTGGATAGCCCTAAACCTAGTATGTTGGGTAGTTAGCTGTAATTTTTTTTTGTACAACTTACAGGTATCGGTATGTCCATATTTTTTTAAAGTCTTGTTCTTATTTATGAATGAATTATATTTATTTTCCTAATTTAATTGGTAAGGGTTCGCCCGACGGGTCTAGGGGAGGATGTCGGGTGCTCGCACGACTTAGCCGAATTCCGAGTCGTGTCACGACAATCCAGGTTTAATAATCACTCAGGTTCAGTTGAAGGGTGAAAATTATGATGAATGGGCAAGGTATGTCCGAACAGCCTTTAAAGCCAGAAAGAAGTTTGATTTTGTTGATGGAACGATACCGCAGCCAGATGATAAATCCCCATATCTTGACGACTGGTGGACCATTAATTCTTTATTAGTATCATGGATCACAACTCTATTGAACCCGCCCTTCGGACCACTATCTCACATATGGAGGTGGACCGTGATTTGTGGGAAAGTATTTGGGAGAGGTTCTCCGTGGGCAATGGTCCACCAGTCCAAGAGCTGAAGGCAGCACTCGCCAAATGCAAGCAAAAAGGAATGACAATCAAGAACTACTTTGGATAATTGTCGTCTCTATGGGAAGAACTCGGAAACTATGACAAGTATCTGACATGCTCGTGTGGAAAGTGCACGTGTAATCTTACGGTTGCTTTGGAAAAGAAGAAAGAAGAAGACAAGGTGCATCTTTCCTTATGGGATTAGCTATTTGCTTTTGTATATTACTGGTAAAAGCAATGATCTTTTCTAATGTTTCCACAACATATTCTTGTCTAATTTGAATCTTTTACTTACTAGTTTTTTTTTTTTTTTTTTTTTGTAATCTCAAGCACAAGATTTTTATTAATGAGAAATCATTGACAAGGAGGAATTTGAAGGACATTTTGTAGCTTCTTTTCTTTTTCATATGTAAATTCGATGACAATGAATTATGAAGTGTACTGTTCTCTATTTTTATGATGACATTTACATAGAATTAAGTTCTTTTTGTGAAATGACAATGGTATTATCTTTGTATGCGTAGTAGATTACTCGTTTATGATATATTGTTGGGATGTTAAAAGTGAAATACATTTAATTTCTTTCTGAAACAAAATTTTTATTTGTGGCGACTCATTGTCTCCACTGAAAGCACATTTTAAAAGATCATTGGAAGATATCACAATTGTCGAAACTATAGTCGCCACTAAATGTATTTATTAGTGGCGACTAATTTGTAGAACCTTTTCTGTGGCGAAGTAACCACAAATGTGTGTTCTTTGTGGCGGCCTGCATGAGTCGCCACTAAAGACATTTAGTTTCGACTTGTAGTGTAGCAACTCTTGTCGCCATAGAAGAGAAGTTTTCTTGTAGTGACAATAGGATCCCCAAAACACTTTTATGCTATATATATATATATATATATATATATATATATATATATATATATATATATATATATATATATATATATATATATATATATATATATATATATATATATATATATATATATATATATATGAAAAAATGCACTTTGAAAGAAAAAAAAAATCAAACTTGGAGTCGCTTCAAGTGAGCCGTTGCTGCTGCCGAAGGGAATCGCTGGCGAGATGAGGAAGGAGGACCCAAAATCTGGAAAAAAAAAAAAGATTGATAGGATTTTTTGAATTTTGGGGAAAGAGGAAAAGAAAAGAAAAGGAAAAGGAAACATACATTGTAGGAATTGTGGAAGATATATATTTGATATATTTTTGGAACAAATTTGATAAATTGTGGCCGAAATTCGATAGAAATTTGAAGAGGGTGGAGAGAAGAGAAGGAAGGAGAGAGAAGATATGAAAGAGTGATAGAAAATGGTAGGCTGACGTGTATTATTGTTTTGGTCCACGGACCAATTACGTCAGTCAAATTTAAAAAAAAAAAAACATTCCGACCGGTTTGATTGAAAATGCAAGAAAAAATTGAAAAAAATATTTAACAAGTTTCCGACCAATTACTGCCTGAAATGGTCGGAACTTTTCGGTGGGAAAAGATCAATTTCTAGTAGTGAATTAATCATAAGTCCCTGTGAAAACTACATTTGATCTCATTTTGGTGGTGTTGTCAAAGACCTAGAGAATAACTATAAGCTAGATTAAAGTTTCATTTTTTATCTATTCAAGTTTTAATTCTCGTTTTTAGGTCAGCCGTATTTGCAATCTCAAGGATTCACACTTGAATAATTAAACTCGAAACTTTTGAACTTGCCTAAACGAACCTATTACACGGAGATAGTGTTAGAGGAGATAGGAAAAATCATCTTGACACGCATAAAAGGGCAATGCGCCATTGCAAGCCTGAGCTAGAAATTAAGTAAAGTAGTGCCTTTGGTACTTCGTTTATTGTACAATATGCCAGACTAATGGTCAATAATTTTTTTGAACAGTTGGGAATGAACCAGCGCATAGTATACTTGCGTTCTCATTTTAGGACAAGCCCATGCTCATTATTAATTTGATAATTACAAATTATACAGTGCAATGACTCGCATGAAGAAAGGCCACTTATGATAGTGGAGATAAATGGTAATGCAGAATCCTTGAAAATTAACGTTGAAGTTGTCAATCATATGATGCTGAGAGCTTCTTGATTCTCACAAGGCACTTTTCAGGTGGTATAGTTTTGCTCTGTTGAGGAAGCAGCTCAAGCCTGCATCATATGGATTAGATTGAATTATCATGTGATAAGTAATTGATAGTAAATACCGTTTTAACATAAAAAAGAACTGATAGAATATGTACTTAGTGAATTTCAGATGATCAGTAAAAGGGATGGGCTACTACGTACCTGTAGTTAAGAAGAAGGTAATGAAGAATTACTGAAACCTCAAGCATGGCCAAATTGGATCCTGTGCACGTTCTGGGGCCTAATCCAAATGGAAGATAGGAGGTTGGCTTGGTTTTGAGATCCTACAAAAAATTTCACTACATACTGTTAATATCTTTGGGATTTTAATCATTAATAATGAATAGTAATTCCATGGATATTGGTTAATGTAAAAGGGCATGTCACTTACATCCCATCTTGAAGGATTGAAATCCTTAGGATTCACATAAGTATTAGGATCCATATACCAATTCCCTGCTATTGTCAAAACCTTCCACCCCTTGGGTATGGTATACCCTGCACAAGAGAGATAAAGGAACTCCTTTAATTTAGTGTGATATATTGAAATTAAGGTCTTGCATTGCCCCTGGGATAAGTAGTACTAGTAGTGATAGTAAAAGTTTAAGGCAGAGTACTAACCATTTATGTTAACAGTAGTTCTTGCATCTCTAAAGAATATTATCTCAGTGCTACCAAAACGCATTGTTTCATAAATTACCTTTCAATGTCGAAGAGATATAGCCATTATTAGAAAGAATGTTATCAAGTCCATAAGAGAGTTTAATCTTGAACTATTGGACAGTAAAATAAATGTTTTACATAGTGAATTTAGCGCTCCTAAGTAAAGAATTACCTTAGTAAGATATTTCATCTGTCCAATCTCGTTGAAACTCAGGCCTGCATTTGGTGATGATCTTCTCTTTACTATTTCCTCTTGTTCTTCCTGAAAAGGGACAACTTGTCAACACGCTCTTTTTTTAGTTTTGGTATAACCGTTTGATATCTAATACCACATAATACTCAAACTAATTTGGCCTTGCACTGGGTAAGACTCATTAAAAAGTGAATAGCTTGTACTATAATTTTTTTCATTCCAAGGGTTGAAAGCTATGATTGACGATGAAAAGACCTTATCCATCCTACCATCTCCTACCCACGTCCTTTGATAGTACACTCTCCTCTATTTGCCACGTGACTGAATAATAGCAAATAAATAAAATGCTCACCCTTGGCTTTTATTGCTAACTAACCCACCCCCCTCCCCCCACAAGAAAGAAGTGAAAAAAGAGGCATAGGGTCCTCTCAAGTTTCAAATAAATAAAAGGGGACAAAAAATTAATTAACTTAAGTGAGGGCCGAATTGTAATAGTTAAAACTTATGGGTATGAAAAATATTTCCGAAATTTACAAAAAAGCCCCACAATTCAAAAAATTTCAAACATTTCATTTTCCCTCCCTCCCACCTACTTTTACTTTATCACCTATTCAAATCATTTTACACTTTTATTTCTCCCTCTTTCTTCTTTCTCCCTCTTTTTTCTTCTTCCTTCTCCTTCTTTCTTCTAGCTTTCTTTTCAAATTTTATTTCTTTACCATTCTTGTTATTTTTCTTTCTTCATTTTCGTCTCTATTTTCTTCTCTTCTTAGTATTCATTTAATTTTTTTCGTTCTTCTCCTTTTTCTTCTTCTTTGTCCCCGTTTCATTCTTTTTCATATTTTTTTAATTCTAGTAATTTTACACATATTTTCGAATGTGTAAAAATATTTTTTATATGCTTATATAATTTTGAAAATATTTTCACGGCTGGAAAAGATGTGTACACATCAGTTGAGATGTGTACACATATATTATATGTGTACACATTTCGACTGATGTGTACACATATTATTATATGTGTTTAATATGTGTACACATATAATAAATATGTGTACACATATAATATATGTGCACACATATATTATATGTGTACACATCTCGACTGATGTGTACACATCCTTTTATTAGAGTGGTGGATGATGGTGGGGTGGTGGTGGAGGGTGGTAGAAGGTGGTGGTTGGTGGTGGAGGGTCGTAGAAGATAGTGGTGGGTGGTAGGAGATGGCGGTGAGTGGTGGAGGGTGGTAGAAGGTGGTGGTGTGTGGTAGAAGGTGGCGGTGGAGAGTGGTGGAGAGTGGTGGAGGGTGGCGGTGGAGTGGTGGATGGGCAGAGGGGTGGGGGTGATGGGGGGTGGGGGTCCAACTGGAGGCTGGGGGGCTGGGGAGGGGAGATGAGAAGGTGGGGGCTTTGTGCAAATAAAAAAACTTGGGGGCTTTTAAAATATTAGTCATTAGTATTAATTTTAAAAGCGTCCCCCTCACCCAATTCTTAAAGACTTTGTCCCCTTTTCTTATTTAAGAGACTAGAAAGTCCCTCTCACCCACAAAACCCAAGAAAGAAGGAAAGGATATCAGAATAAATAATACATACGTACTTTTGCTTTCAGCAAGAACTCAGGATGTTTTTGCAAATGCATAATTGTCTTTGACGCAACGAGACTAACAGTTTCATAACCACCAAATAGAAACGAGAGTAGCCATTTAATGATTTCCTCATCACTTATTTCTTCATCAGCTGCTTGCGCGTCTAGCATCATATCCATCATGTTGTGCTTTGATCTTGCTTTATTGTTTGCATTCAGGACTTTCCTTTCATTTATCAACTGTTGAAGTACCTTAGCCACTGCTTTTCGAGCCTGTAATGATAAAAGCATATATATTTCAATACGGAGAAGTTAAACTAACGAAATTTGCATTCTATTTTGTCTAAAACAACAAATAGCTATGGAATTCTCTTAACCAGGGGTATTAATTTTATCTTGCATAAGAATAAGGGAGTAAAGGAATAAAGTTAGGTGTTAATTCAACTTATATATTTTTCCCTTTTAGATAACTTCTCTCTCTTTCTTCTTTTTTATTTTTTCCCCGTTTTGTGGTTAATCAACAAATTTAACTTCTATGACGGAATAAAAAATTTGTAATGAGTTTAAGTTAGAAATATTTTGTCAATCAGGTTATTTAAGAGATTAAGTACAGGTAACTCAATTTAATACAAATATAAGCATTGATTAGTAATCGTGCTATAATTGTTAAACTACATTGCTAGATCATACCTTGATTCCCCTATTGTAAGCAAATCCAGGGAGATTAATGGCCAAGGCTTTAAGACCACGAAATCTGTATAGATTCTCCTCGAAGAGATAGTCAAGAATTTCTTGAGCAGGTTGTTCACCACCCATAAAAACTTGCATAAACACCCCAAATGCAGGCTTTCTAATCGCTGATAGTATCTCAATGTGTTCTTCCATAGCAACCCATTTCTCAAATGAATCTTTCACGATTTGGTTTATAGCATCAAAGAAGTGGGATAAAGATGGATGAGTTTTTACTGGAATTGCTACTACTTTACGAAGAAGCTTGTCATGTTCTGAATATCCATCACCTGGTTCTTGTCCCAGTAGGTTTAAGAGAAAGTTAGGAAAACTTAACGGAAAGTTGTCGTCGTCCAACAAGATTTTCCTACATATTTCAGGAGATGTGACAATAATGCTCGGCCTTCCAAACATGAATGCCTTGTACATGCCTCCTCGCCCGAACCTTAAAGTTATTTGTTTAATAAAAGAACAGTATTAGTCTTGCAGATCAATGTATAGAGAGCAAGAAAGTTCGTTAGGAAAAAAAATATACTATTATGAATATCAAATATTTCAATAATTCACTGTAGATGTGATAAAACTTACCTAATAACCAAGTTTTTTACAAATGGTTCAAGATCGTGACCTTTGAGGCATTTGACGAAATAAAGCATGTTCCCAATGAATGGCCAGCCCATGTCACCTGGAGGCAATCGATATTTCTTTGAGCCAAATTTGATTGTATAAAACCATCCATTTGCTTTCTTTAGGATACTACAGAAGGTTAAAATCCCTACTGCTAATACTGTGTACAAGACCACTAAATCGTACTCCATTTTTACTTTCTATAGTCAGTCGAGAAAGCTTTGTGAAGCTGATTGTATGAGATAGGCTTTAATTTATAGACTTCAAATTCAGAAATATTCTACTATTAGACTTCGTACAATTCATATGTAAAAGGTGTGTGATAAATGAAGTCATTTGGGCCACTTGATTTGACTTGAAATGCATGTATCACAACAACTACGTACACTCATCGATCTAATTAATTACTCCTTAAAATGCCCATATCATATGCACAGGCTGCAATTGTTAATTAGATTTGTCAATTGCCACTGGTGGCTGCAAAGCCAGAAGGCCTACCATGTTGAAGGTATATTACTTTTATACAATAAATATCTACCACTGATTTTTTGTTTCTTTGTTTGATTATTGATGATTAAACAGAATTTTTATAAAGTGCGACTGAACGTTAGTTAGTTCATCTTTCTTAGCTACGTCAATATTGGCTGTCGCACACCAACAGGATTTTCTATTATCCATATTCCATAATCCATAGTACTCACGTTGGTGGCTGAAGTTTGCAGTCCATAGAATTCATGGCATTGGGACCATAGGGTGTTGAACTGCAAATTAGACCAAATATAGTAATATTTTTATATTAAAAATAAAATCTTAAAAGGTTTTGTTACCAAAAATTAAAATAAGTGAGGAAAACAAGATAATGTAAACTACACCGAAAGCTACTGTTGTGCAGTCAAGCTTGAGCCTTGAGGATGTATATGAATTATGTTAAAAAAAATGCATATCTATTGGCTTGGTGTTTACCCTGTTAACATAAATTACTCTAATACACCATATTCCACTATATATAGTCCATCAGCACGGTTCAAGTCTCATTATGTTGACCTCTTAAATCCTGCACGTCTCAAGTGAGGAATTTGGTTGCATGGAAAAATGTTGTTGGGACCTGTTTCAATTTCTCCTTAGTATAGAGCATTTATGATACAGAGCAGAAGCAATTTATAATATTTTTCACTGTTGCAACTACACGTGACTTCCATGCAACTATATCAAGTTATCATGCAACTTGTGTAAAATCGAGAAATAAATTTGGAAACTGCATGCAACAATCATTTTTAGTCAAGCAAATACAAAAAAGTGCTTTTTTGAATCAAGTTGTGTTTGGATAATTTTATAAAAGTATTTTTAAGTGTCAAATTATAAAAATAAAAAAATTAATATTCAATTTACGACTAATCATATTATACTATAAAAACATGTTCTCAAGAAGAGTAAAAGTCATTTTACCTAAATACTCTTTTAATTAACTTTAATTCCCTACATATCCTAAGTAACTAAAATACCCTATTTATTCAATAGTAGTAATATTTATTAATTAGAAGAAACTTCATTAATTGAAATGTCGTTTCTAAAAGAACAAAAAATTTCATGAGCAATTTGATACCTTTATGACCCGGTGTCGTGGCTTTTCTTAAAACACACATTGATGTCTGACATTGTGTCTCTCTTTCGAAGATTCATGCAACGTTTGCCTTGCTATGGTTCGATCTTAATACATCCAAACCATTTAAAGTTATTCTTTTCCGTTTCTCATCATTTGCCGAGATGGATTTTATTGGAATCGACAATCATTATATTTCAACTTCCAAGTTCCAATGATCACAAACAATTCTTGGTCATTTATTCTATGCCAAACACATAGTAGCATGGTCTTCTCACCGAGGAAATTCAATGATCAGAATACGTAAAGAACCAATCACCAATCGCTTATTTTAATCAGAAGCCATGGACAATCTAAGCGCTCGACCACGAAGAATAACAAGAAAAATCGGTTCTACTTCTTGAACTTTGCATATTATTTATTTATATGTCTGCACTATGCGTTTTTCGATGAAGTCCATGCATGTCTAAATAACCTAAATGCACTATGAATATTATTTAGCAGTTACTCTTATTATACTCCCTCCGGTCCATATTATTTGATTTTTGGTTGTTTTCACACAGATTAAGAAATCCATCTTTTAGCATTAATTAAGAAGGTCATTTACTATATTAACCTTGGTCTCTTTTAAATTTACTTATCAAAATCTGTGAGGGCTTCTAAAAAATATGATTAGATCATTTATTGACATTTCTTATATTAGGAAAGAACCATTTAAAATCTTGTTGAACTTTGAACAAATCAATTATTTTGGACCAAAGAAAAAAGACCAAAAAATCAAATAAAATGGACCAGAGGGAGTAATACTTAGATAAGGAAAGTAAATTAAGAAAAATATAATTCTAAAAAGTTGTGTTTATTCTAATTAGTAAGTAATTAATTTAATTTGAAGTGCCTTCTCCATAGGTTCCTTTAAAGAGTAACTACCTTTTTATGAAAGCGTCCGCAACCATTAACAACTTTTCTGAGGAAAGGTACAAGAATGAAGAGTTATTCGGTCTAGATCGTTGATAGAACGACATGGCAATCATTTGTTAGAGGTAATTGATCTTAGACAAGCACGTTATACGAAGCTAACTAATTAGATGTATTGCATCTAAAATCTTTCTTTTAGGCGTGAGATGGTGTTTGGAATACGACAATGTTTTAAGGGCGACAGTAGAGTCTTGACTTACTGTTGGCTGTTAAAATGATTAACAAGGAGTTAGAATCTTCATACACCATTATGAATTGCTGTATCAGAACAAGTAAATTAAAAAAAAAAAAAACAAGCACGATTCATTGCATGCATAATTATTTTCTCAAAGTGTTGTTTTGATAATATCGATTTTACAATACGATAGACTAAATTACTTGATTACAACAATTATATCTTCTTTTATGTAAGATTTTAATAATTAAATTGGTATCAACGTGCAACGCACGTTCGTAGATACTAGTATGATCTAAATGTAGAAAAAGATTTAAATATTTTATTGTGAAAGGCTTAATTTAACTTTTTATGTTCATTTAGTTCAAATTTAAAATATAATATAACAACAACAACAACACCAACATACCCAGTATATTCCACATGTAGAGTTTGGGAGGGTGAGATGTACGCAGACCTTACCCCACCAATATAAAATAAAGTCAAACCAAAATAGAGAAGAGGAGAACAAAGCTTTGTTTATATTCGATTGATATTTTTGTTAAAATAATTTATACGCGATCGCCCTGACTTTGCTAATCTAAAGATCTGGTGATCGGAAGATATTTTTTTACTAGGACAAAATTTTAATAACTTTCTTACGGGGCAAAATCTGTGATAGGACACCAGATGTCCTATTTCCGTAAGTTACCCAATTCAAAATATCAAATGCTTACAACACACTTCGTTTTGACATTGGTTCTATTTTTTTTTTTTTCTGTTCTAAGAAGGGAAAATAAAACTAGCTAGTAATTGTTCCTCGACACAACTAAGGGGGATCAAAACAAATGTCTGCCGCATTTAAATGCCTTATTCTGAAGGAGGCCATTTCCCATTTGTCTAGCTGGATTAGCCCTCTTACTGATCTTGGAAGTCTAGTGAATCTTGATACAATCAATTGCTGTCGATGGACGTGACTCAGCGACGCTAACTTGTCTGCTACTTTGTTCGCCTCACGGTAGCAATGTTGAAAACTCGTCACCCTCTCCCCTGCAATGTCCTTTATTTCCTCAATTGTTTGTGCTATTCGCCAGGGAATGCTTGACTTGTTGTTGATACTATTGATTAGTAGATTTGAGTCAGCCTCTACTATGATATTTCCCAGACCAAGATCTTTACATCTTCTCAAGCCAATCAATATTGCTCTGCCCTCTGCCCAATTACTTGTCCCTTGGCCAAGAATGTAGGAAAAGGCAAAAATTATATTGCCATCATGGTCTCGCAATACACCCCCTGCTCCACACATGCCCTCTTTGCAACTACCATCCGTGTTAAGCTTGTAAGACTCTAAAGGTGGTCTGATCCATCTAACCAAGACACTCGATTTGTGAGACATAGGATGATCAGCAAAGTGTTGTAGTTGTTCCCAAGAGTATTGCAACCTCAGCTTCTTAAATCTTTGGCCAATTAATTCGAATAAAGTTTGAGAGATGTGTGCCTCAGACCTGTGTATTGATGGTTTTTCTGCACCATACCTCGCTGCACACCTTGATCTCCATAGCTCCCAGGTAATAATAGACGACAATATCCTCACCATGAAGGCTGCTACGACATTGACAGTCCTATGCCACCACCATTGTTGCAAGATTTGTTTGTATTCCATGCCCAACATATTGATGCCAAATAGACCTGCATACTTGTTCCAGACCATCTTGGCAAAACTGCCCGAACAGAAAAGGTGTTCCACTGATTCTAGCTCCTCTGTTGGAGGATAGCAGCAGTGGCATCTCTCAATTAAATTGTGCCCAAATCTTGACACTCTTTCATCCGTCGGGACTCTATTATGCATAGCTCTCCATGTCATAAACGCCATCTTGAAGGAGATTAGATTATGCCACAGTCTAGAGTGCGACGATGAAGAATTTCTCTTTTTTCTCACCAATTCCCATGCTGAGGAAAGCGAGAAGGCTCCCTTCTCATTGAGTGACCAAATAGCTCTGTCCTGAACTCCTGACTTTAGAGTTATAATCTATTGTGACGCCTCCTCCTTCACACTATCTGGAACAAAAAAATTCATAACTCCCCATTGCCAATTTCCATCTACATAGACAGTTGCCAGTGGCATATCTTGAGGTATTGCTCCGTCCTCTAGTAGTCGTATCAGCGCCCCTTGTTTTGTCCAATTATCATACCAGAAAGACAGGCTTCCCTCACCAGGTCTCCAATAAAGGTTCTTCTCTGCCTCTTTTTTTATCTCACAAAGTGCTTTCCAGTGGTGTGACTGTTTTGAATGCCATTTACCAATTGTAATATGAGACCTTCTACCATATTTTGCCATCATAAAGTCTTTCCAAAGTGAGCTCCCTGTCCTAAGGTTCCACCATGATTTCATGGTAAAAGCCTTACATATATCTTCAAGCCTTCTAAACTTGACTCCTCCCTCCTGGTAAGGAAAACACAAGCCTTTCCATGAGACCCAATGATGCCTTTCACTTCCATCCGTTCCCCTCCAAAAAAAGCTCACTAGAATTTTTTCTATTTGGTTCAAGACACCTTTGGGAGGGTGCATGGTAGACAATAGGTGGATGGGTATAGCCTGTAGTACATGCCTTATTAGGATTTCTTTACCTCCTGCAGATAAAAATCTCGTTTGCCACCCTCTCATCCTGCTTGTTACTTTACTAATCAACTCTGAGTAATATGATATCTTTTGCCTCCCTGATATAAGCGGGCAGCCTAGATACTTAACTGGAAAGTTTTTTAGATGCATGCCAGTATATCTAATGGCCCTGTTCATGGAGTTCATAGAAGCCTTAGGCGCCAGCAAGATACAACTTTTTGATTTATTAATTCTCTGGCCTGAAATTCTCTCATATTTTTCCAGAGTCTTCATCAGTAGTTTTAGAGTGCTCCTTCCCCCACTTGCAAAAATGATAATGTCATCTGCGAATGCTAGATGGTTAACTTGTGGTCCGAACTTATTCATGCGATAGTTCACATACTTCCTTTGTCCCTGGAGATCATTCAACATCATAGAAAGTAGCTCTGCACTTAGCACAAAGAGGGACGGTGATAAAGGGTCTCCTTGTCTCAACCCATTCTCCGCTTTGAAGAAGCCATGTCTTTGTCCGTTCACAATCAGCGAGTACCAGTTATTAGAAATGTACCTGAGGATTAAGTCAATCCACGCCCCTGAAAATCCCAATCTTCGCATCAGCTCACATAGATATGGCCACACCACCCTATCATATGCTTTTGCCATGTCGAGTTTCATTACTACATTACCCCCCTTTTGGGGTCTACCAATATCTCTAATGAGTTCTTGAGCTAGTAGGATGTTCTCGGCGATTGATCGCCCCTTAATGAAACCTGTCTTGTTAGGCGATATGATTTTTGGCAACACCCGAGATAATCTTGCATTTAAAATCTTTGCAAGAATTTTGCTTGAGACATTGCACAAGCTGATGGGCCTGAGTTCATTAAGGTGCTGGGGGAAATCAACTTTTGGAATCATGACTAAGCAAGTGTGTGAGAAAAATCTGGGAACCGCCGCTCCATTGAAGAAAGCGACCACCGCTTCATACACATCATTCTCAATAATTTCCCAACATCTTTGATAAAAGACTGCATTTAAACCATCTGGACCTGGGGCGCTATCGGGACTTATTGAGAAGACGTTGTCCTTAACTTCCTCTAGAGTAGGCATTGCTGTGAGCATATCATTGTCCTCTTCTGACACTTTTGGCTTTATGTGACTCAAGGCGGACATGTCAACTGAATTCTCACCATGACTGAATATGTTCTGGAAGTAGCTAATAGCTGCATCTGCAACATCCTGACTCCCTTCCCTCCAAGTGCCATTCTCATCTTGAATATTTTGGATGTTTAGTCTTTTCCTTCTCCCTTTTATGACATTATGGAAAAAAGATGTGTTTTTATCCCCATCTTTTAGCCAGCTTGCTTTGGCCTTCTGCCTAAGGGACATTGGTTCTATTTACTGCGTCTCCTAGTGCTAAAGCTATTCAAACTACTTGAATGTAACCAATTTTTCAAAATTAGTAAAAGATAATCACAACTTCAAAATCATATTACTATAAAAGCATGTCCTCAAAAAAAGTAAAAGTCATTTTACCTAAATATCCTTTTAATTAACTTTAATTCCTTGCATATCCTAAATAACCAAAATACCCTATTTATTCAATAGTAGTAATATTTATTAATTAGAAGAAACTTCATTAATTAAAGTATCGTTTCTAAAATTAAAGAACACAAATTTTCATGAGCAATTTGATACCTTTATGACCTGGTGATGTGGCTTTCTTTAAAACACACATTGTTGTCTAACATTGTGTGATAACTATAAATTTTGTATATATTTAGATATATAAATAAATTACTTAAGTAATATTTTTATCCAAAAAATATAGTATTATCTTTTATTTTTGTGCAAATATATAAAAATATATTACAGGACAAGAAGTGGAGCCATATTGAACAAATAACAAACAAGGAAAAGCAAAGAAGAAAAAGAAGCACGTGTGGCAAGTACCACGGATGCATCCGCGGATTCCTACGGATGCATCTGTAGAAAAAAGAGCAAGAATATGTGAAAAAGTGTCACGGATGCATCCGCGGATGCAAAGCACGTGTGGCAAGTACCACGGATGCATCCGCGGATTCCTACGGATGCATCTGTAGAAAAAAGAGCAAGAATATATGAAAAAGTGCCACGGATGCATCCGCGGATTCCTACAGATGCATCCGTAACACTTTGGGCATGAAGTTTTTCCTATAAATAGGTCCTACTTTTGCTAGCAAGGAAGACAAGTCCTACGGGAGAAAAATTCTACTCTTGTAGCTTTGTTTACTTTTAAAGTTAGTTTTCCTTTCTTGAGAAAATATTAAGAGTTCTACATTTTCTCTTTGTAGTATTTTATATTCACTCCATGGAGTAATTCTCTTTTGAGTTGGGATTAATGATGAAATTTGATATATTATTATAATGAAATTTTTGATATTTTATTATTCTTGAGTGAGAGTATTTCTTGTCAAGTTCTTACATCAAAGTATTAGACATATATTACTCAACTTTATCACGTGTATATATTTACGTTATAATATTTCTTGCTAATTTTTGTTATCGAAAGAAACAAAAATTAAATGGGGATAGTGATAACTAAATATATTATCATGCTAATTTGAGGTAATTATATTTAATCACTTAGAATTCTTTATCTTGATTTTAAGTTTTTCATTCGAAAGAAGAAAATCATTTAGCCAAGTTATGGGATTTGACGAAAGCTAATTGAAAGAGGTTTTTGTTCATATGATGTACTCATTCAAGATAAGTATTCTCTCTTTTAATACTACAAGTTTATTATTTAATTATGCTAATCGAAAGAGGCATAATTGAATGAGAAAACTTTAGTAGAAATATTAATTTTCTATCTTTATAGGAGTTTGATATGTATAATAGAAAATGAGGTATTTAAACTCCATTATAATTTTATATCAAGTGAACTCATGAAACCCTAACTCTTTTTATCAAAAATCAAAAACACATTTTTTATCTTTTCAAGCAGATATAATTTCAACTCTTTTCACCCAAAAATTGACTCTCTTAAATAGTTGGATAGATAATACAAATTTGTAGCATAGGTTCTCCAATCTCTGTGGGACGATATCTTAAAGTATAGTATAATTTGACAGGGAATGAGCAGAAATTCATATATGCCCAGAGCTCGTTATTGTGTCTCTCTTTCGAAGCATCATGCAACGTTTGCCTTGCTATGCCTCGATCTTAATACGTCCAAACCATTTAAAGTTATTCTTTTCCGTTTCTCATCATTTGCCGAGATGGAGTTTATTGGAATCGACAATCATAATATTTCTTCAACTTCCAAGTTCCAATTATCACATACAATTCTTGGTCATTTAGTCTATGCCAAACGCATAGTAGCATGGTCTTCTCACGAGGAAATTCAATGATCAGAATACGTAAAGAACCAATCACCAAGTGCATATTTTAATCAGAAGCTATGGACAACCGTACCTAAGCACTCGATCACGAAGAATAACAAGAAAAATCGGTTCTACTTCTTTAACTTTGCATGTTACTTTATATGTCTACACTATGCGTTTTTCGATTAAGTCCATGCATGTGTCTAAATAACCTAAATGCACTGAGTAGTATTATTTAGCAATTATTCTTATTATAATAGTTAAGAAAAGTAAATTAAGGAAAATGTTCTAAAAAGTTGTGCTTACTCTAATTAGTAAGTAATTAATTTAATTTGAAGTGTCTTCTCCAAAGGTTAACAGTAACTATCTTTTTATGAAAGCGTCCGCAGCCATCAACAACTTTACTGAGAAAGGTACAAGAATGAAGAGTTATTCGGCCTAGATCGTTGATAGAACGGCATGACGATCATTTGTTAGAAGTAATTGAGCTTAGACAAACAAGTTATACGAAGCTAACTAATCAGAAGTATTGTATCTAAAATCTTTCTTTTAAGCGTGAGATGGTGTTTGGAATAAGACAGGGCGACAGTGGAGTCTGACTCTCTGTTGGTTGTTAAAATGATTAACAAGGAGTTAGAATCTTCATGCAATATTATGAATTGATGTATCAGAACAAGCAAATTAAAAAAAAGAACCAAGCACGATTCATTCTTTTCATGCATAATTATTTTCTCAAAGTATTGCTTTAATGATATGATAGTATTTTACAATACGATAGACTACAATACTTAATTACAACAATTATGTTGTAATTTTATGTAAGATTTTAATAATTAAATCGGTATCAACATGCAGCGCACATTCATAGAGACTAGTAATGCATAAAAGTTTACATAAATATTCGCCTATCAATAAATATTTATTTTTAGTTGCCCATTCTTTTTCTATCCAAAAACTTAAAACATAAATATATATCCGAAATATTTTAAATATAATAAAAATATATTAAATATATATTCAAAATACATAATATTAAATATATATCCAAAATATTTAAAATATATTTTTAAAAGGGAAAATGGTTATGAAAAGAAAGAAACAACAAAAGATGGACAAAAACAGTAATTATTCTTTCCCAACAATTATGTGGCGTAATTTTTCTATAAGTTTTCAGTGCAGACTTGCATAATATTAAATATATATCCAAAATATTTAAAATATATTTTAAAAGGGGAAATAGTTATGGAAAGAAAGAAACAATAAAAGATGGAAAAAAACAGTAATTATTCTTTCCCAACAATTATGTGACATAATTTTTCCATAAGTTTTCAGTGTAGACTTGAGCCCTGCTCACACGGGCCTTAAGTCACTAGTCATTTCTATCACTAGAAACCGAAGTTTCAAAAATACTTGGAACTATTAGAAACCAAAATTTCAAAATACTTAGAACCATTCTCTCTTAAGTCTTAATATTAGTACTCCCTTCTTATCACTTTATAGCCTGGATAATTGAAAAGACCTGTTTTTGGGTTTTGAGTCGGGTACTATGTGGGTCTCTCTCTCTCATAAATATATAATTTGATTTTTTCAAAATAATTTAAAATAATTGCTGGGTCCATTTTTAATTTAAAAAATAAAATTAAAATATCACCTCAGCAATTTATGGTGAATTTTAATGCAAAATTTAAGAGATTGATTTTTAAAGACGCTTTGAATAAATTAAGTGATTCACAATCCAAAGGAAAATGTTTTTTTTTTTTTTTTGGATAATTTACATAAGCAGATGAGGAATAAGATTGACCAGGGATATGATTTCTTAATAAGGCAATAAAAAGTTCGACCTTACTACTAATACTACTACCACTACTCAAATTTGATAATATTGCCAACAATATGATGAAACGATATTCTTCAGCTAACTTCAACAAAAAAATCAAACAAAAGATAGCTTGAAAGTGAAAGCATGATAGTCCCATTATGCACAGTGAAATTACATCAACTGAACGATGAAGTTGCGCAACCAATGCCAGTGTTTAATTTGGTCATTTCTCTTCTTCTTTTTTTCACCTTTCCATAAAATTCAGAGAGATATAAAAGGTTTTCTTATTTACTTTTATTAATAAAGAAACGTCAAGATTGGTGGTAAAACAATAGAATGATCTAATAGAATATAACTAATTTGGTGAAGGCGGTTGGGTCGATTTGTCGATGATATTTGACCCGGCATCGTCGTTTATTCGTCCTGAAAGCACCATCTCTCTTATTTGTTTGTGTACTTTAAGTACATTATGATGCAAACTCCAAAATTCTACTTCTAACTTCTTCATTTGATCCAGATACTTGTTTTTTGCACTCCATGTTCATTGTAAGAAATGTATATGCTATAGCGAATCTGTTATTGTACGAAAATTAAATAAATTCTATGAATTTAAGATGTAAATCTGTAAAATTTAATTTAAAATCTACGTATAATTAATGAAATATTGAAGAAACTTACCTTTGAATCTTCTTTTTCTGGAAATTTGGAGTTCTTAAGTTAATCAGTTGGAAGAGCTTATGTTTTGCTGGAAATAAGTTGCAGAGTAAAGGGAGGAAAGGTCGAGGGCAGATCGCGTGTTTATATGATTTGTTCAGGGGCAATTTAGTCCAAAAAGATTCATTTAACTTAAAGAAGGTCTTTTTTGCTAAACCACTCTTAGTGGAGTCAATTAGGCAAACCATTACCTTAAGTGTCATAGTTTTGTCATTTACCCTAATTTTGTATACTAATTTTGTCAAAAAGTTTGATGTGATCCAGGACTGTTATACCCATCAGTAGAAGCCCAAAGAATGTTTTCATATAAAAAGATTTACTGAATGGCGTGGAGATCACCACTATTTGATTTTTGGGATTTCCACATAAATAGCACTCAATATATCATATTAATAAGTTACCTAGCACTAACTTAATTTAGCCACAATATTTATATTTAAAATTTGATTTATATATTGCTTCTATATACATATATACATACATATATATTTGTCTTATATTTTTTAAATATTTATATCATCAAATTATATCTAATAAATATGTTAGGAAAAGAAAGAAAAGAGAAAATATTGTTAAAAAAGATGATAAGAGTTGGAAATTGTCATGTGGGGTAATAATCCTTTGATTTTTAGCCCTAGTAGAAGAAGTATTTAAGTTTTAGGAAAATTTACAGATAAGTACAAATCATGGAACTTAATTATAAAAAATAGAAAGATTTTGGTACAATTACACAATATAAAGAAAATGGAGACTTATTATAAAAATAGCAAAAGAATATAAATCCTAGCATTAAAAAAAAAAACCCCCTAGCCTCCCCCTCTCATCTCTCCCTTTTTCTCTCCCTTCTTCCTCCTCCCGCCGCCGACCACCACCCACCTGCCGCCGCTCCACCGCCTGTCCACTTCCGGACCACCACCAAAAAATTTAAAAAAAAATGCATTTCCAAATTCCTCTTTGCACCCTCTTTCTATTTTTGTTACTATTTTTCCGAAATTCTCGTGGAATCGGCGTAGATCTAGCTTCAAAGTTTCGGCGAACACGTAACTCCGGCCACCAAGTCACTTTTTGGGTAAGTTTTTACATATTTCTTATCTTCCCACCCTCCTCCATCACCTCCCATACCTCGATTCCTTATATTTGATATTTTTTTATTCAAATATGGTGATATTTGAGTAAAATTTAGTATTTTTCGGCTACATGTTGTATTTTCGGTCATTTTTATGTTTCCTAGTCAGATATGATATTTTTCTAGCTAGATCTGATTTTTCTTCATATTTTTAATTTTTTGTATCTCACTGTATCTAGTTGTATCTAATTGTATCTAACTGTTTCTGCACTGTATCTAGCCATTTAAGACTATTTCTTCACTGTTTCTATGTTTTTGCACTGTTTATGCACTGTATCTAATTATTTCTATACTGTTTCTGCACTTTTCTGCACTGTTTCTGCATTTTTCTGCATCATTTCTGCATAATTCTGCATTGTTTCTACACTATTTTCTGCACCATTTCAGCATGTTTTAGCACTGTTTCAGCATTATATTAGACTGTTTCTGCACTGTTTCAAATTGTGTTTACATTATTTCTGGAATTATGCACTGTTTCAACACTTTTCAGCACTATTTTTGCATAATTCTGTACTATTTTCTGCACTATTTCACACTGTTTCAGCATCTTTTCAGACTGTTTCTGCACTGTTTTAGACTGTTTTTCCACTATTTCAGACTATTTCTGCACCGTTTCAAATTATTTTTACATTGTTTCTGCAATTATGCCCTGTTTCTGCACTTTTCTGCACCATTTCTGCATAATTTTGTATCGTTTTTGCACTATTTTCTACACCATTTCTGCCTATTTCAACACATGTTTCAGACTGTTTTAGACTGTTTCTGCACTATTTCAGACTGTTTCTATACCGTTTCAATATGTTTCTGCGTTGTTTCATATTATTTCTGCACCATTTAAGATTGTTTCTAACTGTTTCAGCAGACTTGGGCAGCAACGACGGCAGTATAGCGGCGTCAGTGGTGGAAATAGGCGGCATGAGGGGCGCAGTGGGGAAGGATGAGTGCAGGCTAGAGTTTTTCTTTTCTAGTTGTTTATAGCAACTTGCATATAAAAAATAATGCTATATTTTGTAATTGGAATAATATTGCTATTTTTTTGTAAATAAGTCTTTAAAAATGTATATAAATGTAATTAACCCTAAGTTTTATGGTGATCCACAAGGGAGTGAATCCATGTTTTTGCGTCCAATAGACAATTTTGGGTGCCGCTATTATAATGTTAACCCCCTCATAAGTAAAGTCTTACAAAAAAAGCCTCTAGCCGGCAAAGTTGCTGGCAACGCTAAGTCTGGCGATCTCCATGACTTTGCTAATCGAAAGATCTGATGATCAGAAGACACTTTCTTATGAGGGCCAAATTTGTAATAACTTTCTTACGGGACAAAATCTGTGATGGGACGCCAGATGTCCTATTTTCATAAGTCACCCAATTCAAAATATTGAATGCTTACAGCACACTTCGTTTTAACATTGGTTCTATTTACTGCGTCTCCTAATAATAAACTATTCAAACTACTTGAATGTAACCAATTTTTCAAAAAAGGTAAAAGATAATAACAACTTCAAAATAATGCATAAAAGTTTACATAAATATTCGCTTATCAACAAATATTTATTTTTAGTTGTCCATGACTTTTTCTACCCAAAAACTTAATACATAAATATATATCCGATATATTTAAAATATAATAAATATATATCCAAAATATATATTAAATATATATCCAAAATATATATTAAATATATATCCGAAATACATAATATTAAATATATATCCGAAATATTTAAAATATATTTTAAAAAGGAAAAATGGTTATGGAAAGAAAGAAACAACAAAAGATGGACAAAAACAGTAATTATTGTTTCCCAACAATTATGTGGCGTAATTTTTTCATAAGTTTTCAGTGTAGACTTGCATAATATTAAATATATATCCAAAATATTTAAAATATATTTTAAAAAGAAAAAATGGTATGGAAAGAAAGAAACAACAAAAGATGGACAAAAACAGTAATTATTCTTTCCCAACAATTATGTGGTATAATTTTTCCATAAGTTTTCAGTGTAGACTTTAGCCCTGCTCACACGGGCCTTAAGTCATTAGTCATTTCTATCACTAGAAACTGAAGTTTCAAAAATACTTAGAACTTGGAACTATTAGAAACCAAAATTTGAAAATACTTAGAACTCGTCTCTCTTAATCTCTGTTTTGAAAGACAGTTTTAGGACTCGCCCGGGACGGGGCACTTGCAAAATGCCCTGAGACTTTCGGACTGGGCTTAGATCTGTGAGGCTTACGCCTCAAGCGCCCGATGATGCGCCCAGAGCACACCCAACGCTCAACGCTCGGGACTCGCCTTATAGAACATATGCAAATGATCTGTCTAATTCCCTAATTAAGATTGTTCATCCACAATTTTCTTTAAAAATAAAGTTATATTCATCTATGAAAATTCAAAAATTGAGTATAGCTCAATTAACGAGACATAATATTATATGTAATATAATTGAGAATATCATGAGGGTGAATATCATCTGTATACTTAATCTAAAAATGCATAGTCGATGTTTATAATATCATCAATTGTTATTGGTCTTTATGTCTTATAAGTCACTCAATATTCTTAGACTTCAATTATTTTGCAATTTAGAAGCAATTTTATGTTTATCAAAGAAGAATTAATGTTTTAAATTATAATAGTAATAAATTTTATTGTTTATTCACTTTTTGTAGTAACAAATTTTTATTTTTAATTGTTTGATAGTTAAGGCCTTATGGTGTACTTGTATCTCATAAAAACTGTTACGTTATTTAATTTCTTACAATTGTTGAAAATGTTAAAAATCAAACACATCCTCGAATTTTCCTCTCTAGGCGCATGTTAGCTTACCTGCGCTTAAGGGGCTGATGGGGAAGGGTCGGGGTAGGGGTCGCGGCCGTAGAAGGCCGCCGAAAATCACCATTGCAACACTGGGAAGCTCGATTGGCACTAGATCTAAGGAATTGGATGAAGGAAACGGGGAATGCGAGGTAACCCCAATCCAGCAGCTTACATACTCAGCTGGTGCAAGCTCGTCAAAAGCAGCCACAGGACCAGCTAAGAAGCTGCAGCTAAGTGAGGTACAACAGAAGAAGCAAATCATGGATGAAGAGGAACGCAGGGTAGATTATCACAGGGAAGAGGCAAATGTAGAACAGAGTTCCAAGCGAATTGAGCAAATCAGTATAGCTTAGGGTACCAGGAGTCTGAATCAGCAAGAGCAAGTGGAGCAACCAAATGCAGATCCGGCCAAGGAACCTGAATCACCCTGGACAAATCTCTTCACAGGAAACCGAAGCTCAGCAAATGGCCTTAATCTGAAATACATACCACCGGTAATAGTTGATGGTAACATTAAAGTACAATTAGATCCAAGAGAGGTAGAGCAGGAGAATGCCAAGTGGAGAAATGCTGTGATTGCCTATGTGATTGGTGAGACGCCTGGATTTAACTATATGACAAGGTACATTGCGCAGAATTGGAATCATGTAGTCTTGCCTGAAATATTCCTTCATTCGGAGGGGTATTATGTCATTATATTTCAATCTAGGCAGGACATGGATACAATACTATATGCTGGTCCGTACACTGTAAGTAATAGGCCATTGATCATGAAACCATGGCATCCTGACTTTGAATTTAGTGCAGAATACCCGGTTGATATACCACTGTGGGTGACTTTCCTTAAACTTCCTATGAACTGCTGGAGTAGTGATTCCCTAAGTAGGATGGGTAGTGTGATTGGTACCCCGATGTATGCTGATGAGTGTACTGCTAAACAAAGCAGAATATCTTTTGCGAGAATGTTGATCGAAGTAAATGTGACCCGACCTTTAGTTGAAGAAGTGATTGTAATAGAACCTAATGGAAGAGAGTTTGCCCAAGCTGTGCACTATGAATGGAGGCCAGAGTACTGTGGAAAATGCATGAAAGTAGGACACTCTTGTATGCAGTAACAAGAGCTTCCTAAACAAGCACAAGGAGTAGCTGATGAAGAACAGTTCATACAACCAAAAAGAAGGAGGAGAGCTAAACCAACTATGCAATGGCAATACAAAGGACCTATTCAACAGGAGAATCATGACCCTAAGGCTAGCTTGCCTCAGGAAAATATGACTGCAACCAAGATCCAAGCAGTGGAAAAATCTGCTCAGGGAAATCAGGCTGGAGAAGTAATAACTGTGGAGGCACAACCAAGCTTAGAGTCACAACAGAAGCTGCAATTGAGAAATGAGGAGGTACCTACTACTGGAACTATCAGAATTTTGAGTAGGACACCAACAAAGCAACAAGGTGCTGTGAGTGTTAAAGGCAAAGAAGTGAGTAGTACACCTGTGTTTAAGCTGACAGAATACCCTGAGCTCAACACAATCAAGACAAAAAATTCCTTCACAGCCTTGGGACTTCATGAGGAATCAAATGCAAAAGAACTCCCTCATGACAGAGGAGGGAGAATCTGTTTTATACAATGACTTGGCTATTCTGGAATGTTAGGGGGCTCAACAAGAGATACAAGCAGAAGGAGTTGAGAAACTATATAAAAATAAAGTGCATCCAGTTTGCTGGACTGATTGAAACCAGAGAAAGAACCCAATGCCCCAGCTATTTTAAAAAGAGTAGCCCCTAACTACCTAAGTGTAAACAACTACCAATGTGCAGTGAATGGGAGGAAATGGTGCCTATGGGATGATAGGGTATATAAAGTAGTCGGTAGCATAAGGGAGGAGCAGCTTATTCACTGTAGAGTGTCTAGCAGAATAGAAAATTCAGAGTATGAAGTAACCATAGTCTATGGGTACAATACTATTGAGCAGAGAAAGAGCCTATGGAAACAGCTGCAGGATATAAGTAAGGTGGTCACTTGCCCATGGCTTATATGTGGTGATTTCAATGCTATGTTGACTCCCCAAGACAGACTATATGGCAACCCTGTGACTAGTGCTGAAGTCAAAGAATTTGCAGAATGTGTACATCAATTATTTCTGAGTGAACTGCCCTGGAGAGGAGCCTACTACACCTGGACAAATAAACAAAGTGGAGATGACAGAATACTAAGCAGGATTGATAGGGCATTTGGAAATGATGAATGGATGCTGAGATGGGGTCACTTAATGATGGAATATGATGTACCTAACATGTCAGATCATGCTCCAATGGTGTTGACTATCAATCAATCCAACAATAGTGTTAAAGTACCATTCAGGTTCTTTAACACATGGGCAGAACACGAGAAATTTACCCAAATAGTGGAGGATGGATGGGCTAGCAGGTTGGATTACCAGAGTATGGAGAATGTGTGGAAGAAGCTCAAAGCTCTCAAAGGCAGCTTCAAAAAGCTGAACAAGGAGGAATTCAAGGGTATAACACAGAAACTATCTATAGCCAGAGAAGAACTCAAAACTATACAACTTGCAATGCAGCAGCAATACTCAGATAGCTTGCTTGATCAGGAGAAGTGTGTGCTACAAAGCATAGAGAAATGAAGCATGATAGAAGAGAGTGCTTTGCAACAAAAAGCCAGAAGTAAATGGATCAAGCTAGGAGATGCCAACAATAAATACTTCTCTGCTCTCATCAAAGAGAGAACACACAGGAAACAGATCTCTGAAATCACCTCATTTGATGGGAGGAAACTTCTTGATCCAGAGGACATAAAAAAAATTGTTGAAAATGTTATATCTTTTGTTCCTATAATCTTTTTTTTATTTTTTATTTTCTTAATTTGTATTTTGATACTTTTTAGCTTATTATGTTATTTTATTAGTTTAAAATTAATTAAAACATAAGATCCATGGGCTTACGCCCCATGTCTCGGGGCTTACGCCTCGTCTCGTTGTAAGTAAAACGCCTCGCCTTGCGCCCCTGCCTTTAAAACATTGTTCTTAATATTAGCACTCCCTTCGTCGCACTTTATAGCCTGGATTATTGAAAAGACCTATTTTTGGGTTTTGAGTCGGGTACTATGTGGGTCTCTCTCTCTCTCATAAATATATAATTTGATTTTTTAAAAATAATTTAAAATATTTGTTGGATCCATTTTTAATTAAAAAAATAAAATTAAAATACCACCTCAGCAATTTATGGTGAATTTTAATGCAAAATTGAAGAGATTGATTTTTAAAGAAGCTTTGGATAAATTAAGTGATTCACAATCCAAAGGATTTTTTTTTTTTTTTTTTTGATAATTTATACAAGTTCAATGATCATTTTAGGAATTAACTTTATAAATGACATATACAAGGAAAAAGACCGAGAAACTACAGTTGGGATAAGGAAAAGTAGATGAGGAATAAGATTGATCAGGGATATGATTTCTTAATAAGGCAATAAAATGCTCCACCTTACTTCTAATACAACTACCACTACTCAAATTTGATAATATTGCCAACAATATGATGAAACGATATTCTTCAACTAACTTCAACAAAAAAATCAAATAAAGATAGCTTGAAAGTGAAAGCATGATAGACCCATTATGCACAGTGAAATTACATCAACCGAACGATGAAGTTGCGCAACCAATGCCAGTGTTTAATTTGGTCGTTCCTCTTCTTTTTTTTCACCTTTCCATAAAATTCAGACAGATTTAAAAGGTTTTCTTATTTATTTTTATTAATAAAGAAACGTCAAGATTGGTGGTAAGATCACAATTGTAGTCTATACTAGTTATCGAGCCCGTGTTGAGCACGAGCCCAAGATTGTTTGAAGAAAACTTTTAGTGCGACAATATGTTCACTTTTATCTCCAACACTTTGAACTTAAGGGTATTGCCTGAGTTTTATGTGCTAGTATTTTTCAACTACTTTATGGCATTTTCCAGCTAGATTTCTTTAGTTAAGTTTATTGTCATTTTGTTTGAGCGAAATGATACTAAGGAATATACGAAAAATTGGGTGTGGTAGTCATTTCGAAGTGTATTTGAAGTAAATTCCCAAATGCCTATTCATAACGATTAATGAAAAGCAACGAAGGCTACCCCAAATAGCATCTTTTTTTTTTTTGGTTGATAAAAACAAGACTTGTATAGATATAAATTACGGAGGACTACATAAGGAGTTCATGTGGCTATTAGGAAGTTCCGCAATTTGAATATTAGACATAGCATTCAATACATTAAGGTTCCTAATTTAGATAAACAATTAAAACTACTAGCCGATATTTTAGCGATAAAACATGTGCCCACACTGTCTTCCAACAAAGTTTGCTGGAAAAAATTTGGTGGCACTGCATAATAATAAGTAGAGCTTTGGACTGATCAGGAGCTCCATGCGACAAAAGGTACGCAACCTTGTTACCCTGGCGCAAGTTATGCCTAATGGTTGGCATTCGCATGTGGTACATCATCAACCTGCATTTTGAAACAATTGAGAAATAAGTAAGGTTAGGCTTATTTAGAAGTTGAATTACATCTGAGGAATCCGTTTCTATTTCTAGATTTAGGAATTGTTGGTCAATTGCTAGGGTTAAGCCATAGTGTAGAAGCTCTACATGCGTAGGGTTCAAACCACGTACTTTTTTGTGAAAGCCTAGCACCCAAGTTTCTTTATTATTACGGAACACTCTCCTAATATTAGCCATGGAATCATGGGCTGTATAAGCGCCATCAATATTTAGTTTAATAATATCTCTTTTGGGAGGATACCAAGCAATATTGATAGTTTTATTAGGCATTTTCCTAGGCTCCTTAGATGTAAGAAACTTGAATTTCATGAGCCTAGAGTTAAAAGTAGCATGGGTTAGGCTCCTATCGATATTGTTAATATTATTACTATTACGATTTAGCCAAAGATTCTAAAGAGCAAAAGATAGGAATTCTAGCAAATTATAATATCTTGAGGTAATATCTGAGAAGAATCCTTTAATTCATGTAACCAATCAGGAGAGTCTGGATATTAAGGTGAATAGAGCAAGTATGCCGAAATTTTTTAGCAATCAAACAACCCATAAAGATATGGTATAAGGATTCGACCTTGCACTTACAAATTATACAGATTGGGTCAATATTAATGCCAATCTTGGAAAGATATTGGTGAGTAAGAAGTCGATCATGTTGACATTGCCATAGAATATTTAATTTTATTAAGCGTATCTATATTCCAAATCCAATCAAAGTTCCTATCACTAGAGATATAACATTCAATTAAAGGACAAGTGGATTTTAATGAAAATAGGCCATTGTTATTAGGCCTCCAGATAGGGTAGTCCAAGTCTTCATTTAAGGATATAGGCAAATTAAGGATCAAACATCGAATATGGAGAGGAAGTTGGAATGAAATTTTAGAAAAATCAAATATCTTATCAGTAAAGAGGTCAGCTACTTTAAGATTAGATTCACTTAACGTAAGAGGACCACTTATAAGACTTCTAATGGTATTCCTATTAGGGAGCCAACTATAATACCAAAAAGAAGTATATGAGCATTGCCTATAATCCAGTGAGTATTATCATTACAAAATTGCCAACCTTTAGTAATGTTACTCAAAATAAAAGAGTGGGATTTGGTTACTGCCTTATTAACATATTTACTGGTAATAGTCGTGGCCCAAAGAGAGGTAGGGTGTGAGAGGAATCTCCATGTTAGGCTGCCAAGTTCTTAGTTTTAGCATTGGTAATAGCCAGACCACCTAAGAGTTTGGGTTTAGTGATGGTATTCCTAGAAAGAAGATGGAGCTTTTTTTTAGTATCAGTAGTACCTGTTGACACCCAATTTTGTCCCTCCGTTTTTCGCAATTTGGCTATATTTGATTAAAATTGATAATAGTAATTTTCAAACAAAACTGCATTAGATAGCCTGTATTTACGTGCGTAGTACTATTATTAATCCTCTATTATACTTATTTAATTGTGACTATATTACATAATTTCATCATTTAGATTATTTTTCAAAACACGTATGCTATTTGCACAATTTAATACATTACTAATATTATATAATAATTATATGTGGCTATTTATTTTTAATCTATATTATATGAGCTCATTTTATTTTATTTGTCATTAAACTCATTTATTTATATTATCAATATTTCTTATTTTATATTAATTGTTCATAGCATTTATAATTAAATATTAACCAATTATGAATAGCCGAATCCTTGTTGAGTAGCAGTTAAAACGTACCTCATTTCCAAACTTATCTCATCTGCTAATCTCATACTAAGCATCGATGGTTTCGGCCAATCCTTGAGGTTAATCCTCTAATGTGTGGATACACTTTATTACCTTTTCATTTGATTGACTCTTACCATTTTATTTCTATCTCAATCTTCATGACAATTTTTTTGAACTCATTAGACGTTAAATATTCATCACTATCTTTGTATTTAATTTTCGAATTATTTTTGATTGATTATGATCCTCATCTAATCTTCTGATTCTATTCCGTTAAACTTCAAATTTGATTTTCCTCAACTGCCTTTCCATATTTCAATATGAATCCTTAATTTGCACACCTTTCTTAATCTTTTCCCTTAATTGTTATGATCATTTTAACTACTTTTATTTATGAGTATGATCATTACCTTTCAAACTTTCTTTGAATAAGCAATGATTTGTGGACTTGTATTATACACAATTTCAAGACTAGATTCATGATCCGAGCCTAAACTTTCAATATAAGTAATGATTTTGAATATATCTTCCCATTAAAGATATAATGTACAAGGATCTAGTTTCACTATAAATAGGCTATGTTTTCATCTTATTTGGAGGAGGGGAACCACTTATCTCTTTTACTTTCTCTATACATCCCCTCAGTGTTCCTTTACCTTGTCTATAACTCTAGATAATTTTTTTCTGCTCCTCCTTCATCAAGACAGCTAGAAAAGTACTACCTCTTCTCTCTTGAAAAGTCTTTGGAGTAGAATTGTTTCTTCCTCTCAATTCTTTCTAGAGAAACTACTCCGTCGGTTATAAGCAAGACAAAGTTTTTGTTCTTTTGTTGGTGTACTCGACTACCGTTCCTGATTATTGTTCACAAATTTCTTGTTCACTATTTTTGTGAGGTACCACTAAAACTTAATGAATACCCCTCTATGATGTTAAAAGATGCTTAATTATGTGATTAACAGCTTTGTTCGATTTCTATATTTTGCCTTCTTTTTGGGATCTAGTCAGACCCTTGCTAACATTTCATTTTGCAGCAGTAAACCTTAATTGGACAACTTAAAGGGTGTGCCAATGATTAATATTTTTCTGCAGATTAACATGGCATGCCTTGAGTTACAGTAAACTCAAGTTTATCATCTTGCTCTGCATTGCATAGTAGTTATTTATATCTCATTTATTCATTAGGAACTTGGTTTGTATATATGGGCACCATAAGGTGCACATTTTAGTGTCTAGGACAGGTATAAGCAACAGCAACTAATGTGCCGAAAGCATACAACGGCCATATATATCAACCTTCCTTCTATTTTGCATGTTCATAAGTTAATTTCAAAATTTAGGTCGGATAGAGGACTCCTTATGCAAAAGTTAATTTCTTGATAATGTGTGCATCGTAACTGATTTTTCCTTTTAGGCTAAAAATGAAACTGACTCAAAAATTGACTGTTATTTGCAAAAGCTAAAGTCTGAAAGCTTATTACAAAATAGAATATTTTCTGTAAAGTAATGATTTCTGTGAAGCTGCGAATGATCTTTTAAAGAGGCTGTAACAGCTTAGCTATTAAAACTGGCTCATCTCAGCAAAGGCCAAAACTTGTAGAATATTTTTAAAACAGGATTGTTTCTGCAAGTTTGAAATGTCTAACATGTTTTAAGAAAATCTATATATTTTTTAGGTTTCTCCAAACTAATTAATAGTTTGCGGGAGATTTGGACTTTGGAGGTCAGGTCTTTAAAAAATTATATTATTTTCTTATTAAATTCATAAGTTAGTCTTTTAAATTTATATTATTTATTTATAACATTACTTATTAATATTTTCTAAATGTCTTACTCAGTCCTTAATTATATATACATGTTTATCGTTATTAGCTTATTTAATTACTTATATATATATCACTATTTTCTCATTACATCAACATGTTATGTTTTTCAATTAGATATAAATTTATATGTATATATAAGTATTTTAAATATACCTCTTTGCTTTAAACCAAATTATTTTAAACGCGACCTCACACTAAAGTCACCACCGAAGTTAACGGTATGTGTCAATTAATGTCACAATACCATCCTTTAGTGGCGCACATTTTTTTACTATATGTTTACTCCATATTTTGTTACTTAAAAGTTAACTTGTGTTAATTAAAGTAAAAGATGACAATATTTGTTAACTTTGCCTAACATTGCAAATTATAGTTATATATGTAAGATGTCTATAAATTGAGACTGTGTATATGGAACTGCCTATTTTCATATCTTTTAACTTGTTTGCATACATGTCCTCTTTACTTATTTTATTTAATTTTTTTTATCCTCTTAGTTTCCTTACATGTTAAAACCCAGTATAAAAAAAATCGGCCGGGAGCCACGTTTAGTGGAACTTTGGAGGTGCCTAACACCTTCCTTCTAAGTTAACTTGAACGCTTACTCAAATCTCTGATTAGTAGACCAACCTGGAGTTATTATTAGAAATTAATAGGTGACCTAATACGCCTAGAATAATTTATTAGGTGGCGACTCCAAAACTCAACTCAAACGAGTTACCCCAAGTCGAACACCACTTTACCTACTTTACATTTTAAAAGTGGGGTGCGACAGAATGGCGACTCCGCTGGGGATTAAATGTTCTAACCATTACGATTTTTTATATTGGGTTTATTATTGCTTTTATTATTCAATACTAACTTTTTATCTTTGCAGGTGGGTAGTCTTTTACATTTGGCATTTTTTTTATAATATGATATTTAGTAAATTTTTGAATTTATTTGTTGCATTTTGTTCATACTCCTCCACTTCTGGAAAATTGACACTTACACACACACAAACGATTACGTGGATCTCACGGTCGTTTCACCTCAAAAAAACCCTGTAAGGGGGACGGTTGGGATAAGTTGGTCCGTGGTACAACCAACAATTCCAAACGTTCCCACCCCTTGGTTGTCCGCCTGGGGGAACCATGTCCTTGTCTAGATTAGCCAACTCTTAATGAAGACTCCTTTTAGGGATCATTCATCATATCATATCTAGGACCATTTTTTACTTCGGCTCACGTCTAAGTCTACTAGTTCACTATATTTGAATGAACCGAATGGATTTTCAACCCTAAGGGACATTTTAATGTGTTATGTGTGCATCTATTTAACATTTAACGTGTCTAATGTAGACCATTTGTTCTCAAAAGTGTGGATCATCCAATTATTTATCAAAGAAAACAGACTTTAAATTGATTTTTCTACTTTTGTATAACAAAATCAATTATTTATTATTTATTTCTATAAATAGAAATCGTTATAGAACTCAATTATTTATTTCTATTTGCATATGAAAATTTTTATTTCTACATTTACGCAAAATCAATTATTTTATAAAATTATTTTTTAGGCTAGGAGAGAAATTAAATTTTCTACTTTTATGAAAACGAAATCATAGACTTTACATTAATTTCTTCTACTTTTAATGTAGCAAGATCAATTATTATTCCTATTTACCTAAAAATATTATTCCATATTTATACAACAAAATTATTTTTCTGTTTAACTTTGGATTATGAGAACAAATGGGATGACGCACTATACACGTTCAATTTTAAATAACATACTCAAACTTAGGAAGGCTTAACATCCTTGGTATGTTAAAGTCCATTAGCCAACTTCGTCCAAATGGCGCCTATCATGTATCTCATATGTGTTGGTCTTGTTAGGTCTACCTCCAGCACAAAAGAGGTTCCTTGCATTAGAAAACATGATATGTTTTGTATATGAAAATTATTATCTCAACACTGACTTGTTTTTTCATGTGTTAGTTTTACTCCCACTCCCGAGGTTGACTTGTGCATTCTGGCCGAGCATCAGTACTGGACGAGAGCCAAAGGACCAGTTACAACCCCTCCCCCCTCACAAACTAGAAGAAGAGGAAAGCGAAATATTATGTCTGAGTTGAATAACGCTGCTCTTATTGATGATAACAATGGAACGCCACGCAAGCTTGCCCCAGTTGGGTATAACGAACATGTTGCTACTTTAGAGCAAAGAATTAAAGAACTTGAAGAGAAACTGACAATGACCAGTTTACCCGGTGTTAACTCCGCCCATTCAGGAGAGCCTGTCGATCCAAGTGGGTCAGCCCGCCTTAACGGAAAGGACCCTATACACCCAACTGATCCACCCGTTGTTTATCAAACAGTACTACCAACCACATACCAAACAGCACTCCCTGCTACTTGCCAGACAGCACCACCCGCTATCTACCAAACAGCACCAACTGCTACTTACCAAGCAACCCTACCCACCAGTTATCAAGCACCACCTCCTGCACATCCTACTTACATAAACACAAACTTACCTCGCACCAACACCGCATACCCGCAGCCTTACAACCCCATGTTCACTGCTGAAACCAAACAACTCACTTCGCCAGTCAAAAACCATGAAAACTATGAATGGGCGGAGGATGAAGCCAATGATGATGGCACAAAAGAGAAAGTTCGTAAGCTAGAGGCAGCCTTTAAGAAGTTTGAGTTAGGCAAAACTACTAAAGGTTTAGCTTATGAAGACTTGTGCATCTATCCAACTTTGAAATTGCCAGACGGATACAAGATACCAAAGTTCGACCTGTTCAATGGAACTGGAGATCCTATGGCACATCTGAGAACATATTGTGACAAGTTGATTGGAGCAGGGGAAGATGAGAAAGTACGAGTGAAGCTGTTCAGTCGAAGCTTGACCGGAGAGGCTTTGAGTTGGTTCTCTAAGCAGAAGCCTGGCACATGGCTCGGTTGGGAAGATATGGCAGCAGATTTCGTAGAACGATTTGGGTACAACACTGAAATGGTACCAGATCGTTTCTACTTGGAAAAGTTGAAAAAGAAACCCACAGAGACGTTTAGAGAATATGCTACGAGGTGGAGAGCAGAAGCTGCCAAGGTGCAACCCGCTATGGATGAAAGGGAAATAGTGAACGTATTCATCCGCATTCAAGAGGACGTCTATTACGATAAGCTGCTGCATATGAAAAATCAGAAGTTTGCTGATGTAGTGTTGATGGGAGATGACGTAGAAGAAGGGCTGAAAAGTGGAAAGATTATTAGCCTAGCTGCACTACAGGCTACTAATAAGGCTCTCCAGTCAGGAAATGTGAGTCTCTCCAAAAAGAAGAAAGATGAAGTCTATTTTGCTGCAACCGTTCAAGACCCTGTTTTCAACCACTATTATCAAACACCACCACCATTCTATCCATACCATCACATACCACCTGAATATTCCGTTTACAACACTCAGGCCGCTCGACCCATATTCCACACTCCAGCACCAAATCGTCCACCATACCAGCAAAATACTCAACCTAACTACCGAAATGCACCATCATACCCTCCTAGACCTCGCCCTGAGGAAAATCAAAGACCCAAAAGGGACTACACTCCACTAGCCGAATCTCGCACTCAATTGTTCGAAAGATTGAAAGCTGCCGGGCTTATCGTCCCGATACCTCAAAAGATGCCAGACAACCCTTCACCTAACTTTGATTACAGTAAAAGGTGTGCATATCACTCAGGAGGACCGGGGCATGAGACGGAGAGATGTTTTGCACTAAGAGACAAGATTCAAGACCTGATAGATGAAAAAGCCATTAATTTGAAGGCTCCAAATGTGCACAAAAACCCACTACCCAATAATGGGGATGAGAAGGTGAATATGATCGACTTCAGCAAAGAATGCAATCTAGAAGGCACAATCATAAAGGCAAAAACAGTGTTTGATGAATACAAGTTTGGCATGGGGTACATCCTGGTTTGCAAAGTAAAAGGCACTACAAGAGATTATCATTCACTAGAGCAGTTTGTTCCAACTTTGAAACAAGCATCCGTCTTTTCAAGCTACATGAAAACTCCCAAGGGAGAAAGACTTGCCAAAGGTGTTCACGGTATAGAAGATGAGATGACCGGTCTAAAGGAGCTATTCATGGAAGAATATGATGCGGCTCTTGAAAAGCATACTGAAGCCCTGAACATCTAGAAAGCTGAAGCTGAACAACCGAATCTGGAGCACATTCCGAGAATGCCGAGAACCTTAGTGGAGCTGGGGCATTAGTTTTCTTTCTTAAATAAAACACGACTCCGAGTCGTTAGCTTTTAATTCCTTTGTTTTTCAACTTTGTTGCATCGTTGTTTCCTTTCAAAGACTATTTCTCAACTCCAATAATAAAAGCATTTCCTATTCTTCATTTTGAGTATGCATCGTTCACTTTCTGCAAAAATTATTTTAATTCCATTGAATCTGCGACTGCAATGTGAGGAAGCAGTCCAAAACAACGAGTACAAGCCAGACTATGGTGATTCGACAGAGGACATTTAAAGAACTTCATGGTTAATCGTGGAAAGCTTACAGCAGACAACTGAGACAAGAGCATATCGAGGAAGATGACTTACAATTCAAGGCAAAACAGTAGAAATACATATAAGGAGGAGAATTGGACAATCTCAAATAGACCAAAAACATACTCGAGCAAGTGACGCTCATAGATAGCGAAGAATGGGCACAACAAGCAATAGAATGGCAAAGGCATTTACCAAGAAAGTTAGAGCAAGATAGTTGATCCTAGAATAGAGTTCTCTAAATCGAGACAAAATTAACAAGATCCTTTGAGATATAATCAAGAGATACTACAAATCAAGCAATATTTATCTTTATTGGACTTGAACTACGTAGCGACCTGATTCCCAAAAGGGGATACGTAGGCAGCCTACTCAAGGCACGGTCACATCATAAGGAAATTTTATTAGGCACTGGGGCAGAATTTTTTGAGTTTCCCTCAAAAAATTCAAAGAGTACATTACAACATACTGGGGCAGAATTTTTGAGGGACCTCAAAAATTCAAGGAAAATACAAGCAACACACTGGGGCAGAAATTTTGAGCTTCCCTCAAAATTTCAAGATGAAAGATCTTTGAACAGCAAATGGATATATAGGAGATTATGTCCAAACAACACATCGCAATCTATGATTTAATGGAACAAATTTGCATTACTCTTTAAAAATAATTTTCACAAAACACATGCATATCCCCTTTCATTCTCCCTTTTTGCCCACAGCTCGACTAAGGTTTGACACTCGAAAAGAGAGATATTACAAAGGAAAAAATTATACAAGATGCAGCAGCAGAGTGCAGTACAACGAATGTGCAAGTCAACCTCCACCCAAAAACTCATAAATTTTCTTTGATTGCAGGTTTACACTGGTACCGAGTATACCTAACAACCCTGGCAAAGCAACATTCATCAATCTGACAAGCATAGAATCCATGTCGGTGGATATATAAGGTCCGCGTCTGTGGACATGACATCAATTTGACAAGCATAGGATCCATGTCGGTGGATATATAGGGTCTGCATCGGTGGACATGACAAGCATAGAATCCATGTCGGTAGATATACAGGGTCCGCAGCAGTGGACATAACATCAATTTGAGAAGTATAGAATCCATGTCGGTGGATATATAGGGTCTGCATCGGTGGACATGACAAGCATAGGATCCATGTCGGTGGATATATAGGGTCCGCAGCGGTGGACACGATATAAATTTGAGAAGTATAGAATCCATGTCGGTGGATATACAGGGTCCGCAGCGGTGGACACGATATAAATTTGAGAAGTATAGAATCCATGTCGGTGGATCATCAATTTGAGAAGAATAGGATCCATGTCGGTGGATATATAGGGTCTGCAGCGTTGGACATGATATCAATTTAAGAGGCATAGAATCCATGTCAGTGGATACATAGGGTCTGCATCGGTGGACATGACATCCATAGAATCTGCGTCGGTGGATATATATGTAAGGTCCGCGTTTGTGGGCATAGTTCATCAATTCGAAGCAGCATAAGGTCCGCGTTTGTGGGCATAGTCAGCAATCTGAGGAAGCATATATAGTCCGCGTCGGTGGACACATTCAACCGTGAAAGCATCATAGGGTCCGCGATTGTGGACATGACAACAATGAAAGAAGCATAAAATCCATGTCAACGGATATATAAAGTCTGCGTTTGTGAAAAATCCAGCAATTGAAGGGTCCGCGTTTACGGGCAGTTCCAACAATTAAAGGAACACAGAATCCGTGCCTGTGGATACAGTTCAACATTGAAAGCAACATAAGGTACGCATTTGCGGGCGTAACCAACAATTTAAGGAAGCATATTTGGTCTGCATCGGTGGACACATTCAACATTGAAAATGACATAGGGTCCGTGTCGGTGGGCATGACATATATAGAATCCATGTCGGTGGATATATAAGGTCCGCATCGGTGGGCATACAATTGGAATGACATTTGGATGAGACATCCATCAAACAAGTATCAGACAAAACAGCCACCCGGCTTAACAGGGAAGTTTACTTTATCTTTATCTTTATATCTATTGCATTTATCATGATTTTTCTGCAGGGAACTCCCTGATCTCTTGTCAAACCCCTGTGCCATACTCTCACGCCTATTTCCAAAATCACGGCCAATTAGGCAACCGCAAAACCTAAAAAACATACAAAGCAAAGCCTAATCCTACATACAATGCCTTTTGCTACACCCGCAAGCTACCTATCTTTCTGAGTTCCATGCTACAATTCCATACTCACACCAGTGGTCTACCTACTCCATCCTTGTCGATTGGATGTCAGTTTCGTATTCTTTCCTAATTCGTGCCCGTCTGCGTCAATCGTGCATACTTTCGTGCTTAATCGTGCCCGTCCGTTTGAATCGTGCACATTCATAAAACTCGCTCCCTAAATGTTTCCTAGCTCAGTAAAGGTAATACTGAAGGTGAGATTATTCATTTATCGAGATGAAGTGGAAACTATATCCGTATAAACTCCTCTTTATGGGTGTGTCGTGCACCACATCTTCATAACTAGGATGATTATAAGCATCTTTTCCCACGCTCCATCTATCGATGTCATTTCATCTCCGACAATACCTTAGCTTTATTCTTCACTCATCTTGCCAAAAGGCAAACATACACGAATCTAAACTTTATATACTTGGATAAGTTTAGTCTTTATATCCAAAATCGTGCATCATAAATATTTCGCACAGGCAACATGCCATTCTAGAACTACACACGGCCTGATTCTCGTAAAACCCGAGATATGTAGGCAACTCAGAGACCGGGGTTCGGCCAAAAACACCCCGAAACTCCCATTCTTTCCTTTTCAATCTTTGTGCCTACCAGTCGTGACAAAATTGGTTATTCCGTCAACTATCTTTTCCCGAAGACTCTTTCATCATCAACGGGCAAAGAGGGGCAGCTGTTGACACCCAATTTTGTCCCTCTGTTTTTCGCAATTTGGCTATATTTGATTAAAATTGATAATAGTAATTTTCAAACAAAACTGCATTAGATAGCCTGTATTTACGTGCGTAGTACTATTATTAATCCTCTATTATACTTATTTAATTGTGAATATATTACATAATTTCATCATTTAGATTATTTTTCAAAACACGTATGCTATTTGCACAATTTAATACATTACTAATATTATATAATAATTATATGTGGCTATTTATGTTTAATCTATATTATATGAGCTCATTTTATTTTATTTGTCATTAAACTCATTTATTTATATTATCAATATTTCTTATTTTATATTAATTGTTCATAGCATTTATAATTAAATATTAACCAATTATGAATAGCCGAATCCTTGTTGAGTAGCAGTTAAAACGTACCTCATTTCCAAACTTATCTCATCTGCTAATCTCATACTAAGCATCGATGGTTTCGGCCAATCCTTGAGGTTAATCCTCTAATGTGTGGATACACTTTATTACCTTTTCATTTGATTGACTCTTACCATTTTATTTCTATCTCAATCTTCATGACAATTTTTTTGAACTCATTAGACGTTAAATATTCATCACTATCTTTGTATTTAATTTTCGAATTATTTTTGATTGATTATGATCCTCATCTAATCTTCTGATTCTATTCCGTTAAACTTCAAATTTGATTTTCCTCAACTGCCTTTCCATATTTCAATATGAATCCTTAATTTGCACACCTTTCTTAATCTTTTCCCTTAATTGTTATGATCATTTTAACTACTTTTGTTTATGAGTATGATCATTACCTTTCAAACTTTCTTTGAATAAGCAATGATTTGTGGACTTGTATTATACACAATTTCAAGACTAGATTCATGATCCGAGCCTAAACTTTCAATATAAGTAATGATTTTGAATATATCTTCCCATTAAAGATATAATGTACAAGGATCTAGTTTCACTATAAATAGGCTATGTTTTCATCTTATTTGGAGGAGGGGAACCACTTATCTCTTTTACTTTCTCTATACATCCCCTCAGTGTTCCTTTACCTTGTCTATAACTCTAGATAATTTTTTTCTGCTCCTCCTTCATCAAGACAGCTAGAAAAGTACTACCTCTTCTCTCTTGAAAAGTCTTTGGAGTAGAATTGTTTCTTCCTCTCAATTCTTTCTAGAGAAACTACTCCGTCGGTTATAAGCAAGACAAAGTTTTTGTTCTTTTGTTGGTGTACTCGACTACCGTTCCTGATTATTGTTCACAAATTTCTTGTTCACTATTTTTGTGAGGTACCACTAAAACTTAATGAATACCCCTCTATGATGTTAAAAGATGCTTAATTATGTGATTAACAGCTTTGTTCGATTTCTATATTTTGCCTTCTTTTTGGGATCTAGCAAGACCCTTGCTAACATTTCATTTTGCAGCAGTAAACCTTAATTGGATAACTTAAAGGGTGTGCCAATGATTAATATTTTTCTGCAGATTAACATGGCATACATGGCATGCCTTGAGTTACAGTAAACTCAAGTTTATCATCTTGCTCTGCATTGCATAGTAGTTATTTATATCTCATTTATTCATTAGGAACTTGGTTTGTATATATGGGCACCATAAGGTGCACATTTTAGTGTCTAGGACAGGTATAAGCAACAGCAACTAATGTGCCGAAAGCATACAACGGCCATATATATCAACCTTCCTTCTATTTTGCATGTTCATAAGTTAATTTCAAAATTTAGGTCGGATAGAGGACTCCTTATGCAAAAGTTAATTTCTTGATAATGTGTGCATCGTAACTGATTTTTCCTTTTAGGCTAAAAATGAAACTGACTCAAAAATTGACTGTTATTTGCAAAAGCTAAAGTCTGAAAGCTTATTACAAAATAGAATATTTTCTGTAAAGTAATGATTTCTGTGAAGCTGCGAATGATCTTTTAAAGAGGCTGTAACAGCTTAGCTTTTAAAACTGGCTCATCTCAGCAAAGGCCAAAACTTGTAGAATATTTTTAAAACAGGATTGTTTCTGCAAGTTTGAAATGTCTAACATGTTTTAAGAAAATCTATATATTTTTTAGGTTTCTCCAAACTAATTAATAGTTTGCGGGAGATTTGGACTTTGGAGGTCAGGTCTTTAAAAAATTATATTATTTTCTTATTAAATTCATAAGTTAGTCTTTTAAATCTATATTATTTATTTATAACATTACTTATTAATATTTTCTAAATGTCTTACTCAGTCCTTAATTATATATACATGTTTATCGTTATTAGCTTATTTAATTACTTATATATATATATATCACTATTTTCTCATTACATCAACATGTTATGTTTTTCAATTAGATATAAATTTATATGTATATATAAGTATTTTAAATATACCTCTTTGCTTTAAACCAAATTATTTTAAACGCGACCTCACACTAAAGTCACCACCGAAGTTAACGGTATGTGTCAATTAATGTCACAATACCATCCTTTAGTGGCGCACATTTTTTTACTATATGTTTACTCCATATTTTGTTACTTAAAAGTTAACTTGTGTTAATTAAAGTAAAAGATGACAATATTTGTTAACTTTGCCTAACATTGCAAATTATAGTTATATATGTAAGATGTCTGTAAATTGAGACTGTGTATATGGAACTGCCTATTTTCATATCTTTTAACTTGTTTGCATACATGTCCTCTTTACTTATTTTATTTAATTTTTTTTATCCTCTTAGTTTCCTTACATGTTAAAACCCAGTATAAAAAAAATCGGCCGGGAGCCACGTTTAGTGGAACTTTGGAGGTGCCTAACACCTTCCTTCTAAGTTAACTTGAACGCTTACTCAAATCTCTGATTAGTAGACCAACCTGGAGTTATTATAAGAAATTAATAGGTGACCTAATACGCCTAGAATAATTTATTAGGTGGCGACTCCAAAACTCAACTCAAACGAGTTACCCCAAGTCGAACACCACTTTACCTACTTTACATTTTAAAAGTGGGGTGCGACAGTACCCCAAAGAAAATTCCTCTGAATTTTGTCCAAGGTTTTGAGAGTCTTAGAAGGAAGAATATGATATTGCATGATATGGTTGGGGATAGTATTGAGAGTTGACTTGATAAGAGTAGCCCTACCGACTAGACTAAGGAAATTTGTTTTCCAGTTAGATAGTTTTGATTGAAAATTATCTAGTAAAACTTGGTAGTCTTTAGCTCTAGGTTTATGATTTAAAATAGGAAATCCTAGATATTTACGAAACGACTTACCAATTTTAATAGTGAGAATAGAACTCAGCTGCTCAGCAAGAGAGAAATTAACATTACTAGAAAAAATAATTCTAGATTTGGTGGAATTAACCTTTTCTCCGAAAAAAATACAAAATAAATCCAAGGTTGATTTTATAGTTTGAGCAGTTTTCTCATTAGCTTTAGCCATAAAAGTGAGGTCATCCGCAAAAAGAAGGTGGGAAAGAGCTCAATTAAAGAGATCCGATTCGAAATTCAAAAGTATCGTTAGGTTCATATGGTCATTTGTAACCTGTGTGAACCTTCACAAGTAAATTTCGAGGTCGTTTGGATAGTTTCCGCTAAAATTCCGAAAATTAAAGAATTTGATCTTTTTCATTTTAATTTGTATCTTGAGTTTCGGAAATCCGATTGGAGATTTGTCTTAGCGAGTACTTCACACAAATTTGGTATAACTCGCTTGAAAAATTTAAGATTATTCTGAGTTTCGTAGGGTTGCATTTTAATTTTCGTTACGATAGTAAATTAAAAGAAAAGAAAGAAAAGAAAAGTGAAAAGAAAAAGAAAGAAAGAAAGAAAGAAAGAAAGAAAGAAAGAATTGAGGCGGTGGAGGGATACTGATTAAATCCCTTAAGCTTTAACTAAGCGAACAGAAACGGAAACAGAGGAAAATAACGAGAAACAAAGACAACGTTGAGAAGAAAAAATACCAGAAAATGAGAAAAGAAAGGAAAAAAGAGCATGAAAAAATAGAATTTTCATCCCGAAACATCTAGGTAATGATGTTAAATCATTATTTCAGTTTATTTTGTGTGTTTGAATATATTTTTACGGTAGAAACTGGGATATTAGACATCGTTCTAATAAGTTACATTAATAGTTTAAAGGGTTAATTGGACCCTGGTAATGGAATTGAGTATATATTCATATTCAGTAAGTTATGGGCAACATATAAAAGTAATTTATTTAGGGTTTGGTTATGTAACCTTAAACTCTGTACATAGGCCTGGCCTACGTATTGCACATGCGAATAGGGTATCAGGTTCCTAAACGGATTGCCCTAAGATGTGAGGAATGAAGCCTTTAGTCTAATTTGATATATTTTCTGCTTATTGAATAAGCATGATCGTTTGGCAATGAATCCAAAAGATAATCGGTTGTTGAGTAGCAGTGCTAGCTTTGGTTGTTCATTCCATTTCATTGCACCGGTTGCTGTGTATTGTGTAATTATAGTGCGATGTTTCGTGTATGTTTCATGTATTTCTGATTGGTGATATGTTCGAAATGCCTATATGTTCTCCCTTTCTTATGTCCCTAGTTGTTAATGAGTTTATAATTCCATACGTGTTTCCAGTTTTTATCTGGCACTGCCTTTTTATAATTTAAATAAGAGAAATTTGATTTATCTGTTTCTTTTCTCCCTGGCTAGCTATCATATTCTTTGAGGTGGCTAGTCTGCCCACTTATTGAGTCCTTTTGACTCACCCTTGTTTGCTGTTTGTTTCTTGTCTATCTATTTCGTTTCAGCAAGTTCGCTTCAAGATTGAGTTCGCCACGTTGTGAAGGAGCGAAGACGACTTCAGCTGTCAGGGTGAGCCAGCTTTTATTCAGAATGGACACCAGTTTTACGTTTATGATTTCAGCTGTATTTTGCTCCCTTCAGGAGGCATCTGTCTTCTTTTGTACTCTTAGATGTCTAGTTTGGATAGCCCTAAACCTAGTATGTTGGGTAGTTAGCTGTAATTGTTTTTTGTACAACTTAGAGGTATCGGTATGTCCATATTTTTTTAAAGTCTTGTTCTTATTTATGAATGAATTATATTTATTTTTCTAATTTAATTGGTAAGGGTTCGCCCGACGGGTCTAGGGGAGGATGTCGGGTGCCCGCACGACCTAGCCGAATTCCGAGTCGTGTCACGACAGTCCAGGGTTAATAATCACTCAGGTTCAGTTGAAGGGTGAAAATTATGATGAATGGGCAAGGTATGTCCGGACAGCCTTTAGAGCCAGAAAGAAGTTTGATTTTGTTGATGGAACGATACCGCAGCCAGATGATAAATCCCCAGATCTTGACGACTGGTGGACCATTAATTCTTTATTAGTATCATGGATCACAACTCTATTGAACCCGCCCTTCGGACCACTATCTCACATATGGAGGTGGAACGTGATTTGTGGGAAAGTATTTGGGAGAGGTTCTCCGTGGGCAATGGTCCACCGGTCCAAGAGCTAAAGGCAGCACTCGCCAAATGCAAGCAAAAAGGAATGACAATCAAGAACTACTTTGGATAATTGTCGTCTCTATGGGAAGAACTCGGAAACTATGACAAGTATCTGACATGCTCGTGTGGAAAGTGCACGTGTAATTTTCACTACTAAAAATAAGGCATTTTCAGACCGAAATTCGATTGGAGCACATTGTCCGACCGACGCGGTGGGATAATTCATCGAATTATAATTTTTTTTTTTTTACTTTTAGCCGACCGCCGCGATCGGACAATAATTAAAATTTTTTTTCCGACCGCAGCGGTCCGAGTGCGGTCGGAAGGCAGAAACTATACACACACGGGCATAGCAGCCCGTTTTCATTACACCCAAACCAACATTCTCTCTCTTTCGCCCCCTTTCTTCTTTTCACCATTCTACCCGATTCCAAACCCAAAATCCAACCCAAATCTATTAAAAAAACACTCTTAATCTCTTTATTCCATTCCTCTACAACTTGGTAAGTTTAATTTTCATAGTTTTCTTCAATTTTTCCCCAAATCCGAAACCCTAACTTTTTTATCTATTTTTTTTGTAGTTCTTCCATCTATCAAAGTTGGGGATTGTACATTAGTGGTGGTGGAGTACAAAACCATCCCTTGAGGTGAGTTTTATGATGAAACACCAATTTTTTTTTTTTTAAATTTAATTTTAGCTCGTTTTTTGTCATTTTTTCCTATGTTTGAATTTTAGCTCATGAAATTAATCCATGACATAGTAGTTGCTATTTGGTTGTGAACTAGATTACATTGTGTTGTTGTTTGGTTTGGGAATTGTTGAAGCTAGTTTGACATTTTTGTTGGTATTGTTAAAATTAGGTTGATTGAAAAATTTGGTGTTGTTAAAAAAATGATTGGGTTATTGAATGCACATTTAGAAGATTCTATGGTTGGAAAGTAACACTTTGAATGAGTTGTTTTAGTGAAAAAGTTGGTGTTCCATTGAGAATAGTACACTTTGAATAGGTTGTTGTTGATGGGTTCCTTTAGTAGTGTTGTTGTTGTTGAATGTTGTTAATGGTGTTGTTGTTGTTGTTGTTGTTGTTGTTGTTGTTGTATTGCTTTGAGATAGAATTGTTGGTGTATAGTGTAGTTTGGTAGTTAGATTCTTTGAGGCATTTCATCAAATAAGTGGTGAGCAACAACTAAGTTGAATAGTTTGCAAATAGTTTTAGATTACTCCAACTAAGTATAGATAAGTAAATAGTTTTATCATTTTGAATTATAAATAGATATAAGTTGCAAACGAGAAGTGTTATTAATTACTAAATGATAATCTTAGAGAACAAATTAGTTAGTAATATAAAAGTAATGTTTGTGTATCAAAGAAATGTTTGTTTAAATATTTGCAATTTAATATGCATCTGAAACGTGTAATTTTTGTGTAGATATGGTTAATGAAAGTCGTAGTTGGATGTATAATAGAAATAATCCCGGCCGGCGGGGGATGAGGGCAGAATTTGCAGTAGGTGTTGAAAATTTTATTGAAAAAGCGAAAACACTTGATGATTTTATACGGTGGGGCCAGATTAAGTGTCCTTGTGTAGACTGCCAGTGCATAAAAGGAAAAAATTTGGAAGATGTTGAAATGCATCTTTATAGGAAGGGTTTTATGCCAGATTATTTTGTTTGGGTTTATCATGGAGAGTCTAGGGATGTGGGGGGTGATGTTCATTTTCAAGATGCTTATGTCGGTGGGAGTGGTCCGTTTGTGGAGAATGATCTTGATAATTATCGAATGAACGATATGGTTAATGATGCTTTTGGGATGTACCCAGAGGAGCCATCCCAACCGAGTACATCGCAACCAAATGTTGAGCACATTCCTAATGATGAGGCAAAGCTCTTCTATAAACGGTTGGAGGAAGCTAGTCGTCCATTGTACGAAGGCTCAGTGCATTCCAAGTTGTCAGTTGCTGTTAGATTGTTAAGTATTAAATCTGATTTTAGTATATGTCAAGCAGCCATGGATTCCATCATTGACCTTATGAATGATCTCAATCCGACTAACATGGCATTACCAACTAATTATTACCACACTAAGAAGTTGGTTTCCACGTTAGGTCTTTCTGCTCAGAGAATTCATTTTTGTGTCAACGGTTGCATGTTGTTTTATAAGGATGATGCAGAATTAGATAAATGTAAATTTTGTGCGGAGCCTCGTTACAAGCCGGTTTTAAACCCTAAAAAGAAGCCGGTACCTGTTAAGTCGATGCATTACTTACCCCTTATACCTAGGTTAAAGAGGTTGTATGCGTCGATGAGTTCTGCTCCTCATATGAGATGGCACCATGATCGTACGAAACAGCCAGGCATTCTAAGCCATCCGTCAGATGGTCAGGCATGGAAACATTTTGATCAGGTGTATCCGGCATTTGCTAGTGAACCAAGAAACATAAGGTTGGGTCTATGTTCAGATGGGTTCACTCCTTTTGATGTCTCGTCTACACCTTATTCTTGTTGGCCCGTATTTGTCACGCCGTACAATCTTCCGCCCGAAATGTGCATGACTAGTCCTTATCTGTTTTTGAATTGCATTATCCCAGGGCCACATAACCCGAAAGCCTCGATTGATGTATTTTTGCAACCTTTGATTGATGAGTTAACGGTATTGAGGTATGAAGGTGTTGAAACATATGATATATCAATGAAACAGAACTTTCAACTACATGCTTCTTTGATGTGGACTATAAATGACTTTCCAGCTTATGGAATGTTGTCTGGGTGGTCCACTGCTGGTAAGCTCGCTTGCCCTTACTGTATGGAAGATACAAAAGCATTCACTTTGAAAAATGGTGGTAAGATTACATGGTTCGACTGTTGTCGTCGATTCTTGCCAATGGAGCATCCGTTTAGGGCTAACAGTAGTGCTTTTATGAAGAATCAGGTTGATTTCGAGGAGCCTCCGCGAAGGTTGTCTGGACGAGAAATATGGGATAGGGTTAAGGTGTATCCTAAGGTAACTGACCAACGACCATCTAAAGCACCTGGCTATGGTATTGATCATAATTGGACTAAACAAAGTATCTTTTGGGAGTTGCCTTATTGGAAGGATAATCTTCTTCGACATAACCTGGATCCCATGCATATTGAGAAGAATTTTTTCGAGGCTGTGTTTAATACTGTGATGGATGTCAGAAACAAGACAAAGGATAATGTGAAGGCCAGGTTGGACCTTGAGGAACTTTGTAGGCGGCCTGAGTTACACATATCTCAAGTTGACAACACGATTTGGCTTCCCAAGGCCAGTTACACATTCGGATTGGATGAGAGAAGAATGATTTGTGATTGGGTCAAGAATTTGAGGATGCCTGATGGATATGCATCAAACTTAGAAAGGTGTGTTGATATGACAGAAGGAAAATTGACTCACATGAAAAGCCACGATTGTCACATCTTCATGGAAAACTTGCTCCCAATTGCATTCAATGGCTTGCCTGATAATGTTTGGAAACCACTTACAGAGACGAGCCTATTTTTTAAGGAGCTGTGTTCTAAGACATTGAAGGAAGAGAATCTTAAGTCGTTGGAAAGTAACTTTCCTGTTGTCGCGACTAAGTTGACAAAAATCTTTCCCCCTGGTTTCTTTAATGTAATGGAGCATCTTCCAATTCACCTCGCGGAAGAGGCACTATTGGGAGGCCCGGTGCACTGTAGATGGATGTATCCTTTTGAGAGGTAAGGTCTCTTAAATTAGTCCTTGACTCATTTTTTTAATTCATCTTAAGTAAATTAATTAATATAATGTATTGTGCAGAATTATTGGCAAGTGTAAGCGGGACGTGAAAAATAGGAACCAAATTGAGGGGTCCATATGTGAGGCATATCTGGCTCGAGAAACTTCTCATTTTTGTTCTTATTATTTCGATCAAAATGTGTCATGTTTGCGAAATAGGCCGGATCGACATGATGATGGAGACAACAATGATCCGAATTATCCACCATTTTCTATATTCAATCAACCTGGTAGAGGAAAGTTAATGACCGAAGTATGCAAGTTCAATGACCGGGACAGAAAAGCAGCTACAACTCATGTTTTGTTGAATTGTCCCGATGTCACTCCTTTTTACAAGTATGCTTCTTTTTAAGTATTTAAAACCTAACATTCAAGTTTTATCAGTAATCTAACTAATGAGATTTTTTGGATCATCCAGTCACTTTGTTGGAGAATATGGCGCCTCTGCTGTTTATGAACAATTTTCAGATTGGTTTAGAGAATTTGTAAGCGTTACATAAACAAATACATAAGTTTTTTGGTATATATATATATATATATATATATATATATATATATATATATATATATATATATATATATATATATATATATATATATATATATATATGTTGGTTTAATGTGTACAACTATCTTGAACTTTATATAGGTACTTAATCCGGATAACGGCATAAACTTCCCATTGTTGCATGATATATCTCACGGGCCTTATTATAAATACAAGAGGATGTCTAAGTACTTTGTTAATGGGTACAAGTTCCATACTAGAGAATGGTCCTTGGGGAAGAAAACAAACAACACCGGTGTGTGTGTGAAAGGTGGTACTGGTGACCAGGATGTAGACTTTGATTACTATGGTGTGATTGAGGAGATTTTAGAAATAGAGTTTACAGTAGGTTGGCCTCGTAAAAATTTGGTGCTTTTTCGTTGCAAGTGGTTTGATCCGAGTCCAAAGGGTACGAGGGTAGACCCCTGTTCTAAAATAGTTGAAGTTAATCACAAAAGGTCATATGGACATTATGATCCTTTCATCATTGCCCAGAATGTGAAGCAAGTGTGGTACGTTCCTTATCCACCGACAATGAACAAAGCCAAAGCCAAATCCAAATCCAAATCCAAAGCCAATTGGTGGGCTGTTCTAAAAGGCAAGCCGGTGGGAAGAGTGGAAGTAGATGATGTATTAGATGTTGCATATCAAAATGAGGTATCTACCGTTCCCTTGATTGTGGATATTGAATTAGCCGACCAGTTGCAACATAGTGAAGGCATCTATGAACAGTTTGATGAATCGGTGGTTAGAGGAAGAAAAAACACTTCTAATTTTGGAGAAGGAACATCTAGGGCTAACGAGGAGGATGAATATATGGATGACGTTGAAACAAGTGAGGAAGAATTTGTTGACAGCGATGAGACGAGCGAAGAGGAGGAAATAGCTGATGACCTTAACGCGGATGATGATGATTGACATGTTCGTAGTTGGTTGTTTTTACTTTACTACAATTATTTGCACTACTTTATAAATGTATTCCATAAAAAATTATAATTTGATTATATTGTGCTAATTTATTGTGCTTATTTTACAGATATGTCATCTTCGGAGAAGGCTAGGGGGAAAAGAAAGGTTCAAAGTACCTCGCCTGCTTCAGGTCATACTACTCCTCCTGGACTTGTACCTCATATGCTTCCTACACATCCTCCGTCTGCATATGCTCCAGATTTTTTCACTCCTCCTCCTGCCTTTCCCCCTGGCATGCCCTCTACGACATCGCCTGGTTATGTTGTTCGTCCGTATGGCATCAGTTCATCATCCATGCCTCAGCCATCTTCCAGTCCGTCACCATCCCCTTCATCATCTACTCCTTCTGATCCGAGCTCGGTGGACCCTTTGGTACCACCTACTATTAAGTATTATGATCCGAGCTCGCCTTATTACATTGGTCCTGCAGGATCATATGATGATGACGGGAGGGTAAGGCTTTATCCTGAGGGTAGTCGTGGGTAAGTATTATTTTTTGTTATTTTTTAAGTATTTAATCCTACTATGAAGTTTAATTTTTTAGTATATTTATTAACACTAAAAATTTTTATCTAGTTTTACTCCCTCGATGGTGGCTACTCCCATAATCACCAAATGCATTAAAGCTAGATGGACTGAGCCATGGCCATCCTGGGGTAGGGTACCCTCCAAGGTAAAGATGGGCATGTTTGACGATTTTCAGGTAATAACTATATTTTATTTTTTAATAATTTTGTTAAGTGTCACTTTTTTAAAAATCTAATATTTTTAATTATTTCAGGCAAAGTGTAAATGGCATCCTGCATTTAATAACATTGCCGAAAGCAATTTCCTTGGAAAATGTGCAGATAGAGTGAAAGGTAACCTTTATGATTGTCGGGCCAAAGGAAAGAAGCCCGAGTGGATATACGATCACGTTTGGGCAAAATATCTAGAATATTGGTATAGTGATGAATTTAAGAAGAGGAGCGCCCAAGGAAAAGCCGCACGAGCCTCCGAAAAGGGTGGATCGCTGCACACCGGGGGTTCGGTTAGCTCAGCGACTCAGCGGATGATATTGGTAACTTATTAATTAATTGTATGTATTATTTTATGTAACTCACATTAATTTTCTATCTAACTTGTTATCTTTTTAATTTTATAGGAAAGGCAAGAAGGGCGGCCAGTTCGTGTGCCTGAAATGTTTAAGAAGAGGCATATATACAGAAACAAAAAAGGAGAAGAAGTGTGGGTCGAAGAACGCGCTAAAGAGCTATATGTAAGTTATTAAATTCAATTTTTTAAACTTATTAAATCCGTCAATATTTGTAAATCTAATTCTTGTTATTAAATTTTTTTTCAGGAAAAGGCTATGGCGGTCTATGAAGAAAGGATTGCGACTCAGGCATCCGGGTGTGGTAGCAGTACCCCAGCTGAAATGACACTAGAGGAGGAAACCGCACTATGGTTGGAGGTGAATGGCGGAGTAAAGAAGGGAAGTGCTTACGGCCTTGGATCGCAGTATGCCTCAGAACGTCTAAATCCAGGTTTTGGCTCTTACACTCCTCCTGCTAGTTCAATTGATCCCTCGGTGGAAGCCTCTTTGCGCAATGAAATCGAAGAGCTTAGGAGAAAGAGTGAAGAAGACCGTTTGCGCAATGAAGAAAATTTGAGAGTCATGCGGGAAATGATGCAGAACATTATGTGTGGTGGTGCGGACAAGGGAACAAAGGGCAAGGGCAAGGGCAAGGGCAAGGGCAAGGGCAAGAGCAAGAGCAAGAGCCGGGGGAAAGGCAAGAGCAAACGTCAATACAGCTCTGAGTCGGGTTCTGAGTCGGGTTCTGAGTCGGGTGCTGAGTCGGGTGCTGAGTCTAGTTCTGAGGCAACGGAGTAGTGATAATGGACTGTTGATGTATTAGACTTGTTTTAGACATGTTTTAACTTGTTTGGATCACTATTCGGATTGGATATGTTATGCAAAAATATTAAACTTTCTATTTAAAGGCAATAAGCCTTGTTTAGACTATTATTAAGGCTTGAGAAGCCTTATCTTCTTCTGGGTGCTGTTTTTCTATTTTTTACAGGTGGTGTAGCTCTAATTGCAGGTTTTTTATTGCAGGTATTACACTGCCTACCGACCGCAGCGGTCCGAAAGCGGTCCGAAATTTGGCAATTACCCAGCCCAGAAATAAGCAATTTCCCACCGCAGCGGTCGCCTGGCCCACTGACGCGGTTGCCTAGCCCACCGCTGCGGTCGCCCAGTTTTCCAATTTTTGTGCAATCTCCCACCGCTGCGGTCGCCCAGTTCAACATTATTTTTTCCACCTATAAACTAGGCGACCGCCGTCCGACCGTACTGCGGTCCGACGTCCGACCGCCGCGGTCGGAAGGCTGTGAGCGACCACTACTTAGCCGACCGCCTTGTTAGGTCGGACAACGGTCGCCTAGCCGACCGTTGTCCGACCGTATAGGCGGTCGGAAAAGCCCTGATTTTTAGTAGTGTTTACGGTTGCTTTGGAAAAGAAGAAAGAAGAAGACAAGGTGCATCTTTCCTTATGGGATTAGCTATTTGCTTTTGTATATTACTGGTAAAAGCAATGATCTTTTCTAATGTTTCCACAACATATTCTTGTCTAATTTGAATCTTTTAGTTACTAGTTTTTTTTTTTTTTTTTTTTTTGTAATCTTAAGCACAAGATTTTTATTAATGGGAAATCATTGACAAGGAGGAATTTGAAGGACATTTTGTAGCTTCTTTTTTTTCATGTGTAAATTCGATGACAATGAATTATGAAGTGTTCTCTATTTTTATGATGACATTTACATAGAATTAAGTTCTTTTTGTGAAATGACAATGGTATTATCTTTGTATGCGTAGTAGATTACTAGTTTATGATATATTGTTGGGATGTTAAAAGTGAAATACATTTAATTTCTTTCTGAACAAAATTTTTATTTGTGGCGACTCATTGTCTCCACTGAAAGCACATTTTAAAAGATCATTGGAAGATATCACAATTGTCGAAACTATAGTCGCCACTAAATGTATTTATTAGTGGCGACTCTAATTTGTAGAACCTTTTCTGTGGCGAAGTAACCACAAATGTGTGTTCTTTGTGGCGGCCTGCATGAGTCGCCACTAAAGACATTTAGTTTCGACTTGTAGTGTAGCAACTCTTGTCGCCATAGAAGAGAAGTTTTCTTGTAGTGACAATAGGATCCCCAAAATACTTTTATGCTATAATATATATATATATATATATATATATATATATATATATATATATATATATATATATATATATATATATATATATATATATATATGAAAATGCACTTTGAAGAAAAAAAAAATCAAACTTGGAGTCGCTTCAAGTGAGCCGTTGCTGCTGCCGAAGGGAATCGCTGGCGAGATGAGGAAGGAGGACCCAAAATCTGGAAAAAAAAAATTGATAGGATTTTTTGAATTTTGGGGAAAGAGGAAAAGAAAAGAAAAGGAAAAGGAAACATACATTGTAGGAATTGTGGAAGATATATATTTGATATATTTTTGGAACAAATTTGATAAATTGTGGGCGAAATTCGATAGAAATTTGAAGAGGGTGGAGAGAAGAGAAGGAAGGAGAGAGAAGATATGAAAGAGTGATAGAAAATGGTAGACTAACGTGTATTATTGTTTTGGTCCACGGACCAATTACGTCAGTCAAATTAAAAAAAAAAAAACATTCCGACCGGTTTGATCGAAAATGCAAGAAAAATTGAAAAAAATATTTAACAAGTTTCCGACCAATTACTGCCTGAAATGGTCGGAACTTTTCGGTGGGAAAAGATCAATTTCTGGTAGTGAATTAATCATAAGTCCCTGTGAAAACTACATTTGATCTCATTTTGGTGGTGTTGTCAAAGACTTAGAGAATAACTATAAGCTAGATTAAAGTTTCATTTTTTATCTATTCAAGTTTTAATTCTCGTTTTTAGGTCAGCCGTATTTGCAATCTCAAGGATTCACTCTTGAATAATTAAACTCGAAACTTTTGAACTTGCCTGAACGAACCTATTACACGGAGATAGTGTTAGAGGAGATAGGAAAAATCATCTTGACACGCATAAAAAGGCAATGAGCCATTGCAAGCCTGAGCTAGAAATTAAGTAAAGTAGTGCCTTTGGTACTTCGTTTATTGTACAATATGCCAGACTAATGGTCAATAAATTTTTTGAACAGTTGGGAATGAACCAGAGCCTAGTATACTTGCGTTCTCATTTTAGGACAAGCCCATGCTCATTATTAATTTGAAAAATTACAAATTATACAGTGCAATGACTCGCATGAAGAAAGGCCACTTATGATAGTGGAGATAAATGGTAATGCAGAATCCTTGAAAATTAACGTTGAAGTTGTCAATCATATGATGCTGAGAGCTTCTTGATTCTCACAAGGCACTTTTCAGGTGGTATAGTTTTGCTCTGTTGAGGAAGCAGCTCAAGTCTGCATCATATGGATTAGATTGAATTATCATGTGATAAGTAATTGATAGTAAATACCGTTTTAACATAAAAAAGAACTGATAGAATATGTACTTAGTGAATTTCAGATGATCAGTAAAAGGGATGGGCTACTACGTACCTGTAGTTAAGAAGAAGGTAATGAAGGATTACTGAAACCTCAAGCATGGCCAAATTGGATCCTGTGCACGTTCTGGGGCCTAATCCAAATGGAAGATAGGAGGTTGGCTTGGTTTTGAGATCCTACAAAAAATTTCACTACATACTGTTAATATCTTTGGGATTTTAATCATTAATAATGAATAGTAATTCCATGGATATTGGTTAATGTAAAAGGGCATGTCACTTACATCCCATCTTGAAGGATTTAAATCCTTAGGATTCACATAAGTATTAGGGTCCATATACCAATTCCCTGCTATTGTCAAAACCTAATATAAACCAAAATTGATATATAGAATGATTTTTCATATTCAATTCACGTTTAAATCCAGCACACTGCCTAAATCTCCATCCAAATGATCTCAAAAGGTTAAACTGACATCACTAATGTGTAAAACAGTGAAAACTGCTTACTTAACCGTTTCTGATGTTTCTACCGAATTTCAAGTCAATTAGAGATTGTAAATCCATGATCGCAAAGCTATGACCAAATTCGATAGATTATCTAATGTCAAATTGTCCTCTTAATTAATACACGTGAGAATCCAAGATATTATTTTCTCCTATTAGGTGAAAATCTCAATATCTTATCTCATGAATTAATTTAGCGTTTCTAGTATCACGAAATTAATTCTCCTTTTCAAGTAGATAAAATTTCACCACTAGCAGACACTTACCGAGAGATAATTTACACATGGTACATTGAGAAAAATCAATGACTCAAATAAATAGATCATTCAAGTGAACCCTATTTATTATCATAATTCTTAATCCATGCATTGACATAATCACACATGTATAAAACTTTAAGAATTTTCAATAATTCCGAATAAAATACTCCACTTTGGAGGTAATCATTTATCCATCTTAAATTTTTAATCAATATACAATATTATCTCACATGAATAAAGTAACAAGAATTTTCAGGGATATCAAATAAATAATCACTTTAATGGTAACCATTTATTAATCACAAATTCTTAATCCATGTATGATATCATCTTACATGTATAAAATCTTTAAAAAAAATTTCAATGATTCTCAATAAATATTCCATGTAACTGGCAAACATTTATCAATCATAAATTCTTAATCTCTAAACGATATCGTCTCACGTGTATAATGCCATTAAGAATTTCCAAAGTTTCAAATAAATAATCATTTTGATTGCAACCATTTATTTATCACAAAATTCTTAACACATTTAGAAAGTATTAAGAACTTTACTGTAATTCCAAATAAATAAATCAAATTGATTATAACTATTTATTAATCAAAATTCTTAATCCATGTAATTTATAATTTCATGTATATAAAATATCAAGAATTTCTAATGATAGAAAATAAATAAACTATATTAGTAGTAACTATTTATTAATCATAATTCTTAATTTATATGAAATTATATACACATGGGAGGAGACAATACCGTTCATATAATTAATTAAAAGAAATTGATATAGAGTACGACCTTTTAACAATACTTCAGGCATATTGGTTCACCAAGAATTTTATAAAACTCTTCGTAAATACCCATAACTGTTAAACCAGTAAGAAAACCCCAAGTCCTAAAGGTCATGGACTTTCCGTTTTCCAAATAGCATTTGTTTCCGTAGCTAGAATTCTTGTATAACAAATAGATCTAATGCTAAGCCCCACCAATTTTAAAACTCTATGTTCTGACACAAAATCCGTAAAAGGTCTACATTGAAAAAGTAATCTAATGGAATTCATTACCAAATAAATCAGAACAAAATTGGAAGATTACCTCTTAGCGATTAAACAAGATCCACTTATACAAAAAAAAATATTATCTCAGCCACTATTTCACCTTCTTCAATCAAAGAACCAAAAGCTAATCCTTTTAGAATATCTAAGTCCCACTTGGCCAAACTTTGATCAAAAGTCAAAACTACTTCCATAAGAACAATAAAAAAAATTGTTCCACCGAAATTCATAGTTCGATTATGCTACCAGTCAACAATAAAAATTTAATGAAGCCTTAAAAACCGTTTCACTATTATAGTTGTCGACATTAGTTCAAACAGTTTTACTTTCATAAGATATTCATATAATCATACATAATCTTACAGCTAACTCGTTTTCATGAAACCCAGTTATCTAGTTAGATGTGAGCAGGCTCTGATACCAATTGAAGGAATATAAACACAGCGGAAGCAATTCCAGGATCAAGAACTCACATGTAATCTAGACAAACTAGCAGACTATTAAGTTTTACATAAACATAAAACGGAATACCTCTTGAAGCGTGACTTCAAACTTGAAACAAATCTTCAATCACGAGCAAGATCATCTTCGGGGTCGTCCTCCAGTTCCATGATCTTCTGTCGTGTGCCCGAACAATATCCAGACTAATAATCACTTGGGTGGAACAAGTGTTTCAGAGAGAGAAAAAACTATTTAGGGTTTTTGTTGTTTTGGTGTGTTTCCTTTTGGCCAAGTATCCTCCTTATATAGTTTTAGGGTAAAACCCTTTTCAAAAACTATCTAGGATTCTTTTCCACCAAGAAACCTCTCTCCTAGTCCTAATTGAATTCGGTCACAACAGGGACCACAGAATTAATTAATGAGGCTTCCAATTATGGAATTAATTCTTTTTTCTAGAATTAACCTTTCCATAATAAATTACAAATTATTTCCACTAGAAATTCGTAATTGCACTCCTCAGTTGAATTTCGAATTCTTCCATCAAATCTTATTTAACTCCCCACGTTAAGACTACAGACACCAATCAATAATATCAAATTACTGACAATTTAATATATTGACTAAATGAATATCCTTTAGACTTCCGCTTAACTTATTCCATGTGCCGGATGCGAAATCCACTGGCCAGATTTACACATAGAAACTTATAAGCTTTCATAAAGGGGTGTCATCAATCTCTATAACGAGAGGTGGATTCTATCAACTAGCTATTACTTCGCAAATGCATATTATCATTATCCAACTTATCAGGAATTATTTGACCCAAATATCCTGGACCTCACTTATTGATAAATCAAGACAATGAATAATATACATCACTAATAATAATTATATCAAGATTAAGAGTATAAGTACATCTGATGAGCTAGAGAGTTTATTTTATATAGTCAGTATAAAAATACTTATCTCTAGTTGGTCCGTTCAATACACACAAAACGTACTAGCACAAGAAGTTGGAACTATACCATTCCCATAATCAAGATAAATTATATATAATCTTGTACTACAATCATGCCGATGGCTTTGTCCAATTTCCATCTTAGATTGTGAACATTAGTACTTTATTATTTATAAGAACCGATGATTTAATCTTCCGTGTATAAGCTTGGCTCTACACACTAAATCAACTACTATATAAATAATAGGACACACATGACACAATTGATCTAAATAAATAATACTTCATTATATTTAATAAATGAATACCAATTGTTCAACTAAGAATAATCCAATTAAAACCGCATGGTTATTAGTATATTCCAACAGGCCATTCATTGGGAACATGCTTTATTTCGTCAAATGCCTCAAAGGTCACGATCTTGAACCATTTGTAAAAAACTTGGTTACTAGGTAAGTTTGTCACATCTACAGTGAATTGTTGAAATATTTGATATTCATGATAGTATATTTTTTTCTTAACGAACTTTCTTGCTCTTCATCCATTGATCTGCAAGACTAATACTGTTCCTTAATTAAACAAATAACTTTAAGGTTCGGGCGAGGAGGCATGTACAAGGCATTCATGTTTGGAAGGCCGAGCATTATTGTCACAACGCCTGAAATATGTAGGAAAATCTTGTTGGACGACGACAACTTCCCGTTAAGTTTTCCTAACTTTCTCTTAAACCTACTGGGACAAGAACCAGGTGATGGATATTCAGAACATGACAAGCTTCTTCGTAAAGTAGTAGCAATTCCAGTAAAAACTCATCCATCTTTATCCCACTTCTTTGATGCTATAAACCAAATCGTGAAAGATTCATTTGAGAAATGGGTTGCTATGGAAGAACACATTGAGATACTATCAGCGATAAGAAAGCCTGCATTTGGGGTGTTTATGCAAGTTTTTATGGGTGGTGAACAACCTGCTCAAGAAATTCTTGACTATCTCTTCGAGGAGAATCTATACAGATTTCGTGGTCTTAAAGCCTTGGCCATTAATCTCCCTGGATTTGCTTACAATAGGGGAATCAAGGTATGATCTAGCAATGTAGTTTAACAATTATAGCACGATTACCAATCAATGCTTATATTTGTAGTATTAAATTAAGTTACCTGTACTTAATCTCTTAAATAACCTGATTGACAAAATATTTCTAACTTAAACTCATTACAAATTTTTTATTCCGTCATAGAAGTTAATTAAATTGTTGATTAACCACAAAACGAGGGAAAAAATAAAAAAGAAGAAAGAGAGAGAGAAGTTATCTAAAAGGGAAAAATATATAAGTTGAATTAACACCTAACTTTATTCCTTTACTCCCTTATTCTTATGCAAGATAAAATTAACACCCTTGGTTAAGAGAATTCCATAGCTATTTGTTGTTTTAGACAAAATAGAATGCAAATTTCGTTAGTTTAACTTCTCCGCATTGATATATATATGCTTTTATCATTACAGGCTCGAAAAGCAGTAGCTAAGGTACTTCAACAGTTAATAAATGAAAGGAAAGTCCTGAATGCAAACAATAAAGCAAGATCAAAGCACAACATGATGGATATGATGCTAGACGCTCAAGCAGCTGATGAAGAAATAAGTGATGAGGAAATCATCAAATGGCTACTCTCGTTTCTATTTGGTGGTTATGAAACTGTTAGTCTCGTTGCGTCAAAGACAATTATACATTTGCAAAAACATCCTGAGTTGTTGCTGAAAGCAAAAGTACGTATGTATTATTTATTCTGATATCCTTTCCTTCTTTCTTGTGAGGGAGGGGGGGGGGGGTGGGGGGTTTAGTTAGCAATAGAAGCTAAAGGGGAGTCTTTTATCAGTAATTATTTATCATTCAGTCACGTGGCAAATAGAGGAGAGTGTACTATCAAAGGATGTGGGTAGGAGGTGGTAGGATGGATAAGGTCTTTTCATTGTCAATCATAGTTTTAACGAGTCTTACGCAGTGCAAGGCCAAATTAGTCGAGTACTATGTGGTATCATATCAAACGGTTATACCAAAAAAAAAAAAAAAAAAAAAAACTTGAGTGTACGTGTTGACAAGTTGTCCCTTTTCAGGAAGAACAAGAGGAAATAGTTAAGAGAAGATCATCTCCAAATGCAGGCCTCAGTTTCAACGAGATTGGACAGATGAAATATCTTACTAAAGTAATTTTTTACTTGGACGGCAAAATTCAGTATGTAATACATTTATTTTACTATCCAATAGTTCAAGATCAAACTCTCTTATGGAATTGATAACATTCTTTCTAATAATTGCTATATCTCTTTTGACATTGAAAGGTAATTTATGAAACAATGCGTTTTGGTAGCACTGAGATAATATTCTTTAGAGATGCAAGAACTACTGTTCACATAAATGGTTAGTACTCTGCCTTAACTTTTACTATTACTACTAGTACTACTTATCCCAGGGGCAATGCAAGCCTTAATTTCAATATATCACACTAAATTAAAGGAGTTCCTTTATCTCTCTTGTGTGATGATTTAATATGTGTTGATATATGATAAGAATGTAGTTCATATTTTATATTCTTAGAGACGTAAGAGTCGCACTGTTTTAACAAAATACAAATTTTTTAAAATATGTTGTTTGATCTTCATTCATGGATATCAAAAGATTATATGTTGATATATGATTAGAACAAGCAATAGAGATATTTTAAATTCTAAAAACGTGAAAACAAAATTTGTCCGAATTTGGTCATAGTTTTGGAGATCAGGATAATTTGACAGACTCTGATTGACTTGAAATTTGGTAAGTTCATCGGAAACGGGCCAATGAGAAAAACTCACTGCTTTGCAGTGAACCATGTCGTTTTTCGGCAGTTTGACGCTGTTAAGATGGTGTTTTTGGCGTTTTTCTATTTTCTGGAAATTATTTTTCTTCGAAAAGTTAATGGTTGGCACCCAGTGGTAATAGGGATTATCCTATATGGTCTCCATGATCATATAATAGTATAAACAATAAGTTTACGTGTTGACATCAGTTCTTCCTCCATAACGGATAAATTTATTGTTAAGTATACTTAGCTTAAAAGTCTCTATGATATCCATGATTAAATACTAGTATAAACAATGTGTTTACGTGTTGACAATAGGTCTTCCTCCCTAACGGATAAATGTATTGTTGGTATACTAGATTTAATCACTAGTTGTTGATGACTTGTATATATCTCTCCAACTGAGAATAGCATGTTGAGTCAATGAGACTAGGGCTATTCAATAATTGATATTTACTTGAATTAAATTGATAGTAGACTCTCCAACTGAGTTTGATATTAGTTAATTTAATGAGTGAAATCTGACATTGCATGTATATGGTGCATAAATAGTTATTTTCCCAACGAATTTGGCTATTCAAGCTGCATGAAATATATGTGTGATGTGTTTTGAATTTGATTATTCAATGTTACATGACCTGAGTTGATCTATTTAAATTGTTTTGCCTCACTTATTAGATATGTCTTTATTTCAATTCCCTAAGTGCTATTCTCTCACAAATTTTTCTCAAAATTTATTTTGATGACAATAAGACATTATTTTAGAGGATGCATTATATGTACGTTAAGTTAGAAAGAAATTGATGTCAGTTTCTAGCTTAATAAGAGATGGATACTCAATTTATTTTACCAATGACTTTAGTGTTATTGAGGTTAATAAATATCTATCTCTTGTGGTACAATATTGCAAGGCCTTTTCATTTGATATGTCTTCCGAGTTTAACGATATTGATCTGCCTCATAAAAGAAAATATTCTTTGAAATTGAATAAAACTTATCTATTGCTCTTGTTTCAAGGTCATATGTATTTTAATAGAATATTGTGGTTGGTTATGGATGGATCTTTAAGGTTCATTGAAAGTGGAGGCACTACCAACCCTATGAATTCTTATTAAAAGGAAATATGACTAAGTGATACTTTCCCTTAAAAAGGAGATAGAGCTAGTGATAAGTTAGCATTAATTCATTCTGATTAGTATATCTAGTGAATATATATGTAAGAGGTGTTTTGAGTATTTTTATGACATTCATAAATGATTACTCAAAATATGAATATATTTATTCGATGCATTATAAGTCTTAATACTTTGAGAAATCAAGGAGTTTAAGACTGAAAAGGAAATGCGTCATGGAAAATATATTACTATGTCACTGCGATTTGATCATGGTGTTGATACCTCTTTGCAAAGTTCACTAATTACTTATCAAATAAGGAATTATGTCTACACTTGGGACGCTATAACAAAGTGGTGTAGAAGAAAGAAGAAATAACTCTTATGGAGATGGCTAGATAAATGTGAAGTTGTTCAAATTTGTTATTCAATTTCGTATTGGGAATATGCTTTAGAAACTTTAAATTACATTCTAAACGTAGTCCTTCTATGTTAGTACCTTTTACAAGGGAAAACTGATTAGTTGGAATCAAGGATGAATGTCCATACGTTTATTGGCTATCCAAAGGGGACGAAAGGAAGTTTATTTTCTTGTCATAATGAAAAGAAGGTATTTGTTAGCATGAGTACCATATTTCTAGAAGATGACTATTTAATAAACAATGTTCCTAGAAGTAAATTTTATTTACTGGACTGAACATAGAAATAACAAGTGGATCACCTGAAAATCCAAAAGTTCAACTGAAATCCAATCGACATGTTGGAATTGACATTCCATGTCGATAGACAAAAGTTGATTGGAAATCCACTACTCCAAAGTAGTGGGAGTGAATTTTTGAAAAGTCATTAATATACACTACAAGATGAAGTTGTTCGTATTCTTATACCGAAAGGTAAGAAAAGAATATTGAGACTTAAGACTCTAATTATTGTGTGGTTTCACCACAAGAACATGGTAGTGTGACTTAGTAGTAGTACTTTGTCGTAGTGGGAGAAAAGAATGAAAATTGTTTCGTTAGCACTCTTGGGATAGTTTCATGACTGGATCCTGCAGAGGAGGCACTGTTGGACAATGATTGCATCAGAAAATAACTTGGCTAGATCCTTTTATTATTCATGTAAAAGGAATGCTTGTGAAAGTTGTAGGTGCATGGTTAAAAGTCTAAGTGGGAGTTTGATGGGATATATACTATTAACCATGAGTTTAGATATAGTATGTATTATAACAATGGCATGGTTATAAGTATAAGTGGGAGATTGTTTGAATATACTAATAACCATGCGGTTTTAGTTGGATTATTCTTAGTTGAACAATTGGTATTCATTTATTAAATATGATGAAGTATTATTTATTTAGATCAATTGTGTCATGTGTGTCCTATTATTTATATAGTAGTTGATTTAGTGTGTAGAGCCAAGCTTATACACGGAAGATTAAATCATCGGTTCTTATAAATAATAAAGTACTAATGTTCACAATCTAAGATGGAAATTGGACAAAGCCATCGGCATGATTGTAGTACAAGATTATATATAATTTATCTTGATTATGGGAATGGTATAGTTCCAACTTCTTGTGCTAGTACGTTTTGTGTGTATTGAACGGACCAACTAGAGATAAGTATTTTTATACTGACTATATAAAATAAACTCTCTAGCTCATCAGATGTACTTATACTCTTAATCTTGATATAATTATTATTAGTGATGTATATTATTCATTGTCTTGATTTATCAATAAGTGAGGTCCAGGATATTTGGGTCAAATAATTCCTGATAAGTTGGATAATGATAATATGCATTTGCGAAGTAATAGCTAGTTGATAGAATCCACCTCTCGTTATAGAGATTGATGACACCCCTTTATGAAAGCTTATAAGTTTCTATGTGTAAATCTGGCCAGTGGATTTCGCATCCGGCACATGGAATAAGTTAAGCGGAAGTCTAAAGGATATTCATTTAGTCAATATATTAAATTGTCAGTAATTTGATATTATTGATTGGTGTCTGTAGTCTTAACGTGGGGAGTTAAATAAGATTTGATGGAAGAATTCGAAATTCAACTGAGGAGTGCAATTACGAATTTCTAGTGGAAATAATTTGTAATTTATTATGGAAAGGTTAATTCTAGAAAAAAGAATTAATTCCATAATTGGAAGCCTCATTAATTAATTATGTGGTCCCTGTTGTGACCGAATTCAATTAGGACTAGGAGAGAGGTTTCTTGGTGGAAAAGAATCCTAGATAGTTTTTGAAAAGGGTTTTACCCTAAAACTATATAAGGAGGATACTTGGCCAAAAGGAAACACACCAAAACAACAAAAACCCTAAATAGTTTTTTCTCTCTCTGAAACACTTGTTCCACCCAAGTGATTATTAGTCTGGATATTGTTCGGGCACACGACAGAAGATCATGGAACTGGAGGACGACCCCGAAGATGATCTTGCTCGTGATTGAAGATTTGTTTCAAGTTTGAAGTCACGCTTCAAGAGGTATTCCGTTTTATGTTTATGTAAAACTTAATAGTCTGCTAGTTTGTCTAGATTACATGTGAGTTCTTGATCCTGGAATTGCTTCCGCTGTGTTTATATTCCTTCATGGCCAGCCCATGTCACCTGGAGGCAATCGATATTTCTTTGAGCGAAATTTGATTGTATAAAACCATCCATTTGCTTTCTTTAGGATACTACAGAAAGTTAAAATCCCTACTGCTAATGCCGTGTACAAGACCACTAAATCGTACTCCATTTTTACTTTCTATAGTCAGTCGAGAAAGCTTTGTGAAGCTGATTGTATGAGATAGGCTTTAATTTATAGACTTCAAAGTCAGAAATATTCTACTACTAGACTTCGTACAATTCATATGTAAAAGGTGTGTGCTAAATGAAGTCATTTGGGACACATGATTTGACTTGAAAGGTATCACCAACAACTACACTCATCTATATCTCCCTCCGTCCCAATTTATGTGGCACCATTTACTTTTTGGTTTGTCCCAAACTAAGTGGCACATTTCCTTATTTGACAACTATTTAATGCATCATCTCTATTTTACCCTTGTTGGACCCTACATACTTTTAAACCTACCAACAACTTTTTTATTACTCAAATCTTCTCTCTCTTACTTTTTCAAGGGTAAAATTGATACTTAACAAGGTCAATCTCTATTTTCTTAAACTCCGTGCCCGGTCAAATGTTGCCACATAAATTGGGACGGAGGGAGTAATATTTACTCCTTGAAACGTCCATATCATGCACAGGTTACAACTGTTAATTAGATTTGTCAATTGCCGCTGGTGGCTGCAAAGCCAGAAGGCCTACTATGTTGAAGGTATATTACTTTTATACAATAAGTGGCTGTTTGGCCATAAATTCCAAAAAATATTTGGAAAAGAGTTTTTGGAGTTGAGTTGAAAAATGGTATTAGGAAGTTGAAGTTTTGTTTGGACATACATTTCATTTGGAAAAAAATAAAATTTTGTGAATGAAGTAGTAGCTTTTTTTAAAAAACTTGAAAAAGTGCTTTAAACCACTTTTTGATTTTTCAAAAAAAGTTGAAAAAGTCACAGGATTTCATAGACAAACACTTTTTCAAAAAATTTTAAATGACAAACAGGTCCTAAATATCTACCACTGATTTTTTTGTTTCTTTGTTTGATAAACAGAACTATTATAAAGTGGGACTGAACGTTAATTAGTTTATCTTTCTTTGCACCTCGGGAGTTCGCTACGTCAATATTGGCTGTCGCACACCAACAGGTTTTCTATTATCCATATTCCATAATCCATAGTACTCACGTTGGTGGCTGGAGCTTACAGGCCATAGAATTCATGGCATTGGGACCATTTTATGTCCTAGGGTGTTGAAGTGTAAATTAGTCCAAATATAATATTTTATATTAAAAATAAATGCTTTAAACGTTTTATTACCAAAAATTAAAATAAGGAAGGTAAACAAGATATTGTAAACTACACGGAAAGCTACTGTAGTGGAGTCAAGCTTGAGAATGTATATGAATTATGTTAAAGAAATGCATATCCATTGGCTTGGTGCTTACCCTGTTAACATAAATTACTCTAATACACCAGATTCCACTATATATAGTCCATAAGCACGGTTCAAGTCTCATTATGTTGACCTCTTAAATCCTGCACGTCTCAAGTGAGGAATTTGGTTGCATGGGAAAATCTTGTTGGGACTTGTTTCAATTTCTCCCTTAGTATAAACTATAAAGCCTTTATGATACAGAGTAGAAGCAATTTATGATATTTTTCACTATTGCAGTGGGCATCATTAATTAGATACATTGTGCTAAAATTCACATGAGTTTCATGTAACTATATCAAGTTATCATGCAACTTGTGTAAAATCGAGAAATAAATTTGAAAACTGCATGCCACAATCATTTTTTGTCAAGCAAATACTAAAAAGAGTTTTTTTAATCAAGTAGTGTTCGGGTAATTTTACACAAAGTATTTTTAAGTGTCATATTATAAAAAAGGAAAATTTAAGATTCAATTTGCGACTAATATGATCTAAATGTAGGAAAAGGTTTAAATATTTTTTAATTTACTTTTTTATGTTCATTTTTAACTATATATATATATATATATATATAGGTTTGTTAATCTATAGAAATAAATTCAAACCAAAAGATGGAAGATGAGAACAAAGCTTTGTTTATACTAGCGAGATATATTGGTTAAAATAATTTTAAAAAGTCCGTCACATAAAGAACTTTGATAAGGATATTTTCTTGATTTGAAAAATTTAATAAATTGCTTTTGCTTCTTCTCTAGAAGGAGAAACTTGTACCTTCTCCTCGACAATAGTAAAAATGGTTTTGCTTATTTGCAGAAGTATTTTTAGATTTGGGTCAAATATTCAATCTTCACAAAAGTGCTCAATTTTTTCTTATTTTTTTAAAGAAAAATAAGTACTTTGGCTTTCTAAAAGCTTGGTCAAATAGGCCATTATATGTTGTGAAATTTCATTAATTAATTTGACCCATCAAAGGGTAGTGGTTTTGCAAGAATGACCTCCGCTAACTTTAATGAATAAATTTCGGATGGAAATACCCCTATAAAATCTTATATCCCGCCCTCCCTTTCTAGTAAGTGTTGCCTCTTAGGCAGCACTTGAACTTTTATCACTTTCTATATTCTCTTAGATAACTTGAAGTTATGTCCCGCCCTCTCTTTCTTGTATGTGTTGCCTCTTATGCAGCACTTGACAACACTTGACTTTGACCTCCTCTTGTATAGGCAACACTTGCCCTTTTATCTCTTCCCACATTCTCCCAGATAACTTGAAGTGTTGCCTCGGCAACACTTGCCTTTTTAATTTTTTTGCAGGCAGCACTTGCCCGTTATATTTTTCGAAGAGGCAGCACTTGTCAATTTATAACTTGAAGTGCTGCCTCCGAGATCATTTTGCTAAATCATTCTTAAGTGGAGAGAAAAAGTCATAACAAGTGATATGTAGGTACACCCAATAAATTATTTTGAGAATTTTGAGGCAATTCTTAGCGGATTGCCGGGCTTTTCATTCAAAAAAGTCCTTACAGATCATCATAGAAGGCTGAGGCTAAAAATTAAGTACCGGTGTCCGCCAGGGCCACTTAGTGAAATTTTCAGTCAAACTTTTGGTGTGAAGTTAAGCCAACTTAGGTCCCACAATCTAAAGCTAAACCTCAATTTCAGGCCCACTGTTTGAACTTAAGTGGCTATATATCAAATATTCTTTGCAAAGTGACTCCAACTGAACGTTAAAATTTTGCCAGGGAGCCACTTTTTCCCTTGTCATTTAGTTTTTAGCCACATTGTAAAAATCATTTACCTTTTAGCTACTTTTTAGAATTTCAGATCTTGGGGGCTGAACTTAAAACTTTCAGGTATGAAGTTCATAGAAGGTCTGAAGTTGAACTTCATACCTGAAGGTTTGAAGTTCAGCCCCCAAGGTAAGAAAATCAAAAGGTGGCTAAAAACTAAATAATTTTTAAAAGTGGCTTCAACTGTAAAGGAAAGCCAAAAAGTAGCTATTTCTGCACTTCCTCCAACTCAAATGCAAAAAATTTCATTAGGTGTACCCGCTGTTGGCATCCAATTTTGTCCCGATAGTTTCAAATTGATTTCAAATGTGTTTCTTGATAATTTAAAGATATTTTAGATTAAAGTTGCATTTAAAATAACGTAATTTAAAAAATTAAATAAAACAAGTCACTTTAATTATTTTGGATTTAATTGCACGCGCTATTTAATTAAAGGATTCGAAATTCATAAATAAGATGGAAATTCTTAAAAAGTAACTTTGGAATATCCATAATGTTGAAATACCCGAATTTTACTTAACCGACAATTTTTGGGGTTCAACATCCGCATATCACTAGTTATGGCTTTTTGTCTCCACTTAAAAATGCTTTAACAAAATGGCCTCGGAGTCAGCAATTCAAGTTATAAATTGACAAGTACTGCCTCTTCGAAAAAGATAAAGGGCAAGTGCTGCCTGCGAAGAGATTAAAGGGGCAAGTGCTGCCGAAGTAACACTTCAAGTTATCTGAAAGAATGTGAGAAGAGATAAAAGGACAAGTGTTGCATATGCAAGAGGGGGTCAAAGTCAAGTGCTGTCAAGTGCGCATAAGAGGAAACACTAACGAGAAAGAGAGTGCGGGGCAACACTTCAAATTATATGGAAGAATGTATAAAGAGATAAAAGATCAAATGCTGCTTACTAGAAAGGAAGCGTGGAATGTGTGCTTCAATATAAAATTTTATTGGAATAAGGCAAATTATTGCCTATGGTGTCATAGTTTTGTAAATTGCCTACTTAAATGGTGTTATGCAAAGATGAACCACGTGTCATTAAGTCAAAGTGATGCATTCATTTTCTCACTGTTTCCTTGGATTTCACACTCTGCATCAACTCACTAGCCTAGTTCCAAGAAACCATAAATTTGTCAAAAACAGTTAGTCCTAGATTCACTATAGAGAAAGAAAATGCAGAGAGGTCTTCTTGAAACTTAGAAACCATGATAGCAATTTTCTCAGTTTTGCTTGGCTCAGTACTCTTGGTTCTTTCTGGTACTTGTACAAATTATGGTGGTATCCACTTTCCTTACAAAATTTTATGAATTCATAGTCAATCAAAGATCCACCTTACAAGTTTCCTAATGGAAAAAACAGAGAAATTGGAGACTGTTGAGAAACATGATATTAGTAGTATTAGAATAGATACAGTACATTGTGCACAGTTAGAGAAGGCATGAGAGCTAATGATCCAGTGGAATTTACCTTGGATTTATAACTATTGGGAAGAGTGACTAGAAAAGGGACAGCAAGGGGTTTGACATTGAATAATAGGTCAATATTAGATGTCATGTGGTCACTTGCTCCAGAAGCAATTATCCAACATGTACTTCCTAACCTAGATGACATACATGCATTAACAGAACCATGAGTTTCAATGTTCTTACCAGCAAAGTTTGCAGCTCCCATCACGGTTGAAGGATTGAGAGAATCAGATAGGTTGGATTGTTGAACTAACATCACCAAGTGCTTGTATTGATCATGTGTGATTGAAGAACTGGTGTACATGCTTGTGTTAGACTGCTGACTGGTGGAAGTGTTGGAGTAGCATGAATCATATCCAGAACCTGAATCTTCTAAGTGCCCCACAGCATTGGCCGCTGATTTCCTCTCATTGGCTCTCTTTCTTTTAAAGCAGTCTTCAAGTACATGTCCTGACTTGTGAGCACACTAAGGACTTTCTTTTTTCAAAACACACTTTCTGAGGGTAAGAGTTTTGGATGCCTCTTCCCTGAGATGAAACCCCACTTCTTGGCACATTAGATGGATGGTAACCAGGGAAATTGCTTTGAGTTGAAGTATTCTGGTCAGGATAAGTCTTCTGAGTATGAGTATATGAAGAAACAGTGTGAGAATGGAAGGAGGATCCAGCATGAAAAGATGCAGATTCAAGATTCAAGAGCAATCTGATGCCCACTTAGCATTTGTCTCTGCTGCTCATCAGCCTTCAGCAGGTTGTATGCATGACTCACAGAGGGGAGAGGAGACATCAATTCTTTCTAGAGAAACTACTCCGTCGGTTATAAGCAAGACAAAGTTTTTGTTCTTTTGTTGGTGTACTCGACTACCGTTCCTGATTATTGTTCACAAATTTCTTGTTCACTATTTTTGTGAGGTACCACTAAAACTTAATGAATACCCCTCTATGATGTTAAAAGATGCTTAATTATGTGATTAACAGCTTTGTTCGATTTCTATATTTTGCCTTCTTTTTGGGATCTAGCAAGACCCTTGCTAACATTTCATTTTGCAGCAGTAAACCTTAATTGGACAACTTAAAGGGTGTGCCAATGATTAATATTTTTCTGCAGATTAACATGGCATGCCTTGAGTTACAGTAAACTCAAGTTTATCATCTTGCTCTGCATTGCATAGTAGTTATTTATATCTCATTTATTCATTAGGAACTTGGTTTGTATATATGGGCACCATAAGGTGCACATTTTAGTGTCTAGGACAGGTATAAGCAACAGCAACTAATGTGCCGAAAGCATACAACGGCCATATATATCAACCTTCCTTCTATTTTGCATGTTCATAAGTTAATTTCAAAATTTAGGTCGGATAGAGGACTCCTTATGCAAAAGTTAATTTCTTGATAATGTGTGCATCGTAACTGATTTTTCCTTTTAGGCTAAAAATGAAACTGACTCAAAAATTGACTGTTATTTGCAAAAGCTAAAGTCTTAAAGCTTATTACAAAATAGAATATTTTCTGTAAAGTAATGATTTCTGTGAAGCTGCGAATGATCTTTTAAAGAGGCTGTAACAGCTTAGCTTTTAAAACTGGCTCATCTCAGCAAAGGCCAAAACTTGTAGAATATTTTTAAAACAGGATTGTTTCTGCAAGTTTGAAATGTCTAACATGTTTTAAGAAAATCTATATATTTTTTAGGTTTCTCCAAACTAATTAATAGTTTGCGGGAGATTTGGACTTTGGAGGTCAGGTCTTTAAAAAATTATATTATTTTCTTATTAAATTCATAAGTTAGTCTTTTAAATCTATATTATTTATTTATAACATTACTTATTAATATTTTCTAAATGTCTTACTCAGTCCTTAATTATATATACATGTTTATCGTTATTAGCTTATTTAATTACTTATATATATATCACTATTTTCTCATTACATCAACATGTTATGTTTTTCAATTAGATATAAATTTATATGTATATATAAGTATTTTAAATATACCTCTTTGCTTTAAACCAAATTATTTTAAACGCGACCTCACACTAAAGTCACCACCGAAGTTAACGGTATGTGTCAATTAATGTCACAATACCATCCTTTAGTGGCGCACATTTTTTTACTATATGTTTACTCCATATTTTGTTACTTAAAAGTTAACTTGTGTTAATTAAAGTAAAAGATGACAATATTTGTTAACTTTGCCTAACATTGCAAATTATAGTTATATATGTAAGATGTCTGTAAATTGAGACTGTGTATATGGAACTGCCTATTTTCATATCTTTTAACTTGTTTGCATACATGTCCTCTTTACTTATTTTATTTAATTTTTTTAATCCTCTTAGTTTCCTTACATGTTAAAACCCAGTATAAAAAAAATCGGCCGGGAGCCACGTTTAGTGGAACTTTGGAGGTGCCTAACACCTTCCTTCTAAGTTAACTTGAACGCTTACTCAAATCTCTGATTAGTAGACCAACCTGGAGTTATTATTAGAAATTAATAGGTGACCTAATACACCTAGAATAATTTATTAGGTGGCGACTCCAAAACTCAACTCAAACGAGTTACCCCAAGTCGAACACCACTTTACCTACTTTACATTTTAAAAGTGGGGTGCGACAGAATGGCGACTCCGCTGGGGATTAAATGTTCTAACCATTACGATTTTTTATATTGGGTTTATTATTTCTTTTATTATTCAATACTAACTTTTTATCTTTGCAGGTGGGTAGTCTTTTACATTTGGCATTTTTTTTATAATATGATATTTAGTAAATTGTTGAATTTATTTGTTGCATTTTGTTCATACTCCTCCACTTCTGGAAAATTGACACTTACACACACACAAACGATTACGTGGATCTCACGGTCGTTTCACCTCAAAAAAACCCTGTAAGGGGGACGGTTGGGATAAGTTGGTCCGTGGTACAACCAACAATTCCAAACGTTCCCACCCCTTGGTTGTCCGCCTGGGGGAACCATGTCCTTGTCTAGATTAGCCAACTCTTAATGAAGACTCCTTTTAGGGATCATTCATCATATCATATCTAGGACCATTTTTTACTTCGGCTCACGTCTAAGTCTACTAGTTCACCATATTTGAATGAACCGAATGGATTTTCAACCCTAAGGGACATTTTAATGTGTTATGTGTGCATCTATTTAACATTTAACGTGTCTAATGTAGACCATTTGTTCTCAAAAGTGTGGATCATCCAATTATTTATCAAAGAAAACAGACTTTAAATTGATTTTTCTACTTTTGTATAACAAAATCAATTATTTATTATTTATTTCTATAAATAGAAATCGTTATAGAACTCAATTATTTATTTCTATTTGCATATGAAAATTTTTATTTCTACATTTACGCAAAATCAATTATTTTATAAAATTATTTTTTAGGTTAGGAGAGAAATTAAATTTTCTACTTTTATGAAAACGAAATCATAGACTTTACATTAATTTCTTCTACTTTTAATGTAGCAAGATCAATTATTATTCCTATTTACCTAAAAATATTATTCCATATTTATACAACAAAATTATTTTTCTGTTTAACTTTGGATTATGAGAACAAATGAGATGACGCACTATACACGTTCAATTTTAAATAACATACTCAAACTTAGGAAGGCTTAACATCCTTGGTATGTTAAAGTCCATTAGCCAACTTCGTCCAAATGGCGCCTATCATGTATCTCATATGTGTTGGTCTTGTTAGGTCTACCTCCAGCACAAAAGAGGTTCCTTGCATTAGAAAACATGATATGTTTTGTATATGAAAATTATTATCTCAACACTGACTTGTTTTTTCATGTGTTAGTTTTACTCCCACTCCCGAGGTTGACTTGTGCATTCTGGCCGAGCATCAGTACTGGACGAGAGCCAAAGGACCAGTTACAACCCCTCCCCCCTCACAAACTAGAAGAAGAAGAAAGCGAAATATTATGTCTGAGTTGAATAACGCTGCTCTTATTGATGATAACAATGGAACGCCACGCAAGCTTGCCCCAGTTGGGTATAACGAACATGTTGCTACTTTAGAGCAAAGAATTAAAGAACTTGAAGAGAAACTGACAATGACCAGTTTACCCGGTGTTAACTCCGCCCATTCAGGAGAGCCTGTCGATCCAAGTGGGTCAGCCCGCCTTAACGGAAAGGACCCTATACACCCAACTGATCCACCCGTTGTTTATCAAACAGTACTACCAACCACATACCAAACAGCACTCCCTGCTACTTGCCAGACAGCACCACCCGCTATCTACCAAACAGCACCAACTGCTACTTACCAAGCAACCCTACCCACCAGTTATCAAGCACCACCTCCTGCACATCCTACTTACATAAACACAAACTTACCTCGCACCAACACCGCATACCCGCAGCCTTACAACCCCATGTTCACTGCTGAAACCAAACAACTCACTTCGCCAGTCAAAAACCATGAAAACTATGAATGGGCGGAGGATGAAGCCAATGATGATGGCACAAAAGAGAAAGTTCGTAAGCTAGAGGCAGCCTTTAAGAAGTTTGAGTTAGGCAAAACTACTAAAGGTTTAGCTTATGAAGACTTGTGCATCTATCCAACTTTGAAATTGCCAGACGGATACAAGATACCAAAGTTCGACCTGTTCAATGGAACTGGAGATCCTATGGCACATCTGAGAACATATTGTGACAAGTTGATTGGAGCAGGGGAAGATGAGAAAGTACGAGTGAAGCTGTTCAGTCGAAGCTTGACCGGAGAGGCTTTGAGTTGGTTCTCTAAGCAGAAGCCTGGCACATGGCTCGGTTGGGAAGATATGGCAGCAGATTTCGTAGAACGATTTGGGTACAACACTGAAATGGTACCAGATCGTTTCTACTTGGAAAAGTTGAAAAAGAAACCCACAGAGACGTTTAGAGAATATGCTACGAGGTGGAGAGCAGAAGCTGCCAAGGTGCAACCCGCTATGGATGAAAGGGAAATAGTGAACGCATTCATCCGCATTCAAGAGGACGTCTATTACGATAAGCTGCTGCATATGAAAAATCAGAAGTTTGCTGATGTAGTGTTGATGGGAGATGACGTAGAAGAAGGGCTGAAAAGTGGAAAGATTATTAGCCTAGCTGCACTACAGGCTACTAATAAGGCTCTCCAGTCAGGAAATGTGAGTCTCTCCAAAAAGAAGAAAGATGAAGTCTATTTTGCTGCAACCGTTCAAGACCCTGTTTTCAACCACTATTATCAAACACCACCACCATTCTATCCATACCATCACATACCACCTGAATATTCCGTTTACAACACTCAGGCCGCTCGACCCATATTCCACACTCCAGCACCAAATCGTCCACCATACCAGCAAAATACTCAACCTAACTACCGAAATGCACCATCATACCCTCCTAGACCTCGCCCTGAGGAAAATCAAAGACCCAAAAGGGACTACACTCCACTAGCCGAATCTCGCACTCAATTGTTCGAAAGATTGAAAGCTGCCGGGCTTATCGTCCCGATACCTCAAAAGATGCCAGACAACCCTTCACCTAACTTTGATTACAGTAAAAGGTGTGCATATCACTCAGGAGGACCGGGGCATGAGACGGAGAGATGTTTTGCACTAAGAGACAAGATTCAAGACCTGATAGATGAAAAAGCCATTAATTTGAAGGCTCCAAATGTGCACAAAAACCCACTACCCAATAATGGGGATGAGAAGGTGAATATGATCGACTTCAGCAAAGAATGCAATCTAGAAGGCACAATCATAAAGGCAAAAACAGTGTTTGATGAATACAAGTTTGGCATGGGGTACATCATGGTTTGCAAAGTAAAAGGCACTACAAGAGATTATCATTCACTAGAGCAGTTTGTTCCAACTTTGAAACAAGCATCCGTCTTTTCAAGCTACATGAAAACTCCCAAGGGAGAAAGACTTGCCAAAGGTGTTCACGGTATAGAAGATGAGATGACCGGTCTAAAGGAGCTATTCATGGAAGAATATGATGCGGCTCTTGAAAAGCATACTGAAGCCCTGAACATCTAGAAAGCTGAAGCTGAACAACCGAATCTGGAGCACATTCCGAGAATGCCGAGAACCTTAGTGGAGCTGGGGCATTAGTTTTTTTTCTTAAATAAAACACGACTCCGAGTCGTTAGCTTTTAATTCCTTTGTTTTTCAACTTTGTTGCATCGTTGTTTCCTTTCAAAGACTATTTCTCAACTCCAATAATAAAAGCATTTCCTATTCTTCATTTTGAGTATGCATCGTTCACTTTCTGCAAAAATTATTTTAATTCCATTGAATCTGCGACTGCAATGTGAGGAAGCAGTCCAAAACAACGAGTACAAGCCAGACTATGGTGATTCGACAGAGGACATTTAAAGAACTTCATGGTTAATCGTGGAAAGCTTACAGCAGACAACTGAGACAAGAGCATATCGAGGAAGATGACTTACAATTCAAGGCAAAACAGTAGAAATACATATAAGGAGGAGAATTGGACAATCTCAAATAGACCAAAAACATACTCGAGCAAGTGACGCTCATAGATAGCGAAGAATGAGCACAACAAGCAATAGAATGGCAAAGGCATTTACCAAGAAAGTTAGAGCAAGATAGTTGATCCTAGAATAGAGTTCTCTAAATCGAGACAAAATTAACAAGATCCTTTGAGATATAATCAAGAGATACTACAAATCAAGCAATATTTATCTTTATTGGACTTGAACTACGTAGCGACCTGATTCCCAAAAGGGGATACGTAGGCAGCCTACTCAAGGCACGGTCACATCATAAGGAAATTTTATTAGGCACTGGGGCAGAATTTTTTGAGTTTCCCTCAAAAAATTCAAAGAGTACATTACAACATACTGGGGCAGAATTTTTGAGGGACCTCAAAAATTCAAGGAAAATACAAGCAGCACACTGGGGCAGAAATTTTGAGCTTCCCTCAAAATTTCAAGATGAAAGATCTTTGAACAGCAAATGGATATATAGGAGATTATGTCCAAACAACACATCGCAGTCTTTGATTTAATGGAACAAATTTGCATTACTCTTTAAAAATAATTTTCACAAAACACATGCATATCCCCTTTCATTCTCCCTTTTTGCCCACAGCTCGACTAAGGTTTGACACTCGAAAAGAGAGATATTACAAAGTAAACAATTATACAAGATGCAGCAGCAGAGTGCAGTACAACGAATGTGCAAGTCAACCTCCACCCAAAAACTCATAAATTTTCTTTGATTGCAGGTTTACACTGGTACCGAGTATACCTAACAACCCTGGCAAAGCAACATTCATCAATCTGACAAGCATAGAATCCATGTCGGTGGATATATAAGGTCCGCGTCTGTGGACATGACATCAATTTGACAAGCATAGGATCCATGTCGGTGGATATATAGGGTCTGCATCGGTGGACATGACAAGCATAGAATCCATGTCGGTAGATATACAGGGTCCGCAGCAGTGGACATAACATCAATTTGAGAAGTATAGAATCCATGTCGGTGGATATATAGGGTCTGCATCGGTGGACATGACAAGCATAGGATCCATGTCGGTGGATATATAGGGTCCGCAGCGGTGGACACGATATAAATTTGAGAAGTATAGAATCCATGTCGGTGGATATACAGGGTCCGCAGCGGTGGACACGATATAAATTTGAGAAGTATAGAATCCATGTCGGTGGATCATCAATTTGAGAAGAATAGGATCCATGTCGGTGGATATATAGGGTCTGCAGCGTTGGACATGATATCAATTTAAGAGGCATAGAATCCATGTCAGTGGATACATAGGGTCTGCATCGGTGGACATGACATCCATAGAATCTGCGTCGGTGGATATATATGTAAGGTCCGCGTTTGTGGGCATAGTTCATCAATTCGAAGCAGCATAAGGTCCGCGTTTGTGGGCATAGTCAGCAATCTGAGGAAGCATATATAGTCCGCGTCGGTGGACACATTCAACCGTGAAAGCATCATAGGGTCCGCGATTGTGGACATGACAACAATGAAAGAAGCAAAAAATCCATGTCAACGGATATATAAAGTCTGCGTTTGTGAAAAATCCAGCAATTGAAGGGTCCGCGTTTACGGGCAGTTCCAACAATTAAAGGAACACAGAATCCGTGCCTGTGGATACAGTTCAACATTGAAAGCAACATAAGGTACGCATTTGCGGGCGTAACCAATAATTTAAGGAAGCATATTTGGTCTGCATCGGTGGACACATTCAACATTGAAAATGACATAGGGTCCGTGTCGGTGGGCATGACATATATAGAATCCATGTCGGTGGATATATAAGGTCCGCATCGGTGGGCATACAATTGGAATGACATTTGGATGAGACATCCATCAAACAAGTATCAGAAAAAACAGCCACCCGGCTTAACAGGGAAGTTTACTTTATCTTTATCTTTATATCTATTGCATTTATCATGATTTTTCTGCAGGGAACTTCCTGATCTCTTGACAAACCCCTGTGCCATACTCTCACGCCTATTTCCAAAATCACGGCCAATTAGGCAACCGCAAAACCTAAAAAACATACAAAGCAAAGCCTAATCCTACATACAATGCCTTTTGCTACACCCGCAAGCTACCTATCTTTCTGAGTTCCATGCTACAATTCCATACTCACACCAGTGGTCTACCTACTCCATCCTTGTCGATTGGATGTCAGTTTCGTATTCTTTCCTAATTCGTGCCCGTCTGCGTCAATCGTGCATACTTTCGTGCTTAATCGTGCCCGTCCGTTTGAATCGTGCACATTCATAAAACTCGCTCCCTAAATGTTTCCTAGCTCAGTAAAGGTAATACTGAAGGTGAGATTATTCATTTATCGAGATGAAGTGGAAACTATATCCGTATAAACTCCTCTTTATGGGTGTGTCGTGCACCACATCTTCATAACTAGGATGATTATAAGCATCTTTTCCCACGCTCCATCTATCGATGTCATTTCATCTCCGACAATACCTTAGCTTTATTCTTCACTCATCTTGCCAAAAGGCAAACATACACGAATCTAAACTTTATATACTTGGATAAGTTTAGTCTTTATATCCAAAATCGTGCATCATAAATATTTCGCACAGGCAACATGCCATTCTAGAACTACACACGGCCTGATTCTCGTAAAACCCGAGATATGTAGGCAACTCAGAGACCGGGGTTCGGCCAAAAACACCCCGAAACTCCCATTCTTTCCTTTTCAATCTTTGTGCCTACCAGTCGTGACAAAATTGGTTATTCCGTCAACTATCTTTGCCCGAAGACTCTTTCATCATCAACGGGCAAAGAGGGGCAGCTGTTGACACCCAATTTTGTCCCTCTGTTTTTCGCAATTTGGCTATATTTGATTAAAATTGATAATAGTAATTTTCAAACAAAACTGCATTAGATAGCCTGTATTTACGTGCGTAGTACTATTATTAATCCTCTATTATACTTATTTAATTGTGAATATATTACATAATTTCATCATTTAGATTATTTTTCAAAACACGTATGCTATTTGCACAATTTAATACATTACTAATATTATATAATAATTATATGTGGCTATTTATGTTTAATCTATATTATATGAGCTCATTTTATTTTATTTGTCATTAAACTCATTTATTTATATTATCAATATTTCTTATTTTATATTAATTGTTCATAGCATTTATAATTAAATATTAACCAATTATGAATAGCCGAATCCTTGTTGAGTAGCAGTTAAAACGTACCTCATTTCCAAACTTATCTCATCTGCTAATCTCATACTAAGCATCGATGGTTTCGGCCAATCCTTGAGGTTAATCCTCTAATGTGTGGATACACTTTATTACCTTTTCATTTGATTGACTCTTACCATTTTATTTCTATCTCAATCTTCATGACAATTTTTTTGAACTCATTAGACGTTAAATATTCATCACTATCTTTGTATTTAATTTTCGAATTATTTTTGATTGATTATGATCCTCATCTAATCTTCTGATTCTATTCCGTTAAACTTCAAATTTGATTTTCCTCAACTGCCTTTCCATATTTCAATATGAATCCTTAATTTGCACACCTTTCTTAATCTTTTCCCTTAATTGTTATGATCATTTTAACTACTTTTATTTATGAGTATGATCATTACCTTTCAAACTTTCTTTGAATAAGCAATGATTTGTGGACTTGTATTATACACAATTTCAAGACTAGATTCATGATCCGAGCCTAAACTTTCAATATAAGTAATGATTTTGAATATATCTTCCCATTAAAGATATAATGTACAAGGATCTAGTTTCACTATAAATAGGCTATGTTTTCATCTTATTTGGAGGAGGGGAACCACTTATCTCTTTTACTTTCTCTATACATCCCCTCAGTGTTCCTTTACCTTGTCTATAACTCTAGATAATTTTTTTCTGCTCCTCCTTCATCAAGACAGCTAGAAAAGTACTACCTCTTCTCTCTTGAAAAGTCTTTGGAGTAGAATTGTTTCTTCCTCTCAATTCTTTCTAGAGAAACTACTCCGTCGGTTATAAGCAAGACAAAGTTTTTGTTCTTTTGTTGGTGTACTCGACTACCGTTCCTGATTATTGTTCACAAATTTCTTGTTCACTATTTTTGTGAGGTACCACTAAAACTTAATGAATACCCCTCTATGATGTTAAAAGATGCTTAATTATGTGATTAACAGCTTTGTTCGATTTCTATATTTTGCCTTCTTTTTGGGATCTAGCAAGACCCTTGCTAACATTTCATTTTGCAGCAGTAAACCTTAATTGGACAATTTAAAGGGTGTGCCAATGATTAATATTTTTCTGCAGATTAACATGGCATGCCTTGAGTTACAGTAAACTCAAGTTTATCATCTTGCTCTGCATTGCATAGTAGTTATTTATATCTCATTTATTCATTAGGAACTTGGTTTGTATATATGGGCACCATAAGGTGCACATTTTAGTGTCTAGGACAGGTATAAGCAACAGCAACTAATGTGCCGAAAGCATACAACGACCATATATATCAACCTTCCTTCTATTTTGCATGTTCATAAGTTAATTTCAAAATTTAGGTCGGATAGAGGACTCCTTATGCAAAAGTTAATTTCTTGATAATGTGTGCATCGTAACTGATTTTTCCTTTTAGGCTAAAAATGAAACTGACTCAAAAATTGACTGTTATTTGCAAAAGCTAAAGTCTGAAAGCTTATTACAAAATAGAATATTTTCTGTAAAGTAATGATTTCTGTGAAGCTGCGAATGATCTTTTAAAGAGGCTGTAACAGCTTAGCTTTTAAAACTGGCTCATCTCAGCAAAGGCCAAAACTTGTAGAATATTTTTAAAACAGGATTGTTTCTGCAAGTTTGAAATGTCTAACATGTTTTAAGAAAATCTATATATTTTTTAGGTTTCTCCAAACTAATTAATAGTTTGCGGGAGATTTGGACTTTGGAGGTCAGGTCTTTAAAAAATTATATTATTTTCTTATTAAATTCATAAGTTAGTCTTTTAAATCTATATTATTTATTTATAACATTACTTATTAATATTTTCTAAATGTCTTACTCAGTCCTTAATTATATATACATGTTTATCGTTATTAGCTTATTTAATTACTTATATATATATATCACTATTTTCTCATTACATCAACATGTTATGTTTTTCAATTAGATATAAATTTATATGTATATATAAGTATTTTAAATATACCTCTTTGCTTTAAACCAAATTATTTTAAACGCGACCTCACACTAAAGTCACCACCGAAGTTAACGGTATGTGTCAATTAATGTCACAATACCATCCTTTAGTGGCGCACATTTTTTTACTATATGTTTACTCCATATTTTGTTACTTAAAAGTTAACTTGTGTTAATTAAAGTAAAAGATGACAATATTTGTTAACTTTGCCTAACATTGCAAATTATAGTTATATATGTAAGATGTCTGTAAATTGAGACTGTGTATATGGAACTGCCTATTTTCATATCTTTTAACTTGTTTGCATACATGTCCTCTTTACTTATTTTATTTAATTTTTTTTATCCTCTTAGTTTCCTTACATGTTAAAACCCAGTATAAAAAAAATCGGCCGGGAGCCATGTTTAGTGGAACTTTGGAGGTGCCTAACACCTTCCTTCTAAGTTAACTTGAACGCTTACTCAAATCTCTGATTAGTAGACCAACCTGGAGTTATTATTAGAAATTAATAGGTGACCTAATACGCCTAGAATAATTTATTAGGTGGCGACTCCAAAACTCAACTCAAACGAGTTACCCCAAGTCGAACACCACTTTACCTACTTTACATTTTAAAAGTGGGGTGCGACAGTACCCCAAAGAAAATTCCTCTGAATTTTGTCCAAGGTTTTGAGAGTCTTAGAAGGAAGAATATGATATTGCATGATATGGTTGGGGATAGTATTGAGAGTTGACTTGATAAGAGTAGCCCTACCGACTAGACTAAGGAAATTTGTTTTCCAGTTAGATAGTTTTGATTGAAAATTATCTAGTAAAACTTGGTAGTCTTTAGCTCTAGGTTTATGATTTAAAATAGGAAATCCTAGATATTTACGAAACGACTTACCAATTTTAATAGTGAGAATAGAACTCAGCTGCTCAGCAAGAGAGAAATTAACATTACTAGAAAAAATAATTCTAGATTTGGTGGAATTAACCTTTTCTCCGAAAAAAATACAAAATAAATCCAAGGTTGATTTTATAGTTTGAGCAGTTTTCTCATTAGCTTTAGCCATAAAAGTGAGGTCATCCGCAAAAAGAAGGTGGGAAAGAGCTCAATTAAAGAGATCCGATTCGAAATTCAAAAGTATCGTTAGGTTCATATGGTCATTTGTAACCTGTGTGAACCTTCACAAGTAAATTTCGAGGTCGTTTGGATAGTTTCCGCTAAAATTCCGAAAATTAAAGAATTTGATCTTTTTCATTTTAATTTGTATCTTGAGTTTCGGAAATCCGATTGGAGATTTGTCTTAGCGAGTACTTCACACAAATTTGGTATAACTCGCTTGAAAAATTTAAGATTATTCTGAGTTTCGTAGGGTTGCATTTTAATTTTCGTTACGATAGTAAATTAAAAGAAAAGAAAGAAAAGAAAAGTGAAAAGAAAAAGAAAGAAGAAAGAAAGAAAGAAAGAAAGAATTGAGGCGGTGGAGGGATACTGATTAAATCCCTTAAGCTTTAACTAAGCGAACAGAAACGGAAACAGAGGAAAATAACGAGAAACAAAGACAACGTTGAGAAGAAAAAATACCAGAAAATGAGAAAAGAAAGGAAAAAAGAGCATGAAAAAATAGAATTTTCATCCCGAAACATCTAGGTAATGATGTTAAATCATTATTTCAGTTTATTTTGTGTGTTTGAATATATTTTTACGGTAGAAACTGGGATATTAGACATCGTTCTAATAAGTTACATTAATAGTTTAAAGGGTTAATTGGACCCTGGTAATGGAATTGAGTATATATTCATATTCAGTAAGTTATGGGCAACATATAAAAGTAATTTATTTAGGGTTTGGTTATGTAACCTTAAACTCTGTACATAGGCCTGGCCTACGTATTGCACATGCGAATAGGGTATCAGGTTCCTAAACGGATTGCCCTAAGATGTGAGGAATGAAGCCTTTAGTCTAATTTGATATATTTTCTGCTTATTGAATAAGCAGGATCGTTTGGCAATGAATCCAAAAGATAATCGGTTGTTGAGTAGCAGTGCTAGCTTTGGTTGTTCATTCCATTTCATTGCACCGGTTGCTGTGTATTGTGTAATTATAGTGCGATGTTTCGTGTATGTTTCATGTATTTCTGATTGGTGATATGTTCGAAATGCCTATATGTTCTCCCTTTCTTATGTCCCTAGTTGTTAATGAGTTTATAATTCCATACGTGTTTCCAGTTTTTATCTGGCACTGCCTTTTTATAATTTAAATAAGAGAAATTTGATTTATCTGTTTCTTTTCTCCCTGGCTAGCTATCATATTCTTTGAGGTGGCTAGTCTGCCCACTTATTGAGTCCTTTTGACTCACCCTTGTTTGCTGTTTGTTTCTTGTCTATCTATTTCGTTTCAGCAAGTTCGCTTCAAGATTGAGTTCGCCACGTTGTGAAGGAGCGAAGACGACTTCAGCTGTCAGGGTGAGCCAGCTTTTATTCAGAATGGACACCAGTTTTACGTTTATGATTTCAGCTGTATTTTGCTCCCTTCAGGAGGCATCTGTCTTCTTTTGTACTCTTAGATGTCTAGTTTGGATAGCCCTAAACCTAGTATGTTGGGTAGTTAGCTGTAATTGTTTTTTGTACAACTTAGAGGTATCGGTATGTCCATATTTTTTTATAGTCTTGTTCTTATTTATGAATGAATTATATTTATTTTTCTAATTTAATTGGTAAGGGTTCGCCCGACGGGTCTAGGGGAGGATGTCGGGTGCCCGCACGACCTAGCCGAATTCCGAGTCGTGTCACGACAGTCCAGGGTTAATAATCACTCAGGTTCAGTTGAAGGGTGAAAATTATGATGAATGGGCAAGGTATGTCCGGACAGCCTTTAGAGCCAGAAAGAAGTTTGATTTTGTTGATGGAACGATACCGCAGCCAGATGATAAATCCCCAGATCTTGACGACTGGTGGACCATTAATTCTTTATTAGTATCATGGATCACAACTCTATTGAACCCGCCCTTCGGACCACTATCTCACATATGGAGGTGGAACGTGATTTGTGGGAAAGTATTTGGGAGAGGTTCTCCGTGGGCAATGGTCCACCGGTCCAAGAGCTAAAGGCAGCACTCGCCAAATGCAAGCAAAAAGGAATGACAATCAAGAACTACTTTGGATAATTGTCGTCTCTATGGGAAGAACTCGGAAACTATGACAAGTATCTGACATGCTCGTGTGGAAAGTGCACGTGTAATTTTCACTACTAAAAATAAGGCATTTTCAGACCGAAATTTCGGACCGAAATTCGATTGGAGCACATTGTCCGACCGACGCGGTGGGATAATTCATCGAATTATAATTTTTTTTTTTTTACTTTTAGCCGACCGCCGCGATCGGACAATAATTAAAATTTTTTGTCCGACCGCAGCGGTCCGAGTGCGGTCGGAAGGCAGAAACTATACACACACGGGCATAGCAGCCCGTTTTCATTACACCCAAACCAACATTCTCTCTCTTTCGCCCCCTTTCTTCTTTTCACCATTCTACCCGATTCCAAACCCAAAATCCAACCCAAATCTATTAAAAAAACACTCTTAATCTCTTTATTCCATTCCTCTACAACTTGGTAAGTTTAATTTTCATAGTTTTCTTCAATTTTTCCCCAAATCCGAAACCCTAACTTTTTTATCTATTTTTTTTGTAGTTCTTCCATCTATCAAAGTTGGGGATTGTACATTAGTGGTGGTGGAGTACAAAACCATCCCTTGAGGTGAGTTTTATGATGAAACACCAATTTTTTTTTTTTTAAATTTAATTTTAGCTCGTTTTTTGTCATTTTTTCCTATGTTTGAATTTTAGCTCATGAAATTAATCCATGACATAGTAGTTGCTATTTGGTTGTGAACTAGGTTACATTGTGTTGTTGTTTGGTTTGGGAATTGTTGAAGCTAGTTTGACATTTTTGTTGGTATTGTTAAAATTAGGTTGATTGAAAAATTTGGTGTTGTTAAAAAAATGATTGGGTTATTGAATGCACATTTAGAAGATTCTATGGTTGGAAAGTAACACTTTGAATGAGTTGTTTTAGTGAAAAAGTTGGTGTTCCATTGAGAATAGTACACTTTGAATAGGTTGTTGTTGATGGGTTCCTTTAGTAGTGTTGTTGTTGTTGAATGTTGTTAATGGTGTTGTTGTTGTTGTTGTTGTTGTTGTTGTTGTTGTATTGCTTTGAGATAGAATTGTTGGTGTATAGTGTAGTTTGGTAGTTAGATTCTTTGAGGCATTTCATCAAATAAGTGGTGAGCAACAACTAAGTTGAATAGTTTGCAAATAGTTTTAGATTACTCCAACTAAGTATAGATAAGTAAATAGTTTTATCATTTTGAATTATAAATAGATATAAGTTGCAAACGAGAAGTGTTATTAATTACTAAATGATAATCTTAGAGAACAAATTAGTTAGTAATATAAAAGTAATGTTTGTGTATCAAAGAAATGTTTGTTTAAATATTTGCAATTTAATATGCATCTGAAACGTGTAATTTTTGTGTAGATATGGTTAATGAAAGTCGTAGTTGGATGTATAATAGAAATAATCCCGGCCGGCGGGGGATGAGGGCAGAATTTGCAGTAGGTGTTGAAAATTTTATTGAAAAAGCGAAAACACTTGATGATTTTATACGGTGGGGCCAGATTAAGTGTCCTTGTGTAGACTGCCAGTGCATAAAAGGAAAAAATTTGGAAGATGTTGAAATGCATCTTTATAGGAAGGGTTTTATGCCAGATTATTTTGTTTGGGTTTATCATGGAGAGTCTAGGGATGTGGGGGGTGATGTTCATTTTCAAGATGCTTATGTCGGTGGGAGTGGTCCGTTTGTGGAGAATGATCTTGATAATTATCGAATGAACGATATGGTTAATGATGCTTTTGGGATGTACCCAGAGGAGCCATCCCAACCGAGTACATCGCAACCAAATGTTGAGCACATTCCTAATGATGAGGCAAAGCTCTTCTATAAACGGTTGGAGGAAGCTAGTCATCCATTGTACGAAGGCTCAGTGCATTCCAAGTTGTCAGTTGCTGTTAGATTGTTAAGTATTAAATCTGATTTTAGTATATGTCAAGCAGCCATGGATTCCATCATTGACCTTATGAATGATCTCAATCCGACTAACATGGCATTACCAACTAATTATTACCACACTAAGAAGTTGGTTTCCACGTTAGGTCTTTCTGCTCAGAGAATTCATTTTTGTGTCAACGGTTGCATGTTGTTTTATAAGGATGATGCAGAATTAGATAAATGTAAATTTTGTGCGGAGCCTCGTTACAAGCCGGTTTTAAACCCTAAAAAGAAGCCGGTACCTGTTAAGTCGATGCATTACTTACCCCTTATACCTAGGTTAAAGAGGTTGTATGCGTCGATGAGTTCTGCTCCTCATATGAGATGGCACCATGATCGTACGAAACAGCCAGGCATTCTAAGCCATCCGTCAGATGGTCAGGCATGGAAACATTTTGATCAGGTGTATCCGGCATTTGCTAGTGAACCAAGAAACATAAGGTTGGGTCTATGTTCAGATGGGTTCACTCCTTTTGATGTCTCGTCTACACCTTATTCTTGTTGGCCCGTATTTGTCACGCCGTACAATCTTCCGCCCGAAATGTGCATGACTAGTCCTTATCTGTTTTTGAATTGCATTATCCCAGGGCCACATAACCCGAAAGCCTCGATTGATGTATTTTTGCAACCTTTGATTGATGAGTTAACGGTATTGAGGTATGAAGGTGTTGAAACATATGATATATCAATGAAACAGAACTTTCAACTACATGCTTCTTTGATGTGGACTATAAATGACTTTCCAGCTTATGGAATGTTGTCTGGGTGGTCCACTGCTGGTAAGCTCGCTTGCCCTTACTGTATGGAAGATACAAAAGCATTCACTTTGAAAAATGGTGGTAAGATTACATGGTTCGACTGTTGTCGTCGATTCTTGCCAATGGAGCATCCGTTTAGGGCTAACAGTAGTGCTTTTATGAAGAATCAGGTTGATTTCGAGGAGCCTCCGCGAAGGTTGTCTGGACGAGAAATATGGGATAGGGTTAAGGTGTATCCTAAGGTAACTGACCAACGACCATCTAAAGCACCTGGCTATGGTATTGATCATAATTGGACTAAACAAAGTATCTTTTGGGAGTTGCCTTATTGGAAGGATAATCTTCTTCGACATAACCTGGATCCCATGCATATTGAGAAGAATTTTTTCGAGGCTGTGTTTAATACTGTGATGGATGTCAGAAACAAGACAAAGGATAATGTGAAGGCCAGGTTGGACCTTGAGGAACTTTGTAGGCGGCCTGAGTTACACATATCTCAAGTTGACAACACGATTTGGCTTCCCAAGGCCAGTTACACATTCGGATTGGATGAGAGAAGAATGATTTGTGATTGGGTCAAGAATTTGAGGATGCCTGATGGATATGCATCAAACTTAGAAAGGTGTGTTGATATGACAGAAGGAAAATTGACTCACATGAAAAGCCACGATTGTCACATCTTCATGGAAAACTTGCTCCCAATTGCATTCAATGGCTTGCCTGATAATGTTTGGAAACCACTTACAGAGACGAGCCTATTTTTTAAGGAGCTGTGTTCTAAGACATTGAAGGAAGAGAATCTTAAGTCGTTGGAAAGTAACTTTCCTGTTGTCGCGACTAAGTTGACAAAAATTTTTCCCCCTGGTTTCTTTAATGTAATGGAGCATCTTCCAATTCACCTCGCGGAAGAGGCACTATTGGGAGGCCCGGTGCACTGTAGATGGATGTATCCTTTTGAGATGTAAGGTCTCTTAAATTAGTCCTTGACTCATTTTTTTAATTCATCTTAAGTAAATTAATTAATATAATGTATTGTGCAGAATTATTGGCAAGTGTAAGCGGGACGTGAAAAATAGGAACCAAATTGAGGGGTCCATATGTGAGGCATATCTGGCTCGAGAAACTTCTCATTTTTGTTCTTATTATTTCGATCAAAATGTGTCATGTTTGCGAAATAGGCCGGATCGACATGATGATGGAGACAACAATGATCCGAATTATCCACCATTTTCTATATTCAATCAACCTGGTAGAGGAAAGTTAATGACCGAAGTATGCAAGTTCAATGACCGGGACAGAAAAGCAGCTACAACTCATGTTTTGTTGAATTGTCCCGATGTCACTCCTTTTTACAAGTATGCTTCTTTTTAAGTATTTAAAACCTAACATTCAAGTTTTATCAGTAATCTAACTAATGAGATTTTTTGGATCATCCAGTCACTTTGTTGGAGAATATGGCGCCTCTGCTGTTTATGAACAATTTTCAGATTGGTTTAGAGAATTTGTAAGCGTTACATAAACAAATACATAAGTTTTTTGGTATATATATATATATATATATATATATATATATATATATATATATATATATATATATATATATATATATATATATATATATATATATATGTTGGTTTAATGTGTACAACTATCTTGAACTTTATATAGGTACTTAATCCGGATAACGGCATAAACTTCCCATTGTTGCATGATATATCTCACGGGCCTTATTATAAATACAAGAGGATGTCTAAGTACTTTGTTAATGGGTACAAGTTCCATACTAGAGAATGGTCCTTGGGGAAGAAAACAAACAACACCGGTGTGTGTGTGAAAGGTGGTACTGGTGACCAGGATGTAGACTTTGATTACTATGGTGTGATTGAGGAGATTTTAGAAATAGAGTTTACAGTAGGTTGGCCTCGTAAAAAATTGGTGCTTTTTCGTTGCAAGTGGTTTGATCCGAGTCCAAAGGGTACGAGGGTAGACCCCTGTTCTAAAATAGTTGAAGTTAATCACAAAAGGTCATATGGACATTATGATCCTTTCATCATTGCCCAGAATGTGAAGCAAGTGTGGTACGTTCCTTATCCACCGACAATGAACAAAGCCAAAGCCAAATCCAAATCCAAATCCAAAGCCAATTGGTGGGCTGTTCTAAAAGGCAAGCCGGTGGGAAGAGTGGAAGTAGATGATGTATTAGATGTTGCATATCAAAATGAGGTATCTACCGTTCCCTTGATTGTGGATATTGAATTAGCCGACCAGTTGCAACATAGTGAAGGCATCTATGAACAGTTTGATGAATCGGTGGTTAGAGGAAGAAAAAACACTTCTAATTTTGGAGAAGGAACATCTAGGGCTAACGAGGAGGATGAATATATGGATGACGTTGAAACAAGTGAGGAAGAATTTGTTGACAGCGATGAGACGAGCGAAGAGGAGGAAATAGCCGATGACCTTAACGCGGATGATGATGATTGACATGTTCGTAGTTGGTTGTTTTTACTTTACTACAATTATTTGCACTACTTTATAAATGTATTCCATAAAAAATTATAATTTGATTATATTGTGCTAATTTATTGTGCTTATTTTACAGATATGTCATCTTCGGAGAAGGCTAGGGGGAAAAGAAAGGTTCAAAGTACCTCGCCTGCTTCAGGTCATACTACTCCTCCTGGACTTGTACCTCATATGCTTCCTACACATCCTCCGTCTGCATATGCTCCAGATTTTTTCACTCCTCCTCCTGCCTTTCCCCCTGGCATGCCCTCTACGACATCGCCTGGTTATGTTGTTCGTCCGTATGGCATCAGTTCATCATCCATGCCTCAGCCATCTTCCAGTCCGTCACCATCTCCTTCATCATCTACTCCTTCTGATCCGAGCTCGGTGGACCCTTTGGTACCACCTACTATTAAGTATTATGATCCGAGCTCGCCTTATTACATTGGTCCTGCAAGATCATATGATGATGACGGGAGGGTATTACTTTATCCTGAGGGTAGTCGTGGGTAAGTATTATTTTTTGTTATTTTTTAAGTATTTAATCCTACTATGAAGTTTAATTTTTTAGTATATTTATTAACACTAGAAATTTTTATCTAGTTTTACTCCCTCGATGGTGGCTACTCCCATAATCACCAAATGCATTAAAGCTAGATGGACTGAGCCATGGCCATCCTGGGGTAGGGTACCCTCCAGGGTAAAGATGGGCATGTTTGACGATTTTCAGGTAATAACTATATTTTATGTTTTAATAATTTTGTTAAGTGTCACTTTTTTAAAAATCTAATATTTTTAATTATTTCAGGCAAAGTGTAAATGGCATCCTGCATTTAATAACATTGCCGAAAGCAATTTCCTTGGAAAATGTGCAGATAGAGTGAAAGGTAACCTTTATGATTGTCGGGCCAAAGGAAAGAAGCCCGAGTGGATATACGATCACGTTTGGGCAAAATATCTAGAATATTGGGATAGTGATGAATTTAAGAAGAGGAGCGCCCAAGGAAAAGCCGCACGAGCCTCCGAAAAGGGTGGATCGCTGCACACCGGGGGTTCGGTTAGCTCAGCGACTCAGCGGATGATATTGGTAACTTATTAATTAATTGTATGTATTATTTTATGTAACTCACATTAATTTTCTATCTAACTTGTTATCTTTTTAATTTTATAGGAAAGGCAAGAAGGGCGGCCAGTTCGTGTGCCTGAAATGTTTAAGAAGAGGCATATATACAGAAACAAAAAAGGAGAAGAAGTGTGGGTCGAAGAACGCGCTAAAGAGCTATATGTAAGTTATTAAATTCAATTTTTTAAACTTATTAAATCCGTCAATATTTGTAAATCTAATTCTTGTTATTAAATTTTTTTTCAGGAAAAGGCTATGGCGGTCTATGAAGAAAGGATTGCGACTCAGGCATCCGGGTGTGGTAGCAGTACCCCAGCTGAAATGACACTAGAGGAGGAAACCGCACTATGGTTGGAGGTGAATGGCGGAGTAAAGAAGGGAAGTGCTTACGGCCTTGGATCGCAGTATGCGTCAGAACGTCTAAATCCAGGTTTTGGCTCTTACACTCCTCCTGCTAGTTCAATTGATCCCTCGGTGGAAGCCTCTTTGCGCAATGAAATCGAAGAGCTTAGGAGAAAGAGTGAAGAAGACCGTTTGCGCAATGAAGAAAATTTGAGAGTCATGCGGGAAATGATGCAGAACATTATGTGTGGTGGTGCGGACAAGGGAACAAAGGGCAAGGGCAAGGGCAAGGGCAAGGGCAAGGGCAAGGGCAAGAGCAAGAGCAAGAGCAAGAGCAAGAGCCGGGGGAAAGGCAAGAGCAAACGTCAATACAGCTCTGAGTCGGGTTCTGAGTCGGGTTCTGAGTCGGGTGCTGAGTCGGGTGCTGAGTCTAGTTCTGAGGCAACGGAGTAGTGATAATGGACTGTTGATGTATTAGACTTGTTTTAGACATGTTTTAACTTGTTTGGATCACTATTCGGATTGGATATGTTATGCAAAAATATTAAACTTTCTATTTAAAGGCAATAAGCCTTGTTTAGACTATTATTAAGGCTTGAGAAGCCTTATCTTCTTCTGGGTGCTGTTTTTCTGTTTTTTACAGGTGGTGTAGCTCTAATTGCAGGTTTTTTATTGCAGGTATTACACTGCCTACCGACCGCAGCGGTCCGAAAGCGGTCCGAAATTTGGCAATTACCCAGCCCAGAAATAAGCAATTTCCCACCGCAGCGGTCGCCTGGCCCACTGACGCGGTCGCCTAGCCCACCGCTGCGGTCGCCCAGTTTTCCAGTTTTTGTGCAATCTCCCACCGCTGCGGTCGCCCAGTTCAACATTATTTTTTCCACCTATAAACTAGGCGACCGCCGTCCGACCGTACTGCGGTCCGACGTCCGACCGCCGCGGTCGGAAGGCTGTGAGCGACCACTACTTAGCCGACCGTATAAGCGGTCGGAAAAGCCCTGATTTTTAGTAGTGTTTACGGTTGCTTTGGAAAAGAAGAAAGAAGAAGACAAGGTGCATCTTTCCTTATGGGATTAGCTATTTGCTTTTGTATATTACTGGTAAAAGCAATGATCTTTTCTAATGTTTCCACAACATATTCTTGTCTAATTTGAATCTTTTAGTTACTAGTTTTTTTTTTTTTTTTTTTTTTTGTAATCTTAAGCACAAGATTTTTATTAATGGGAAATCATTGACAAGGAGGAATTTGAAGGACATTTTGTAGCTTCTTTTTTTTCATGTGTAAATTCGATGACAATGAATTATGAAGTGTTCTCTATTTTTATGATGACATTTACATAGAATTAAGTTCTTTTTGTGAAATGACAATGGTATTATCTTTGTATGCGTAGTAGATTACTAGTTTATGATATATTGTTGGGATGTTAAAAGTGAAATACATTTAATTTCTTTCTGAAACAAAATTTTTATTTGTGGCGACTCATTGTCTCCACTGAAAGCACATTTTAAAAGATCATTGGAAGATATCACAATTGTCGAAACTATAGTCGCCACTAAATGTATTTATTAGTGGCGACTCTAATTTGTAGAACCTTTTCTGTGGCGAAGTAACCACAAATGTGTGTTCTTTGTGGCGGCCTGCATGAGTCGCCACTAAAGACATTTAGTTTCGACTTGTAGTGTAGCAACTCTTGTCGCCATAGAAGAGAAGTTTTCTTGTAGTGACAATAGGATCCCCAAAATACTTTTATGCTATAATATATATATATATATATATATATATATATATATATATATATATATATATGAAAATGCACTTTGAAGAAAAAAAAAATCAAACTTGGAGTCGCTTCAAGTGAGCCGTTGCTGCTGCCGAAGGGAATCGCTGGCGAGATGAGGAAGGAGGACCCAAAATCTGGAAAAAAAAAATTGATAGGATTTTTTGAATTTTGGGGAAAGAGGAAAAGAAAAGAAAAGGAAAAGGAAACATACATTGTAGGAATTGTGGAAGATATATATTTGATATATTTTTGGAACAAATTTGATAAATTGTGGGCGAAATTCGATAGAAATTTGAAGAGGGTGGAGAGAAGAGAAGGAAGGAGAGAGAAGATATGAAAGAGTGATAGAAAATGGTAGACTGACGTGTATTATTGTTTTGGTCCACGGACCAATTACGTCAGTCAAATTAAAAAAAAAAAAAAAAACATTCCGACCGGTTTGATCGAAAATGCAAGAAAAATTGAAAAAAATATTTAACAAGTTTCCGACCAATTACTGCCTGAAATGGTCGGAACTTTTCGGTGGGAAAAGATCAATTTCTGGTAGTGAATTAATCATAAGTCCCTGTGAAAACTACATTTGATCTCATTTTGGTGGTGTTGTCAAAGACTTAGAGAATAACTATAAGCTAGATTAAAGTTTCATTTTTTATCTATTCAAGTTTTAATTCTCGTTTTTAGGTCAGCCGTATTTGCAATCTCAAGGATTCACTCTTGAATAATTAAACTCGAAACTTTTGAACTTGCCTGAACGAACCTATTACACGGAGATAGTGTTAGAGGAGATAGGAAAAATCATCTTGACACGCATAAAAAGGCAATGAGCCATTGCAAGCCTGAGCTAGAAATTAAGTAAAGTAGTGCCTTTGGTACTTCGTTTATTGTACAATATGCCAGACTAATGGTCAATAAATTTTTTGAACAGTTGGGAATGAACCAGAGCCTAGTATACTTGCGTTCTCATTTTAGGACAAGCCCATGCTCATTATTAATTTGAAAAATTACAAATTATACAGTGCAATGACTCGCATGAAGAAAGGCCACTTATGATAGTGGAGATAAATGGTAATGCAGAATCCTTGAAAATTAACGTTGAAGTTGTCAATCATATGATGCTGAGAGCTTCTTGATTCTCACAAGGCACTTTTCAGGTGGTATAGTTTTGCTCTGTTGAGGAAGCAGCTCAAGTCTGCATCATATGGATTAGATTGAATTATCATGTGATAAGTAATTGATAGTAAATACCGTTTTAACATAAAAAAGAACTGATAGAATATGTACTTAGTGAATTTCAGATGATCAGTAAAAGGGATGGGCTACTACGTACCTGTAGTTAAGAAGAAGGTAATGAAGGATTACTGAAACCTCAAGCATGGCCAAATTGGATCCTGTGCACGTTCTGGGGCCTAATCCAAATGGAAGATAGGAGGTTGGCTTGGTTTTGAGATCCTACAAAAAATTTCACTACATACTGTTAATATCTTTGGGATTTTAATCATTAATAATGAATAGTAATTCCATGGATATTGGTTAATGTAAAAGGGCATGTCACTTACATCCCATCTTGAAGGATTTAAATCCTTAGGATTCACATAAGTATTAGGGTCCATATACCAATTCCCTGCTATTGTCAAAACCTAATATAAACCAAAATTGATATATAGAATGATTTTTCATATTCAATTCACGTTTAAATCCAGCACACTGCCTAAATCTCCATCCAAATGATCTCAAAAGGTTAAACTGACATCACTAATGTGTAAAACAGTGAAAACTGCTTACTTAACCGTTTCTGATGTTTCTACCGAATTTCAAGTCAATTAGAGATTGTAAATCCATGATCGCAAAGCTATGACCAAATTCGATAGATTATCTAATGTCAAATTGTCCTCTTAATTAATACACGTGAGAATCCAAGATATTATTTTCTCCTATTAGGTGAAAATCTCAATATCTTATCTCATGAATTAATTTAGCGTTTCTAGTATCACGAAATTAATTCTCCTTTTCAAGTAGATAAAATTTCACCACTAGCAGACACTTACCGAGAGATAATTTACACATGGTACATTGAGAAAAATCAATGACTCAAATAAATAGATCATTCAAGTGAACCCTATTTATTATCATAATTCTTAATCCATGCATTGACATAATCACACATGTATAAAACTTTAAGAATTTTCAATAATTCCGAATAAAATACTCCACTTTGGAGGTAATCATTTATCCATCTTAAATTTTTAATCAATATACAATATTATCTCACATGAATAAAGTAACAAGAATTTTCAGGGATATCAAATAAATAATCACTTTAATGGTAACCATTTATTAATCACAAATTCTTAATCCATGTATGATATCATCTTACATGTATAAAATCTTTAAAAAAAATTTCAATGATTCTCAATAAATATTCCATGTAACTGGCAAACATTTATCAATCATAAATTCTTAATCTCTAAACGATATCGTCTCACGTGTATAATGCCATTAAGAATTTCCAAAGTTTCAAATAAATAATCATTTTGATTGCAACCATTTATTTATCACAAAATTCTTAACACATTTAGAAAGTATTAAGAACTTTACTGTAATTCCAAATAAATAAATCAAATTGATTATAACTATTTATTAATCAAAATTCTTAATCCATGTAATTTATAATTTCATGTATATAAAATATCAAGAATTTCTAATGATAGAAAATAAATAAACTATATTAGTAGTAACTATTTATTAATCATAATTCTTAATTTATATGAAATTATATACACATGGGAGGAGACAATACCGTTCATATAATTAATTAAAAGAAATTGATATAGAGTACGACCTTTTAACAATACTTCAGGCATATTGGTTCACCAAGAATTTTATAAAACTCTTCGTAAATACCCATAACTGTTAAACCAGTAAGAAAACCCCAAGTCCTAAAGGTCATGGACTTTCCGTTTTCCAAATAGCATTTGTTTCCGTAGCTAGAATTCTTGTATAACAAATAGATCTAATGCTAAGCCCCACCAATTTTAAAACTCTATGTTCTGACACAAAATCCGTAAAAGGTCTACATTGAAAAAGTAATCTAATGGAATTCATTACCAAATAAATCAGAACAAAATTGGAAGATTACCTCTTAGCGATTAAACAAGATCCACTTATACAAAAAAAAATATTATCTCAGCCACTATTTCACCTTCTTCAATCAAAGAACCAAAAGCTAATCCTTTTAGAATATCTAAGTCCCACTTGGCCAAACTTTGATCAAAAGTCAAAACTACTTCCATAAGAACAATAAAAAAAATTGTTCCACCGAAATTCATAGTTCGATTATGCTACCAGTCAACAATAAAAATTTAATGAAGCCTTAAAAACCGTTTCACTATTATAGTTGTCGACATTAGTTCAAACAGTTTTACTTTCATAAGATATTCATATAATCATACATAATCTTACAGCTAACTCGTTTTCATGAAACCCAGTTATCTAGTTAGATGTGAGCAGGCTCTGATACCAATTGAAGGAATATAAACACAGCGGAAGCAATTCCAGGATCAAGAACTCACATGTAATCTAGACAAACTAGCAGACTATTAAGTTTTACATAAACATAAAACGGAATACCTCTTGAAGCGTGACTTCAAACTTGAAACAAATCTTCAATCACGAGCAAGATCATCTTCGGGGTCGTCCTCCAGTTCCATGATCTTCTGTCGTGTGCCCGAACAATATCCAGACTAATAATCACTTGGGTGGAACAAGTGTTTCAGAGAGAGAAAAAACTATTTAGGGTTTTTGTTGTTTTGGTGTGTTTCCTTTTGGCCAAGTATCCTCCTTATATAGTTTTAGGGTAAAACCCTTTTCAAAAACTATCTAGGATTCTTTTCCACCAAGAAACCTCTCTCCTAGTCCTAATTGAATTCGGTCACAACAGGGACCACAGAATTAATTAATGAGGCTTCCAATTATGGAATTAATTCTTTTTTCTAGAATTAACCTTTCCATAATAAATTACAAATTATTTCCACTAGAAATTCGTAATTGCACTCCTCAGTTGAATTTCGAATTCTTCCATCAAATCTTATTTAACTCCCCACGTTAAGACTACAGACACCAATCAATAATATCAAATTACTGACAATTTAATATATTGACTAAATGAATATCCTTTAGACTTCCGCTTAACTTATTCCATGTGCCGGATGCGAAATCCACTGGCCAGATTTACACATAGAAACTTATAAGCTTTCATAAAGGGGTGTCATCAATCTCTATAACGAGAGGTGGATTCTATCAACTAGCTATTACTTCGCAAATGCATATTATCATTATCCAACTTATCAGGAATTATTTGACCCAAATATCCTGGACCTCACTTATTGATAAATCAAGACAATGAATAATATACATCACTAATAATAATTATATCAAGATTAAGAGTATAAGTACATCTGATGAGCTAGAGAGTTTATTTTATATAGTCAGTATAAAAATACTTATCTCTAGTTGGTCCGTTCAATACACACAAAACGTACTAGCACAAGAAGTTGGAACTATACCATTCCCATAATCAAGATAAATTATATATAATCTTGTACTACAATCATGCCGATGGCTTTGTCCAATTTCCATCTTAGATTGTGAACATTAGTACTTTATTATTTATAAGAACCGATGATTTAATCTTCCGTGTATAAGCTTGGCTCTACACACTAAATCAACTACTCCCTCCGTTTCAAAAAGGATGAACCTTTGCAGAGTACGAGGGTCAAATTGACTAATCTTGACCGGGAATTTGCGCATCGAATTTTTAAATTGTTTGAAATAAAATTTACATATTTAGAAACTATATGAAAAATACTATAAGTCACAATAGTTAACAATTCAAAATAATTAGAAAATATTTGTAAGATATGTGGTCAAACATAATCTTGTTTGACCCTTCAAATAGTAATAGGTTCATCCTTTTTGAAACGGAGGGAGTACTATATAAATAATAGGACACACATGACACAATTGATCTAAATAAATAATACTTCATCATATTTAATAAATGAATACCAATTGTTCAACTAAGAATAATCCAACTAAAACCGCATGGTTATTAGTATATTCCAACAGGCCATTCATTGGGAACATGCTTTATTTCGTCAAATGCCTCAAAGGTCACGATCTTGAACCATTTGTAAAAAACTTGGTTACTAGGTAAGTTTGTCACATCTACAGTGAATTGTTGAAATATTTGATATTCATGATAGTATATTTTTTTCTTAACGAACTTTCTTGCTCTTCATCCATTGATCTGCAAGACTATTACTGTTCCTTAATTAAACAAATAACTTTAAGGTTCGGGCGAGGAGGCATGTACAAGGCATTCATGTTTGGAAGGCCGAGCATTATTGTCACAACGCCTGAAATATGTAGGAAAATCTTGTTGGACGACGACAACTTCCCGTTAAGTTTTCCTAACTTTCTCTTAAACCTACTGGGACAAGAACCAGGTGATGGATATTCAGAACATGACAAGCTTCTTCGTAAAGTAGTAGCAATTCCAGTAAAAACTCATCCATCTTTATCCCACTTCTTTGATGCTATAAACCAAATCGTGAAAGATTCATTTGAGAAATGGGTTGCTATGGAAGAACACATTGAGATACTATCAGCGATAAGAAAGCCTGCATTTGGGGTGTTTATGCAAGTTTTTATGGGTGGTGAACAACCTGCTCAAGAAATTCTTGACTATCTCTTCGAGGAGAATCTATACAGATTTCGTGGTCTTAAAGCCTTGGCCATTAATCTCCCTGGATTTGCTTACAATAGGGGAATCAAGGTATGATCTAGCAATGTAGTTTAACAATTATAGCACGATTACCAATCAATGCTTATATTTGTAGTATTAAATTAAGTTACCTGTACTTAATCTCTTAAATAACCTGATTGACAAAATATTTCTAACTTAAACTCATTACAAATTTTTTATTCCGTCATAGAAGTTAAATTGTTGATTAACCACAAAACGAGGGAAAAAATAAAAAAGAAGAAAGAGAGAGAGAAGTTATCTAAAAGGGAAAAATATATAAGTTGAATTAACACCTAACTTTATTCCTTTACTCCCTTATTCTTATGCAAGATAAAATTAACACCCTTGGTTAAGAGAATTCCATAGCTATTTGTTGTTTTAGACAAAATAGAATGCAAATTTCGTTAGTTTAACTTCTCCGCATTGATATATATATGCTTTTATCATTACAGGCTCGAAAAGCAGTAGCTAAGGTACTTCAACAGTTAATAAATGAAAGGAAAGTCCTGAATGCAAACAATAAAGCAAGATCAAAGCACAACATGATGGATATGATGCTAGACGCTCAAGCAGCTGATGAAGAAATAAGTGATGAGGAAATCATCAAATGGCTACTCTCGTTTCTATTTGGTGGTTATGAAACTGTTAGTCTCGTTGCGTCAAAGACAATTATACATTTGCAAAAACATCCTGAGTTGTTGCTGAAAGCAAAAGTACGTATGTATTATTTATTCTGATATCCTTTCCTTCTTTCTTGTGAGGGAGGGGGGGGGGGGGGTGGGGGGTTTAGTTAGCAATAGAAGCTAAAGGGGAGTCTTTTATCAGTAATTATTTATCATTCAGTCACGTGGCAAATAGAGGAGAGTGTACTATCAAAGGATGTGGGTAGGAGGTGGTAGGATGGATAAGGTCTTTTCATTGTCAATCATAGTTTTAACGAGTCTTACGCAGTGCAAGGCCAAATTAGTCGAGTACTATGTGGTATCATATCGAACGGTTATACCAAAAAAAAAAAAAAAAAAAAAAAAAAACTTGAATGTACGTGTTGACAAGTTGTCCCTTTTCAGGAAGAACAAGAGGAAATAGTTAAGAGAAGATCATCTCCAAATGCAGGCCTCAGTTTCAACGAGATTGGACAGATGAAATATCTTACTAAGGTAATTTTTTACTTGGACGGCAAAATTCAGTATGTAATACATTTATTTTACTATCCAATAGTTCAAGATCAAACTCTCTTATGGAATTGATAACATTCTTTCTAATAATTGCTATATCTCTTTTGACATTGAAAGGTAATTTATGAAACAATGCGTTTTGGTAGCACTGAGATAATATTCTTTAGAGATGCAAGAACTACTGTTCACATAAATGGTTAGTACTCTGCCTTAACTTTTACTATTACTACTAGTACTACTTATCCCAGGGGCAATGCAAGCCTTAATTTCAATATATCACACTAAATTAAAGGAGTTCCTTTATCTCTCTTGTGTGATGATTTAATATGTGTTGATATATGATAAGAATGTAGTTCATATTTTATATTCTTAGAGACGTAAGAGTCGCACTGTTTTAACAAAATACAAATTTTTTAAAATATGTTGTTTGATCTTCATTCATGGATATCAAAAGATTATATGTTGATATATGATTAGAACAAGCAATAGAGATATTTTAAATTCTAAAAACGTGAAAACAAAATTTGTCCGAATTTGGTCATAGTTTTGGAGATCAGGATAATTTGACAGACTCTGATTGACTTGAAATTTGGTAAGTTCATCGGAAACGGGCCAATGAGAAAAACTCACTGCTTTGCAGTGAACCATGTCGTTTTTCGGCAGTTTGACGCTGTTAAGATGGTGTTTTTGGCGTTTTTCTATTTTCTGGAAATTATTTTTCTTCGAAAAGTTAATGGTTGGCACCCAGTGGTAATAGGGATTATCCTATATGGTCTCCATGATCATATAATAGTATAAACAATAAGTTTACGTGTTGACATCAGTTCTTCCTCCATAACGGATAAATTTATTGTTAAGTATACTTAGCTTAAAAGTCTCTATGATATCCATGATTAAATACTAGTATAAACAATGTGTTTACGTGTTGACAATAGGTCTTCCTCCCTAACGGATAAATGTATTGTTGGTATACTAGATTTAATCACTAGTTGTTGATGACTTGTATATATCTCTCCAACTGAGAATAGCATGTTGAGTCAATGAGACTAGGGCTATTCAATAATTGATATTTACTTGAATTAAATTGATAGTAGACTCTCCAACTGAGTTTGATATTAGTTAATTTAATGAGTGAAATCTGACATTGCATGTATATGGTGCATAAATAGTTATTTTCCCAACGAATTTGGCTATTCAAGCTGCATGAAATATATGTGTGATGTGTTTTGAATTTGATTATTCAATGTTACATGACCTGAGTTGATCTATTTAAATTGTTTTGCCTCACTTATTAGATATGTCTTTATTTCAATTCCCTAAGTGCTATTCTCTCACAAATTTTTCTCAAAATTTATTTTGATGACAATAAGACATTATTTTAGAGGATGCATTATATGTACGTTAAGTTAGAAAGAAATTGATGTCAGTTTCTAGCTTAATAAGAGATGGATACTCAATTTATTTTACCAATGACTTTAGTGTTATTGAGGTTAATAAATATCTATCTCTTGTGGTACAATATTGCAAGGCCTTTTCATTTGATATGTCTTCCGAGTTTAACGATATTGATCTGCCTCATAAAAGAAAATATTCTTTGAAATTGAATAAAACTTATCTATTGCTCTTGTTTCAAGGTCATATGTATTTTAATAGAATATTGTGGTTGGTTATGGATGGATCTTTAAGGTTCATTGAAAGTGGAGGCACTACCAACCCTATGAATTCTTATTAAAAGGAAATATGACTAAGTGATACTTTCCCTTAAAAAGGAGATAGAGCTAGTGATAAGTTAGCATTAATTCATTCTGATTAGTATATCTAGTGAATATATATGTAAGAGGTGTTTTGAGTATTTTTATGACATTCATAAATGATTACTCAAAATATGAATATATTTATTCGATGCATTATAAGTCTTAATACTTTGAGAAATCAAGGAGTTTAAGACTGAAAAGGAAATGCGTCATGGAAAATATATTACTATGTCACTGCGATTTGATCATGGTGTTGATACCTCTTTGCAAAGTTCACTAATTACTTATCAAATAAGGAATTATGTCTACACTTGGGACGCTATAACAAAGTGGTGTAGAAGAAAGAAGAAATAACTCTTATGGAGATGGCTAGATAAATGTGAAGTTGTTCAAATTTGTTATTCAATTTCGTATTGGGAATATGCTTTAGAAACTTTAAATTACATTCTAAACGTAGTCCTTCTATGTTAGTACCTTTTACAAGGGAAAACTGATTAGTTGGAATCAAGGATGAATGTCCATACGTTTATTGGCTATCCAAAGGGGACGAAAGGAAGTTTATTTTCTTGTCATAATGAAAAGAAGGTATTTGTTAGCATGAGTACCATATTTCTAGAAGATGACTATTTAATAAACAATGTTCCTAGAAGTAAATTTTATTTACTGGACTGAACATAGAAATAACAAGTGGATCACCTGAAAATCCAAAAGTTCAACTGAAATCCAATCGACATGTTGGAATTGACATTCCATGTCGATAGACAAAAGTTGATTGGAAATCCACTACTCCAAAGTAGTGGGAGTGAATTTTTGAAAAGTCATTAATATACACTACAAGATGAAGTTGTTCGTATTCTTATACCGAAAGGTAAGAAAAGAATATTGAGACTTAAGACTCTAATTATTGTGTGGTTTCACCACAAGAACATGGTAGTGTGACTTAGTAGTAGTACTTTGTCGTAGTGGGAGAAAAGAATGAAAATTGTTTCGTTAGCACTCTTGGGATAGTTTCATGACTGGATCCTGCAGAGGAGGCACTGTTGGACAATGATTGCATCAGAAAATAACTTGGCTAGATCCTTTTATTATTCATGTAAAAGGAATGCTTGTGAAAGTTGTAGGTGCATGGTTAAAAGTCTAAGTGGGAGTTTGATGGGATATATACTATTAACCATGAGTTTAGATATAGTATGTATTATAACAATGGCATGGTTATAAGTATAAGTGGGAGATTGTTTGAATATACTAATAACCATGCGGTTTTAGTTGGATTATTCTTAGTTGAACAATTGGTATTCATTTATTAAATATGATGAAGTATTATTTATTTAGATCAATTGTGTCATGTGTGTCCTATTATTTATATAGTAGTTGATTTAGTGTGTAGAGCCAAGCTTATACACGGAAGATTAAATCATCGGTTCTTATAAATAATAAAGTACTAATGTTCACAATCTAAGATGGAAATTGGACAAAGCCATCGGCATGATTGTAGTACAAGATTATATATAATTTATCTTGATTATGGGAATGGTATAGTTCCAACTTCTTGTGCTAGTACGTTTTGTGTGTATTGAACGGACCAACTAGAGATAAGTATTTTTATACTGACTATATAAAATAAACTCTCTAGCTCATCAGATGTACTTATACTCTTAATCTTGATATAATTATTATTAGTGATGTATATTATTCATTGTCTTGATTTATCAATAAGTGAGGTCCAGGATATTTGGGTCAAATAATTCCTGATAAGTTGGATAATGATAATATGCATTTGCGAAGTAATAGCAAGTTGATAGAATCCACCTCTCGTTATAGAGATTGATGACACCCCTTTATGAAAGCTTATAAGTTTCTATGTGTAAATCTGGCCAGTGGATTTCGCATCCGGCACATGGAATAAGTTAAGCGGAAGTCTAAAGGATATTCATTTAGTCAATATATTAAATTGTCAGTAATTTGATATTATTGATTGGTGTCTGTAGTCTTAACGTGGGGAGTTAAATTAGATTTGATGGAAGAATTCGAAATTCAACTGAGGAATGCAATTACGAATTTCTAGTGGAAATAATTTGTAATTTATTATGGAAAGGTTAATTCTAGAAAAAAGAATTAATTCCATAATTGGAAGCCTCATTAATTAATTCTGTGGTCCCTGTTGTGACCGAATTCAATTAGGACTAGGAGAGAGGTTTCTTGGTGGAAAAGAATCCTAGATAGTTTTTGAAAAGGGTTTTACCCTAAAACTATATAAGGAGGATACTTGGCCAAAAGGAAACACACCAAAACAACAAAAACCCTAAATAGTTTTTTCTCTCTCTGAAACACTTGTTCCACCCAAGTGATTATTAGTCTGGATATTGTTCGGGCACACGACAGAAGATCATGGAACTGGAGGACGACCCCGAAGATGATCTTGCTCGTGATTGAAGATTTGTTTCAAGTTTGAAGTCACGCTTCAAGAGGTATTCCGTTTTATGTTTATGTAAAACTTAATAGTCTGCTAGTTTGTCTAGATTACATGTGAGTTCTTGATCCTGGAATTGTTTCCGCTGTGTTTATATTCCTTCATGGCCAGCCCATGTCACCTGGAGGCAATAGATATTTCTTTGAGCGAAATTTGATTGTATAAAACCCTCCATTTGCTTTCTTTAGGATACTACAGAAAGTTAAAATCCCTACTGCTAATGCCGTGTACAAGACCACTAAATCGTACTCCATTTTTACTTTCTATAGTCAGTCGAGAAAGCTTTGTGAAGCTGATTGTATGAGATAGGCTTTAATTTATAGACTTCAAAGTCAGAAATATTCTACTACTAGACTTCGTACAATTCATATGTAAAAGGTGTGTGCTAAATGAAGTCATTTGGGACACATGATTTGACTTGAAAGGTATCACCAACAACTACACTCATCTATATCTCCCTCCGTCCCAATTTATGTGGCACCATTTCTTTTTTGGTTTGTCCCAAACTAAGTGGCACCTTTCCTTATTTGACAACTATTTAATGCATCATCTCTACTTTACCCTTGTTGGACCCTACATACTTTTAAACCTACCAACAACTTTTTTATTACTCAAATCTTCTCTCTCTTACTTTTTCAAGGGTAAAATTGATACTTAACAAGGTCAATCTCTATTTTCTTAAACTTCGTGCCCGGTCAAATGTTGCCACATAAATTGGGACGGAGGGAGTAATATTTACTCCTTGAAACGTCCATATCATGCACAGGTTACAACTGTTAATTAGATTTGTCAATTGCCGCTGGTGGCTGCAAAGCCAGAAGGCCTACTATGTTGAAGGTATATTACTTTTATACAATAAGTGGCTGTTTGGCCATAAATTCCAAAAAATATTTGGAAAAGAGTTTTTGGAGTTGAGTTGAAAAATGGTATTAGGAAGTTGAAGTTTTGTTTGGACATACATTTCATTTGGAAAAAAATAAAATTTTGTGAATGAAGTAGTAGCTTTTTTTAAAAAACTTGAAAAAGTGCTTTAAACCACTTTTTGATTTTTCAAAAAAAGTTGAAAAAGTCACAGGATTTCATAGACAAACACTTTTTCAAAAAATTTTAAATGACAAACAGGTCCTAAATATCTACCACTGATTTTTTTGTTTCTTTGTTTGATAAACAGAACTATTATAAAGTGGGACTGAACGTTAATTAGTTTATCTTTCTTTGCACCTCGGGAGTTCGCTACGTCAATATTGGCTGTCGCACACCAACAGGTTTTCTATTATCCATATTCCATAATCCATAGTACTCACGTTGGTGGCTGGAGCTTACAGGCCATAGAATTCATGGCATTGGGACCATTTTATGTCCTAGGGTGTTGAAGTGTAAATTAGTCCAAATATAATATTTTATATTAAAAATAAATGCTTTAAACGTTTTATTACCAAAAATTAAAATAAGGAAGGTAAACAAGATATTGTAAACTACACGGAAAGCTACTGTAGTGGAGTCAAGCTTGAGAATGTATATGAATTATGTTAAAGAAATGCATATCCATTGGCTTGGTGCTTACCCTGTTAACATAAATTACTCTAATACACCAGATTCCACTATATATAGTCCATAAGCACGGTTCAAGTCTCATTATGTTGACCTCTTAAATCCTGCACGTCTCAAGTGAGGAATTTGGTTGCATGGGAAAATCTTGTTGGGACTTGTTTCAATTTCTCCCTTAGTATAAACTATAAAGCCTTTATGATACAGAGTAGAAGCAATTTATGATATTTTTCACTATTGCAGTGGGCATCATTAATTAGATACATTGTGCTAAAATTCACATGAGTTTCATGTAACTATATCAAGTTATCATGCAACTTGTGTAAAATCGAGAAATAAATTTGAAAACTGCATGCCACAATCATTTTTTGTCAAGCAAATACTAAAAAGAGTTTTTTTAATCAAGTAGTGTTCGGGTAATTTTACACAAAGTATTTTTAAGTGTCATATTATAAAAAGGAAAATTTAAGATTCAATTTGCGACTAATATGATCTAAATGTAGGAAAAGGTTTAAATATTTTTTAATTTACTTTTTTATGTTCATTTTTAACTATATATATATATATATATATATATATATATATAGGTTTGTTAATCTATAGAAATAAATTCAAACCAAAAGATGGAAGATGAGAACAAAGCTTTGTTTATACTAGCGAGATATATTGGTTAAAATAATTTTAAAAAGTCCGTCACATAAAGAACTTTGATAAGGATATTTTCTTGATTTGAAAAATTTAATAAATTGCTTTTGCTTCTTCTCTAGAAGGAGAAACTTGTACCTTCTCCTCGACAATAGTAAAAATGGTTTTGCTTATTTGCAGAAGTATTTTTAGATTTGGGTCAAATATTCAATCTTCACAAAAGTGCTCAATTTTTTCTTATTTTTTTAAAGAAAAATAAGTACTTTGGCTTTCTAAAAGCTTGGTCAAATAGGCCATTATATGTTGTGAAATTTCATTAATTAATTTGACCCATCAAAGGGTAGTGGTTTTGCAAGAATGACCTCCGCTAACTTTAATGAATAAATTTCGGATGGAAATACCCCTATAAAATCTTATATCCCGCCCTCCCTTTCTAGTAAGTGTTGCCTCTTAGGCAGCACTTGAACTTTTATCACTTTCTATATTCTCTTAGATAACTTGAAGTTATGTCCCGCCCTCTCTTTCTTGTATGTGTTGCCTCTTATGCAGCACTTGACAACACTTGACTTTGACCTCCTCTTGTATAGGCAACACTTGCCCTTTTATCTCTTCCCACATTCTCCCAGATAACTTGAAGTGTTGCCTCGGCAACACTTGCCTTTTTAATTTTTTTGCAGGCAGCACTTGCCCGTTATATTTTTCGAAGAGGCAGCACTTGTCAATTTATAACTTGAAGTGCTGCCTCCGAGATCATTTTGCTAAATCATTCTTAAGTGGAGAGAAAAAGTCATAACAAGTGATATGTAGGTACACCCAATAAATTATTTTGAGAATTTTGAGGCAATTCTTAGCGGATTGCCGGGCTTTTCATTCAAAAAAGTCCTTACAGATCATCATAGAAGGCTGAGGCTAAAAATTAAGTACCGGTGTCCGCCAGGGCCACTTAGTGAAATTTTCAGTCAAACTTTTGGTGTGAAGTTAAGCCAACTTAGGTCCCACAATCTAAAGCTAAACCTCAATTTCAGGCCCACTGTTTGAACTTAAGTGGCTATATATCAAATATTCTTTGCAAAGTGACTCCAACTGAACGTTAAAATTTTGCCAGGGAGCCACTTTTTCCCTTGTCATTTAGTTTTTAGCCACATTGTAAAAATCATTTACCTTTTAGCTATTTTTTAAAATTTCAGATCTTGGGGGCTGAACTTAAAACTTTCAGGTATGAAGTTAATAGAAGGTCTGAAGTTGAACTTCATACCTGAAGGTTTGAAGTTCAGCCCCCAAGGTAAGAAAATCAAAAGGTGGCTAAAAACTAAATAATTTTTAAAAGTGGCTTCAACTGTAAAGGAAAGCCAAAAAGTAGCTATTTCTGCACTTCCTCCAACTCAAATGCAAAAAATTTCATTAGGTGTACCCGCTGTTGGCATCCAATTTTGTCCCGATAGTTTCAAATTGATTTCAAATGTGTTTCTTGATAATTTAAAGATATTTTAGATTAAAGTTGCATTTAAAATAACGTAATTTAAAAAATTAAATAAAACAAGTCACTTTAATTATTTTGGATTTAATTGCACGCGCTATTTAATTAAAGGATTCGAAATTCATAAATAAGATGGAAATTCTTAAAAAGTAACTTTGGAATATCCATAATGTTGAAATACCCGAATTTTACTTAACCGACAATTTTTGGGGTTCAACATCCGCATATCACTAGTTATGGCTTTTTGTCTCCACTTAAAAATGCTTTAACAAAATGGCCTCGGAGTCAGCAATTCAAGTTATAAATTGACAAGTACTGCCTCTTCGAAAAAGATAAAGGGCAAGTGCTGCCTGCGAAGAGATTAAAGGGGCAAGTGCTGCCGAAGTAACACTTCAAGTTATCTGAAAGAATGTGAGAAGAGATAAAAGGACAAGTGTTGCATATGCAAGAGGGGGTCAAAGTCAAGTGCTGTCAAGTGCGCATAAGAGGAAACACTAACGAGAAAGAGAGTGCGGGGCAACACTTCAAATTATATGGAAGAATGTATAAAGAGATAAAAGATCAAATGCTGCTTACTAGAAAGGAAGCGTGGAATGTGTGCTTCAATATAAAATTTTATTGGAATAAGGCAAATTATTGCCTATGGTGTCATAGTTTTGTAAATTGCCTACTTAAATGGTGTTATGCAAAGATGAACCACGTGTCATTAAGTCAAAGTGATGCATTCATTTTCTCACTGTTTCCTTGGATTTCACACTCTGCATCAACTCACTAGCCTAGTTCCAAGAAACCATAAATTTGTCAAAAACAGTTAGTCCTAGATTCACTATAGAGAAAGAAAATGCAGAGAGGTCTTCTTGAAACTTAGAAACCATGATAGCAATTTTCTCAATTTTGCTTGGCTCAGTACTCTTGGTTCTTTCTGGTACTTGTACAAATTATGGTGGTATCCACTTTCCTTACAAAATTTTATGAATTCATAGTCAATCAAAGATCCACCTTACAAGTTTCCTAATGGAAAAAACAGAGAAATTGGAGACTGTTGAGAAACATGATATTAGTAGTATTAGAATAGATACAGTATATTGTGCACAGTTAGAGAAGGCATGAGAGCTAATGATCCAGTGGAATTTACCTTGGATTTATAACTATTGGGAAGAGTGACTAGAAAAGGGACAGCAAGGGGTTTGACATTGAATAATAGGTCAATATTAGATGTCATGTGGTCACTTGCTCCAGAAGCAATTATCCAACATGTACTTCCTAACCTAGATGACATACATGCATTAACAGAACCATGAGTTTCAATGTTCTTACCAGCAAAGTTTGCAGCTCCCATCACGGTTGAAGGATTGAGAGAATCAGATAGGTTGGATTGTTGAACTAACATCACCAAGTGCTTGTATTGATCATGTGTGATTGAAGAACTGGTGTACATGCTTGTGTTAGACTGCTGACTGGTGGAAGTGTTGGAGTAGCATGAATCATATCCAGAACCTGAATCTTCTAAGTGCCCCACAGCATTGGCCGCTGATTTCCTCTCATTGGCTCTCTTTCTTTTAAAGCAGTCTTCAAGTACATGTCCTGACTTGTGAGCACACTAAGGACTTTCTTTTTTCAAAACACACTTTCTGAGGGTAAGAGTTTTGGATGCCTCTTCCCTGAGATGAAACCCCACTTCTTGGCACATTAGATGGATGGTAACCAGGGAAATTGCTTTGAGTTGAAGTATTCTGGTCAGGATAAGTCTTCTGAGTATGAGTATATGAAGAAACAGTGTGAGAATGGAAGGAGGATCCAGCATGAAAAGATGCAGATTCAAAATTCAAGAGCAATCTGATGCCCACTTAGCATTTGTCTCTGCTGCTCATCAGCCTTCAGCAGGTTGTATGCATGACTCACAGAGGGGAGAGGAGACATCATCGTGATATTGCCCTTTACACTAAGATATGTTTCATTCAAGCCTAAAAGAAATTGATACAACCTTTGGTCTTCTTCATACTTGAGAAATTCACTCCTTGCTCCACATGTACATTTTGCTGAATGAAATGGAGTTATAGTACTCAGCTCATCCCAAAGTTTTTTGATCATATTAAAATATGATGCTATGTCCAAAGATCCCTGAGATATAAGTGTCAACTCTCTTTTCAACTCAAGAACCTTCCCTCCATTTACACAGTGCCATATCTATCCTCTAAATCTTTCCGGATATCTTGAGCTGAAGAGAAGTATAGGATAGTGTCGGATATGTCCTTGGTCATGGAATTGATGATCCATGAGGTAACAATGTCATTCACTCTCTTCCATTTTCTTAGAAGAGGTGAGCCTTCCTCAGGTTTTGTACATTCTCCATTTATGGAAGAAATCTTGTTTCTGCCAGAGAGTGCTATAACCATATTTTTTCTCCATCCAGTAAATCCAGTCCTATTGAATGGAACTGAGACAAGAGGCACCCCAGGTATATCTTAATTATGGACGTATAGAGGATCAGAGGGATCTACTGCGAGGTGTTAGAGACCAGTAGTGTTTCCCTGAGTTTGTTGTGGAATCGCCATTTAACCAAATCACGGATGTGATATTAACCTTAATTTTTCAGGTAAAAACTGCTACAGCTAATCTCAGTAAGAAACACACAATACCGAAACCTTAGAATTTAGGAACATGAATCGACAACAACACAGAAACGCATCAGCTGATTAATCGCTGCACTAAAATGAATAGATGTTACCAGAAATTGATTTTGATTTGGGAATGTGATGAGACTGTCACCGGAAACCACAGTCTTCCTCCGTAGTGTCAGAATTCCGTCGCAGTATTGAATGACACTTGTGGCCTGAAAATAGCTGTAGAAAATTCCACATAAATTGCAGAAATTAGGGTTTTAGGATTTCGCCGAAATCTATACTGATCGCTGGAGAAATTTGATCGGAGAAATCTCCGACTAGATCGTGAAGATGAAAGAAATCAGGACTCGCCGTCCCGCTCTGATACCATGTAAAGATTGGTGAACACACAGTTGTGAATGTAAGGAAATGGAAGCATCGAGAGAGAATGAAAATGATCAGGAAGAAAGAGAAACTTCCTTTTCTGAATGAATCACCAAAATATCTGGATTACAAGCTCTCTCTCTCTCTCTCTCTATATATATATATATATATATATATATATATATATATATATATATATATATATATATATATATATATATATGTGTGTGTGTGGGGGGGGGGCTTGGCCCAAGCTAAATGAAATGACCCGAAATATAATTGGGCCGAAAATCATAAAGAAACTAATTAAGTTACAAATGAGCACACTAATGATCTAATGTATTAACCTGTATCTATTCTAATACTACTAATCTATTCTAATACTACTAATATCATGTTTCTCAACAGAGACATGGAAATAAAATCCAATACTTCTCCCATAGAACTATCACATGACATATTCCCGAAATTGCAGCCTCATTACTACTCAGGATTCAAGTTGTATGGTAATTATATTCTACCTACGTGCTACTTTCTTTGTCATACTTCTCAAAGATAGTCATACTTCAACTCGCTTTTTTTTACTTTTTTATACCAACACAAAATATTTAGACTTATTTTGAACCACAACTTTTAAGAGTTTTTGTTCTTTATTAAATTTTGTGACAAATCAAATCATAACAAATAAAGTGGGACAGAGGGAGTATAACTTTTTTCAATTACTAACTTTTACTAAATGCCAATTAACTATTTTTTTTGTTTGAATTTATGTATCAGGAAAGACTTTTTTAATTTGGCACGGTTCTAAACCAGAATTGATTGCAACTGATGTTGACTTAGATCAAAAAAATTCTTAACAACAAGGAGAGTTCAATTACCAAGCGTAATATTAGTGGTCCTTTAAAGACGTTATTTGGCACTGGAGTTCTTTTTTCCAGAAGGTCAAAAATGGTCAAAACTTCGAAAAGTTTCTGACTATGCCTTTCCATGCACAAAACCTGAAGGTCAGTCTCCTAGATTTTCTTATAGTGCTTGAGATCGTAGAGGCGAGTCGAACATTAAGAGTCGGTAGATTCAGAATGAGCGCAATATTACTGTGTGTGTTTATGTATACTCAAAAGAAATGAGTTCAGTTGAATTCACAAAACTCGACCTAGATATGCCTTTACTTGATCGAGCTTCAAGAAACAATACATCTAATACCTAGTGTTATCATGCAAATCAGGACATGATTCCAGCAATGATTGGAAGTGTGGAAGCAATGTTGAATACATGGAAATCTTATGAAGGTAAAGAGATTGAAGTGTATGAACAATTCAGGTTTTTGAGTTCAGAGATCATTTCTAAAATTGCTTTTGAAAGCAGCTACTTGGAGGGGAAGCATACATTCCAATTGTTGGACAAATTAACTCTACTCTTTTACATGAGCTTTGCAGAGTATAGGATCCCTATAATAGGGTATGACTAGAAATTAGCAACTCTACTTGATTTACATCAATTTATACTTTATATCATTCTTTTAACATATAGCTGCTTTTGCACCTTTATAGTAAATTTATCAGGACATCTGGGGATAAAGAATCAGACAAGATTCAAGAAGCTCTTCGTGACTCGATCATGTTAATGATAAAGAAAAGAGAAGATAATGTTAAGACAGGACAAACGGACAGCTATGGAAGAGATTTTCTTGGATCACTCTTGAAGGCTCACGCACCATGATGCTGATGAGAAAACAAGAATTTCATTAGACGACATCATCGATGAATGTAACATTCTACTTTGGTGGACATGAAACCACCACCAATTGTCTAAGTTGGACTATTCTTCTCCTAGCAATCCACACTGATTGGCAAGAGAAAGCAAGAAAAGAAGTATTCGGCCAAGAAAATCCGAAGGCAGATGCCATTTCAAGACTAGAGACTGTAAGAACCCAAATTTCTTTACTCAATCTTTCCGCATATGATTTTTTGGCTGGCCAAATTTTTTACACATGCTCAATCCCAAAAGCGAGTCTAGGGCCAGTTCTGTTAGTTTAACAGAAACCTATTGTTTTCTGCTTGAACTATGATTATAATGTGTACATATATGATCGTACTTATTTTGAATCCACTGAGTTTAGATTTTGGATTCGCTATGCTTAATAATTCATGTAGTCGTAGCTTGTATGAACGGGCAAGAAGGATCTCGTCCCCTCTTCTCAACATCCCAGAAGTTATAACCCATATTCTCTCTCTGGCATTGATTGTAGGTGGGCATGGTACTAAATGAGAGTCTAAGGCGAGAAAAACATCCGCCAGTGATCAATATTGCAAGACGAGTGGCGAGAAAAACAAGATTGGGGGAGCTTACACTTCCTGCAGGAATTGAATTTAACATTCCACCTTTATCAGTTCATCATAGCTGTGAAATATGGGGAGAAAACGCTCACCTTTTCAAACCAGAGAGATTTGCTGATGGAGTAGCTAAAGCAACAAGGAAACAATTGATGGCCTTTTTAGCTTTCGGCGATGGTGTTCGAAAATGTGTTGGCTCGAGTTTTGCAATAATGGAGACCAACATAGCTCTCTCTATGATCCTGCAGCGTTATAAGTTCACTCCATCACCAAATTATAATCACTTGCCCACTGTGCTTCTCTCTGTCCGTCCTAAACAGGGAATTCAGATCATGCTTCATCCACTGTAATAAAACATTCTCTAACAAAATCCAGAAAAGCTTATTTGAAATTGCAGCTAAATAAAAGAATGGTAGATATCACTTCCATTGTTACCCTTTGTTATGCATTATATAAAGAAATTTTTATCTTTTATTTTTTTCCTACATTTGCCACATACGAGTTAATTGATCAGGTTTTGAAGTTTTGAGATAATTTTTTCAACAACTTTTGGAAGGAAAAGTTTGATGTTTGACGCTACAATCAGTACTTAGTAGCAGGAAATGTAAGAAGAATAATGTTCAGGGTATTGATAATGCTCGTCACTGTTACAACTGATTTTAACTTAAACAGGCAATTTTCAGTTTTATCATCTTTTGAAATCTTCTGCCATGTACTTCTGCAGAATGGTCTATAGAAGTAGAGCCAGTTATATATCATATATGAACTTATTTCATTCTGAAAAAATAGAGTTCTCTAAGGGTCTGTTTGGAAAGCCAACTTGTAATTGGATTTGGTGTAATTACACAGCCTAGTAATTACACAGTAGAGTAATTATGAAGTCCTGTTTGTCTGTCATAGTGTAATTACAATGTAATTACAAGCGTATTGTTTGGTTGCACAAGTGCAATTACACAATTAGTATTTTTCATAATACTAATATTTTAATTTAATTTAATTATAAAAATTAAAAGCATGCTTTTTATAATAACGTGGATGCATTTGTAAAAAATTTAATATTTATAACAATAATTCCATAACATTATTCAAATATTTGACAAAAAGATATTCTATCAAGTATAATTGAAAAATGAACAACATGCAATGTGAAATATCAAATCAATACTGCTAAAACAAATAAGTAAATTAAAAACACGAATAAATATAACGTAATCAAAAACTAATTTTTGTTAAAACAAATTAATACTCTTATGTAAAATCACAACCAAACGGAAAATAAGTTTTAACATAACTTAAGCAAAAAAAATCAAAAGAAAAGGAAAACATCGAACTATAACCTCATTCAACAACGGAATTATACTTTAATGACATCACCCGTTATATATCAAGTTTGTTCATGAGTCATTTTTTCTAATATTAAAAGGTGTTGTTTCAAAACTATAATAACGGCATGTGCTAAACAAAGAAAAAAATAAAGAAGAAATAAAAACTACAAACAATTACATAGAATTATAAAAAGTAGAGGTTGGAAAGTGAGAAGAAAGAAAATGAAAGATAAATAATAAAAATATGTATTTAAAAAAAAACAACTAACAATAAAAAATAAAAAAATAATAGAAATAAAAATAAAAGAAAAGAAAAGAAATTAACATAATAGAGATAATATAATAATAAATAATTTAAAAGAAAAGAAGTTAAAGTAAAAACAAAAAGAAAGAAACAAAAAGTAGTCATATAATTACATCCCCCTCGAGTGTAATTGCACCCTTCCAATTACACTCAATTCCCTCCTGACTTGGTAATTACCTGGCCAAACAAACAGACCAAACTGTGTAATTACATCCAATTACACTCAATTCCAATTCCCATTTAGCTTTCCAAACATGCCCTAAAGGAAATTGTACAAACTATTCCATCTGTTTCAATTTATAACGCTCTTTCTATTGGAACATTTCCAAAATGTTTTGCACCTTCACAACTTTCAAGAATTTAAATTCATTATTCTATACACACTTTTAACTATGGTATTATGTTTTCTTTCATCTCGGCCACTACTTTGATATTGCCTCTCATTTGTTTAAAATTTCAAAAAGTTCAGATTCTTATTGCCACTAATTAGCATACACTGGTTTAACAGTGAAATGGTTCATTTTTCTAACTTCAGCAGTTAGGTCACTAATATATTATAAAAGTCAAATTAATATCATAAAGTTCATTGTCCAGCCAAACATCGTCATATAAAATGATGAAATCGGCAGTAGCATTCACTAAGCTGTTGTGCGGTCCTCCCATCAATTCACACAGATTGGCACAAAGTTAACTCTGCAGAGAAAACTCAATCAAACTCTACTTCCATATAGCATTTCTATCCTACTCCAACATGTACTTGCTTTTTTCAACTTCAAAGCAGACCAACTCTAGTAATTGGCCAATTTGACCTTGAATCAACTTAGATGTAAAAAGTGAGATGAAGGCGAGTGCAACTTTTTAAGATAATATAGTAGCACACTATTTTCCATTGCAGCTTATTGCTTGAAGCACATATTCATTGAACAATTCTTTAACTATGTAGCTTTTGTAAAGCAATTCCTGAAAGCCACCTCAACCACAAAAAGGTAGTAATAACATTAACAAAAGCGTAAAGAAATGACAAAACTAAACCTGGAAATGAAACCTTTCTGCAGTTGAGTGCAGCTTTCCACATGATGAAAAAGTTTAAACTTTAAAGCATTGAAGGCCTATTCACAAAAATTCCATCCTAAGGACAATCTTTTTTTTTTTCCCTGAGAACTACACTACTTAAATCTCCTATGTCAGTGTCATAAATTTTTTAAGTATTTGTCCTTCATTCGAGATATAAGCTTAAATTTCTCCTCAGCTTCAACTTGCTGCCGTATATCAGATTTTGAAGCTCTGTCTGGATGAAATGTCAGCAAGGCCTTTTTGTATGCAACACGTACCTGAAAACAAGCATTTATTCTAGATAAATCTCTGTCATGCGTAAGTGCAACTGCAAAGCAACACTTTACAAAAGGAAATAGAAGAAAGGAACGGCCATACAAGACGTAAGACTTAACGAAATACAAGACTCAAATTATCAAGAAAATGGAGTTGAATCTCAACTCTTAAGAGTTGAATAATATGCATTAGAATTATCAAGAAAATGGAAGAGATTTAGCGACCAAGTGTAAACAAACCTCATGAGAGGATGGACTAATGTAATGCCCACCACCAACAGTGATTCCCAGTCCCCGCAAGATCGAAGCCATATCATGGCAAGTAATTTCAAGCTTACTAAGCTCCTTTCGAATGTCAGCCCGTATCAGCTCCTTCAAGTTCATATTCTCTACGTCCTAAAAAAATTCCTTGGATGGTTAATATGCTTGGAAAATCCAAATGTCATGATTACGAAATAATATAAAGGTAGCATAACTAGCATGGAACAGAGACATAAAGAAATACAAACTATAGACGATGTGCAACACTGCGAAATAGACAACAGAAGAGGCCAAATTTCATACCTTCTTTTGAGTCTCTCTCATTTCCTCCACACGCTGCTTTTGTCTTTTTTCCATTTCTAATAAACGCGTACTTTCAGCCTTCTTTCTTCTGAGCAACAGCTTCAACTTTTTCGCTTCTTCTGCCTGAATAGGCAAAAAATATTTAGATATTTTTTCAGGGATAAGTCTGCATTTTAAATGACAATACATCTGCATTCTTTGGGCTAATTAACCTTGCCTCTGTGTTTTCACCATTTTCAGCAGAAATCTAAGATTTCAATCTTAATCTTCAAAGTTTATGGTTTAGAACACCACCAAAACAGCAATATAGCCATTACAAACCAAGATACATCATTTTTTTAATGAAGACAAACCAAGATTCATCATGTAACAGTCACCTGATATTTTTACATTAAGAAAGACAAGAACGGCCACATAACATGAAAATAACATATAACCACAAGCCCCTTTACTTCTATACCCAATATATTATTTAAAAATCAAAACCAGAATGAGTTATCTTTTAATTAATATTCTATTAATGAGCACGAAAGGAAGAGAAGGGGGCTGCTGGAAGACCCTCGCCTTCTGGTTCTACACTGGAAATCTATCCATGAAAGGACATCACAAACATCCTTTGAAGAAAAAGTTGCCTTAGTTTAACTAGACCTATTCACCCTGGGAAAGAACTTCATGTGGTAAGGCAGAACGGAAGGTTTTGTTGACCTTAAGTAGAGGGATCAAACTCTCACCTCTGCCTCAGACAGTACGAAGCAGAATTTACAATATTTTTGTTCTTCTTTTCCTGGATCCTCACCCAGCATCGTGGTTCGATAGTACAGCCAAAATACCAAGCGTTCATTTGTTTGGTTTGAAGATAAGTTATGCATCAGGGATTATAACGCAAGGATCGTGATGCAGAAATTATTTTTATAGCGTGTTTTGTTTATTGTACTAAAAATTATATAAAAGAGAGAACATATAAAATATGTGTTTATTTTTTAAACTAAAAAGCAATGTGTTTACAATTATACCCTTGAATCCTTGAACTTAATAGACTTCTAGGAAAAAGACAAGGATAGTTTTGTCCTTTTAAATTCTTCAAAAAGTGAGGTGCACGTGATATCCTGTATTGTTATCCATGTTGCTGGTAATATAAGATAATATGAAAATTGGTGTCTAATTCAATACAAGGATTAACTATGTATGGATAAAAAATATAAACCAAGCATTAGATAACTAATAAAACTTCTTTATACGATGATTACTTCTTTAAACAAATCAATATAAACGTGCTCTAATGCTTTTAACTCAAAATGCTTGAGCCACCTCTCTCCGTCTAATGTACCGGATATATTTTTGGATCATAACCATGGTGATGCCAGTGATGTCCCATGGTGTAAGGCGTTTGCCATTTGCTGACGATATTGTGCTAATTGACTAGGCCAACGAGAGTGTCAACCAAAAGGTTGAACTATGGAGACGCACTCCAGAGAGTAGGGGTTTTAGGATAAGGAGAAGTAAGACAAAACATATGCAGAACGCAACAAGTTTAGACAGCATAAGAAGAGTGAAGTTGAGGTGAGATTAGACAGGATTTGTGGTGCCTATCAGCAAGCTATTCGAATATCCAGTCTCGATGTTTCAAGAGAACGATATGATAGATGACGATGTTCCACATAATCAATACGATTGTTAAAATGGAGAAGTGTTACTGGAGTATTATGGTATAGAATATGCCTGTAAAAGTGAAAGGAATGTTTTATTGAACAGTTCAAAGACCAGCAACGCTAATCTCGTACACACTCTTACTCTCTAAAACATGACTGCAAGATTTTCATTCACACGCAGAGCAAATAGGCAGCAAAGAAGCACATCAAGCATCTAAAGTAGAAGACATTTAATTATGGCATAGACCAGATCAAAGTTACTGGAGTGTACCTAATCCACACGATAAACTTCCATAAGATATTCAACAGTTCAAAGATGAAATTGTTAGAATAAGAACAACAAATGCAGAACAAAAAAACTACAAAAGTTGCAAGGAAGACTGACAGACCTGAATCGCTAAAGCTCTTTGCCTGGACGCCAATTCTTCCTCTAGTGCCTTTTTGTATTCAGAAGTCTCCTTGATCCTTTCTCTTTCAGTGATAATACAGTTGTCCACATTCTCACCGCCTAGACAATTCACATCATCATGCCTTTCATCCTTGTGTTGGTTCATGGAAACAGATTCAGAAAGATCCTCCTCCAGCAAGGAACCTTTCCTTCTAGGTTGTGTATCATTGTGAGGTCCACAAAATTCTGATGTTCTATCAGGAACCCGTTTCCCATTTTCCTGATCGAAACAATTTTTACCGCTGATCACCGATCCTGTTGAAGCTCTCATGGAGATGGGAGACTCTCTAAGACTAATGCCGCCCTCATTAGAATATCTTTGGTCTGGATAGTGTTCAACAGATGATCGTTTCCTCCTTGGAAAATCACCAGAAAATAAACCCTCCTTCTTCTTGAAACTACTGGTTTCATGTCTAGATTCTTTTGGGGAATGAAACTTAAAATGCTTCGACGCCCCCTGACACTTGTTAGTATTATCAGCAGAAATATGTTGACTCCGACCATTTTCAGTTTCAACAGCATGCTGGTGCTTGCCAGGAGGTCGTTCCGCCTCTGCTACCCTATATCGTCTACAGGAGAAGCTCTCGCCACTACGCGAAACAGGTTTTTCAAAACAAGGTCCTGCAGCTGGAATACTCCCTTCATTGCCTTGCTCTGAATGCTTTTCTTCAAAAGGATCCTGCTGATATTCACAGGACATACTGGGACAACCCTCTTCAAAGTTCCCCATGTGTGGATCTCTTTCGTCATGGGCATCAGCCATACCAGAAGTACAAGTTTTTTTGCTTGTTGACTCTGGAGATAGATCTTTTTTTCCAGTAGAAGATTTAGAGTAACCAGAACAAGTTGGATGCTCTTCATTCTCACCAGGCTCAGGTTGTACTTGAACACCAGATGCACTATTGGTATATCTAAAACCAGATTGACCTCTTATATCATTTTTCCTCTTTAACGAAGCTTTCTGCCACTGATCTCTAAGCTGTCCAGGATAATCCTCCATGATTTCATCGTTATCAGATGAACTACTCTCTGAATCAGATGTCAAACCATAGCGATTTCGGACAGGAGCTTTTCCAGAGTAAGTTCTTTTACATTTTGACAACTTCACTGGAGGTACATTTTCTCGAACAAACTGGCAATCATCACCAATTTCATCTAGAGGTTGTTTAGCAGTTTTAGAAGTGGAGCATGATCTCATACTTGGGGACGGGTCATGAAAGAACGAGCGGTTACCTTCAACACCAAACTCAGGATATTCATTCTCATTGCTTTCGTCATCATCGATGAAGATTATGTTCCTCAAAGGAGATATTTTGTCTTTCTTTGCGGCAGCATTACCTCGAACCTTTTCGGGTATGGATTCAGGCTCATCAATAAGAATAACATCACTCTCGACATCAATCAGAACAACATGGTCACCTCCTACACCATTATTGCACCTCCTCAACCTCTTCCTCCCAGTACGCAGTTTTCCACGAGACTTACCTAAAGACACCCCACTCATTTGTCTCTGCAAATAGGGCAAACAGCAATTTAAAAACACTCATTAAGGTCATATGATCACATCAGAAATAACGAGGAGCTCGGGTGACCAACGAGCATAAAAACTTCACGATTACTAAACAAACTTGGTGATTACCTGTTGCTCATTGTCACAACATGTTAAGGAAAAGAAAAGAGAAAACCTACGGGGCTTTAAGGACCTAATTAAGAGTTATGCAAATATTACATTGACAGGAAAGGCACTTCAGTCCATCATGGGAGTTAGTCATTTTCCACTTTACTACTATTCACAACACAACCCTTACTCCATGTTATAAGCTCTTTTTTATGCTTCTCTCTACTCCCTTTTTTTTCAGTTGTGTGCAGACCAACTTGTGTGCAGCTCAACTAACACTGAGCAGCAGCCTACCATAGACCACAAACACAAATGCCAGGAAAACCTGCACACCGACATTAAAGCAATAAGCTCATACAGGATGTTGCACCTGGAATTTGAACGTAAAATCTCCAAGTTATTTCCATATTACTGGCTCCTATCAGCAAGCAATTATTTCTACTGTTTACAACTTTCGATTATCGCCAAACACCACGTTCCCGAGTCACAACCCAACCTCCCCACCGGTACTACAAGCCAGCAGCTTCATGTTTAACCAAATATCGGAACAGTGTTGCATAGTTTTCTTAGGTAAAATATTTTTCTCTATATTTCATGAAACATTGACATCATTAGAAAGCACGCCCTAACTTAGTCGTCGTTTTTACATCAGAAAACACCAAAATCAAACGTTCAAACAGCAAAAAAGTTGAAGCAATTACATGTGCATTTTCAGATACCAAGAAATCCTGAGTGGTGCACTGGCTCGAAACTGGATGGACAATGGACTCCGCCCCTCTATCTTTCTCCACTTAAATACCAAGCTTTTGGCAGTGATCGGGTTCGAACCCATGACATCCCACTAACACACATCATAAATTGAGCTCTTATCACTAGACTAACGTCCTAGGAGCCAAAGCGACTACGAAATCCTCAACGACCCAGTTAGAAATCAGTGGATAATGGGTCCACCCCCTCTACCATTCTCCACTTAAATACCAGGATTTCAATCATCGAAAGGTTCAAACAGGTGACACATGACAAACGGAGCTCTTACCACTAGAGCAAAGCCAAAACGAACCACTAAAGATCACCATTTCAACAACTAAGCAGAACTATACATCATGCAGCCAAAAGGGTTCATAAAAAATCAAATTTCTCAACTAAATATACATCAAAATTCAAAATTGAAGGATACCCACATCATAAAAATCCAAGATTTCATAAACCCAAGTTGGAATTAGGAAATAAAACCTAAAAAAAAAAAAAAAAAAAAAAAAACTGATTAATCAAAATACACAATTCCACAATTAATTGTAATTAGGCAGAAACAACTTACCTTAATTGAGGAAATTAAAAAATCACAATTATTTTGGTGGAGCGAGAGAGGGAAATCATCACAAAATAAAAAACGGGTTTGGGTTTTATCTTTTTATATTTTTTAAGGGAATTTTGCTCTATTTGGAAAGAAAATTCAAAAGACGACTTTTTCTCTTTTTTGATTGTTTTTCTTTTTCTTTTTTTTTCCTAGTCAATTTACCGTTGGACTTTTGGAGTACTTAGCTAGCGTTTGGACATAGATTTGGTTGAAACTCGCGAATTTGATTTTTTGGAGTTGAGTTGAAAAATAATTTTTGAAACTTGAAGTTGTGTTTCAACATAGAATTTACTTGAAAAAATAGTTGAATTTTTGTGAGTAGTTTTTCAAATTTCCCAAAAGCTGCCAAAACAGCCTTTGAGCACGTTTTGAGTTTTTGAGACTTTTTGGAAGAAGTTTTGATGAAATAGCATAAACAAATAGTTTTTTCTCCCAAAAACTCCCAAAATATGTCCCCACCACTAAGGTTGTCCAGAAGTCCGGTTCGCACCGGACCAAACCAGACCGGCGCAAACCGGACCAATTAAAAAAAAATTGAAACGACCCGTTTAGTGAACCGTCACCCCTATTTTGCACCAGCCAAACCAGAAAAAAAAAAGGACCGGTTCCGGTCCGGACCGGAAAAAATTAAAAAAATAAAAATAAAAAAGCTGTTGAGTTGTGCAAATATAGCCGTTGGCCAAAAACGGCTCTATTTTGCTCACCCATCCCCCTAGGCGCCCCCATACCCCCAACCTATTTTTTCTATAAATACCATAATTTTTCATCCATTTATTCACAATTTCTCTAATATTCTCTCTAAATCTCTCTCAATCTCTCTTATTTCTACAAAGGCTATTTGCTAAATAATTCAAAATTATTCTCACAAAAAGAGTTTAAGTTCTAAATTGTGTTACAAAAATATTTGGAATGGAGTGGAAAATTGTTCGGTGCGGTTCCGATCAAGTTTCAACTCTCACTTCTAAGTTCGACGTTCTAAGTTCTAAGTTCTAATGCGACATCAAGTAAACTCGTTCTTACTTCTTATTATCTATTTTAATTTTTGTACAATATTATTTTTACCATATTTTAATAATTTATGTGTTTGCTTTACTTATAATAATGTCTGGAGTGTGGAGAGCACTTACTGGGCGTACGGGTAGCAGTCGTAGATCACGTGCTACTAACCAAGGGGGATGATAGACATAGTCGTGCTCTAGGTAAAAGACTAAAAATGACTAAAAATGTTCTAGCTCAGACCGCTAAATGTAATCTTTGTAAAAAAATTTGAGATTTTAAAACCGGCAAGTATCATGGTAGGACAGGGAAGTTGAGAACACACTTAGAAAACCATCATAAAGATGAATAGGAAAAGAGGTAGGGTGACACTCGATCAGGGAACAGAATGGCTCCATCTCAAGGTACTGGAGTTCAACCGAAAATTAACCTAGTGACGAGGGGGGGGCTTATGCATTATGATAAGAAAAAAGATAGGGAACAAATGGCAAAAATAATTACGGTAGAGTGCTTACCTTTTACATTTGCTTCTTGTCAAGGTTTTGTTCATTATATTCAAGCCGTATATAATCCATCTTTTCAAGGTTTTCCAAAAACTACGGCTAGAAGTGATATTATAAAATTTAAAAATGAATATAGATAATATTTACGATATATATTTTGTCACTTTGATTGTAGAGTTTGTCTTACTACTGAATTTGGGTCGTGGTGTTAATGGGTATGATTATTTAACACTAACTTGTCATTGGATAGATCCTATCTGGGTAATGCAAAAAAAAAAAAAAAAAAAAATTAGCATACAGCGTTGTTGATGAACAACACACGGGAACATTTATTAAGAGAGAAATAACTGATATTTGTAAGGCGTATTGTATTAGTGACAAAATTTTAAGTATAACTCTTGATAATACTTCAAATAATGATTATGCTATTGGTAAGTTAAGACTCGTATTGCATCCCCTTTTGAAGAATTGTTTCATGTTAGATGTGCATGTCATATATATAATTTAGTTGTAAAAGATGACCTTAAGTTATTTGATCCTACTATTGTGAAGGTTAGACTCACAATTAATTATATTTTTAAATCTAAAAAACTGGATAGATGGAGGGACTTTCAGGTAGAGTATATGAAAGAAGGTTTGCAGCCTAGAAGAGTTCCTAAGGAAGTTTCAACTAGGTGGAACACTGTATATGACTCTTTGTCAGTTGCTTACACTTTATGAACGCCTATAACTAGTTATTTTAATGGCAAAGTGGCTGTAAAGGATCACCTAGATGAACCTGATTGGAAACTTGTTGAGAGTCTTCTTATATTTTTAGAAAAGTTTTTTTATGCTACTAAAGAATTTTTCGGTCAATATTTATCCTACAGTTACTACCATGTTGTATTTTATAGCTGGAATAGCATAATTACTTAACGAATATAAAGTAGTGCCTGGTTATGAAAAAACCGTAGAAGCAATGATTGAAAAATTTAAAAAATATTTTTTTCCTATTCCACCACTTTATTACATTGCTTCTGTATTACATCCCTGTTTTAAATGGTTTAATACCGAAATGCTTATTAGAGAAATTTATCGAAGTTTGGAAATTACTGATGAAGAAACACCAAGTGTAGAAACAGCTTGTACGCAGGTAGTTCTAGATTGCCAATGGATTTATGAAAGATATAGGAGTCCAGCTGAAAATGTTGTTCCAAGTGTTCCAAGTGGAGCTGGTTCAAGTTCAACGCAGGCGAGTAAAAGAGCTGCAGCCGGATTGGGAAATTTTTCCAGCCTTAATCAAAGGCTTTCTAGCAGGCAATCGAGTAGCGGAGGGTTCAACGAGCTTGATGTTTTATTTACTTCATGGTTGCAAGAAAATTGAGTATTTTGGAAGTGATCAACTACTGCAATTTTAGAAGGATCAACAAACACAGTTTCCAGTTTTAGCAAAAATGGCGCGGGATATTCTAACAATTCAAGCATCATCAGTTGCTTCAGAAAGCACGTTTAGCCAAGGAGATAATAAATTGGAGATCATAGACATTCATTGAAGGAAGAAGCAATGGAGACGGCCGTATTATTCAGAGATTGGATTAGATCAGAGCGAAGAAATTTTGGATTTGCTGAAGAAAATGAAGAAGCAGATGTAGCATATTCAACCGAAATCTTATCAGCTGGTGGAAGTGTGGAAAAGAATAATTATAAAGAAGATGAATCTTTGCCACCGATTCCTCCTGAGGTGCCAGAAGAAATTATTCAGAAAATGAGAAGTTTTTTAATTAATATATAGTTTTGCAATTTAATATCTATGTATTTTGGAAAAAAAAAATCAAAAATTATTCAATAAAATGCGTTACTTCTTGCTATTAAGTAATTATTCTTTGTTCTATTCTCAATTATCCTTTGTTATACCTTTTTGCATTTCAATACTTAAATACTAACTAGTAAATACTAAATACGTAAATATTAAATACTAAATACTAACTTAATACTTAGTATTTATTTTGAAAAAAATAACATGTGTTATGTCTTGCTATTAAGTTATCATTCTTTATATATTCTCAATTACCCTTTGTTATATCTTTTTGCAATCAATACCTAAATACTAAATATATACTACTAACTTAATACTTAGTATTTATTTTGAACAAAATAACAAGTGTTGTGCCTTGCTATTAAGTTATCATTCTTTACGTATTCTCAATTATAAATTTTCAATTCAATACTTAAATACTAAATAGTAAATATTAAATACTGAATACTACTAACTTAATACTTAGTATTTATTTTTAAAAAAATAACAAGTATTATGCCTTGCTATTAAGTTATCATTCTTTATACATTCTCAATTATACTTTTGCAATTCAATGCTTAAATACTACTAACTTAATACTTAATATTTATTTTGAAAAAAATAACAAGTCTTATGCCTTGCTATTAAGTTATTATTCTTTATACATTCTCAATTATTCTTTTGCAATTCAATACTTAAATACTAAATACTAAATACTTAGTACTAGTAGTATAACTGCATAAAAAATAACAAGTTATAGGCCTTGCTATTAACTTATAAGTGTTTATTATTTTTATTTAGTCATATACTTAATTTAAAATTCAAAAACTACTTTCAAATAAAAAAAAAGATAACAAAAAAATATATATTTCATCCAAACTGGTCCGGCCTAACAAAAATCTTCAGCTGTCCCCTTTTGAAAAATAGTCGTTGGCAACGGCCATAAACGGCTATTTTTCCCTCCCCCATCCCAATGAACGCCCCAACATCCTCCCCCTCCCCCCCCCCCCACCTTTTTCTATAAATACTCCCATATTTCATCAAAATTAATCACAATTCAATATTTTCTATTCATTTCTCTCTAAAATTTTCTATTAAAGGCTATTTTCTAAATTTTCTATCAAAATGGCTGCAAATACTCCTACTCAAGCTCAAGGTGCTACTGCTGAAGGTCCCTCCTCCCAACCAAGAACTGGAAAATCCGAAGTTTGGTAATTTATCACGTAAAATCATGATACTGGCACTGCTCAGTGTACTCTTTGTAAGAAAACTTGGAATTATCAATCTGGATCACATCATGGAGGGACAGGGAAGTTTAGGACTCACTTGCAAAACCAACATAGCCCCGAATGGGCTGCTCGTGGTTGTGGAATATATCTGCACGAGCGCGACAATTGAGTCGTTGAAGATTTATGTATATTTCTAGTTTCTAGTCTATTGTCTAGTTTTTATTTTCTAGTATGTAACTTTAAGTCTTTAATTATGTATTTCCAACTTAATGTATTTTCGTATTGTTGAATAAAATGTGTTTTGAGTTGTTTATTTTGTCTACAATAATTTTTGTAATCTATTTCAAAGAATCAAAAAATTAATTAAAAAATATATATATACAAACCGAAATGGTACCGGATCGGGTCGAACCAGCACCGGACCGGTTCCCCTTGCCGGTACCGGTTCCAACACGGCAGTGGTGCACTTGCACCGTTAGACCGGACCGGTACCGGACGGTTAACGATTTTTTTTTTTGTTTTGGTTTTAAGCCGGACCAGTCCGGACTCGGCAAGGTGCCGTGGAAACGGATCGGACCAGACCGGTGGACATCCTTACTCACTACCATCGAATATTGTTTAAAGTTACGATCCGTTTGAGTATTCAATCGTATATACTGTTACATTTGGAATAAAAATACTCCTTTATCTAACAGAGAGGATACGTGGACGGCCATGATCATATCTTATAGATATGACCCATTAGCCAAGTCCATACCCACACAAATAAATCGTACCCGACCCAAAAACCCATCAATTATCATTAAACACAAGACGTTTGAGTTTGATTATTTTGTTGTTATTGCAATTAAGTCAAGTGGTTTATTGTTTTCATTGTGAAGAAGAACAAGCCACTGATGATTGTTAAAGGTGGAGAAGTGATGAGCAACAAGGATTCATGGGTTTGTTAAAATCCTATCTAAAGATTAGTAGAGTAATCTTGAGATTGCTAGTGTAGGTGCCAACTAAACTCCAACAAAATATTAAACACTAAATAGAAATGTGAATGGATTTGATTTAGGGTAATTGGTTTTCTAAGGGTGGTTTAAGCTAAATGAAGCAGCACGTGTTTATTTTGACTAGTGGGGTTAGGTCACCGTTAAACAAAGGGGTATTTTTGTTCCAAAATGTAACAGTAAGGGTATATTTAATCGGATGCACAAACGGAGGGTAACTTCAAATAATATTTGAAAGTAGAGGGACAAATATGACCTTCACTCATTCTATGATTTTATTTTTTTGCTTAATTTTAAAGTATATTAACTATTTGATATTACATTGTGATTACAAAATTCAGCATGTCGATTGACGCATTCAAAATTTTTATCTTGGATTTAATTTTTATATTTTATTACTGAACATAATGTATTTATGAAATTATGAGAGATTAACTGTGTAAAAAGATGTTGAGTTTGACTGAATTCGTTTGCAAATGCTAACTACTTGTAAGATCAATTTCTTTAATTTCTCATTTCTTGCTTTTTGTTGAAGTTTGAGTTTTGATGATTGACAAACGATAAGAAACTGGTGAAGGACTTTGTTCTCAGAAGAAGGACCTTGTTCTCTGACAGGTTCTACTGATAATGAAAAGATGCACAGATACATTCCCAGTCCGAGATGGAATTGGAAAGAACCTGGACGCAGCAGTGTTACAATCCAAATTGGATTAGGTGTCGCGCAGGAAGGTTCTACGAAGCAGTATAGGGAAGGAAGCAGAATCCTAGTAGGACTAGGAGAACCTCGCGCAGGAAGGTTCTTCGAAGTAGTGCAGAGTTCAATCCTAATGGGGTTAGGAGTCTCTTGGACGTGAATATAAAAGCATAAAAGGCGGCTAATAAACCCTAATTGCCTTGGGTGCCAGCTGGAAGTATCTTGGAAGATCTACATAATAATGGGGAATATTTTTAAAGAGTCCAAGAATGGAAAAAGTGTGTTGGAGGTAAAAGTGTATAAGGAAAGTATATATTGAGTCCTAATTGGAGAATAATTCTTTTCCTTGTCCATTAAGAAGTCTTATGCACACTATATAAACATCATTATGAAGACTTCAAGAGGGAAGCACGAAATACTATCTCTTCAGCCACATAGAGAGAGATTGAGAGCTTAAAAGATTGATAATTCTGAAGAGAACGAGCAGAAGAAATTAGCTGGACAAGAGGTTCTTCATCAGGCATAATAATACCAATCCAACAAGAACGTGCAGAAGGAACTGACTGACAAGTGGTTCTTCATCAAGCTGTATTGAGTTTCTGTCTTGGTCTAGTTCATATGTATTAGGGCTTTGAATTGTAACCTATTACGCTTATTTGAGAAGCATTGTTTAGGTACTTTATTTGGAGAAATCCTTGTGCTTTTAGGCTAGAGTTAGCTTAAAAGAGTTCTACGGTCGTGGATCGTAGGCAGTCTTTTACTTAGGAGTTTCCTAGGTGTGTTTGCTACAATTGAGTTGATTGTAGGCAGTCTTAGGTATTAGAATTTAGTCCCTTGGTTATAGAATTTGTAACCTAAAACTTGCTCGTTGTATTAGTGAAAGAGTTTTCAAAATCCCAGAGTGTGGGTCGTGGTTTTTCTCCCTTGAGCAAGGAGTTTTCCACGTAAAAATCCCTGTGCAAGCTTATTTCCGCATTATTGTTGTTAGCACAGTGTTTAGGAAAAACCCGTCAAGAACCAGGTTGTTGCGGGCACGAGCAAGGTTCTCCGGAAGGCGAAAATTGGAAGACACTATTCACCTCCCCCTCTAGTGTCTGTTGAAGGTGCACCAAGTGCAACAAGTGGTATCAGAGCAGGTCTTCTCGCTACTAGGCTAACACCTTGAGAAGGATCTAAGTATGAGTGCACCACCCGGTATCATGGAAGGCCAATGCATCACTCGTCCACCACTATTCAATGGTCAATACTATAATTTGTGGAAAGTTTGGATGGAGGTCTTCCTACAAGCAAGAAACTATCTTTTGTGGCAAATCACTATTCGTGGCTATTTGGTTCCTACAAAAATTGATAGTTTCGGAAACAAGGCACAAAGATCTGAAGAGAAACTAAATGAAGATGATCTCAAAATACTTCAGATGAATGCTGAGGCAATGAAAATACTTCATTGTGTCCTTGGATATGGTGTATACAAACGAATCTCAAGATGCTCAACTGCCAAGGAAATTTGGGATTCATTAGAGACTGCCTACAGTGATGAACCAGAAAAGAAACAGGTGAACAATAGTGATAGAACCTGTTTCAAGAAGCAGCATAATTCATTTAATAAAAGGAGACCATCAAAGGAAGTTGCAAAGCAAGCCTACATGGAAACTTTGGGAGATACGAATAAGAAAGGTTCTGAAAAAGTAAGGGAACTGGTTCTTAAGAAAGATTCTGAAAAAGTGAAGGAACTGGTTCTTCAGAAGAATGAACGACCGAGGGATTGTTCGAAGAGAAGACATAAGATATCTTCCAAAGCCTTTCAAAAAGGCCATGACGGTTGCACCTCCAAGAGACCTTTCTATTGGTGATTCGAAAAGTAAAAGCAAGAGTGACAAACTTGCTTTGATGACAAAAAGGAATTCTAAATCAAAAGAACAAAGTGAGCAAGCAATCTTTGCTCTCACAGCAATGAGTGATGAAAATATTGAAGGGGACATCCCTGAGGTAAGTTTCTCTGCCCTAAAAAGAAATATCTCATCTTTTTCTAAAAAGAAACTTGCTAGTCTCTTGCTTCTCTTAATAGATAAATTTGAATGTTTAAGTGCTGGCATAGAACAAATATTATCTAGTTTTAAAAGCTTGAAATTTGAAAATGTAAGCCTGAAAGAAAGAAATTCTGAACTTGAAGCTGCTTTTGAAAAATTCAAGAACCAGGTTCTTGAGAATGAAACCAACAGTACATCACTAAAGTGCTTGAAGTTTGAAAATTTAAGTCTGAAAGAAAGAAATTCTGAACTTGAAGCTGATTTTGAAAAACTCAAGAACCAGATTTTTAAGAATGAAACCAACATTGCAGCACTTAAACAGGAAAACACTCAGTTAAATGAAACTCATGGTAAGCAGGTTCCTAGTGAGGATCAAGTGTCCCTAGAAGCAGATCAGAAAATCACTAAAGAAAGTTTGTATTGTGAAATTGAAAAGAACAAACTGCTTCAAGAGAATCTAGACAAGATCAAGTTTGAGCTCACTAGAACCACTCAGAGGAACAGGTCCTTTGATGCTCTTAATAGGCTTCATGAGAATCACAAGAGAAACAAAAGTGGTTCTAAATATAAGAAACCATTGTCACAAGTAGAGCCAAAGAGCATGTATGTTGGAGTAGTCAAGAATAGACTATGCACTCGTTATGGTAAAATGGGCCATTATAGAGATAGTTGCACAGCTCTATTCAAAGCAATTGTAAAGAACAAAAAAATCTGTTTTACCTAGTTGGGCTAAAAGAGATATGATCCATCCATTCTATCATAAGAAGGGACCCAAGCTTGTCTGGGTTCCTAAAACTAACCCTTGATTGAGTTTTGCAGGCTAAGGTGAGAGAAAGCAACCAAAATGAGTATTTAGATTGTGGTTGCTCGAGGTACATGAATAGAGACAAATCAAATCCTCTCACTTGCAGCCTTCATTGGAAGGAGTGTGACGATGGTAAGAAAATCATTTATATTGTAAGGAATGTAAGTCATTCTCCCACTCCATAGACTATTGGTATTTGGTTAGTTTAAAGTATAACTGGTTGAGTATTTCATAACTTGTGATCCCTGAGCATAAAATGACTTTGATCCATTGGTTACGAATTGTGAATTACAAATTTCATATGAGTTTTTTATGTATATGGTACGTCCCTTGTTGGGAAGTTTCCCTATGACTCACTTCGGGGTAGGAAGCCAAGCATCATTTACCTAAAAGCCTTCTGATTGTATATGTATCATATAATGGTAAAGAAGATCTAAGGAAGTCTGATGCACGAACTGATGAGGGAACTCTTCCTAGAAAATTCACCACATAGAAAAGCTTACAAAGTGTAAATTAAATGAACTCTATGTGTTGAAGGCATGCTTATCATTCTTTTTATGAAACTAACAATGTGGCTGAGAAAGGCATGCAGGAATACGAACATGAGACAAAGTTGTCCAAGAACCAGGATCTTCAGGGTAAAGACAAATCTGAAGCTGAAGAAGGATCAAGTCAGAGGACCGAACAATTGCTTCACCTTGACCGACAGGTTTTCAGAATAATAAGTTGATATTGAAGAAGAAACACATGAACCTGGCACAAGAAGGAGAATTTGGAAGTTGATAGTAAGAAAGAACCAGTGGCTGAAACACATCTTCAACTTAAAAGGCATGTATTCAAAAACTAGGGGGAACTGGTCCTCAGAATGATGAACTTGAGTATGAAGAATCTCTGAGGAAGTCTGATGCACGCAGTGATGAAGCCACCTTCCTAGGATGTTCTACACAAAATAAGGTTTATATCGTGTATAACAAGAGAACCATGACTGTAGAGGAAGGTGTACATGTAGTGGGTGATGGGTCCAATGGCTAGCAAATGAGTTTATAATGATTCGAAAGTTTGTCTTGCTAGAGAAGAACATGCTGGAGATTCAAGGAACTTGATGAACGAGGAGAAGGTCAACCTGGAGTCATATGTCCTATTCAGAGGGAACAACGAAGCAATCAGACAGGGGGAACAACAGATCAAGAATATGAAAACTTAGAAGAACCCAGTCCTTCGCAAGGTCCTTCTAGAGAAACCTTTCAGTAGATCAAGTCTAAACCGTGGAAGCATCAAAGTTCACATCCACTGGAGAACCTCATATCTGATCTAAAGTTTGGAATTATTGCTTGAGGAGCTTTGAAGAACTTCTGTGCATTCTTTGTGTTTCGCTCATCTATGAAACAAAAGAATGTACAAGAAACACTTGAGGATGCAGATAGGGTGTTTGCTATGCAGAAGGATTTATATCATTTTGAGAAGAACGAAGTCTGGCTCTAGGTCCTTTGACGTAAGGGCAGGTCCTTCATTGGTACCAAGTGGGTGTTTAGAAACAAGCTGGATGAGCTTTTGATTGTCACAAGGAACAAGGCAAAATTGGTGGTTCAAGGCTCAAGAAGAGAGACTCGTCTACGACGAAACCTTTGCACCTATTGCAAGAATGGAAACCATTAGGATGCTGATTGATTTTGCTATTTATATGGAATTCACCTTGTATGAGATGAATATGAATAGTGCATTCCTTAATGGTTATCTAAATGAAGAGGTGTATAAAGTTCAACCACTAGAACTTGATAGCACCGAGTTTTCTGATTATGTCTACAAACTTGACAAGGCAATGCATGGGTTGAAACAGGCTCCTGGGATCTGGTATGAATGGTTGTATGGGTTCTTACTAAAGGAAGATTTCATTGGAGGATAAATGGACAACATATTGTTTCTAAAGAAGAAAGCCAAGGACCTGCTCATTCTTCAAGCCTATGCAGATGACATTAATGTTGTGCTACTAATGAATTCGTGTGTAAGGACTTTGCAAGTTTAAGATAAAGAGTGCTAAAGCCTTGGACACACCAGTAATATGAGGAACAAAGCTGAATCTGGAAGAAACTGGTTCTCGTATTGAAGACACAAAATTGGAGGAATTGTTGGTTTTCTTCAATACCTTACAGCTATTAGACTAGTCATTGTGTTGATATGTGCAAGATTCCAGTCAAAATCAAGGGAGTCGCTTATGTCAAGAGTGAAAAAATCTTGAGATAGTTGAAAGGTTCTTATGACTTGTGTGGTTGTGGTATCCTCGAGGAGGAAATTTTGATGCCACTGGTTGTGATTAATAAAGATTATTCTAGTCATCTTGTGGATAGGAAGAGTACATCTAGAATGGCACACCTTCTAGATTTTTACTTAGTTTCATGGGCTACAAAGAAATAATACTATGTGTTCCTCTCCATATCTGAAGCTGAGTATGTAGCAGCTTCTTCTTGATTGGTAATATCTCTTGTAGATAACGAAGCAACTGAAGGACCTTACTAAGAAACCGGTCCATCCCAGAAGGACTCCGCTCATTAAAATTCGGTATCACTTCTTGAGAGATACATGTTGAAAAATCCTAATTACAATGAATTCTCTGCAGGATTGATGACCAGATGGCAGATATCCTCACCAAGGCATGGAAAAGGGTACAAGCTGAAAGGACCATGTTGGAACTGGGGATAACCAAAATACGCTGAACGATCCAAAACCTGGTTCCCTCAATGATTGGCTAGTGAAGTATCATTTATGTTACTTGTTGAGGAATACATCATAATGTCGTTTCTAGTTTTATACTGTAACAAGTATGCATTTCATCTATGTCAGAAACTTCTTACTGATTTCTAATGATGTTATTTCTTGTTCAGATATGAAAAAAAAAAGGAGAGAAACATGAGATGATGAATCAGTTGCATATGTGTCCAGGTACGCATCTAAACGGTTGAGATTGTTTCTATAAATTTTGTCTTAACTAGTTCATCTATTCCTTTTGTAATCACCTTGAATTGGCACCACTTTCTAAGCCATATTTGAAATTCAAAACCTATTTGATGACTTGGTGTCAGTTCCTAAGAACTCTTAATGATGAATCACTTCAATTCCTTTATCTTTTTCATTTCCCAGAAAAAATTACATCAAACGCTCAAAATCCTTCTAAAACCCATATTTCACTCGAATCCAAAATTGTTAAACCTAAAGGGAACAAAGGAAAAAAGCAAGCTGCGATGAACCCTTTTATGAGTTTGGCTTGCAGGTTGTTAGAGTGGGGTAAATAGGAAGAACCTGCTGAGGAAGTCAAAAAAACTGTTCAAGAACCTGGTTCTGCCTCAATTACTTTGACTACTAATGACGCAGAAATTGAAAGTTGTTGAGTCTGTGTGTTCTCAAATAGGCACAATCGATGGACCTATTTCAGTGGTTGTTCCTTTAGAGATTGTAAAGGAGATTATGGGTGTTGGTAGTCCAGTCAAGATAGAAAAAATACCTGTTAAAGTTGTCAAAGGATTTGAGGAAGAACCTGGTCCTTTCTCAGTTCTTGAAACAGCTGATAATGCAGGACTTGACTAAACTGAGTCTGATAAGGAGAACTAGGAGGAAGAAATGGAGGAAAGAGTGGGGAAACAAAATGTAGAAGTGTTTGAGAAAAGAGAAAGTAAAAAGAAGTTTGGTGGTGAAGGTGAGAAATAGGAAGATGACGATGAGGTGATGTCTGTTAGTGAGACAAAACCAGTAGAGAAAGAACCACCAAAATGGTAGAGGATGAAACTCAGGGGGAACTGTCTCAGGAACAAGGTTCATAGAGTAAGGGAATTACAGAACTGGTCCAAGAACATTCAGCAGTCACTTTGGGTTAAATCGAGGTAATTAATGTTTTGAGCAATAAATCTGATTTCATGATAAATATTATAATTCCTGGTTATGTTTATGGATTGATAAAGTTTGGTTGTGTTTGAATATGAACCATCTGAGGTCTCAGTCGATGAACCTAGTTTAGAGACTGCTCCCCTGATTGTACATGAAAAGGAACAAAGAATTAGAAAGCTATTGATGAATTTAATGGTGTTGCTGAGACAGAAGAGGACACGGTGGAAGAACCTAGTTCGCCCACTGGTTCCTCAACTGTTGATGAAGCAGTTTGGTGTTATCCAATGACGAATGTTGGGAAAAGAGGTTGTGTTTTGGGATATGGCTGACTTTTTATTAGTAGATGACCCTATCAGTTTTAAAGGATCCAAGGTTGATGAATTAAAAATAAAAATCAGCAAATTCCTAGAGAGTTATATGGTGGGAGTGATTAGGATGAGGAAGTTGTTATCTTGACTGAAAGAAGTTGAAGCAATGGAGACCTGTGTAGCAGAACTTGGAAAGTAGGAAGAAATGCACAAAGAACCTGGTAAAAAGAAGGTATTGCAGTGGCCAATGAACCATTTTCTCAAGTTCATGAGGAACATAATGATGACATACCCCTAATCCAATTAAGGACAAGGACTACTGAGTGTGTTCTTCAAGTGCTGAAAAAGTAAAATAATAAAAGAAACTTGAGTAGAGGTGAGACCTGAAGAATCTCCTATTGAACCTGGTTCTAGTGCAGAGAAAAAGGTGGCTGACAAGAAAATGAATAAAGTGAACTGCGATGTTGGTTCAAGGAACATCTGATTAGGAGAGGTAGAACTCTTGCTAGTACCGAAGGAAAGAGGATAGTACAACTGGTTGCAATGCTGAATGCTCAAAGCGGGAAGAACCTGGTCCAGAGGTCCTAGTGTGATAGTGAGATGAACTTTATAGATTTAACTTACATGGACCTATGATGCTTCTGCATCGGCTACTTGATCTTCTGCAAATCCAAAATTTCTTCGCTCCGATCTAATCCAATCTCTGAATAATACGGTCGTCTCCATTGCTTCTTCCTTCAATGAATGTCTATGATCTCCAATTTGTAATCTTCCTTGGCTAAACGCGCTTTCTGAAGCAACAGATGATGCTTGAATAGTTAGAATATCCCGCGCCATTTTTGCTAAAATTGGAAACTGTGCTTGTTGATCCCTCCAAAATGGCAGTAGTTCCTCTCTTCTAAAATAATCAACATCCTTGCAATCATGAAGTAAATAAACATCAAGCTCGTTGAACCCTCCGCTGCTACTCGAATGCCTACTAGAAAGCCTTTGATTAAGGCTGGAAAAACTTCCCAATCCGGTTGCAGGTCTTTTGGGAGCCTGTGTTGAACTTGATCCAGCTCCACTTGGAACACTTGGAACAACATTATCAGCTGCACTCCTATACCTTTCATAAATCCGTTGGCAATCTACAATTACCTGCGCACAAACTGTTTCTACACTTGGTGTTTTTTCATCAGTAATTCTCAAAGTCCGATAAATTTCTCTAATTAGCATTTCCGTATTAAAACGTTTAAAACATGGATGTAATACAGATGCAATGTAATAAAGTGGTGGAATCGGAAAAAAATATTTTTTAAATTTTTCAATCATTGCTTCTACGGCTTGTTCATAACCATGCACTAATCTATAATCGTTAAGTAATTCTGCTATTCCAGCTATAAAATACAACATGGTAGTGATTGTAGGATAATATTGACCGGAAAATTCTTTAGTAGCATAAAAAAACTTTGCTAAAATATGAAGAAGACGCTCAACATTTTGCCAATCCGGTTCTTCTAGGTGATACACTTCAGCTACTTTGCGATTAAAATAATTAGTAATAGGCACTCGTAAAGCGTAAGCAACAGTCAAAGAGTCATATACAGTGTTCCACCTAGTTGAAACTTCCTTGGGAACTTTTCTAGGAGCTATACCTTCTTTCACACACTCTACTTGAAAGTCCCTCCATCTATCCGGTTTTTTAGATTTAAAAATATAACTAATTGCGAGTTTAACCTTCATAATAGTAGGATCAAACAACTTAAGGCCATCTTTTACAACTAAATTATATATATGACATGCACATCTAACATGAAACAATTCTTCAAAAGGGGGATGCAATGCGGGTATTAACTTAGTAATAGCATAATCATTGTTAGTTGCATTATCAAGAGTTATACTTAAAATTTTATCACTACGCCTTACAAATATCCGAAACTTCTCCCTTAATAAATGCTCCCGTGTGTGGTTCATCGACAGCAGAATATGCTAAAATTCTTTTTTGCATTACCCAGTTAAGATCTATCCAATGACAAGTAACAGTTAAATACTCATACCCATTAACACCACGACCCAAATCAGAAGTAAGACAAACTCTACAATCAAAGTGATAAAATATATATCGTAAATATTGTCTATATTCGTTTTTAAATTTTATAATATCAGTTCTAACCGTAGTTTTTGGAAAACCTTGAAAAGATAGATTATATACGGTTTGAATATAACGAATAAAACCTTGACAAGAAGCAAATGTAAAAGGTAAGCACTCTACCGCAATCATTTTTGCCATTTGTTCCCTATATTTCTTTTTATCATAATGCATAAGTCCCCCCGTCACTGGGTTAATTTCCTGTTGGACTCCACTACCTTGCGATGGAGCCATTCTATTCCCTGAACGAGGGCCACCCGGCCTCCTTTCCCATTCATCCTTATAATGGTTTTCTAAGTGTGTTCTCAACTTTCCCGTCCCACTATTATGGCTGCCGGTTTTAAATTCCCAAACTTTTGCACAAATATTACATTTAGCTTTCTGAGCCGCAATATTTTTAGTCATAAATCTCCACACATCCGATCTTTCGGGTCGTGCATATCGTTCTCTACTAGGAGGCATAGGTGGTAATTCAGTTTCTTCAGGTTCACCTTGAAATTGACTAGTGGGTGTTTCATCTAAATTAGCCCCTTCGGTATTATCTTCATATTGTGTCTCTAACATATCATTATCTAGTGGTTGATCAAGATTTATATCATGCAAAAATTGCGAGTCATCTTTCTGAGTAAAATCATCTAGAAGAGAAGGAGCGCTAGAAGTACCAACTGGTATTTTACCTAAAGCACGACTACGTCTATCATCCCCCCCTCGGTTAGAAGCACGTGATCTACGACCGCTACCCGTACGTCCAGTAATTGCTCTCCACACTCCAGATATTTTTATAATTACTAAAATATGCTTCAAACAAATTACTAAAATATGCTACAAACAATAATATTGCACAAAAATAAAATAGATAATAAAAAGTAAGAACGAGTTTACTTGATATCGTGAACTTAGAATGTAGAACTTAGGAAGTAAAAGTTGAAACTTGACCGGAACCGCACCGAACAATATTTCCACTTTACTCCAAATATTTTTTTAGTATGCAATTTAGCAAATAGCCTTTTGTAGAAATAAGAGAGATTGATAGAGATTTAGAGAGAATATTAGAGAAATTGTGAATAAATTGATGAAAAATGATGGTATTTATAGAAAAAATAGGTAGGGGGGTATGGGGGCGCCCTAGGGGGTGGGGGGGCAAAAATAGCCGTTTTTGGCCGTTGGGCCAACGGCTGTGCGTGAAATAGCCGTTGCCCAACGGCTATTTTTTGCTAAGCCCATCAGCCCATCCGGTCCAGACCGGTTCCGGTCCATTTTGGACCGGTCGATCCGGTCCATTTTGGACGTGCCGGATCGTAACCGGGTCGTCTTTTTTTTTTTTTATATTTGGCCCGATTTGAGCCGGTCCGGACCGGTTTCCGGTCCGGTCCGATTCGGCCCGGCCCAAACGGGGCTATTAGACAGCCTTAAGGTGCACCAAGTACAAAACTTTTACTCGCTTAGTTCTACTTCTAAGGGTTTTATGGTTATAAAATATTTCACATTATTTTGAATCAATCTGACTTTAGACAAATTCAACCTTTGTACAGTAAAAATATGAGATCTGGCACATTTTTACGATTGTTGTTCTTACCATATAACCAAATTAAACGGTTTATTTCTAGTGCTCTTTTATGATAGTGATTGTGAACTAACTATAAATTTGTGGTTTTTAAAAACGTTCAAAACTATAAGCTTTGGCGACGTTAATTAGTGTGATTTGATAAGATAGAGTTGAAAAGGTTTTTTGAACTTACAGATAAGTCACTCCTAACAGAAAACTAAGCTGAAAGAGTTTTCGTACGTACAACTTAATTTGAATGCAAGAGGAATGTTGTTTAAAATGTAAACCCTCCTTTCCAGTTAATTTATGTGACATTTTTAAAACAACATCAAAATACAAAACCAATGTAACAAGAAAAAAGTATTGTCACAATCTCTTTTTCAGCTCAAATGATATGCTTGCAAATAAAACTTGCCTTATATGTGCCTCTAAATCAAAATTTTATAATACAATTGAATTTTTTATAGGATTGTAAGCAATTTGTTGGATCAAAGTCATAATGATCAAACATAAGATGAAAATAATAGCAACGACAAAAGGAAAAACTGTAAAGATTGTATTGATATATTGACATTACAATTGGGCAGCGTTTTAATATATATTTGTAAATGTCTATCTACAATACATGAAGTTGTATTTATAGAAGCTTTAGTAGAGCTGATAGGGGGCATTTATGATCCCACATTCCCACGTCTGATTATAGGTGACCCACGATCTCCTCCTCATTGAATGATAGGATCGTGGGGTCGTGTCAGTTTCAGGGTGTCCGATTTGCTTGATATGGACGCTCTATGTCTTGATGGTGTAGCCTCAAAGTATGTCTCAGGTGCTCCCTTAGTTAAACTCTATGTGACCAACGCTCCCAATTCCTCGTCCCGGTCGCCACGTGGCCGAGTCAGAATTTCATCAATACACCTTACTTTGTTAGAGCTTATATTCACAGAGTTAATACTCTTGATCGATATATTCACGAAAGTTTTTGATTGAACCTATATTGTGGCCTAGGTGGAATTTTCAGTAAACATGTGATGAACTAAATACTAGAGTAATAAACATGCTACAACTGATAGAAGAATCATTATGACTTACAAATGTAATACCCCGTCCATTTATCAATAATCCAAAAATTTTTACTACATGTACCCCTTATCTTTGGTTATAGTTTTTTATCCCCACTTAAAAATGATTTAGCAAAATGGCCTCGGGGGCAGCACTTCAAGTTATAAATTGACAAGTGCTACCTCGGAAGCAGCACTTCAAGTTATAAATTGACAAGTGCTATCTCGGGGGCAACACTTCAAGTGCTGCCTGCAAGGTAGCACTTCAAATAATCTAAGAAGAATGTTGAACGAGATAAAAAGTCAAGTGTTACCACGGGACCAACACTTACTTAAAAGGGATGGCGGGATGCGGGCGTCAATATAAAATTTTTGTAGGGGTATTTCCGTCCGCGGGGTAGCATTTCAAGTTATAAAAAGTCAAGTGTTGCCTCCATGGTAGCACTTACTTAATGTTAGTGGAGACCATTCTTGCAAACCATTTTAAGCGAGGTCAGTAAAGCAAATAATTACCTAAGGTGTCATAGTTGTGTAATTCTCCCCAATCATCAATATATGGGATTTTTACACAAATATACAAATTTTCACCCTTAGTTGTAAAAAATAGCAATATTTCTCTAATTATAATACATAGCATTATTTTTCTAACACATTTAACAATAATCAAACACATTTCACTTTCACTTCCCATTTTCCACAAATTAAAAATTCTCTCACTTACTCTCTCTTTCTCCCATCACCCCCACCTCCCCAACGCCATAACAGTGGGCATTGTCGTAACCCGTAACTTCAATCCCAACAGATTTCTCTCATTCGACATTGACGATGGAACGAGTTGCATCCTTTGTGTGTTATGGCTTAACCAGGAAACTTCCCGTCATTTCTCCCATCGTAGCCCATCACATGTTCGATTAATTTCCCAAATGGCTGTTGATTTTGCTTCACAAGTTCAGCTTGGTGTTCTTGCTAGAGTTCATGGTAGGATTACTAGCTTTAGAGGGAATGTACATATTACTGTTTCTGATGTTGTTAGCGAAAGGGACCCAAACTCCCAGATTTTGCATTGGCTTGATTGTTTAAGGTTGGCTAAGAATTGTTAGTAAGTTTTACCAATCTCGTGTGAAATTGGACATAATACTAGAACAACATATGATTTCACTTTTAATCTTATATTCTTCTTTTTGGTACGTAATAAAAAATTGTTAAAAAGAAATTGCACTAGGTAGTGCTACAAAATACAGATTGTGCAGATTTTGCATTTGTTTCATCCTGTTTGTGCATTTGTTTCATCCCGTTAGATACGGTGCTGCAAAAATAGTTAAAATGGTGCAGAAACAGTTAGATATGGTGCTGCAGAAACAATTGAAACCGTGCAGAAATAGTTAGATACGGTGCTGCAGAAATAGTTGAAACGGTGCAGAAACAGTTAGATATGGTGCTGCATAAACAATTGAAACTGTGCAGAAACAGTTAGATACGGTGCTGCAGAAATAGTTGAAACGGTGCAGAAACAGTTAGAAACAATTGAAACGGTGCAGAAACAGTTAGATACGGTGCTGCAGAAATAGTTGAAACGGTGCAGAAAAAGTTAGATACGGTGCTGCAGAAACAGTTAGATACGGTGCAGAAATAGTTGATACAGTGCAGAAATAGTGTGATTCAACGAGATACATTGAGGATGGATGAGGAAAAGTGAAATTGGGGAAAATGAGAGGAGTAAAAGTGAAATTGGGGGAAATGGTGGGAGGAAGAGTGAAATAGGGGGAAATGGGAGGAGCAAAAGTGATAGTGGGGGGGAAATAGAAGGAAGAATGTAAGGGTTTAGTATGTTATGGGAAAATATTGCTATGTTTTTGTTATGTTTATAATTATCTTGTATTTTCCTCTATATAGGGTAATTTTACTAAAATGTTGCTATGTTTGGTAATTAAGCTCTAAAACTTACACTTTTATGTAAAAAATCCTCAATATATTGGGATAATCACACTAAAAGACAAGCAAAAGACGAAAATGACCAAAAATGACCCATATTTTTTAATCTTACCCGACCTGTCATCCTTTTCCCGAGATAGCAGTCTGCCGCAAGTTTATACAAATTTATACAATTTTATACAAGTTTATACACATGTATAAAATTGTATAAATTTGTATGTCTGTATATACAAGTGAATAAATCTATATATTAAGGATGTTTATATGAATTTTTACTTTTTTATATATATTTTTGTATTTCTCTCATTGCTACGCATTTATCTATGTATATTCATGTTGCTTTATTTTTTGGGGGGAGATTTGTGTGTATAAACTTGTCCAAAGCAATGATTTAGACGCAATCAACAATATAAATTCAGTAAAATACAAAAAAGTAACGACATCACTAGTGGGGAGGGTGTCTGCCAGCGGCTTAGTGGCTGGGGAGGGGAGATTTGGTAGCTAGAGTGTTTTTTATGAAGGAGTGCTAAAATTTGTAATTTTAGGAATAAGTGCTATGCATGAAAAAAAATGGTCTCGTGTTTGTAATTTTAAGTAGTGACTGCCCATTTTTGAAAATTTTCCCAATATAAATAGTCCATTTTAATCCGTTGGAATTGAAGTGATTTTACCGTGCGAAACATTACTTTTATTACAATTAGAACAAGTTACATGCACCACTCTCGTCGTAAAAATAAGCTTATGCAGCCTAAAGCATCATCATACAAACAACGGAAGGTGATGGTAGCAAATCAACCACTCAAACTATAAGAAAACCCCAAACACTGGTGCAATTCTCCAAGATTATCTGATATTTTAATATTTTACATTTTCCTCAAACAAAGGGCTATGCCTCCATGCATGTGACCATTCGGACATGCTTCACAACATCCTTTAGCGTCATACTGAAACGGTCATCCATCTGCAAGGAATAAACATTTAATAAGTTTGATCCATGAGTTCTAAGGTTATAGCTATGACTGCGAATAATTTTTACATTATCCGCGTAATTTTCTATTTTAAAATAATAATAAGTAGTAGTAGTAGTAGTAGTAGTAGTAGTAGTAGTAGTAGTAGTAGTAGTAGTAGTAGTAGTAGTAGTAGTAGTAGTAGTAGTAGTAGTAGTAGTAGTAGTAGTAGTAGTAGTAGTAGTAGTAGTAGTAGTAGTAGTAGTAGTAGTAGTAGTAGTAGTAGTAGTAGTAGTAGTAGTAGTAGTAGTAGTAGTAGTAGTAGTAGTAGTAGTAGTAGTAGTAGTAGTAGTAGTAGTAGTAGTAGTAGTAGTAGTAGTAGTAGTAGTAGTAGTAGTAGTAGTAGTAGTAGTAGTAGTAGTAGTAGTAGTAGTAGTAGTAGTAGTAGTAGTAGTAGTAGTAGTAGTAGTAGTAGTAGTAGTAGTAGTAGTAGTAGTAGTAGTAGTAGTAGTAGTAGTAGTAGTAGTAGTAGTAGTAGTAGTAGTAGTAGTAGTAGTAGTAGTAGTAGTAGTAGTAGTAGTAGTAGTAGTAGTAGTAGTAGTAGTAGTAGTAGTAGTAGTAGTAGTAGTAGTAGTAGTAGTAGTAGTAGTAGTAGTAGTAGTAGTAGTAGTAGTAGTAGTAGTAGTAGTAGTAGTAGTAGTAGTAGTAGTAGTAGTAGTAGTAGTAGTAGTAGTAGTAGTAGTAGTAGTAGTAGTAGTAGTAGTAGTAGTAGTAGTAGTAGTAGTAGTAGTAGTAGTAGTAGTAGTAGTAGTAGTAGTAGTAGTAGTAGTAGTAGTAGTAGTAGTAGTAGTAGTAGTAGTAGTAGTAGTAGTAGTAGTAGTAGTAGTAGTAGTAGTAGTAGTAGTAGTAGTAGTAGTAGTAGTAGTAGTAGTAGTAGTAGTAGTAGTAGTAGTAGTAGTAGTAGTAGTAGTAGTAGTAGTAGTAGTAGTAGTAGTAGTAGTAGTAGTAGTAGTAGTAGTAGTAGTAGTAGTAGTAGTAGTAGTAGTAGTAGTAGTAGTAGTAGTAGTAGTAGTAGTAGTAGTAGTAGTAGTAGTAGTAGTAGTAGTAGTAGTAGTAGTAGTAGTAGTAGTAGTAGTAGTAGTAGTAGTAGTAGTAGTAGTAGTAGTAGTAGTAGTAGTAGTAGTAGTAGTAGTAGTAGTAGTAGTAGTAGTAGTAGTAGTAGTAGTAGTAGTAGTAGTAGTAGTAGTAGTAGTAGTAGTAGTAGTAGTAGTAGTAGTAGTAGTAGTAGTAGTAGTAGTAGTAGTAGTAGTAGTAGTAGTAGTAGTAGTAGTAGTAGTAGTAGTAGTAGTAGTAGTAGTAGTAGTAGTAGTAGTAGTAGTAGTAGTAGTAGTAGTAGTAGTAGTAGTAGTAGTAGTAGTAGTAGTAGTAGTAGTAGTAGTAGTAGTAGTAGTAGTAGTAGTAGTAGTAGTAGTAGTAGTAGTAGTAGTAGTAGTAGTAGTAGTAGTAGTAGTAGTAGTAGTAGTAGTAGTAGTAGTAGTAGTAGTAGTAGTAGTAGTAGTAGTAGTAGTAGTAGTAGTAGTAGTAGTAGTAGTAGTAGTAGTAGTAGTAGTAGTAGTAGTAGTAGTAGTAGTAGTAGTAGTAGTAGTAGTAGTAGTAGTAGTAGTAGTAGTAGTAGTAGTAGTAGTAGTAGTAGTAGTAGTAGTAGTAGTAGTAGTAGTAGTAGTAGTAGTAGTAGTAGTAGTAGTAGTAGTAGTAGTAGTAGTAGTAGTAGTAGTAGTAGTAGTAGTAGTAGTAGTAGTAGTAGTAGTAGTAGTAGTAGTAGTAGTAGTAGTAGTAGTAGTAGTAGTAGTAGTAGTAGTAGTAGTAGTAGTAGTAGTAGTAGTAGTAGTAGTAGTAGTAGTAGTAGTAGTAGTAGTAGTAGTAGTAGTAGTAGTAGTAGTAGTAGTAGTAGTAGTAGTAGTAGTAGTAGTAGTAGTAGTAGTAGTAGTAGTAGTAGTAGTAGTAGTAGTAGTAGTAGTAGTAGTAGTAGTAGTAGTAGTAGTAGTAGTAGTAGTAGTAGTAGTAGTAGTAGTAGTAGTAGTAGTAGTAGTAGTAGTAGTAGTAGTAGTAGTAGTAGTAGTAGTAGTAGTAGTAGTAGTAGTAGTAGTAGTAGTAGTAGTAGTAGTAGTAGTAGTAGTAGTAGTAGTAGTAGTAGTAGTAGTAGTAGTAGTAGTAGTAGTAGTAGTAGTAGTAGTAGTAGTAGTAGTAGTAGTAGTAGTAGTAGTAGTAGTAGTAGTAGTAGTAGTAGTAGTAGTAGTAGTAGTAGTAGTAGTAGTAGTAGTAGTAGTAGTAGTAGTAGTAGTAGTAGTAGTAGTAGTAGTAGTAGTAGTAGTAGTAGTAGTAGTAGTAGTAGTAGTAGTAGTAGTAGTAGTAGTAGTAGTAGTAGTAGTAGTAGTAGTAGTAGTAGTAGTAGTAGTAGTAGTAGTAGTAGTAGTAGTAGTAGTAGTAGTAGTAGTAGTAGTAGTAGTAGTAGTAGTAGTAGTAGTAGTAGTAGTAGTAGTAGTAGTAGTAGTAGTAGTAGTAGTAGTAGTAGTAGTAGTAGTAGTAGTAGTAGTAGTAGTAGTAGTAGTAGTAGTAGTAGTAGTAGTAGTAGTAGTAGTAGTAGTAGTAGTAGTAGTAGTAGTAGTAGTAGTAGTAGTAGTAGTAGTAGTAGTAGTAGTAGTAGTAGTAGTAGTAGTAGTAGTAGTAGTAGTAGTAGTAGTAGTAGTAGTAGTAGTAGTAGTAGTAGTAGTAGTAGTAGTAGTAGTAGTAGTAGTAGTAGTAGTAGTAGTAGTAGTAGTAGTAGTAGTAGTAGTAGTAGTAGTAGTAGTAGTAGTAGTAGTAGTAGTAGTAGTAGTAGTAGTAGTAGTAGTAGTAGTAGTAGTAGTAGTAGTAGTAGTAGTAGTAGTAGTAGTAGTAGTAGTAGTAGTAGTAGTAGTAGTAGTAGTAGTAGTAGTAGTAGTAGTAGTAGTAGTAGTAGTAGTAGTAGTAGTAGTAGTAGTAGTAGTAGTAGTAGTAGTAGTAGTAGTAGTAGTAGTAGTAGTAGTAGTAGTAGTAGTAGTAGTAGTAGTAGTAGTAGTAGTAGTAGTAGTAGTAGTAGTAGTAGTAGTAGTAGTAGTAGTAGTAGTAGTAGTAGTAGTAGTAGTAGTAGTAGTAGTAGTAGTAGTAGTAGTAGTAGTAGTAGTAGTAGTAGTAGTAGTAGTAGTAGTAGTAGTAGTAGTAGTAGTAGTAGTAGTAGTAGTAGTAGTAGTAGTAGTAGTAGTAGTAGTAGTAGTAGTAGTAGTAGTAGTAGTAGTAGTAGTAGTAGTAGTAGTAGTAGTAGTAGTAGTAGTAGTAGTAGTAGTAGTAGTAGTAGTAGTAGTAGTAGTAGTAGTAGTAGTAGTAGTAGTAGTAGTAGTAGTAGTAGTAGTAGTAGTAGTAGTAGTAGTAGTAGTAGTAGTAGTAGTAGTAGTAGTAGTAGTAGTAGTAGTAGTAGTAGTAGTAGTAGTAGTAGTAGTAGTAGTAGTAGTAGTAGTAGTAGTAGTAGTAGTAGTAGTAGTAGTAGTAGTAGTAGTAGTAGTAGTAGTAGTAGTAGTAGTAGTAGTAGTAGTAGTAGTAGTAGTAGTAGTAGTAGTAGTAGTAGTAGTAGTAGTAGTAGTAGTAGTAGTAGTAGTAGTAGTAGTAGTAGTAGTAGTAGTAGTAGTAGTAGTAGTAGTAGTAGTAGTAGTAGTAGTAGTAGTAGTAGTAGTAGTAGTAGTAGTAGTAGTAGTAGTAGTAGTAGTAGTAGTAGTAGTAGTAGTAGTAGTAGTAGTAGTAGTAGTAGTAGTAGTAGTAGTAGTAGTAGTAGTAGTAGTAGTAGTAGTAGTAGTAGTAGTAGTAGTAGTAGTAGTAGTAGTAGTAGTAGTAGTAGTAGTAGTAGTAGTAGTAGTAGTAGTAGTAGTAGTAGTAGTAGTAGTAGTAGTAGTAGTAGTAGTAGTAGTAGTAGTAGTAGTAGTAGTAGTAGTAGTAGTAGTAGTAGTAGTAGTAGTAGTAGTAGTAGTAGTAGTAGTAGTAGTAGTAGTAGTAGTAGTAGTAGTAGTAGTAGTAGTAGTAGTAGTAGTAGTAGTAGTAGTAGTAGTAGTAGTAGTAGTAGTAGTAGTAGTAGTAGTAGTAGTAGTAGTAGTAGTAGTAGTAGTAGTAGTAGTAGTAGTAGTAGTAGTAGTAGTAGTAGTAGTAGTAGTAGTAGTAGTAGTAGTAGTAGTAGTAGTAGTAGTAGTAGTAGTAGTAGTAGTAGTAGTAGTAGTAGTAGTAGTAGTAGTAGTAGATTTTCGGCAAGAGGCCTTCGCGTCTTGCACATGTTATTGTTATCTATACATTTTTATCTAAGAATCTTGCTTCAATGTCTACGGGTGTATCGTCAGAAATAATGGAGCCACTATTTATTTCATCAGATGAAAAATAATTAGCATCTTCTTCTTCCCGCTCATGAGATTAGTAGATTTTCGGCAAGAGGCCTTCGCGTCTTGCACATGTTATTGTTATCTATACATTTTTATCTAAGAATCTTGCTTCAATGTCTACGGGTGTATCGTCAGAAATAATGGAGCCACTATTTATTTCATCAGATGAAAAATAATTAGCATCTTCTTCTTCCCGCTCATGAGATTTATTCACAAACATAGCTGATTCGTCCAGGGACCTAGTATTTTCCTGTTCGTTCAGGGAACTGGAAGCATGGCTATTTAGAGGAGCTAGAGATAGTTCTGTATTTTCTTGATCCTCAGAAATTGTGAAATCGTCAAGAGATTTGTTTTCCATTGAGTAATAAGCACCTTCTCCCTGCAAAATATTGTACTAAATATTTATAATTTATATAATAATATTATTGAAAATTAAATTTAAGTTGTACTGAATTCTTACCATTCTTGAAAGCAAACACCGTTTGGATGGTTGTTACCCATCGTTTCATAATGTATCATATTGTGTTGTACAACGTTTGTATAGACTGCATTGCTTATCGTGGTTTAATAATTAAAAATAAGGTAAAGGGTAAAATGAGAATATTAAATAATAAGTGAGGACATGATGGGTAAGAAAAATAGGTAACGACGCGATCCCACCAAATCGGTCGTTACATAAAGTGGCAGTTTTCATAGTTACATAACCATGGATTTAACGATATCATACAATATTAATTAGAGAAATAATCAAAACAAACGTCGTATCCATGATAACAATACAATACCATACCATGGTTACAACCATCCAAACAAGCTGTTAGAGATGAATTGTGCAGCAATTGCAAGTTGCTTTGAAGCTTGTGACTAGCTATATTAGTCTTGATCATGGTGCATTATATTTGCAAGTTGCAACTAAGGAGTAGAAGATATGAAATTTTATAATTGGATATTTTATATACCACGATTGAAATATTGTATTTGTTCAAGTTAAAATGGATATATATGTTCTGGTTTGGCACCTCGCATGACTTCAACCACCTGAGCACTGTGATGGTTTCCTGATTGATAAATTAAAGCAAAGTCCACTGCGGTATATATGCCAAATTAAATATCGGGGAAAATCATAATGGATCTTTGTATAGGAGTAATTGTTTTCTATCGTTTCTTAAATATTTTATACAACAGGCGGTGCTCAAATCATTCAAGTTTGAGCCATCTTCATATATGTAATGGGAGCAGGCGAGCAGTTAACATGGCATATACTAAAACTAGTGACTGATTGCTCGGGCTAGCCTGGGCACAAGCTTCATATAGAGGGAGATTTATACAAATACGATATTTTGGTGGTGTTTAACTTTAGGTCATTTTTAGCTCAACGCAAAAATTTGGAGCATTATTTAGAAGATCACCACCGAACTTCATTTGTGATTGCCAAAATTAAGTTAAAATATTTTCTGTCGGATTCCAGTAAATCGCCATAAAGTGCTACATAATTTATACTTCTTTCATTAGGGCTAGAAACTAAAAATTGGTGATCCCAGGACCCTTCAGCGGAATTTCATCCAATATACAACTAAAAGTTTTAATTAAAGAAAAAAATATTTGTGTGAGTTTGATTTGATATATTCTCGATTGAGTTGAAGTCAAGTTTGATTGGATGTTTTGGCCTACTTGCAACATTCATTCTTAATAATAAATGTGGCATCATCTAGGTTATAAGCTAGGAAAATTGCATGGTATAGCTATGAAGGAGATTAAAAGCCCGGACATAAAACTACTTTTTGCCAGGAATACAAGCATAAGTAGAGTTAATTCTCCCAAGATACTTATGAAGGAGAATGTCAGCTATCTATGTGTATAATGTCATATTTATCTAATGTAATTATTCTTCTATGGTTAATACAAAATGTAGGTCACATTTAATATTTTTTGACTTTTTTCTTTATATATCCTTGTAATTTGGTAGATAATTTCATTGACTAAATAATTTATTCTAGCTTTCTCGACTTTGAAGTAATGCCATTTTGGATAATCACTCGCCTTCTGAACTTAGATAGAACATTATAATAATGCTAGAGACTGTCTTTGTCTTCTGAATATAATGATTCTTTATGTCGCATTTTTCTTCTAAGACGGTTAATGTATTTATTATCCACGTATTTTTTCTTTTAACTTCTTGTCTAATGACTACGTAGCTGGGATTTCTTTGTTTACCTTGAAAAAAGTTATAAAATCCTGAAATTTGACCAAATTTAGATTGTTAATTGCTTGATTAGTATACAAATATGGACTCATAAGGACGGCAAGTCAACATATAAGGATACCAAATTAGAAAGAGTTCGCTTATAGGCTAATACAAGAAGTCTAATGGTAATTAAAGATGGGATCTTCATTCTTTCAGTTTGATCAGTAGAAGTAACACGCATCTTTTAGAATATTGGTTAAATAGATTAATAGAAAATTACAAAGTACATATTTATGAAGTATGGTTAATTAATTTGGCAGTTTTAAAATCTTTGTGAAAACTCAAAACATGATTGCCAAATGGCGACTTCTTTTGTTGCAAAAACAACACAAACAAATTGGTGCTGACACATGAATATCCGAACACGTGTTACTTTTATGTGATACCAGTACCTCAATTGCTTTTTGGGCATTGAAAAGGAACTCAATGTTAGCTTGATTTACAAAAAAGTGTATAAGTGTTTTTATGGTAATAACATGCAAGAGTAAGGGTAAGTTAAAACTTTTAAAAGAGGTACAGTCTAACACATCTAAAGTACATCATTCCTTTAGCACTAACAGAATAAAATGCCAAAATTACCTGAAGAAAATGACAAAAATACCCTCAAAAAGGATTTTAATTCCGGGAAGCACACATGTTGACAGAGAGGTGTGGGGCTGTGTGCTATACCCACTTGTAAGAAGTAGAGATAATGTTGCAGTAGCTGTGGATACCTTTAAATTATACACTCTATTATCAACTATTTGTGTGTGTCCACTCAGACCACATGCTGTCTTAGTTATCTAGTCTCCTCTCCTAATATCTAAGGAATTAGTATAAGTTTTTTTTTTTCCCACCCCTTCTCTCTATCGGAACAAATAGTGGTCCTCCCACTTTTTGCTCCTGTGGTGATTCAAATCCACAACTTCTTGAATGTAGGTGGAGGATGCTTACAAAATGAGCAACCATTACTTGTCAAAAGTACTATTTTTTCCTGAAAGAGGTTCATTTGTAGAGATTTAAGTGTTTAACCAAAACCCAAGAGTCTTTTTGAGCAGAAACAAAAGTAGTTTTTGCAGAAGCAAAACCAATATATTATTTCTTCAGTACAATTATATCCTTACCAAAAAATTTATCTATTTCTTATTAGTTGAGCCAATATATTTCTCAAATATAAATAAAACTTTATTTCCTCTTCTTTTTTGGTTTAACTTTATTCCTATTAATTAAAAACTATAAAATATATTTTTATTATGTTTTAAACTTTAACTAAGTGAAAATAAAAATTAAATTAAGCCTTTCATAAAAATTATTTTAAATCTTTTATACATTTATATAATATTACTTGCATAATGAATTTTAACACTGTCTTTTTTAGTAATTTGCCAAACAAAAGCATTTTTTGTAAAGAATATCCAAACGTAATTTGTTTCAAAAAATATTTTTCAAGTGAGTTGGTCGAACACAAAAGTGCTTACTCTTCAAAAGTACTTATCAGAAATTTATATTTGATAAAAGTAAATCTCAAAATAATCAGTTTTTTGCAGTTTGGTCAAACGGTCTATTAGTTGAGGTGCGTCAACCTGATTCAGCTACCATTAAAAAGAGAATCTTACATTATCACAAAATAATTTTAAAAAATGTAAGTTGCTTAGTTGATAAAGCACCTCCACTCATTATTGTTAAATCCTAAATTCGAGTCATGGTGAATGGAAAGTTTAGCAACAGTATAGATCCTCCGAGTCAAGCTATAAAGAAGCTAAGTTAAACCAAGCCAATCTAAAACCATTCCAGAAACAAGATAAGCCAAAATTGAGAATTGAACGGTGCACACAATTACCAAAAAACAAAAAAAAGGAAAACAACATGGGCATTTTAGCCTATGTCTTTTTAAAAAAATAAAGAAACCCCATTGTACAGAGCAACGTACTATGCCAGAGTAGCACACATGATTGAGGAGTGTGGAATATCAAGTTATCAGTGATAAGCTAATCCTTTATCTGTGGTGGCCCGAGTCTATTGTATCTTTTGTCAGACAAATTGTACTCCTATTGGAAGTTGTGTATATTTTTAATATTGTTAAATGTATTGTACCTAATATATATATATATACAGTGGCGGATCCAGAATTTTCATCAAGTGGGTTCAACATATAAAAAAATAAATACATGAAGAAGTCAACAAAAAGAAGCTATTAAATCAAGAAACTACCGACTTACATTATTACAAATGCATTCTACGAGTTGTCATTGTTTGATACGTATTCATAATACTCTCATCAGAGACACTATTGAATATTTTTCTCTCTACATAAGGCACCATACAACCACTCAAGAAATCATCATCCATTCGGTTTCGCAATTCACTCTTGATCAACTTCATTGCCGAAAATGCTCTTTCAACTGTAGCAGTGGCAACAGGTAGGAGCAAAGCAAATTTCACAAGGCAAAATATCAACAGATAAGTTAAATGCTTCTTTGTCTTAACTAACATTTCAGAAAGATCACCTAGTCCCTTTAGATTACAGAACCTTTTATCAATATCACGGACATCAATAATATAAGTCTCCAACTGATTTTTCAAACTATCCATGATATTTTCATCAAAATCATCAGGATATAGTTTAGCCATTCTTAGTATCTTCTTGATGTTAAAACTGGAAAATGAGTCAATTGGATTCAAACAACCCACTCCAATAAGCAAATCTGTTGCCACCTCATTGAAACGGTCATTGAGTTCTTGAAGTTGCCAGTCAATAATCTTACAAAATACATCAAAGCGATAATGATGTAAAATAGAAATATCAGGAACTTTACCTGGTACTTTACGTCGAGACCTTCCATAATTAACATAGAGCTCATCAAAATTTGGTATTGAAATATCATTGTTGACACAAAATGCAGACACCTTTTTAAGAAATGAATCCCATTTATTATCCCTTAACCATTGCAACCGTCTTTTCACCGCTTCAACAAGGAATCCGGCGCCAAAATGGGTCAAAAATTTGATAATGCAACAGAAATGGGGTGCTCAAATACATTGCAACAAAAATAGGTATATCGGCACAATTTCCGCCGACTTACAACAAGAAATAGACGGTCAAATTCGACGGAGTAACGGTGTATATTTTAGTAAGTCGGCAGAAATAATGACGATTTGTTACATTATTTGATACCAATAAATCGGCACAAATTGTGCCGACTTATGAATTTTTTGATAGCATTAAATCGGCACAAATTGTGCCGACTTATGCATTATTTGATAGCATTAAATCGGCACAAATTGTGCCGACTTATACATTATATTTAACACATTCAGATTTATTTCACCCGTCCCAATTCACCACTGCAAACCCCAACTTCACCACTGCAAAGCCGTCCCAACTTCACCCACCACCATCGTCAACCCCACCATTGTCGGGTTCAACTCCACCACTGCCGATCAACTCCACCAGGTAAATGTTGCGCCTCTCTCATTTATTTTTCATTGTATTAAATCGTTAAACCCTAGAATTTAGTTTAGGAGAAATTTAGTTCGTGTCAATCCTTTACTTTTCCCTTTTAATCACAACTATTTATCTTTTGAATCTATCGGAGAATGATTGTTTGTTGGTTATAATTTAAAAAGTTGAGTTTAAAAGGTGGGGTTTGATTTTTGTGCGTGAGAGTGAAATAAAGAAAGGGATAGGGATGGTGATAATGTTTTTGACATCCATCTGATTCACCTCTGATTCACTGGACACTCCTAGTAGTTGATTAACCATCAAATTAATGGCTAGTTGAAAGTTCAAAGTTTGTTTCCATTAAATAAGAAACTGAGCCATGTTTTTGTTTCCTCTGTTGTTCTCCTTGTGCTGTGATCATGAAATGAATATTCTATTTTAGATATGTAGCCTCAAACTAGCTAGAAATATTTTCACCATTAGCATTGATTTGGTGGATATCACCAAGTTATGATGATAGATTTACTAGGCCTTTCATAATATCTTATGTTTAGACTACTATGATATAATAAACTCATGTGGTTGGTGTACTTTGATATTAAAATTATTGAGTTATCCAGTAGTTTTGAGCAATATGGATCCTTTCTCGCTTTATAACAATGTATTTCTCTTGAAAACGTATCCTAGGTAACTTTTGGTTAGTCCTCTTATAAGCACGATTACTTGGGAATCCACTTGTTGTTAAAGATAAGGAAGAGATGAATGGAAGTTGACATTCATAATTATTAGCTTAAATCTAACACAATTCTTTTCTTGATTACATTATTACTACTATTATTATGTATCTACTACAACATGTTAAATAAACTAGTAATGCAAAATTACTATCGTTTCATTTTGTTTAGCCTCGATCTTTTCATTTTGTTTATGTCTAAGTTTAGTTTTATTTTTTCATAATTTTTTTTCTTTTACATCCAAATATGTTTGTAGTTTTCTTTAACTTGCTAGCAATGTAAGCGTTTAAACTTGATTAAAAGTATAAAATTTTAGTTAGAATAGTTTATTCTCTCAATTTTAACTTGTAGTCGAAATCATTCTTATTTTAATAAAAGCGGTATATTATCTTATTTTGTGATTTTCTTTCTAATTCATATTTCTTTCCTTTTAATATTTTTTATAGGTGCGTATTTATAATGTCTAATGTTATTCATCCTGGACCCGGAGACTTTAGTGTGTTGTCTCTACAGTCTACGCATCGATCTACAGATATATGGGAGGGACGGGGATTAAAGGATTGTATTCGTCCACGGCGGTTAGACTTGAACTTTTGGCATCTAATCGCTGAAAGGCCTCTTCATGATCGTATAATGAATTATTTCAATACATCAGGATTTATTGGAATAATGAAGGCTGGACGCATACAATATGATTGGGCACTAATTACTGCTTTGTTGGATAGATGGCGGCCAGAGACACACACATTTCACCTTCGATGTGGTGAGGTTACTATCTCACTGCAGGATGTGGAGGTGATGTACGGTTTGCCTGTGGATGGGCTTCCGGTATTTACTTTAAGTAGAGACCGTACGCTTGGACAATGGCAGGATGAGATGTATCGTTTGACTGGCTTTCGACCGGAGGCCTCACACTTCAACGGCAAGAGCAGGCTGAGCATTACGGCTTTTCAGGAATACATTAGGCAAATACCGGAGATTACCCAAGATGATCCAGATGAGGTTGTACAACAATATTTTAGGGCTTACTTGTTATGGATTGTTGGTGGTCTACTCTGCCCCGATAATTCAGGGCGTTATATTAGGCTTAATCTGCTACCACTTCTGGATGATGTAGATGCTATCGGTTCTTATAGTTGGGGCTCAGCCGTCTTAGCCTACATTTATTGGGCGATGTGTCGGTCGGCGGTAAGTGGAGCGAGCGATTTTTGTGGATATGCAGCACTTCTACAGGTAATGTACTTACGCTTTTATATAAGATAACAATGAAATGTATGTGTAGCATTAATCTGTACAATATGCAGGTATGGGCTTGGGAGCGATTGATACCATTTCAACCAACTCCGCATGATCCGCCAAAACCAAATCCACTTGATCCATCGATTGAACCTTTCTTTGAGTTTTATGCGGAGAGATGGAAGGCTAGAGTTGATCGTGATGTTGCGCATGGAGATGTTCAAGTATATAGGGACGTCCTGGATGGCATGGCGTCTGACATGGTATGTCTATATTATTTTTATTTTTCTTTTTTATATAATTGGTTCAGGTTCATAGTAACTTCTATTTAATGGTATTGTTTATGACCCTATTATTATAGTTCATTTGGCAGCCATATGACGAGCATACTATTCAGCGACTATCTCCTTGGTGTTCTCGTGGGAGACACTTGTGGATGGCAGAAGTACCTATGCTTTGCGATGAAATAGTCGAGCATCACCTGTCTGGCCGTGTGTTGAGACAATTTGGTTGCCGACAGGGTATCCCATCTGCTGTTTGCTATGACATGAAACACTTTAATAGGGATATGCGCAGTAAGTTGGATGAGGTGTTCAGGCGCTATTTAGAAGACAATGTTGCTTTATGGGAGAGACGCGCGGAGCAGGTTGTGGTTGCAGAGCCGGCCGCTGGTATTATTGCTGATAATGATCCGTACATGATATGGTATCGGAGAATTACTCGGACATTGATAGGAAATCCGGTTCATCAAACCAAACGTGGCTACCCGACGTTTGCAGGAAGGCACGAGGCACTGGTAATTAGCTACAACCCATTGATATACAATTTTAATTTTAATTTTCGTAGGCATTTAGTTGTTCAATTTAACTAACTTATGCGATTTTTTAATAGCTATAGGGCAGGGGGTTGCATCGTCTCTACCACATGGGAATTGAGATGCAGGTGCCTGACAATAACTTAACCTCACAGCAATGGGGTCAGCGGGTAGTTGCAATTGCAGTTGAAGCACTACTTGCTGCTAGTCAGGGTACACGACTGTCGTTTGACCCATCTTACGATCCAGCGGCCTCATATGATGGTGGTCCACCTGTGAACTTACAAACAGTTGCTCGTGCTCCTAATCAATTACGAGGTCGTGGCCGTGGTCGTGCTCGTGCTCGTGGTGGTAGACGTCGACGTGGTGATGGGGCTGACCAAGAAGCTCCTGTTGGTCTTAGACTAGTTGATGAGGCTATTGATGATCCACCTCCAGCTACCATGTCAACTTCAGTGTCGCAACCTGCTTCATGCCCACCAGTGTCAGAACAAGAAATTCCAGAGTCGTCACAGTGGTCAGCTGGCCATTTTAGCACTTTGATTGGCGGGGATAGTTCATTTTTGAATTTATTGCAGCAGTATGATGAGATTCCTAGTACGACACAGGTATTTATTTTTGGACTCTAAAGACTTTAACTGGTGCCTTGCTTGCCTATTTAGTTGTTATCTTTTTATTAATTTAGTCTAATCTCTTGTGTATGTTCTGGCTACACTACATTTACTCATTTGCCCGTTTAGCCTGCAACTGCGACTACAGTTGCTACACAAATGAGGCGTGTTGAGACATCTAGTACAACACAGGTACTTTAGATATATTTTATTTTTTATTTAACTGGCTCTGTCCTTTTTTCATTCAACCTTATAATGTTATTAAAACGTAAAGGGTTCTCTTAATCAGTCCGACGATTCTTCAACTAACACGTCAAGGGACTACGCTAGTGACGAGGAGCATGGCGAGTCATTGGTAAGTTGTTGCCTGTTAAATGTTATCTCTGTTTGCTCTGTTCCTGTTATCTCTGTTTGCCCTGTTCCTGTTAAATATTTGTTGAAGTAGGTTCAGTGAAAGGCTAGTTATAAACAAATTCAAGATTATTAGACAGTTTGGTGAAGGTGTTTTTGCTTATGTAAATCTCATTGGGTTAAATTTGGACAATGCTTCTCTGGAGTAAAAATGTTTAGACCACTTTTGAATTTAACTTTCCATTATCTGTGTCGCCTTTAGTTAATGATCAGGTAAGCCTCATAATGGAAATGTGCGTCTGTTTATATATATATATAGAAGGTTCACAAAAGTGACAATTACCATATATATGAAGGAGTAACCATTACAACTTTTATTACAACTCTGATAAGAGAAACTTTACCATGTTAGTTATGTAAGCACCATGGAGCGGTTATTAGAACCTGAGCGCACAATTATTTTTCGAGTGCCGTGGGTTGATGATAGGGGTGAGACGCATGTGAACCGTGGTGCCGGGTTCATTTTAATCAGACTCTAGGTCCATGCAGGGGTGGTCTACGTTTCCATCCATCAATGAGCTTGAGTATTGCCAAATTTCTTAGCTTTGGACAGGTGATTTTCTGCTAATGTCTTAAGTCTTTTAATTTTAGATGCAAACACTTGTAATGTATGTATTATTTCTCAAACAGATTACAAGCAATTGCATGTATGATTTCTCAAACAGATTACAAGCAATTGCCGTAGCTTTTGTCCATTTTACCTTTTTGATGAAGGTGTAATGTGCAGTTCAGTTGAGAAAGTTTGTCTAGAAAGAGATTTATATACGTTGCTCATGTTGTTATGCGTGATGTATACAAATTAGTTTCTACCAGCTTATGGAAAGAGGAACTAAAACAATGAGTATTGAAGTTGTCAAATGGAACTAAAACAATGAGTAGATTGGCATATCATTTTGCACTTAGATTTGAAGACAAAACATTGGATAGAAGTGATTATAAAGCTATAATTTATACTGCTGGTCCCTTGGCTTTTCGACCAGCTTACTGCCCTCCTAAATAATTTTTTGTTTTTGTAATTTCTTAAGGTCCAATTAACAAGAGTCTGCACTGTGATTTTTGTCCTGTATACTAATTGCAAGTTAAAATGTTATGTTATCCTTTTTGTCCTGTGTACCAACAACCTAAGTTGTAAGTATTGACTTATTTCTTTTTGTTCTATTTTCTTTGAGGCATTTACTAGTCCGAAAAAGACATCCTCAAGTTTACCAAACTGGTGTAGTACTGCTACACGTTTCTACATTGCACCACAACTAAAACTATAGTAAGTCTCTTTTTATTAAAAGGTTGAAGTACAAAGTGGGGAAGACAAAGTGGAAAGTGGTATTTCTTAGTCACATCTGCCTGCTGTCTTTGAATTGTTGAAATGATGTGGATGCACAGCCTGCTGTCTCTTTTTTTCTTTTCAGAATATTATCTGTGTGTATGTATTGATATGTCCACTTTTCATAATGGAATTTTTTGTTCTTATATCAACTTTAGACTATTTTGTCTGACCTTCATCTTTTTTGCAGGGTCATATGGTTGTTGGTCAAGATTCGCAAGTTCAACCGCCTACACCTCCCGTGACATCTTTCGTACATGTAATTAATTTATTTTTTATTTCTGATGGTGATATGCCTTTTCCAATGGTCATTGTATATTTTCTTGATTAATAATTAATATTAGTGTTCATCAATCCTTTGAATTAAAGGATGACTCGATGGATATCGTGGAAAACTTACCGGGTCAAAAAGAGCGTGCGCACAAGAAGAATAGGCTTGTTAGGAAGGCGTTCAGTAAAGAACGTGTTGATGGCAGTGCGGATGCTGGAGTGCTTAGGCCGAAGTCTAAGATTAGGCGTAAAGCTTTTGATTGAAGAATAGCTTTGACTCCTTGCTCTCTACTTTTTTGTTGGCATTATTAGCATGTATAGGCCATGTGCAAAGAATATTGTAGCCATTTTTTGCTCATATATATTTGTACAAATTATTATTTTTTGGCTTCATCTCTGCCGAATGCTTTACCCAAGGAAATGCAAAGGTATGAATAAGACTTGGTTTACTTGACAAATGAATGCAGTGGATATTGTACTAGGCAATGTCGCCATACCTATATAGCTGTGCATCAACTACTATATTTTACTACGTGAGATCATGAGCCATGGCTCACAAATACGTTAGGATCTATTTTTGAACCTTGTGTTTCAGTTTCCTCTCATTGCCTTTTTCTTTATTGTACGTCCACAAAGCACACATTATAAAAGATTTAATAGTAATAACAACACACTTATTTCTTAAACATAGATTCATATTTAATTGAACCTGGATAGTTCTAGAAAAAGAGTTAATACAACAATAAGAAATACAGAAATTTTGCTAAAACAATAATAATAAATTTAGTGCCTAGCACTACTACTTCCGCTTGCACGAGTTGGACAATTGCGCTTATCGTGGCCTGTTTCCTTGCATGATCTGCACTTCCTAACATATCGAGAAGACCCTACATCCATTTGGTTAGAAATTATGGACCTTCTGTTGACACCTGTCCTACGCAAATAACTTTTGTTCAACACCATCTTGAATGGCTCCTGTGGCCAGTATGCCTCGTGCCCGAGCGGTTGGAACAACCCACTATATGTTTGTAAATAGTTCGCCACGGTGTAGTGACTATTTACTAGAGAATTTGCATTTTTGCCAAAATGTTCACATACCTTCATTGCATGAGAACATGGTAGATGGTATGACATAAGCTTATTGCAATCACATTTTTTTTCTTGCATGCAAACCTTGTGCAAGTTATTACCTTTGTCACCGTGAATACCCGTGATCACCTCATAAACTCCAGTTTCCTTATCAAAACGATCACAGACAGTGTGCCATTTCGAACGTTTCTCATACTTCCTTATCAAATCTTTTGGCCGCTTAGGATATCTCTGACCTTTACGAACTAAAGCCTCTGCCAATTGTTTTCTGTCATAAAAGCGCTTAACAACCTGGCTAAAACACAACCTAACCATTGCAGTGACAGGTAATCCTCGAGCCATTTTTAACACCCCGTTGAATGACTCGGACACGTTAGTGGTCAAAATACCCCACCTTTTACCACCATCCATGCATAATGTCCATTTCTCTACTGAAAATTTTGACAACCAATTATACGCCTCGATATTGCATTGTTGAATGTCCGTCATCCTCTTACGATACTTTCTTACTTGATGCTCCGTAGCAGCCAACCACATTAGGTTCTCAAGGTGTTTGTTTTGAAACTTCGACATAAAATTGCTCTTCAAATGCCTAATACAATACCGATGGCTTGCTACAGGCTCATTCCATTCAGGCAAGGCATCCACACTAGAAAGAATGCCTTTATAACGGTCTGATATCAAACAAATACCTGATCTATCCTTGACAACATGCTTCTTCAAAAGTTTCAAAAACCATGTCCATGTCTCAGTGCTCTCGTTTGCAACAATTGCAAAAGCAAGTGGAAACACATTAGTGTTCGCATCAACTGCAACAGCAATCAACAACTTTATATCGTATTTTCCGTACACGTGTGTGCCGTCAATTGAAATCACTGGCCTACAATTTTTAAATCCATCAATGCATGGTTTAAATGCCCAAAACACATATTTGAATACTTTAAATGAAATAGAAGCCGGAGTGTTCTCGTGCCACCATTCAACAACGGTCCCAGGATTAAAATGTTGTAGTGCAGCCATGTATCTCGGAAGTAGTGCAAATGACTTGTCAAAATTACCATACACATTCTCGAAGGCACGCCTACGACCAAGCCACGCCTTCCTTATTGATGGCTCACTACCATATCTTGTTTTAATAGCAACGATGCAGTCCTTTACCTTGTATTGCGGGTTATTTACGATAAAATCATTTAAAGCTTTTGCAATTATTTTAGTATCCAAGTTAAAATGATCTCCACGTATTTCTCCCATATCACAAGTGTGCTTGCCCTTATATTTCCCAATGTTCCACATCCCTCCTTCAACCTTCCTTGCACGCAACATCCAACTACAACCTTCTTGGGACCGTCGACAAACAACTTTCCAATAATCACCCTTTGCTTCGTCAACAATGAATTCTCTATTCTTACGAATGCTCCAAATCTTCACCGCCATTTTCATTTTTTCCTTGGTAGAGAATGACATACCTGACTGAAGATCTGGCTTGTCTGCTGACCACATTGATGTGCGGATATGATCATCCTCTCGTGTTAAAGCAAACACATCATCCCCTTCCGGTAGGTCATCTAGATATGCAATATGGTCGGCGTGATAATTCATATTTCCCTCATCATGCACATGTAGGGGGTGCTCCTCTTCACTTTCTTCTCCCGAAAATGATATTTCATCATCTGAATTATCGGCATCATTTGGGATGTCACTCTCTGATTCCTCACTACCTCCATCAGCAACATCATTATTTGTCACCCGATTATTGAGATTTGTAAAAAATGAATCATCTTCTTGTTGATGCAGCCTAACAAATATTAAAGTAATAAAAGATAATTAAAAATAATGAAAATAGAAAAAATTTGAATATATCAAGAAAGGTGCATATATTACCAGTCATGATGGGTAGCCAACTCATCAATATGAGCAACTTCGTTTCCTCTCATTGTTTCACTAGGAGTCATTTCAGGTTGATAACACCTGCAGGATTAAGGATACATAACTTTTAATTCTACTACAACAGATATACACTCATATTTTAGCCAATTGATAACAATTTTAAAATAAAAAAAAATCAATCAATTACCCATCAAAGTAACCGGACTATTGTGATATGCCATCATAACGTGTTTGTTCATAACCTCTTGACGCATCATACGAGTACGTAGTCTCTAGTGGAGAAAAACTGCATAAATAATTTAATGTATAGGTTATCGTAACATCGAAAATAAAATAACTAAAACATAATTTACCATTAAAAAATTATATGAACAATTTATTTTTGTTCATAACAATATTTTAAACACGTACCTAGAATGCTGTCCGAACTGATTAGAAGGCCTATCTGACAGCATATTTACTTGCAATTGAGTAAATTCACTTGGAACATTAAGATCAACACAATGTTGCTCAGAAGGAACTTCATTCATCACGTGTGGTTCAGTACGGACATAAATTTCAAGCACTCGTATGGACATTTCTTCTGGTAACTTTAAAAATTCCATCAATGTGTCATCGTCATATATATTCCACTCACAATATATTGGCACACCTTGACTAGTAGATGAGTGTGGATACCTACCAAAAATTAAAATATTTTCCCGTGTTGGATCAATATTCATTTTCTTAAATAAAATACCAACAAACCTATCATAAGAAATAGTAGTAGGCACTTTAGAATTACTTTTAGGAGGTAAGCTATATCTGATTGAATTGTTTTCATGTAACACTTCGCCACCCCAATAAATTGATACATTTACTTTTGCCATGACGAAAAAAAAAATATTTCTTATTGTTGATATCTCTATAAGAAATGAGAGATATGTTGTGAAGAATGAAAGATCTGATATCAAATCTGTAATGTAATGTAGAATGAAAGATGTTATATATAGAGCGGAAAAAACATATATCACAAGTCGGCAGAAGTCGGCAAAACAAATGCCGATTTGTTAATAATAACATATCACAAGTCGGCATTTGTTCTGCCGACTTACTAAGTCGGCAGAACTTCTGCCGACTTGTGATATATGTTTGTTCCGTCATTTTCACAACCTGTGCCGTCTATTTCTTAGTGTAAGTCGGCACAATTTGTGCCGATATACCCATTTATGTTACACTATATTTGAGCACTCTATTTCTGTTGCATTGTTAAAGAAAGACTCCACTTTGGCGCCGGATTCCTTCAACAAGTATAATGGCATTTGCAATATCCTGCTCCATATTTTGTAAGGATGCATTAAGCTCATTTGTTATCTCCAGGACATCTTTCATTAAGTGTAACATGAAAGCAACCTCAAATGTTTGAATTTTTTCAATATATCCTGTTGCCTTTGCTCTTTCCTCTGAAGATCGACCATCATCAACAATAATATCAAGAACATCAATAATAGTGTCAAACATACTAATGAAGTTCTTAAAAGATTTGTAATGTGATCCCCAACGAGTGTCCGCAGCTCTAGCAATGCCAAGTTCTTGATTCAAGCCCTTACCAGTTTCAAGTTCACCCATATCTAACGCTATTTGAAGTTTTTCTGCTTGAGATTTTCGAAGATCGCCCATACGCTTAAAAGAACCCCCAACTACATTCAAGACTTCAGAAATCAACACTACAAGCTTTCCTACTTCAAGACACTTTTTAGAAACCGCAACTAGAGTCAGTTGAAGTTGGTGGGCAAAACAATGAACCGAATGAGCATATCTACTTTCTTTTTGAATCAAAGTTTTAACACCACTTATATCTCCTTGCATATTGCTTGCTCCGTTATAGCATTGTCCACGTACATAAGATAAACTCAGAGATTGTTGAGCTAGGTAATCAGCAATAGCTTCTTTTAAACATAAAGCACTAGTATCACAAACATGAACGATCCCAATAAATCGTTCTACCACAGATCCTAATTTATTAACATATCGCACGACTATTGCCATTTGTTCCTTGCGTGAGATATCACAAGATTCATCGACTAGCAATGCAAAATAGTCACCATTTAGATATTCTTTAATAGCTTTAATTGTTTCAATCTTACAAGCCTTGACAATATCTTTTTGAATTTTATGAGAAGTCATCTGATCATTTTTCGGAGCATTTTCCAACACATAATCACGGATTTTATCACATCGCTTGGCATACCATGAAAGAATTTCAAGAAAGTTACCTTTATTTAATGATGATTCATCTTCACGATGTCCGCGAAATGCAAATCCTTGAGTCAAAAGGAGCCTCGCCACATTAACTGAAGCATTTAAGCGAATTTGATACTCAAGCTTAGTCTGACTAGATTGCTTAACAAATGCAGTTTGAATTGACTGTTCCTGTCGCATTAGATCTTCACACTTTTTTTTTTGCCTGGTTGTGGATACTATTTTGCCCTCCAACATGCATTTTTAGTCTGTCCTTTTTGTTCCAACTCTTAAATCTTGTGCTAGGAAATGCTTCAGCTCCACCTTGATGATTGCTTTCATCTTGAAATAAATAACAACACAAACAATAAGCTGCATCTTCTATCACACTGTACTCCAACCAATCGTGATATTGATCAAACCACTTAGTATTAAAACGACGCAGGAATCCAGAAAAATCAGTCTGAGGAAAGTTATGCTTTCGAGGTTGATAAGGACCTTTTTGGAGGTATGCTCTTCTAATCTTATCACGATCATTTGGATGATAGTCATTTATAAGTATTCTTTCCTTGGGGTCAGCCTTTAAAGAATCCAAGTCTACATCTTGCCTTTGTTTTTTAGCAGAATAAATATTTTCTTCTGATTGATTCGAATTTTCGTTCACCCGGGGAGCATTTTGAGCGGATGAACTTGATTGTGGCAACTTGGAAGATACAGGTTGGAAAAACCTCTTCATTGAGCTTTGAAACTGTATTGCCAAATTAAAATTCTAGTTAGCAAAAGACAAGTTAATTCTTAAGAATGATAATCAATTTCTCACTGGAATGTATAATGTATTTGTAAAGGAGACAATATTATAAAATCCTAAAAATATTTACTAATGATGGTACTAATCTCAAACTTGAAACAAAATTTACTATGAAATACCCAAGATCAATTATAATTACCATCTATTTTAAGTGGAAGCGATTTTCTTAAATTGAAAAAATCACACAGAGTTGTACTAATATTTTATATGCAAAGGGTAATTGAGCAAAAACAAACCTGTTAATAGCGAGAAAGCCGATGATCATAGAGAAGCAACAATGGGTAATGAAAATTTAGAGCACTGGCAGATTGTGGTGGTAATTTATGTTCAGTTTTTAAAGTGAAAGAAAAAAGAAGAGGCTGGAATAAAAGAAGAAGCAAGAATGGGGAAAGACAAAAAGTTAGAAAGAGACAAAAGGGTTTTTGGGGATTGATAGTTATTTTTTCCAATTTAGATTCTACTAATTAAATAAAGAAAAATTAAAAGAAAGAGTCAACTCAACTATTTATGTTGACGTGAGTTTGGGACCTGGGGGAGTTGGAAAGTTATGCTAATTAAAAATAGAAAAGTGAATATGTGCCTGTGGAGTTTGAACTCCGTACCTCTTGGAAAAATTCAGGGCTCTTTACCACTTTGCTGCGCGCGCTGTTTGAATCAAGTGGGTTCAAAATTTGATATTGTATGTATGTTTTTCAAAGACAGTCCAAATATATATACAAAGTATTATTTTTCGACGAAGTGGGGTCATGTGAACCCACTTGCACCCAAGTGGGTCCGCCCCTCTATATATATATTGGTTTGTTAGCTGCATTTCCTTTTCTTGCGGCCTGTATATATATGTATGCATATATCTTCGAATTGTCTCGTTGTCAATTAGTTGTGTGTATATTTGATAGGGTTTGCCATTAGTCTAGGGGAGGATATCGAATGCCTATACAATCTATCCGAAAATTCGGGTCGTATCATACACACACACTCATATATATATATATATATATATATATATAAAGGATTTAACAATATAATATATTAAAATTATAAAGTAACAATAAAAATAATAATTTATTTGAAATTACAGTACAATATAGAGAAGACGAGATAATAGGTAACCACCATCCAAACAAGTGGCATGCAATGTTTTATTACAAGTAGACAGAAAGCAATTGATGACTACCAAATACCAAATCAAAACTTAGACACCACAGAAGCGCTCGAGTGTAGCAGATGGGCCTCCCGTGAGACAATACTCAAAATATTTGGTACCTTCAAAGGGCTTGAAAAGTAAAGGGTGATCTTCATCAACAAGTTCCTCTGGCACTTTTATAATATAACCTTTTTTGGGGAGTGTAGAGTACGCCATGGAATACCTCTCTTCGTTTCCCATAATCACTCGATGAAGGGGACTTTGCAGTATACCATTTGTAAGTGCCTACAAAATATAATAGAGTAAATAGTTAGTAAAAACAGAGTCAAAATATGACTTTACAACACCACTACCACCTTCACTAGCTAATAGCTGCTAGTAAGAAAAATAACCACATAACAGAAATACATAGCTAGTATCTCAACTAATATTGCTTCAAATTAATTAACCCCGTTAATTATGAGCAGATGTATATTGAAAGCACTAAATGCATCTCAAATTCTTAATGGCGTGCCAAAACTTCATCACACAAATTTTGACAGTCCACAAAACGTTCGATTATTCACGAATTTTACTTAACTGAAACACTTGTTTGCCGGTAAGTATTAAAAAATGGCTTCATATGAATGAGGGCACTTACTTTCCAACAATCATTAACAACAAATATGAATGAATCAGGTGAGTATTCAACATCAAACCATTGCCCATTTTTGTTCAGGACTTGCAGTAATCCATCTTCTTTTTGCTGGCTTATAATGGTTGAAATTTTTTTGTCAGTATGAGCAAGTAGCCCAATTTTTAACTCCTCAGGTTTTGACTCCTCATCTTTAGGGAGCTTGTACTTGTTGAAGCCAAGTGCACAGCTTGTTAATTTTGTGTGCTCATCCCAATATTTTTCCATTCCCAGTTTCTCAAAGACCATTTTTCTTACCATCTCATCGAATTCTGATATGCTTTTGGCGTAAGAGAGCACCAAATCACTGCCAAATAGAAACCACGGATTTCGATTATTAGTGAGTCAAAAATACTACAATGACTGTATGTATAATAAATAAATAAATAATATAATAAATACTCTCTTCGTCCCAACTTATATGACCTAGTATGAATGACACATACTAGTTTAAGAAACAGACGAAGAGTTCTAAAACTTATGAATTAAAACAAATTATAAAAATTTGAGTGGTTGTAAAAGTATAAATACTAAATATAAGAAGTATTGATTCTTTTGGGACGGACTAAAAATATAATTTGGGATGAAGGGAGTAGAGGTTGTGGAAAGAATTAAAATCTCACCAAAATTCTGGCTCTCCAGCAGGCCAAAGGATCTTGGAAAAGCCTTCAACAACACTAGGATTAAGGATATCGTAAAGGACAATTCTATCAGGAAGCATAGGGATATCCCTAGCGTATTCAATTGCAGTTTGAGCAAATAATTTGGCATCCAAAGGGAAGTCGAAAACTTGTTTCAACTTTTCATATAAGTGCTCTTTTGAAACTCCATCAACTAAAGCCTCAAAGAGGCCATATTCTGCTAAAGCTGTGAACACTTGATCTCGCACTGAAATCCATTCTTCACTGCCTTGTAATTTCAACTCTGGCTTTCTAAAATCTATTACTGGAATTTTTATAACTTCAGAACCCATTTCTCTTCTTTTTTTTTTCCCACTTTACTAGTGGTTATTTCTTTTGTATGTTGTGTTATATTCATATGCTTGAAAGTTGATGGTATATATATATATATATACACGCGAGAATCTTATTGAAATATGCTGGCAGGCCCGCACTTCTATCTGGATTCAGTTTTATTAATAGGGCCAGTCGGGCCATATTACATCAGATGGGCCTAAAAATAGAAAAAACTAATAAACAAATAAATAAATGAAGTGTGGGCGTGGCAGTATGTGAATAAATCTCTGCTAAAGATATCTCCCTCGTTACGATGCGCATAAGTAAAATAAGATTCCATTTGCATGCACGTCGCTAATACGAAAATATTTACATGTCATATCTACCCATAATATTTATGAAGTATGGCTAATTAATTTGACAGTTTTAAAATTTTTGTGAAAACTCAAAACATGATTGCCAAATGGCGACTTCTTTTGTTGCAAAAACAACACAAACAAATTGGTGCTGACACATGAATATCCAAACACGTGTTACTTTTATGTGATACCAGTACCTCAATTGCTTTTTGGGCATTGAAAAGGAATTCAATGTTAGCTTGATTTACAAAAAAGTGTATAAGTGTTTTTATGGTAATAACATGCAGAAATAAGGTAAGTTAAAACTTTTAAAAGAGGTACAGTCTAACACAGCTAAAGTACATCATTCCTTTAGCACTAACAGCATAAAATGCCAAGGAATAACAGTAGAGGTAGAGATAATGTTGCAGTCGCTGTGGATAACTTTAAATTATACCCACTCAGACCACATGCTGTCTTAGTTATCTAGTCTCCTATAATATCTAAGGAATTAGTATAATCTGAGAGATGTTTAACCGTAATTCGTTTTGTTAGGTTAATTTACAATTAAATTTATAAAGCGGAGTCACGGTCAATAATCGAGATTAAACGCTCTTAATGGAAGAAATATAAATGACAGTAATAAATGCGAAAGAATAAAGATGCAATCAATGCAGTACAATAAATGAATAGTCGAACGAAAAAGGAACCGTGCTCAGGCCGTTTAGACTTGATTAAATTCTCTTCCTCGTACTCTGTATGATATTCAGTCAATGGAACAATAAAAGAGATCTTTCAATTATCAGTAGTAGTAAATATTCGCAGGAGATAAAGAATTGAATGCTAGTAAATAGTTTGAATACAGATGTAGATTCAGAGAAGCATTAGATTTCATGCTTGTGACTTAGATTACAATATATAGGTAGCTATGTGCCCGTTCACAAGCAGTTGTAACTCCTTAGTCGAGCAGTTGCGTTGTTTGTGGATAAGATTCCCATTTCGAACTGCCTTGATTGATGAGCCGCGATTTTTCTGGCCGTGGCGACTGTTCATCTGTCCGTTGTAACTGTCTATCTTCGATCTTATCCATTGCTTTTATGTCCATTCATAGCCATGTGTCGTCTACATGTCGTCCTACGTGGATGCTTAGTCACCAACTTTGGTGACGACGGATTTAACCCAATACAGATAGTCCCCGCACTACTCGAGCAGAGAATCTGGTCGAGGAGTGGAAAGCGAGTTTTGGGCGGGAAAGAACTTTTTGGAATTTATCCCAAGTAACATATTTGAATCCTCGTATTCGTGTTTGGATGCTGCCCGTTGAATTCTTCGTAGGCTTTTGATCGAATGACGTTTAATCAGTATGAGCATTAAATGCTCCGCTAAAGACAAAACGTGCAAGTTGTCAACTCCATTCCGCTTTTTACTGAGGAAGTGACTGTTGCGCGTTCCGAGACTGCAGGCGTGATGATTGTACTGCGCCTATTCACGTCTTGCACGTCCCAAGGCAATAAACCGTCACTCCGATTTAATTTCATTATTTTCTTCAACGGCTGGATTGATTCATCTTTCGTTCGGATGTCTGCCACGTGTGGGTTTTGCGAACCCTATAAATACGATTCCCACCAGCTGAAAATCTCTTTACTTCATTCCAAATTTCATACCAATCTTCAGAGCTTCAAACAGCTTTCCAGCAAAAAATTTGAAACGCGACGAATTCTCTTAATCTTTTAATCCAAATGTCTCCTAAAGCCAAGAGGAGTTTGAATATGGACGCTGCAGCTAGTACTTCTTCGGCAGCGGCTGGTCAACCTACGAGTTCTCCAACCTCAGTTGCCGATGTGATCCCAAAAATTTGGGGAAATCTTGAAAATGACTGTTCAATCAGCTCGTTCAGTTATTACGGCAATGTAAGGTCGTGACCTTCAAGCCGCTTTAAGAGTTCAATCACTCCCGACCTTTTGCCTAAGGTTAGGACAGATTGCGGGTGGGATGATGATGTTATGGTTTCTTTCCCCCTCCCAACGGAAAATATCACTTCAGCGAGGCCCGGATGGACGGCTATATCTACATACCCATTCACGATAGGTCATACGTTCCCGTTGCATCCTGTCATAGAAGATATCTGTAAATACTATCTTATCTGCCCGGGGCAGTTGTGTCCAAGCGTTTATAGGATTGTTACCCTGCTGCAGTGGTTCGCCGACGAGACTGAGCAGGATTTTGAATTTAAGCATTTTATTGCTTTGTATAGTCTTCAGGTCGCTAGGGATGGGTATATTAACGCCCGTATGAGGGGGAGAAAAGCTCTAGTGAGCAAATCCGAAGATTCAGGGGATAGGGGCTGGATGCACCGGTATGTTTATGTGCAGTCTAGACTCCTCACACGCGGCGACAAAACTAATCTCCGCGAGGCGTGGAACAAAACTCGTAAGTCCCCGAGTCTTTGTATTGAATATTCTCTGGATTATGTATCTGCACTTTCTAATTCCCATTCTTTGTTGGTTAGCTGACAAGATTCCCTATGATGGTCTGATTACTGAAGAGGAGTTGTCTGCTTGGATTGAACCAATTCTGACAGAGTTCACTCACGAGCAGAGGCAATGGCCTCACTATGCTTCCTTGAAGCATTTGTCTAACCCCAGCAGCCATGGTAAGTTGATTACTTGAGTTTCTGCTAACTTATGCGGAGCTTATTACGGTATTGATATGCTTCTATTCTCAGGTCTAGGTACTGGTGGTAGTTATTTTCCTGCTCCTCCTCTTGAGGAGGCGGTTGTTGATCCTGTGGCTGAGGTCAACGAGGAGGCGGCTGCTATTCTTCAGACTGCAGCAGCTATCAAAGCTAGGGAGGGTGGCGAGGAGGTTCTTGCGAGCTTGAAGAGAAAGCAAACCGACTCTGAAAAGAGTAAACCCAGAAAGAAGAAAAGGACAGCTCGTAAGACCCCTCAGTCTTCTGAGAAAACAGTTGAGGCCACTGTAGCTGCTGCTGAGACCCCCAAGTCTGGGCGGGAGAGTGTCAAAAGCTCGGCGGCTGCCCCTGAATCAGCTGAGCCTGTGGTGGTTGTCCTGTCAGATTCAGAGGCTCCCGACGTGAGCTTGACTCAGAGGAGGAGGGCATATCTTCGGAGTGATAAGAGGAGAGCCGTGGAGACTTCCTCTTATGCTTTCGAGGAGAGTCCCCGAGTTGGTGATGGGGAAGGAGAAAAAGCTGAGGAAATGGGGGAGGAAAGAATGCACGAAGGTTTTGCATTCTTTCCTGAGGCCTCAGAGCCGAACGAGCCTGAACAGGTTGGAAGCCAACAAAGTGAGCCTGAGCAGGCCAGCCACAGGCGCCCAGGCAAGGAGCCGATGAGAGAGGAGGACAAGGAGAAGGGTGAGGAGAAAGGTGAGGAGGTTGGTGATCAGAGGAAGGCTGGGGGGGAGGCTGAACCCCAGGTCTTCTATTATAAGGACATGATGAACTTGGCTGCCGACGGGGTGGCGCCAGTTTATTTGCAAGAATGCGACACCCTGGGCCTCGACGAGACAGGTGAGGTCGAGGTCTCCTGCACTAGGCTTACCAGGCGAGTATCTTTAGGAGGTACGATTGGGGCGTACTCCGTTAAAGGTATTCGCCACAAATTTGGCCCCAACTATCCTTCGGAACAAGCGAGGGAGCCCAGGCCGTGTATGAGGGAGTGTGACTTCATCATCCCCCCAGACACGGATTTTCTGACGAAGCCTGGCCACTTAGTCAAGGTGACGTCCAACCTGATCGGCCCTCGCGAAGAGTGGAACATGCGCAGCATGAACGATGAGCAGTTAGCTTATGCAATTGCTGAGGACACTGCTCGGGTAATGTTTCCTTCTCTACTTTCTTTATTTTTATCAAAAGCCTTAGTTCTAATCATCTGTGTATTTTTTACTTGTTGCCAGGCGAGTATGATGGCTACCGAGCTCATGCTCCGCTCCAGGTTGAACAACCAGGATCAAGTTCTGGGCCTTAAGAAAGATCTTCTGAGGGCTTTTCGGGACAACCAAGCCTTAGAAGAGGAAAAACAGGTTCTGATCGGGGAGAAGCGGGTCCTGGAGGGGAGACGTGACTTCTTTGAGGATAAGATAGATAGGTTGGAGAAATCCAACGCTGAAGCTAACGACAAGATAAGCGCACTCCTCGAGGAGAGGGACCGTCTTCTAGATGAGAAGGACAGGTTTGTGTTGTCTTTTGAAGACCTGAGAGCGAAGATGGACGAGCAAGGTCGTCAGATCTCCCAACTTGCCCACGAGCTCAATATGAAGGAGATTACTCTGGAGAGTATCCGCGACGCTTCCGACCTGATGTTGAGGAACATGAACAAAGCTGAGGCTGAATCTCAAGCTGCTCGAGGAGAACTACAAGAGGCCAGAAATCGGGCTGCGGAATCTGCAAAGGTTCAGGAGCTACTGACGAAGGAGTTGGCAAATTTGCGGGATCGTTACATGATCGACTCCAAGCTAGAAGCTCTTGAGGCCAAAAAGAAATTGCTTATCCAAATGCAGCGGGGCCAGATCAATGTCGACTTAGTCCTCGATCAGACCATAGCAGCCATCATCAGTGTCAAGCAAGTCCTGGGCATGGAAGTGGGAGCTGATGATGATGAAGTCGAAGGGGACGATGAAGGCAGCAATGACAATGAAGATGAAGAAGATGAAGATTTGGGCGGGGATCCGACTGATGAAGCTAGTGCATCAGGTCGGGACCCTGGTCAACATGACGATTGATGCCTTGTCTAGTCCTTCATGTAAATTTGTTGGATGTTGTTAACTTCGAATATTTGTTAACTTTATAAATGAATGTACATTTTTGGCTGTTTTCCTCTTTTGTCTGACTGGTTGAGGCTTGACGACCATTTTTAGTCTTTCAAGTCTCATTCATATGAATGCTGATTGTTGTTTACTGCTTAGTGAAGTTTTCAGAGGTCAAGATTATGTTTCAAACCTTAGTGTCTGAGTTCCCTTTTTGGTTTAATCTGCGCAGATGCTTTGAAATAAAATCTGATCGTAACCAGGTTAAGCTACCCTTAGTTAAGATGACTGAAGTCAGGCTCTCTGGGCTGAACGAAATCAGGTCGTTTAGGCTGACTGAAATTTGACCGTGTAAGACGATTTTGCGATAAACTTTGCTTATCATATTTGACAGTTGAAAGTTTTCGCAGAAAAATGGAATAAATTTGGTTTGGTTAAGGCTGCCCTGTTATTTCTATTGAAAAGGACAAGTAACCAAATGACCAGAACGTAGGATTGGTTGGTCGTAAATCAGAACACAAGATTGTCTGGTCGTAAAGTTGTGGGACTTGAGCGGATACTGGCCGCAAAGATGTAGGAGATAATACAGCACAAGTAAAATAGTTCTATTGAACTTACTTGATTTTGCTTAGCCGTGCTTTTAACGAATGACCTTGCTCTGCTCGAAGATCACCTGTGTTAGCCGGGACTTTGGCCTACTGGGGCCCTTGCCACCCCCCTGTTTTCATGTCGAAATTTCGTAATTTCAGACATGAAAAGACAATGGGTAAAGCGCTGAATCTGAGAACACATATAACCAAAAGAGGAGTGTGTCCGTTGCGGGATTTGAACCCACAGCCGCGAAGCACGAGGACTTCGAGCTCTACCAGTTGAGCTAAACGGATCTGGCCTTTTGAAGATCGTTAGTACCATTTAGACAAAGATAAGAAAACAGAGCAACTTTAAAGAGAACGAAGGCATGTAAGCAACGTAAAATGGATAGAAACACTAACCCATGTACCACTTAGAAGTAGTACCTCTTCAAGTGAGTCACGTTCCAACTGCTGGGTAGAAGCGATCCATCTGGTCGTGCCAAACGGTATGAACCCTTACCAGCTGATGCAACCACCTTGTATGGACCCTCCCAGTTTGGACCAAGTTTGCCGACGTTCGCCTCTTGCGTATTCTGGGAGACTCTACGCAATACAAAGTCCCCGACTTCGAAGTTACGTAGCCTCAGTCCCCGATTGTAATATTGCTCTACCCTTTCTTTCTGAGCCACTACTCGTATTAGTGCTAATTCCCTGCGTTCTTCTAGAAAATCCAACTCCTCGGAGAGGTTGACTGAATTAGATTCTACGGTAGCATGGGCATATCGTAGACTTGGCTCGCCGATTTCGACTGGAATCAATGCATCAGAACTATATACTAAAGAATAGGGCGTTTCCCCGGTGCTCATTTTTGTGGTTGTTCTATATGCCCAAAGAACCCCGGGGAGTTCTTCCACCCAACACCCTTTGGCCTGCTCGAGACGCTTCTTGAGTGAATCCACTATTATCTTGTTGGTCGATTCCGCCTGCCCGTTTGCCACTGGGTGATACGGGGAGGAAGTAATCCTTTTAATATGCAGATCTTCAAGGAACTTTGTGACCTTCTGACCAACGAATTGGGGACCGTTATCCATGACAATCTCTTTGGGTGCTCCGAATCGACAAATGACATAACGCCACAGGAAATCAACTACTTCTGTCTGACGTACCTTTGAATACGCTGCAGCTTCAACCCACTTTGTAAAATAATCAGTAATCATTAACAAGAAGCGTACCCCTCTGGGTGCAGTGGGTAGTGGCCCAACGATGTCCATTCCCCACTTCATAAACGGCCACGGGGAGATGATTGAATGCAAGGGCTCCGCCGGTTGATGGAGGAGATGTGCAAACCTTTGGCACTTATCGCATTTTTTGACAAACTCGTTAGTATCTTTCTCCATCTTGTCCCAATAATAGCCTGCTCGTATAAGCTTTCGTGCAAGCGCCTTTCCTCCCAAGTGATTTCCACAGCATCCCTCATGAACTTCCCTCATCACATACTCTGTTTGGCTGGGGCCTAGACATTTGGCGAGTGGACCTGCAAAAGTCTTTCGATAGAGGGTGCCATCTATAATTGTATATCTGGCAGCCTTTATCCTCAGCTTTCAAGCAGCCTTAACGTCTGATGGCAGGGTTCCATGCATTATGTAATTGATTATCTCATTCCTCCAATCCCAAGTTAGATTGGTCGTGTTGACCTTCATTGCGTCTTTATCGATTGTTGTGCACAGCAGATGAGCTACGGCCATTGAACCCGCTGTTCCAATTTCTGCGACTGAACCCATATTGGCCAAGGCATCGGCTTCATGATTCTCCTCTCGCGGGATCTGTGTGGCTTCCCAATTGTTGAATTGTGCCAGCAAACCAGTAACTCGGGCAAGATACCTCTGCATACGAGACTCCCTTGCAACGAAACCTCCAGTTATCTGGTTGACGACCAGGGCGGAATCACTCTTAAGATGAATCCTGTCTGCTCCATAATCTCGAGCCAGTTTCAATCCTGCAATTACGGCCTCATATTCGGCCTCATTATTAGTAATAAAGGGACATTTTATGGCCTGTCTAATGGTTTCACCCGAGGGAGTGGTGAGGACTAAGCCTAGACCTGACCCTTTCACGCTCGAGGACCCATCGGTGTGCAAGGTCCAAGTCCCCGACTCGGATCCGGCGAAAAGCCGCCTCACGCTGAGCATCAGGGTACATGGTGGCGCTAAAATCTGCGATAAAATCTGCTAGAGCTTGGGACTTTTTTGGCTACCCGGGGTTGATAAGATATATCAAATTCACTTAATTCTACTGCCCATTTTGCTAGCCTGCCCGAGAATTCAGGTTTGTGCAAGATACTACGTAAAGGGAAGGTAGTAACTACAGCTATTGAGTGACTTTGAAAGTAAGGTCTTAATTTATGGGCAGCGATTACTAATGCTAGTGCTAGTTTCTCCAAAGGTTGATAGCGTGTTTCAGCATCTAATAGAGATTTACTAATGTAATAAATTGGTAGTTGCTTACCTTTGTCTTCTCGAACCAAAACTGCACTTACCGCTGACTCAGATACGGCCAGGTAGAGTAATAGTTGTTCACCTGGTTGTGGCGTTGAAAGTAAAGGCGGGCTTGACAAGTACCGCTTCAAATCCTTAAGAGTTTGCTGACATTCAGGGGTCCATTCGAACTCCTTGTTCTGTTTCAGCACGTCGAAGAAGCTTTTGCACCGATCAGACGAGCGAGAGATGAATCTCCTCAGCGCTGCTACTCTTCCGGTTAGCCGCATTACATCTTTTCTGTTGTGAAGTACGTCAGGGATGGCTTCTATCGCTTTTATCTGGGCGGGGTTCACCTCGATCCCTCGCTGGGAGACAATGAAACCAAGGAACTTCCCTGAACCCACTCCAAATGCGCATTTCTCCGGGTTGAGCTTCATGTTGTATTGATCAAGGATTCGAAAGGCTTCCTCCAAATGAGCCAAGTGGTCCTCTGCCCGTTTGGACTTGATCAGCATGTCGTCGATGTAAACCTCCATGGTTTTGCCAATGTGGTCGTGAAACATCCGGTTGACTAACCGTTGGTAGGTTGCACCTGCATTTTTAAGTCCAAAAGGCATTACTTTGTAGCAATACGTACCTCGGCAAGTAATGAAAGAGGTCTTCTCCTGGTCATCGGGATTCATCAAGATTTGGTTGTAGCCTGAATATGCATCAAGGAATGTAAGCACCTCGTGCCCGGCCGTCGCGTCGATTAGTTGGTCAATCTGAGGTAGTGGATAAGAATCTTTCGGGCAGGCTTTGTTCAGATCAGTGAAGTCAATGCAGACCCTCCACTTGCCATTTTTCTTCGCCACTACGACCACGTTGGCCAACCAATCTGGATATTTGACTTCTCGGACAGAGCCAATCTTGAGCAAGCGGTCAACTTCGTCGTTTATGATCTGGTTCCTGAATGCTTCTTGCTGGCGTTTCTTTTGCTTCACTGGGCGGTAATATGGATCCACATTCAACTTATGAGAGATAATCTTCGGGGAGATTCCTGTCATGTCTTCATGCGACCACGCAAAGGTGGTGTGCCGCTCCTTGAGGAAGTGCAAAATGTCTTTCCGTAAGTCTTTGTTCAGCTCTGCTCCCAAATATACCTTCCTTTCAGGCATGTTGTCGAAAAGTTCTTCTGGTTCCAGAGCTTCAATGGTTGGCGCGTACTCTTCTCGTGCATCCAATTTTGATATGAATTCCGGGATTTGGTAGTTTGATGTTTCATTGCTTGATTCCGATCCCGGATTCCTTAATTGCTATTTTGCTTCCTCGGGAGCTTGACTGCGACTGAGTAGCAATCTCTAGCGCAACGCTGCTCTCCCCGAACTTCTCGTATTCCCCACTCTGAAGGGAATTTCATCACTTGGTGATAGGTTGACGGGACTGCCTGCATGTCGTGTATCCATGGCCTCCCAAGGATTATGTTGTAGGCCATGTCTCCATCAATGACATGAAACGTTGTTCGTCTCATGACGCCTTCGACCAGGGTCGTCAGTGTAATTTCTCCCAACGTTTTCTCGCTGGAATTGTTAAATCCTGAGAGAACGCGAGAAATTGGTACAATCCCATCGTATAGCTTCAACTGCTGCACGACCCGAGATAATATGATGTTTGCTGAGCTGCCTGGATCAACGAGCACTCTCTTGACGTCGAACTCCTCCACTCGCAGCGTTATCACTAAAGCGTCCATGTGAGGAAACTGCAAGCCATCTGCATCTGCTTCTTCAAAAGTCATCGTATCCTCAAGTCGCGGTCGTTTGGTCTTCGTAATAGAGACTTTGGCATACTTCTTTGCTGTGTATGTGACTGCATCAACCTCAATTCCGCCAGAGATGACGTTGACCGTCATTTTTGGAGAAGATACTCGGGGAGGTCCTGATTTGTTTTGCTGGGCCTTCGCGTGAGTCTGCTTCCCTTTTTCTGTCAAGTACTCCTTGAGATAGCCCTGTTTCAACAAATTAGCAACTTCATACCTTAGAGCCTTGCAGTCATCCGTTGTGTGGCCGTGATCGCGATGGAATTCGCACCATAAATTCTTGTTGCGTTTGCTGGGGTCACCCTTCATATCCTTGGGCCATTTGACCTTTTCGCTCATCTCCTCGAGCACTGCTACAAGTTCGACTGCTCCGATGTTGAAGACGGGCAGGGTTGGGATTCCACTAGAAGTTGAGGCGGAATCATTGCTCCTTGCCAGGCCTTTGTTGTTGCGACCGCGTCCGTTTGAGTTGCTGCGTGACCGGCTGGGGTATGGCTCGTGCCGTTCATCTGGCCTATCCGTCTCGATCTTTCCCCCAGCGCCATTGGTGCGAGTTTGGCTCCGTCCTCGGCTACCTGTGCCAATTAATTTATCTTCGTCTATACGTACCTTGGAATTATAACGGTTGTAGACATCCGACCAGCTCGCCGCAGGATATTCTCGCAGGGATTCGTACAGTCGCCTGGTCGCCTCAGAACTCTTGACGTCCAGGCTGTTGGTGAATGCAATAGCCGCCCATCGATCTGGAACCTTGGGTAGCAACATACGTTCGCGCTGAAAGCGATCCACATACTTCCGGAGAGACTCCCCAGGCAGTTGCTTGATTTCAAAGATATCCTCAACTCTTGTTTCTGTTTTCTGAGCGCCTGTGTGTGCTTTGACGAATAACTCCGCCATCTCGGCAAAAGATCCTATTGAATTTGGTGGCAGCATTGAATACCACCGTAGAGCGCTGTCCGCTAAGGTTTCCACGAACTTCTTCAATTGCACTGATTCGATCTCCTCGTCGATGAGATCGCTTGCCTTTATGAAATTGCTAAACATCATCAAGTGATCATTGGGGTCAGTTGTTTCCCGATATCTTGGTATGTTTGGCATTTTGAATGTCTTGGGGATGGCCTTTGGTGCCGCTTCTTTCTTCCAGGGCCTTTGAGTATACCGTTGAACGTCAACTTTCTTCAGGGTGGGTGGTGCGCCAGGGATCTGGTCAATCCTCTCATGAAGAGAGCGCTGCAGGGCCTCCTGACTTTCTTTGAACTGCTTGGTGAGGGCCTCCATGACTTCGCTCATCTCTGTGGGCACCGCTGATCCTGCATTCTGATTTTCAGCGCGCCTCGAGGCATGAGATGGTGAAGCATCCCTTGGACGTCCCATGGGTGGATTTCCCGTGTTTGGCAGGTTCTGTCCTCGCAGGCTGTCGATAGCTTCCCGTATTTGCCTGTTGATCTCGGCCTGTTGCCGTATGAATTCAAGGATAGCGTCTTGAGAGTTCCTCGAATTCCCAGGTCCATTGGGTCTTCTAGACCCTCCAGCCCCCTGATCGACATTTCCTCGGCCAGGCTGGCGGCTACTTCTGCTACCTTGCTGACTGTGCTCGTTCTCCCGCTCCGCTGGGAGCACATTCTCGTCCTCTGCAATGGGGATCACGCCGTCGTCTGCAAGGGGAACATCTTGCTGCTCGTCCCCGGCCAAATTCTGGTTTACCTGCTCCGCAGCGTTGAGGTCTTGCTGCCCTTCAATGGGAACGTTGTTGTGCGAGTTGTTATCTGCCATTTCAACAAAAAAGAAAACGGGGAGAACCAGCGAGCGAAGGAAAAGCGAATAAAGAGTAAAATACGACGAGCGATTAACCTACGGAAGTTATTGACCGGCTCCCACTGTGGTCGCCAAATTGTTTAACCGTAATTCGTTTTGTTAGGTTAATTTACAATTAAATTTATAAAGCGGAGTCACGGTCAATAATCGAGATTAAACGCTCTTAATGGAAGAAATATAAATGACAGTAATAAATGCGAAAGAATAAAGATGCAATCAATGCAGTACAATAAATGAATAGTCGAACGAAAAAGGAACCGTGCTCAGGCCGTTTAGACTTGATTAAATTCACTTCCTCGTACTCTTTATGATATTCAGTCAATGGAACAATAAAAGAGATCTTTCAATTATCAGTAGTAGTAAATATTCGCAGGAGATAAAGAATTGAATGCTAGTAAATAGTTTGAATACAGATGTAGATTCAGAGAAGCATTAGATTTCATGCTTGTGACTTAGATTACAATATATAGGTAGCTATGTGCCCGTTCACAAGCAGTTGTAACTCCTTAGTCGAGCGGTTGCGTTGTTTGTGGATAAAATTCCCATTTCGAACTGCCTTGATTGATGAGCCGCGACTTTTCTGGCCGTGGCGACTGTTCATCTGTCCGTTGTAACTGTCTATCTTCGATCTTATCCATTGCTTTTATGTCCATTCATAGCCATGTGTCGTCTACATGTCGTCCTACGTGGATGCTTAGTCACCAACTTTGATGACGACGGATTTAACCCAATACAAGAGAATTAAGAACTCCAATATGTCTATGATAAGTCATTAGCTTACCGTTAATTTCCTTAGTACGCTGATTTATTGCCTAGCCTAGGCCTAGAATTTATACAACTATCCTTTTCACATTAAAAAGAAAAATGGATTGAAATTACTAATTAAATTTCTTGATCACTTGTAGGTGAGTTGTATGTCTGTCTGAATACTTCAAAGCTCATAGGTTCATAAAATAACTAATTCTGCAATAACCACGTGGTTTGTCACTAAATTCAGTGAAACGACCATCAACATCAGCTATACAATGGACTTTGGGAATTAACGTCTATCATGCTCTTTTATTTTTGAGTATTCTCGAGGGTTGCAGGTATCTGGTAGAGTTATAGCTAGTCTTGTCAAGTTTTTTTTTCCCCACCCCTCCCTCTTATCGTAACAAATAGTGGTCCTTCCACTTTTTGCTTCTGTGGTGATTCGAATCCACAACCTCTTGAATGTAGGTGGAGGATGCTTACCAACTGAGCAACCATTACTTGTCAAAAGTACTATTTTTTCCTGAAAGAGGTTTTTTGTAGAGATTTAAGTGTTTAACCAAAACCCATGAGTCTTTTTGAGCAGAAACAAAAGTAGTTTTTGTAGAAGCAGAACCAATTTATTATTTCTTCAATACAATTATATCATTACCAAAAAATTATCTACCATACTATTTCTTATTAGTTGATCCAATGTTTCTCAAATATAAATAAAACTTTATTCCCTCTTCCTTTTTTGGTTTAACTTTATTCCTATTAATTAAAAACTATAAAATATATTTTTATTATGTTTTAAACTTTAACTAAGTGAAAATAAAAATTAAATTAAGCCTTTCATAAAAATTATTTTAAATATTTTATACATTTATATAATATTACTTGCATAATGAATTTTAACACTGTCTTTTTTTAGTAATTTGCCAAACAAAAGTACTTTTTGTAAAGAATATCCAAACGTAATTTGTTTCAAAAAATATTTTCCAAGTGAATTGGTCTAACACAAAGTGCTTACTCTTCAAAAGTACCTGTCAAAAATTTATATTTGATAAAAGTAAATCTCAAAATAAACAGTTTTTTGCAGTTTGGTCAAACGGTTTATTAGTTGAGGTGCGTCAACCTGATTCAGCTACCATTAAAAAGAGAATCTTATATTATTACAAAATAACTTTAAAAAAATGTAAGTTGCTTAGTTGATAAAGCACCTCCACTCATTATTGTTAAATCCTAAATTCGAGTCATAGTGAATGGAAAGTTTAGAAACAGTATAGATCTTCCGAGTCAAGCTATAAAGGAGCTAAGTTAAACCAAGCCAATCTAAAAATATTGTAGAAACAAGATAATCCAAAATTGAGAATTGAACGGTGCACACAATTACCAAAAAAAAAAAAAAAAAAAAAAAGGAAAACAACATGGGCATTTTAGCCTATGTCTTTTTAAAAAAATAAAGAAACCCCGCTTTACCTAAATTGTACAGAGCAACGCATATCTGAATAATGAAATAAAAAGACACATCAGATGGGCGTAATGAAATATGGGCGTGCCAGCATATCTGAATAAAAATCTTCTGCTACAGATATCTCCCTCGTTGCGAACAAAAAAGACGGGCGTCATAAGTAAAATAAGATTCCATTTGCATGCACGTGGCTTATAAATTATAAATAGTAGGAAAAGGATGGCGGAAGGCCGACAAATAATGTTGAAAGTTCATCAAATGTGAGCTGACTCACTGATACATAAATATCCGTGAAAAGTAAAATATTTATTCATATCTACCAATAAATTTCATATTTACAAGTTTTACCCATAAACTATTTACATGTCATACCTATTTAGACTTGTATACTATTCCCTCCATTCCAAAATGGTTGTCATAGTTCGGATTTCGAGAGTTAAACGAGTTTAACTTTGACCGTAATATTTTTATGTCTTTTAAATATTTTAAATTATTACTTATTGTGGCTTATAATACTTTTTATGTAGTTTCTAAATATATTATCATCGTTACAACAAACTTAAAGATTATATGTTTAAATTGACAGTCAAAATGAACTTGTTTGACTCTCGAAATCCAAACTATGACAACCATTTTGAAACGGATGGAGTATTATTTATGCAATATACTTAGTATACACTCATATCTAGACTTGTATACTATTATTTATGCATCATACGTTAAAGGTATACACCCATAAAGTATAATGAATGTATACAATAATAAATGTGCATGTTGGACAAATATTTTTAATTTGATGAGTAGTGTAACTTTTAATAAGTAGGACTTGTAAATATTTTAAATTTTACGGGTATATAGTGTAAAAAATCCAAAATATTTCTTTACTGGTTTTCAGGTACCTACCTACATAACAACTTAAGGAACCCAACCCTAAAGTCACTTAAGTGGAGGAGACATTTTTTGGAAACCCACCTATCCCAACAGGCATAAAAACCACGATATACTTATACCTATGTAGGACTTTCTTAAAAACTTCCACTATTACACAGATTTGCAATCTCGCCCTAATCATAATCCTCTGCTACAACTAATATATCAAGCTACCTCAAACTTGGACGCCTTAACTCTTAATATATTCATATATGGAAACAAATAGAACCAAAGAAATCAAACTCCCTTGCTATAATAATAAGATTTAGGTGTCTGTGATTCCCAAGTCCCAAGGCAAACTACTAATGATATATTACAATTCAACATTCATTGATCACCCTCACTAAATTGAAATGGAAGGGTATTAAACTGGGAAACCTCAAAATAAAAAGAAAAATAATAAATCAAAATAAATAGGTCAAATACATCGGCAGCTCCTACTTGACACTATATTTCACTTAGACACTCCAACTAAGGTCCTTCCCAATTAAGCTCTTGAACCCTTTTTAAGAGTGTCCATCTATGGTGGTGATAGGTAGTGGTGGTAGTTGTTGTGATGGTGGATGTGGTTGGTGGTTGTAGTGGTGGCTGGCAATTGTCGTTGGTGGAAGGTGGTGGTTGTTAAGGAGTTGTGGCGGCAGAGGTGGCGGTGGTTGATAGAGATAATGATAGTTGTGATGGTGGAGGTGGTTAGTGTGGTAGTGATAGTGGTGGTTGGTGGCAGCAATGGATTATGATGGTATATGTAGTTAGTGGTTAGTGATTGCTAGTTGTGGTGGTGGACTGATAGTGAAGGGAGGGGGGTGGTTGACAACAGTGGTGGTGGTGGTTACCGATTGTAGTAGTGCAGTTGCTAGTTGTCATAATATATGGAGTGATGATGAATCTCTTAATGACATTAAGGTTTTATTCAAAATCTGAATGATACAGAGCTATTAAGAGCCATTAAGTGGCTAAATCTTAATAAAAATAAATGCACCTAATGCTCTAAGGTTTGGATCATTCAGATTCAGACCTTCATTAAGGAATCGTTTGGTACGCCGCGTTAAAAGTTAATACCTGCACTAAATTCCTCACAAAATCCATGCATTGTTTGGTTTGTTTTGCAAGAAGATATAAAAATCTGCACTAATAATGCAATGTTTGGTTTGGATTTAGAAACCTGCACTAATAATACCCGCATAAATTAATGAGGGAATCTATATATTATTTTGTGCGCGATAGGAGGTGGAATAATAATGCGGGTATTAGTTATGCAGGTATTAAAATATTAAAAGGACAAACATGCCCTCACCCCTCTTTACATTATACATTTTGTATCATTCAAGCTAAATCTATTGAACATTAAATACTAAAACACATAATTTAAACTATAAAATATATAATAGTTTTTTAATACTACAAACCATTCATTAACCAAGATATAATACCTGCATAACTAATACCTCCATTAATAATACTTGCATTAACAATACCTGCATAGCTAATACCTGCATAATTAATACCTACATTGCTAATACCCGCGTAAAGTCTATCTCAACCAAACGATATTTTAAGTGTAAACCACTACTAAAAATAAGGCATTTTCAGACCGAAATTTCGGACCGAAATTCGGTTGGAGCACGTTGTCCGACCGACGCGGTGGGATAATTCATCGAATTATAATTTTTTTTTTCTTTTTTTTTACTTTTAGCCGACCGCCGCAGTCGGACAATAATTAAAATTTTTTGTCCGACCGCAGCGGTCCGAGTGCGGTCGGAAGGCAGAACTATACACACACGGGCATAGCAGCCCGTTTTCATTACACCCAAACCAACATTCTCTCTCTTTCGCCCCCTTTCTTCTTTTCACCATTCTACCCGATTCCAAACCCAAAATTCAACCCAAATCTATTAAAAAAACACTCTTAATCTCTTTATTCCATTCCTCTACAACTTGGTAAGTTTAATTTTCATAGTTTTCTTCAATTTTTCCCCAAATCCGAAACCCTAACTTTTTTATCTATTTTTTGTGTAGTTCTTCCATCTATCAAAGTTGGGGATTGTACATTAGTGGTGGTGGAGTACAAAACCATCCCTTGAGGTGAGTTTTATGATGAAACACCAATTTTTTTTTTAAAATTTAATTTTAGCTCGTTTTTTGTCATTTTTTCCTATGTTTGAATTTTAGCTCTTGAAATTAATCCATGACATAGTAGTTGCTATTTGGTTGTGAACTAGGTTACATTGTGTTGTTGTTTGGTTTGGGAATTGTTGAAGCTAGTTTGACATTTTTGTTGGTATTGTTAAAATTAGGTTGATTGAAAAATTGGGTGTTGTTAAAAAAATGATTGGGTTATTGAATGCACATTTAAAAGATTCTATGGTTGGAAAGTAACACTTTGAATGAGTTGTTTTAGTGAAAAAGTTTGTGTTCCATTGAGAATAGTACACTTTGAATAGGTTGTTGTTGATGGGTTCCTTTAGTAGTGTTGTTGTTGTTGAATGTTGTTAATGGTGTTGTTGTTGTTGTTGTTGTTGTTGTTGTTGTATTGCTTTGAGATAGAATTGTTGGTGTATAGTGTAGTTTGGTAGTTAGATTCTTTGATGCATTTCATCAAATAAGTGGTGAGCAACAACTAAGTTGAATAGTTTGCAAATAGTTTTAGATTACTCCAACTAAGTATAGATAAGTAAATAGTTTTATCATTTTGAATTATAAATAGATATAAGTTGCAAACGAGAAGTGTTATTAATTACTAAATGATAATCTTAGAGAACAAATTAGTTAGTAATATAAAAGTAATGTTTGTGTATCAAAGAAATGTTTGTTTAAATATTTGCAATTTAATATGCATCTGAAACGTGTAATTTTTGTGTAGATATGGTTAATGAAAGTCGTAGTTGGATGTATAATAGAAATAATCCCGGCCGGCGGGGGATGAGGGCAGAATTTGCAGTAGGTGTTGAAAATTTTATTGAAAAAGCGAAAATACTTGATGATTTTATACGGTGGGGCCAGATTAAGTGTCCTTGTGTAGACTGCCAGTGCATAAAAGGAAAAAATTTGGAAGATGTTGAAATGCATCTTTATAGGAAGGGTTTTATGCCAGATTATTTTGTTTGGGTTTATCATGGAGAGTCTAGGGATGTGGGGGGTGATGTTCATTTTCAAGATGCTTATGTCGGTGGGAGTGGTCCGTTTGTGGAGAATGATCTTGATAATTATCGAATGAATGATATGGTTAATGATGCTTTTGGGATGTACCCAGAGGAGCCATCCCAACCGAGTACATCGCAACCAAATGTTGAGCACATTCCTAATGATGAGGCAAAGCTCTTCTATAAACGGTTGGAGGAAGCTAGTCGTCCATTGTACGAAGGCTCAGTGCATTCCAAGTTGTCAGTTGCTGTTAGATTGTTAAGTATTAAATCTGATTTTAGTATATGTCAAGCAGCCATGGATTCCATCATTGACCTTATGAATGATCTCAATCCGACTAACATGGCATTACCAACTAATTATTACCACACTAAGAAGTTGGTTTCCACGTTAGGTCTTTCTGCTCAGAGAATTCATTGTTGTGTCAACGGTTGCATGTTGTTTTATAAGGATGATGCAGAATTAGATAAATGTAAATTTTGTGCGGAGCCTCGTTACAAGCCGGTTTTAAACCCTAAAAAGAAGCCGGTACCCGTTAAGTCGATGCATTACTTACCCCTTATACCTAGGTTAAAGAGGTTGTATGCGTCGATGAGTTCTGCTCCTCATATGAGATGGCACCATGATCGTACGAAACAGCCAGGCATTCTAAGCCATCCGTCAGATGGTCAGGCATGGAAACATTTTGATCAGGTGTATCCGGCATTTTCTAGTGAACCAAGAAACATAAGGTTGGGTCTATGTTCAGATGGGTTCACTCCTTTTGATGTCTCGTCTACACCTTATTCTTGTTGGCCCGTATTTGTCACGCCGTACAATCTTCCGCCCGAAATGTGCATGACTAGTCCTTATCTGTTTTTGAATTGCATTATCCCAGGGCCACATAACCCGAAAGCCTCGATTGATGTATTTTTGCAACCTTTGATTGATGAGTTAACGGTATTGTGGTATGAAGGTGTTGAAACATATGATATATCAATGAAACAGAACTTTCAACTGCATGCTTCTTTGATGTGGACTATAAATGACTTTCCAGCTTATGGAATGTTGTCTGGGTGGTCCACTGCTGGTAAGCTCGCTTGCCCTTACTGTATGGAAGATACAAAAGCATTCACTTTGAAAAATGGTGGTAAGATTACATGGTTCGACTGTTGTCGTCGATTCTTGCCAATGGAGCATCCGTTTAGGGCTAACAGTAGTGCTTTTATGAAGAATCAGGTTGATTTCGAGGAGCCTCCGCGAAGGTTGTCTGGACTAGAAATATGGGATAGGGTTAAGGTGTATCCTAAGGTAACTGACCAACGACCATCTAAAGCACCTGGCTATGGTATTGATCATAATTGGACTAAACAAAGTATCTTTTGGGAGTTGCCTTATTGGAAGGATAATCTTCTTCGACATAACCTGGATCCCATGCATATTGAGAAGAATTTTTTCGAGGCTGTGTTTAATACTGTGATGGATGTCAGAAACAAGACAAAGGATAATGTGAAGGCCAGGTTGGACCTTGAGGAACTTTGTAGGCGGCCTGAGTTACACATATCTCAAGTTGACAACACGATTTGGCTTCCCAAGGCCAGTTACACATTCGGATTGGATGAGAGAAGAATGATTTGTGATTGGGTCAAGAATTTGAGGATGTCTGATGGATATGCATCAAACTTAGAAAGGTGTGTTGATATGACAGAAGGAAAATTGACTCACATGAAAAGCCACGATTGTCACATCTTCATGGAAAACTTGCTCCCAATTGCATTCAATGGCTTGCCTGATAATGTTTGAAAACCACTTACAGAGACGAGCCTATTTTTTAAGGAGCTGTGTTCTAAGACATTGAAGGAAGAGAATCTTAAGTCGATGGAAAGTAACTTTCCTGTTGTCGCGACTAAGTTGACAAAAATCTTTCCCCCTGGTTTCTTTAATGTAATGGAGCATCTTCCAATTCACCTCGCGGAAGAGGCACTATTGGGAGGCCCGGTGCACTGTAGATGGATGTATCCTTTTGAGAGGTAAGGTCTCTTAAATTAGTCCTTGACTCATTTTTTTAATTCATCTTAAGTAAATTAATTAATATAATGTATTGTGCAGAATTATTGGCAAGTGTAAGCGGGACGTGAAAAATAGGAACCAAATTGAGGGGTCCATATGTGAGGCATATCTGGCTCGAGAAACTTCTCATTTTTGTTCTTATTATTTCGATCAAAATGTGTCATGTTTGCGAAATAGGCCGGATCGACATGATGATGGAGACAACAATGATCCGAATTATCCACCATTTTCTATATTCAATCAACCTGGTAGAGGAAAGTTAATGACCGAAGTATGCAAGTTCAATGACCGGGACAGAAAAGCAGCTACAACTCATGTTTTGTTGAATTGTCCCGATGTCACTCCTTTTTACAAGTATGCTTCTTTTTAAGTATTTAAAACCTAACATTCAAGTTTTATCAGTAATCTAACTAATGAGATTTTTTGGATCATCCAGTCACTTTGTTGGAGAATATGGCGCCTCTGCTGTTTATGAACAATTTTCAGATTGGTTTAGAGAATTTGTAAGCGTTACATAAACAAATACATAAGTTTTTTGGTATATATATATATATATATATATATATATATATATATATATATATATATATATATATATATATATATGTTGGTTTAATGTGTACAACTATCTTGAACTTTATATAGGTACTTAATCCGGATAACGGCATAAACTTCCCATTGTTGCATGATATATCTCACGGGCCTTATTATAAATACAAGAGGATGTCTAAGTACTTTGTTAATGGGTACAAGTTCCATACTAGAGAATGGTCCTTGGGGAAGAAAACAAACAACACCAGTGTGTGTGTGAAAGGTGGTACTGGTGACCAGGATGTAGACTTTGATTACTATGGTGTGATTGAGGAGATTTTAGAAATAGAGTTTACAGTAGGTTGGCCTCGTAAAAAATTGGTGCTTTTTCGTTGCAAGTGGTTTGATCCGAGTCCAAAGGGTACGAGGGTAGACCCCTGTTCTAAAATAGTTGAAGTTAATCACAAAAGGTCATATGGACATTATGATCCTTTCATCACTGCCCAGAATGTGAAGCAAGTGTGGTACGTTCCTTATCCACCGACAATGAACAAAGCCAAATCCAAATCCAAATCCAAAGCCAATTGGTGGGCTGTTCTAAAAGGCAAGCCGGTGGGAAGAGTGGAAGTAGATGATGTATTAGATGTTGCATATCAAAATGAGGTATCTACCGTTCCCTTGATTGTGGATATTGAATTAGCCGACCAGTTGCAACATAGTGAAGGCATCTATGAACAGTTTGATGAATCGGTGGTTAGAGGAAGAAAAAACACTTCTAATTTTGGAGAAGGAACATCTAGGGCTAACGAGGAGGATGAATATATGGATGACGTTGAAACAAGTGAGGAAGAATTTGTTGACAGCGATGAGACGAGCGAAGAGGAGGAAATAGCCGATGACCTTAACGCGGATGATGATGATTGACATGTTCGTAGTTGGTTGTTTTTACTTTACTACAATTATTTGCACTACTTTATAAATGTATTCCATAAAAAATTATAATTTGATTATATTGTGCTAATTTATTGTGCTTATTTTACAGATATGTCATCTTCGGAGAAGGCTAGGGGGAAAAGAAAGGTTCAAAGTACCTCGCCTGCTTCAAGTCATACTACTCCTCCTGGACTTGTACCTCATATGCTTCCTACACATCCTCCGTCTGCATATGCTCCAGATTTTTTCACTCCTCCTCCTGCCTTTCCCCCAGGCATGCCCTCTACGACATCGCCTGGTTATGTTGTTCGTCCGTATGGCATCAGTTCATCATCCATGCCTCAGCCATCTTCCAGTCCGTCACCATCCCCTTCATCATCTACTCCTTCTGATCCGAGCTCGGTGGACCCTTTGGTACCACCTACTATTAAGTATTATGATCCGAGCTCGCCTTATTACATTGGTCCTGCAGGATCATATGATGATGACGGGAGGGTAAGGCTTTATCCTGAGGGTAGTCGTGGGTAAGTATTATTTTTTGTTATTTTTTAAGTATTTAATCCTACTATGAAGTTTAATTTTTTAGTATATTTATTAACACTAGAAATTTTTATCTAGTTTTACTCCCTCGATGTTGGCTACTCCCATAATCACCAAATGCATTAAAGCTAGATGGACTGAGCCATGGCCATCCTGGGGTAGGGTACCCTCCAAGGTAAAGATGGGCATGTTTGACGATTTTCAGGTAATAACTATATTTTATTTTTTAATAATTTTGTTAAGTGTCACTTTTTTAAAAATCTAATATTTTTAATTATTTCAGGCAAAGTGTAAATGGCATCCTGCATTTAATAACATTGCCGAAAGCAATTTCCTTGGAAAATGTGCAGATAGAGTGAAAGGTAACCTTTATGATTGTCGGGCCAAAGGAAAGAAGCCCGAGTGGATATACCATCACGTTTGGGCAAAATATCTAGAATATTGGGATAGTGATGAATTTAAGAAGAGGAGCGCCCAAGGAAAAGCCGCACGAGCCTCCGAAAAGGGTGGATCGCTGCACACCGGGGGTTCGGTTAGCTCAGCGACTCAGCGGATGATATTGGTAACTTATTAATTAATTGTATGTATTATTTTATGTAACTCACATTAATTTTCTATCTAACTTGTTATCTTTTTAATTTTGTAGGAAAGGCAAGAAGGGCGGCCAGTTCGTGTGCCTGAAATGTTTAAGAAGAGGCATATATACAGAAACAAAAAAGGAGAAGAAGTGTGGGTCGAAGAACGCGCTAAAGAGCTATATGTAAGTTATTAAATTCAATTTTTTAAACTTATTAAATCCGTCAATATTTGTAAATCTAATTCTTGTTATTAAATTTTTTTTCAGGAAAAGGATATGGCGGTCTATGAAGAAAGGATTGCGACTCAGGCATCCGGGTGTGGTAGCAGTACCCCAGCTGAAATGACACTAGAGGAGGAAACCGCACTATGGTTGGAGGTGAATGGCGGAGTAAAGAAGGGAAGTGCTTACGGCCTTGGATCGCAGTATGCCTCAGAACGTCTAAATCCAGGTTTTGGCTCTTACACTCCTCCTGCTAGTTCAATTGATCCCTCGGTGGAAGCCTCTTTGCGCAATGAAATCGAAGAGCTTAGGAGAAAGAGTGAAGAAGACCGTTTGCGCAATAAAGAAAATTTGAGAGTCATGCGGGAAATGATGCAGAACATTATGTGTGGTGGTGCGGACAAGGGAACGAAGGGCAAGGGCAAGGGCAAGGGCAAGGGCAAGAGCAAGGGCAAGAGCAAGAGCAAGAGCAAGAGCCGGGGGAAAGGCAAGAGCAAACGTCAATACAGCTCTGAGTCGGGTTCTGAGTCGGGTTCTGAGTCGGGTGCTGAGTCTAGTTCTGAGGCAACGGAGTAGTGATAATGGACTGTTGATGTATTAGACTTGTTTTAGACATGTTTTAACTTGTTTGGATCACTATTCGGATTGGATATGTTATGCAAAAATGTTAAACTTTCTATTTAAAGGCAATAAGCCTTGTTTAGACTATTATTAAGGCTTGAGAAGCCTTATCTTCTTCTGGGTGCTGTTTTTTCTGTTTTTTCTAGCTCTAATTGCAGGTTTTTTATTGCAGGTATTACACTGCCTACCGACCGCAGCGGTCCGAAAGCGGTCCGAAATTTGGCAATTACCCAGCCCAGAAATAAGCAATTTCCCACCGCAGCGGTCGCCTGGCCCACCGCTGCGGTCGCCTGGCCCACCGCTGCGGTCGCCCAGTTTTCCAGTTTTTGTGCAATCTCCCACCGCTGCGGTCGCCCAGTTCAACATTATTTTTTCCACCTATAAACTAGGCGACCGCCGTCCGACCGTGCTGCGGTCCGACGTCCGACCGCGGCGGTCGGAAGGCTGTGAGCGACCACTACTTAGCCGACCGCCTTGTTAGGTCGGACAACAGTCGCCTAGCCGACCGTTGTCCGACCGTATAGGCGGTCGGAAAAGCCCTGATATTTAGTAGTGAACAAATGAGGCCAGATATTCAATATTAAGATTTAACTGTTCATTGAAACGTCCTTATACCCCCCATCAAATATAACAAGAACTTACACGAAAAGATAGAATTGAAAGTGGAATTCATTTCATTAAACAAAAAATGGAATTCATCATTTGTTCCCGAAGTTTCTGACCGGAGAAGATTAAAGACAGAGAGATGAAAGAAATTTTCATTTTCCGACGACGAAGACAAATGCATATGGAGTTACAAAAAAAGAAATTAATTTTTGTGTGGACCCACAGGACTATCTATGTTTATACTTTATTTATTAAATTTTAAAGATGCCCACATTCCACAAACTCATTTTTTCTTTTTGTTTAATTAAAATATTCTAACGTCAGCAAATGGAGCCCACAAAAAACACTTGTCAAAACATGAATGGATCCTCATACAAGTTTTGTTGGTTGCATCTCATGCACCAAATTTTTTTCTTATAAAGGCTGTCCAAGAATTAATATAAATAAAATGAAAATTAAACAAAAAAAAATTTCTCAAGATCTCAATAGTACTTGGGCCCGACAACCCTATCCTAGTCAATGTTTTAAAAGGCGTTCATGGAGCGAGCCTCGAGGCGAGCCTTGGGGCAGGGCGTAGCAAAAGCGCCTCGAGGCGATCAGGCCGGGCGAAAGTACCAAAAGACGAAAGCCCTGAGGCTTAGGGCGTAAGCCCATGCGTGAGATGAGTCCAGGCGTATGGGGCGTAAAGCCAGAAAACATTTCAAATTAAAGTAAAAATTACTAAAAAAAGGTCTTTAATTCTCAAAAGTTAACTTAGTAAATACATAATTTTAATTAAAAGTATCTTACTTACTAACTTCCAAAGCGCGGATATTCAAATTAACATCAAATTTTATTTAATCATCTGTTTTTACGCTCTAACGGCTATAGAGTTCTGAAAAGGAGCAGTCCTGTCCATTTTTTGTACAATTAATTTCCCGGGATCTATTATTTAGTTGGTTTGATATATGCATTTAAATCCATAATTACATGCCAAAAAGAATGAAAATAGTTTTGGTTGATTGGTTAAAGATTAGATTATCCATTCCATTCCCAATTAGAAATTAATGTAATTACGATTAGCCTTTTTTTTTTAGCAAACTTGCTACCGTAATGAAGTTCTATATGTATATTTCTCATAATTTCTCTATAATTTAATATTTTTTTGGTTGTTTTTGTATGTTTTAATTATTTATTTTAAGTATCTTATTTTATAAATTATTAAATAATAAAGAATTATGGGGCTTTCGTCCAGCGCTTCGGGGCTTTCAGCTTGCCTCACGCTCCCGCGAGTGAAAACACTGCTCCTAGTTATAAAGAGTTTTTATCATGATATGATGCCTCTAACTGACAATTTTCTTTTGGTTAAATGGCATTTCGGGTCCCATTCTCAATTCACAGCTAATTGACGATGGGGATGGGTGAAGCAGGAAGCTGTAAGTGAATGTATGATTGCATGTATTAAATTAATTAATTATCTGCCGGCGGGCTGGACCCCCTACTATAAAATGACATAAGAATTTCTAAGGATCTATTATTTAGTTGGTTGGGTGCTTTTAAATCCATAATTACATGCCAAAAAGAATGAAAATAATTTGGTTGATTGGTCAAAGATTAGATTATCCATTTCATTCCCAATTAAAAATTAATGTAATTATGATTAGCCTTTTTTTTTTTTGGCAAACTTGCTACCGTAATGAAGTTCTATATGTATATTTCTCATAATTTTTCTATAATTTAATATTTTTTTGGTTGTTTTTGTATGTTTTAATTATTTATTTTAAGTATCTTATTTTATAAATTATTAAATAATAAAAATTTATGGGGCTTTCGTCCAGCGCCTCGGGGCTTTCAGCTTGCCTCACGCTCCCGCGAGTGAAAGAACACTGCTCCTAGTTGTAAAGAGATGATAGTAGCGGGAAATGTTTTTATCAACCGACAATTTTCTTTTCGATAAATGGCATTTCGGGTCCCATTCTCAATTCACAGCTAATGCAGGTGTCAAATGCAGGTCTGCTGGCGGGCTGGACCCCTATCTATAAAATGACATAAGAATTTACTATAAGGGAAGGCAAAAGATCTTGTTATTAACTTGGAAACCATGGTTACAATTTTCTTAGTTTTTCTAATTGGCTCACTCCTTGTTCTTGCTAGGTTCTTATACAAAGAATGGTTGTATCCACTCTCACTACAAAAAATGATGCATTCACAGGGAATTAGAGGTCCACCTTATAAGTTTCCTGATGGGAATGTGAATGAAATTAGAGACATGGAAATGAAATCCAACACTGGGAACATGGAGCTTTCACATGACATATTGCCTAGATTGCAGCCTCACTTCCAGATATGGAACAAGCTATATGGTAGTAACATTTACTATAAGAGATTAATTTCCTTTAGTTCTATTATAGAAATAAAATTTACCCGACTTTTGCACTTATGTATCAGGAAGTACTTTCCTTTTCTGGCGAGGTACTAAACCACAATTGCTTGTAGCTGATGTTGATTTGATCAGAGAAATTCTTAGCAACAAGGAGGGTTCATTTGGTCAGCGTAAACTTGAAGGTTCATTAGATGATTTATTTGGGAATGGACTTCCTTTTTCAGAAGGTCAGAAATGGTCACAACTTCGGAAAGTGGCTGAATATGCTTTCCATGGACAAAGTTTGAAGGTATTACTCCCTCCGTCCCACTTTGTTTGTTGTAGTTTGACTTGACACAAAATTTAATAAAGAAATGAAGACTTTTGAAACTTGTGGTCTAAAATGAGTCATAGATATTTGTGTGGCTATAAATGAGTCAAAAAGTAAGTTTGGAGTTGAATTGTTTCCAAATTTAGAAATATGACAATCTTTTTGGGACACACTAATAAGGAAAGTATGACAAACAAAGTGAGACAGAGGGAGTATCTCTCTAATCCTGTACTATAGCTAGTTTTTTTTTTATCAGAGTTGCAAGAAATATTCAGTATGTTTAATAATACCTAGTGTTATCCCTGCTAAATAGGGCATGACTTCAGCTATGATTGGAACTGTGGAAGAAATGTTGAAAAAATGGAAATCTTATGAAGGTAAAGAGATGGATGTGTATGAAGAAGTCAAGCTTATGAGCTCAGAGATCATCTCTAAAAATGCTTTTGGAAGCAGCTACGAGGAGGGGAAGCAAATTTTCGAAATGGTGGACAGATTAGTTCACCTCATTTTTCTGGGCATGGCAAAGACTAGGATTCCTGGAATCGAGTAAGACTATAGAAACACTACTACTGTATTAATTTACTTTAATTTCCACTTTAATGTAGTCATTCTATTAACAATCAGCTGCTATTGCGCCTTTATAGTAAACTCTTTAAGACATCTCTGGATAGAGAATCAGACAATCTCCGACAAGCTCTCCGTGACTCGATCATGCTATTGATAAAGAAAAGAGAAGACAATGTTAAGGCAGGACTAACGGACAGCTATGGAAGTGACTTTCTTGGATCACTTTTGAAGGCTCACCATGATACTGATGAGAAAACAGGAATACCACTTGACGACATCATCGATGAATGTAAAACATTCTATTTTGCTGGACATGAACCAACCACCATTGTACTAGGCTGGACAATTCTTCTCCTAGCAATCCACACAGATTGGCAAGAAAAAGTAAGAAAGGAAGTTCTTGAACTCTTTGGCCAAGACAATCCAAATACAGATATCATTTCAAGACTAAAGATTGTAAGAACCAATTTCTTTTCTTTAATTTACCTTATCATTTTCCAAATATCTATTGCTTCTATCTGGTATCGATCATGATAATATGAATTGAGCTTAAATGGAGAAACATGGTCAATAAAGATTCATATACCGATACCAACTTGTTTTGGGTTGCGGCTTAGTTGTTGTATCTTTCTCCAAATAATTCTTAGACTGATCAAATTTTTACACATGCTCAATTTCATAAGCGGATCTGGGATAGGTATTGTGAGTTCACTTAAATCCATTGGTTTCCAATCGAACAATGTATCTATATGCACAAAAACGTATATGATATCACCTCTTATCAGCACCCCAAATTTTATAACTCTGTTCTTTCTTTGTCATTGCTTGTAGATGGGCATGGTAATTAATGAGAGTTTAAGACTTTATCCACCGGCGGTTTATATTATGAGAAAGTCAACAAAAACAAGATTGGGAAAATTTACACTTCCAGCAGGACTTGAGGTGAATATTCCTCCTTTACTACTTCGGAGTAGCTCTGAATTATGGGGAGAAGACACTCACCTTTTCAAACCAGAGAGATTTGCTGAAGGGGTGACTAAATTAACCCGGGAGCAGTTGAACGCTTATCTTCCTTTCGGCTTTGGTCCTCGAAAATGTGTTGGCAGCAATTTTGCAATGATGGAAATCAAGATAGCACTCTCCATGATCCTACAGCGTTACAAGTTCACTCTTTCACCAAACTATAAGCACTCGCCCGTTGTAATTCTCAACCTCCAACCTTCACAGGGAATCCAGATAATGCTTCATCCATTGTGAGATTATTAAGTATACTTGTCTTGTATCATAAATAAAATGCATTAATATGCAACAATGAATAACCCCATGTTATGTACAAACCAATGTGTTATGGTGTGATTGTTATGTTCGTTTTATTTCTCATTCGGTCATTACTCATTATTTGATAGTTGATAACCTCCTTTCATCATACTTTAACATGAGGAGAAAGATACAACAACTGATATGAAGATCATAGTCCTGTTTCCCTGAGCTGTTACCACTAAAGCAATGGAATGAGGAGGAGGAGCAGCAGGTGGCTTTTTTTACTGTTAACCAATCAAATTTCATCTCTTCCAAATTTCTTCTTATTGAGAATATCATTGCCATTAATTGAATTCGAGTAAACTTGATGAAGCATAAAACGGTAAAAACTCACCCAAATCGGGTGTTTACCCCTACTATAGCAACTAACAACAAAAAAAGTGATTTAATCAAGAAAGAATGTATATTAATTAATTCAGTTGATCAGTTTATCTTTTTTGTAAATAACATGTACTATAAATTATATTGCTAATATTAATAACTATCATGTACTATTACAAAAGTCAGGGCTTGAAGTTGAACAGACGGGAACTCTTGCACCTTATTAATATCGAAAATATTCCTAGTATTATATGTTAGGATCGGGATCCGAGTATAATGCGGAATAAGACAAAGTAGCGTAACAACGACAATAACAAATATGATGCAAGTTGATAATAACGGCAATTAAAGTAAATAAATCAGGCATAAGAATTACGTAGTTCAGTCAATGGAACCTAATCCACGGCGGAGCGGAGCAAATTTACTATATCAATAGATACAAAAATAGAGAGTACAAAATTAGAGATAATACTCTAGTTAATCCCAAACATCTCGAGAGAATAACCTCAAAAGACACTCGGAAAGAATTTCACACAAGTGTTTTCCAAAATAGAACTCTCTCGCAAAATACTTCTATAGAAGAGGAGGAAGAAAAACACTGAAGAAGTATTTGTTGGTTGTGTTTTATCATGGCGGATGATCTCGGCTATTTATATCCAAACCAAAACAATTTGGTTGGTTGGGGAAAAGGCAACAATGCCAAAAACGAAAGAAGAATAATTGACCAACAAGGACTACTTTCTTTTGGCAATGTTTTGGCCACGTCTCACAAATCTCCACCTTGATCAAAATTTTGGCTGATATATAGTAAACTTACTCCATCTTCTCCGCAAGGCCCTAAGTGGGCCAAATCAATTTTCACAAGTACAAATCAAGCTCAAGCAAAGCTTGAACTTGGTAACTGGAAGAGGTTTCGTGAATGTCATGAGCAGGATTGTCTCTAGTGTTCATTTTTTTAACAGAGACTTTTCTTAACAGTTTCGCGGATGAAGTGATATTTGATATCAATATGTTTTGTCCTCTCATGATACATCTAATATTTAGTCAAGTGAATGGCACTTTGACTATCACAGAAAATGGTAAAACTACCTTGGTATAAACTAAGTTTAGCAAATAGACCCTTCAGCTACAGAGCTTCTTTGACAGCCTTTGTCAGAGCCATATATTCTGCTTCGGTGGTAGATAAAGCTACTACTTGTTGTAATGTAGCTTTCCAACTTATAGCGCATCCACCAATGCAAAATACGTAGCCTGTTAATGATCTTCTTTTGTCAAGATCACCTACATAATCCGAGTCTACAAAACCAACCAAAGTGTTAGCATTTCTTCCGAACTCCAAATATGCGTTTGAAGTACTTCGTAAGTATATGAGAATCCATTTTATAGCCTGCCAATGTTCTTTACCAATAATGGTCATATAACGACTTACAACACTGACTGCTTGTGAAATGTCAGGACGTGTGCAAACCATTGCATACATTAAACTGCCGACGGCACTGGAATAAGGAACACGTGCCATATACCTCTCTTCTTTCTCTGACTGCGGTGACTGAGCAGCTGACAACTTAAAATGAGCAGCTAGAGGGGTACTAACTGGTTTAGCATTTCTCATGCCGAACCTCTCCAAGACATTCTCCAAATAATTCTTCTGGGTCAAGAATAGCATGTTGGCTCCACGATCTCTTTTGATCTCCATGCCAAGGATTTTCTTAGCTGCTCCTAAATCCTTCTTCTCAAATTCACTATTCAGCTGACTTTTCAAATTGTGTATTTCTGTTAAATCCTTGGCAGCAATGAGCATGTCATTGACATATAATAATAGATAAACAAATGAACCATCATTCAATTTCTGGAAATAAACACAACTATCATACATGCTCCTGGAATAACCATGACCCAACATAAATGAATCAAACCTCTTGTACCATTGCCTTGGAGACTACTTTAATCCGTACAGAGATTTCTTTAAAAGGCAAACATGATCTTCTTTTCCTTCAATTCAAATCCTTCGGGTTGTCTCATGTATATTTACTCCTCAAGCTCGCCGTGTAAGAAAGCTGTCTTAACATCAAGTTGTTCTAATTCCAAGTCATACATAGCAACTAAAGCAAGCAAGAAACGGATAGAGCTATATTTAACAACAGGGGAGAAAACATCATTAATATCAATTTCTTGTAACTGACTATATCCCTTTGCAACTAACCGTGTTTTATACCTTGTATCTTCAACCCCCGGAATGCCTTCATTTTCTTGAAGATCTATTTGCATCCAACAATTCTCTTTCCTGATGGCGGCTTCAAAATAGACCAAGTAGAATTCTTGTGGAGAGATTCAATTTCTTCATTCATTGCAATCGACGAGGTGGCTGAATCAGCACCCGAAACTGCTTCTGAGTACTTTGATGGTTCTCCAATTTCTTCAGTTTCTTGTGCAACTGAAAAAGAAAATTCAACAAAATCTCCAAATATCTCTAGTTGTTTAACCTGTCTTCTTGGTCTATTTTTGGATATGCAATACTCTTCATCATCTGGTTCGATTTCAGAAGCCTCAATTTCTGGCTCAACTTCAGAAATTTCAATTTCTGGAACAACTTCAGGAGTTTCAGCAGTAGTTTGTTCCATAGTTGATGAGTTAGGCTCGGAAAGCGTGCCAATCTCCAGCTCCACCTGATTCCTGTATCCTTCTCTTTATCTGTATTACAAGAACTAGAAGACTGTTTTCTTGAATGTAACATAGAAGATTCATCAAAGCTTACATCTCTGCTAATTGTAAATTTTGGTAACTTGGGATCAGGATACCAGAGCCGGTATCCTTTCACCCCAGATGCATATCCAAGGAAAATGCACTTTTTTAGCTCTTGGTACCAATTTTCCTTCATTCACATGCATATATGCAGGACACCCAAATACTTTTATATCAGAATAATTAGCAGGAGTACCTGACCACATTTCTTCTGGAGTCTTAAAGTTCAAAGGTGTAGAAGGAGCCCGATTGACAATATAACAAGCTGTAGAGATAGCCTTTGCCCAAAAGCCGTTTGTCAAACCGGCATTTGAAATCATGCTACGAGCCCTTTCCAGAAGAGTTCTGTTCATTCATTCAGCAACACTATTTTGTTAAGGAGTCATCCTCACAAGATGGTGTCGAGCAATTCATTCATTCTTGCAGAACTCATTAAACTCATCATTACAAAATTCCAAGCCATTATCAGTTCTAAGCCGCTTAATTTGTTTTCCTGTTTGTTTTTAAACTAAAACTTTCCATTGTTTGAAAGTAAGGAAAACATCACTTTTGTTTTTTAGAAAATAAACCCAAATTTTCCTTGAATAATCATCAATGAAAGTTAACATGTGCCTAGCACCACCTTTAGACGGGGTACAGGAAGGACCCCAAAGATCTGAATGAATGTAATCCAAAGTACATTTTGTTCTATAGTTTGCTGGAGATTTGAAGTTGACTCTTTTCTGCTTTCCGAACACACAGTGATTCACAAAACTCCATCTTTTCAGTACTTTGTCTATAAAGAAGGCCTCTCTTGCTCAAGATAGAAAGACCTTTTTCACTCATATGCCCCAATCGCATATGCCACAATTTGGTGATGTCAGAATCAGACTGACTTGATATAGAAACTGCAGCGGCACCTGTAACAGTAGATCCTAACAAGGTATACAACGTACCAGATCTGCATGCTTTCATGACCTCAAGAACACCATGAGAAACTTTCAGAACTCCACCTTCACCTGTGTATTTACACCCAAGAGATTCTAGGGTGCCCAAAGAGATGAGATTTTTCTTCAAGTCTGGAACATGTCTAACATCAGTGAGTGTTCTCACCACTCCATCATGCACTTTGATCCTGATTGTTCCTTTGCCAATAACTTTACAAATAACATTGTTTCCCATTAAGACAACTCCACCTGCAGCTGAGTCATATGTTGAAAACCAGTCCATGTTGGAACACATATGATACGAACAACCAGAATCTAAATTCATTGTTAGTTCTTGAGCGATTATCAATAGCTACAAATATAGCTCCATCAGCGGCTACACTTGCTTCGGCAGTGTCAGTGTTCTCATGCTCATTTTTCTTATATTTTTCTTTATTTTTCAAACTCAGACTTAATGTGGCCCATTTTATGACAATAATTGCACTCTACATTTTTGTATCTGGATTTTGACCTTGATTTAGATTTTTACTACTTGAATTATTCTTATCAGATCTACCTATCACAAACAAGCCTTCCCCTTGGGTTCCATTACTTTCCCCAGTGATATCCCTATCAATCTGCTCTTTCGATTTAAGCATTGCCTTAATTTTTTTTTTATAGGAAATTGTTTCTTTCCCATAAAGAATTGTGTCTCGAAAGTGTTTAAACGAGTGGGGAAGGGAACATATTAAGAAAACAACTTGATCTTCTTTATCGATCTTAATATTTATATTAGTCAAATCCATAAGAATGGAATCAAATGTGTCAAGATGTGAGAGTAAAGAAGTTGCCTCATCCATACAAAACATTAAAGCTTTTGCTTCAAGTAGAGTCTATTTTCTACTATCTTTTTCAAGTACAGTGTCTTTAATTTACCCACATTACTTTAGTCGTGCTTTCAGCAGCTACTTCATGCAAAACCTCATTTGAGAGATTTAAGATAACACCTAATTTTGCCTTTTTGTCAATGATGGCAAATTCCTCGTCTGTCATATTCTACAGCTTCGCCTGCTTGCCTTGTAGCGCCATATCTACGCCATCCTGAATTAGGATAGTCTCCATCTTTTATTGCCACATTCCGAAGTTTGCAATTCGATAAAATTTCTCAACGTATGTCTTTGTTATAGTCATCTTGGCTACTGACAACTAATCCGATTTGATCCGGCACTGATTCTAATTTGTTAGGATCGGGACCTGGATATAGTGCGGAATAAGAAAAGTAGCATAACAACTACAATAACAAATATGATGCAAGTGGATAATAACAACAATTAAAGTAAATAAATTAGGCATAAGAATTACGTGGTTCAGTCAATGTGACCTAATCCATACGGCGGAGCGGAACAAATTTACTATATCAACGGATACGAAAATAGTGAGTACAAAATTAGAGATAATACTCTAACTAATTCCAAACATCCCGAGAGAATAACCTCACAAGACGCTCAGAAAGAATTTCACACAAGTGTTTTTCAAAGATAGAACTCTCTCCCAAAATACTCTCTATAGAAGAGGAGGAAGAAAACACTGGAGAAGTATTTGTTGGTTGCGTTTTATCATGGCGAATGATCTCGGCTATTTATATCCAAACCAAAATAATTTGGTTGGTTGGGGAAAAGGCAACAATGCCAAAAATGAAAAAAGAATAATTGGCCAACAAGGCCTACTTTCTTTTGGCAATATTTTGGCCACGTCTCACACTATAAATTTTATATTATTGCTACTACAGTTTTGTATAATACAAAGGTGGAAATGCCAAGTAAACGGAATGATAAAAGAATTTTTTTTTGGTTTAGTTCAATTATCATTCTCAAAATATTAGAATTGTTGTGCTTTATGGACATTCGATAATGTCAGCTACGAATTGGAAAAAAGGAACTTAGTGTTGGCAGTATTATTTTATTTAACTGAAAACTGCAATTTGTTTTCATGAATAAGATCTGTTGAATATCAATACAGAATGGAAGCAACAAAGATAAAAGAAAATTTATCTTCGAGCTCTAATTACTGAAATGGAAATTCATTCTTAAGCATAACAATTAATAAACTGTTTACAATGGATGAAGCATGATTTCAATTCCTTTTATAGGACGGAGGCTGAACGTTGCAACGGGAAAGTGACTATAATTTGGTGAAACAGTGACCCGATAATGCTGCAGGATCATAGAGAGTGCTATCTTCACCTCTATATTGGTAAAATTGGAGCCAACACATTTTCGAAGACCATAACCGAATGATAGGAAGGCCATCAATTGGTCATTTGCTGCTTTAGCTACCCCTTCAGCAAATCTCTCTGGTTTGAAAAGATGAGCGTCTTCTCCCCATACTTCATTGCTATGATGAACTGCTAAAGAATTAATACCCACTTCAATCCCTGCTGGAAGTCTTAGTTTCCCCAATCTTATATTTTTTCTGACCGTTCTTGGAATAAGGAATAATGGCGGATAAAGCCTCAAAGTTTCATTTATTATCATGCCCACCTACAAAAGAAATATCAAACTATGTAAGTAATAACTTTTGGGGGAGTTAGGAGGGGAGAATTCATCCGAATTTCGGGGAGGTTGAACCATGATGTATTCACGATGGATCAACTTGACTATACTGTCGAAATTGATCCATCTAAATTTCTGGGGTCAATGGGCTGCCTAGCTGACTATAAGAAAATATTGCCAAAAATATTTTTTAGAAAAGTTGGTTGGTCTTATTGTATAAAACATTATTTAGATGACTCAACCCATATTAGCTAAAGTAAACTTAGGGGTGAATGAAATCGTCATTTCTTTTATTGACTCAAGTTCAAACTTAGCTCAACCCAACCATTTAATAGAATTAGTATAAGGATATAGAAAGACATTAGGTCCTTACAGTCTTCAGCCTTGAAATGTTTTCTGAGTTAGGAGTTTCTTGGCCAATGATTTCAAGTACTTCCTTTCTTGCTTTCTCTTGCCAATCCGTGTGGATTGCCAGGAGAAGAATACTCCAACTTAGCAAACTGGTCACTGTTTTATGTCCAGCAAAGTAGAATGTTTTGCATTCTTCTATGATTTCATCAACTGAAATTCTTGCATTTTGATCAGCATTATGGTGACCTTCCAAGAGCGATCCAAGAAAATCACCTCCAAAGTGCTCAGATTGTCCTGTCTTAACTTTGTGTTCTCTTCGCTTTATTATTTCCGCGAATGAATCACATAGACCTTTAAGGACTTGGTCTGCTTCAATCTCCTCAGATGACCTGAAATTTTTTCTGTAGAGGTGCAAAAGCAGCAAATTGGGTTAATAAAAATGATATAAATGAAATTGATGGAGATAAGTATTTTCATCTAGCAATTACTAGTACTTACTCGATAATTGGATTCCTAGTCTTTCCATAAGTCTTAGAACTTATAAAAGCTATTTTCTCCAACATCTTGAATATTTCTTTCCCAACCAAGTAATCACTTCCAAAAACAGAATTTGAGATTATCTCTGCACTCAAAAGTGTGAATTCTTCAAACACTTCAATCTCTTTGCCTTCATAAGATTTCCATGTTTTCAACATTGCTTCCACACTTCCAACCATTGCTGGAATCATGTCCTGTTTTGAATTAAGAGGTATTATTATATATTGTTACTATTATATAAGTTATATTGTTTCTTAAATGTTGATTAAATACTACAAGATCAGATTTAATGAGAATATTTCACCTTCAAGCTTTGTGCATGGAAAACATGGTCACCAACTTTCCGAAGTTTTAACCATTTTTCACCTTCTTGAAAAACACTTCCATCCCCAACAAATTTCTTTAGGATACCTTGAATTTTAGCTTTACCAAATGAACCTTCTTTGTTTGTAAGAATTTCTTTGATCAAGTTAACATCAGTTACAATCAAATGTGGTTGAGTATTAATCCAATAAAGAAAAGTCTTTCCTGCATGCCGAAATTCGAAAGTCATTATTTATCACAATTAAGGGCATATATTATTGAAACAAATGGCAAAAAGGAAACTGTATTTTACCATATAAGTTGATCCATTGGTGAAAATGAGGCTCCAATTTACGGAATACGTCGTGTGATAGCTCCCTGGGAGCATTATACTTTCTCATTTCAAACTCTCCAATTTCTTTGCAGTTCCCATGCAGAAACTTGTAAGGTGGACCTCTAATTCCCTGTGAGTTCATGTAATATTGTAGGAAAATTGGATACAACCATGATTTGTATAAAAACCTAACAAGAAATAGTGAGCCAATTAGAAAAACTAAGCAAAGTGCTATCATTGCTTTTAAGTTTCAACAAGACTTCTCTGCTTTTAATTTTTTGTCTCTAAAATGAATCTAGAATTGCTCTTCTTATAGACTTGTGACTACTGGTAGGTGATTAACTGTGAGGTGATACTATCACTTAAAGTTAAGGGCCAGCATATATGGAAGTACACACTCATCTTCCTTTTTAATTAAAATAACCACATAGTTGTGTGGAAGCCGCCGGCTGCAAACGTATTCTAAGAGTAAAAGAAACTTATGATGTACTAGTAGTATCCCACAGAACAATAGAAGTAATTACATGTTGAGAGGAACAGCCACCTTTCCATACCAATAGTCCCACATTAAGACAAAAATAAAATAAAATGACATAAAAACACTGATGCTACGTTAGATAATAGGGAATCGATTAAGTCAAGTAAAGTCAAAATATATATCCAGTATGTATTTTATGCTGGATACAATGCAAGTGCTCTCGTGGAAGGACAGACTGCAACTAATGGCTGCTACGATATATTCTTTGTAGTCCCTTTATTGTCTCTGTGTTGATAAATAATAACCATTAATGCTGGTAATTACTAGCTAATGGTTTACTGTTCCATTTTGAAAATGCACGTTGAACATCACCGAATTCATAATACACAAATGACATCTGAACTTCTGAAATCCCTTATTATCATGCCTACCTACAAAAGAAATATCAAATTATGTGAGTAAAAACTTTAGGGGGGGGACCATACTTACGTAGGAGTTCATCTTAGCGTCAACACTATGATGGATGAACATGACTCTGTCCAAATTGACCCATTTAAATATTTCGTGGGTCGATTTGTACTGCCTAGCTCAAATTGAACCATAAGAAAATATTGCCAAAAGTAAAAAGATTTAATTGTTCTGGATATATACCACATTATTTAGCTGACTCGACCCATCTTTACCCAAGTAAATTTAGGGGCGTATGAAATCATCATTTCATTTATTGACTTAAGCAGTTCAAACATAGATCAACTCAACCATTTGAAGAAAAGATAGTAGGTCCTTACAATCTTTAGCCTTGAAATGCTTTCTGAGTTTGATATTCTTGGCCAATGATTTCAAGTACTTCCTTCATCACCTTGTCTTGCCAATCTGTATGGATTGCCAGGAGAAGAATACTCCAACTTAGCTAACTGGTCACTGTTTTATGTCAAAGTAATATAGAATGTTTTGCATTCTTCTATGATTTTATGAAATCATGGACGATGTGGCTTATCAAATTCCATGTTGCATATTTTATATTTTTATTGTACACTAAAACCGTACTTTGGCGATGTGGTTTATCAAAATTAAAGTAAAAACGAAAAGTACAATCGATGATGCTTGATAGTGGCACTCAGAGTCGGATTCAGTATTTGAACATGACGGAGACATAATTAGTAATTATCTAATTTTGGCACCAAATTATAAAAAATTGCTCAAAATTAGCCATGATAACTTTCTAGGATTTTTGGTTAATAACCATTTCTAAATTTTTTTCATCTCAGTCTAATTAATTTGTATAAAAATACTGAAAATAGTTCCAAAATATGTTTGATGTTGATTGATGTCGAGTTGGTATTTTGTTTGTTTAAATAGTAGTTCAATTGTGTGATTTTATTAAGACTTAGGTTGATTAAAAGCTGAATCAATTGGTTTAGTTTGCTATTTGGGCTGTGTGAGAATTCAGAAATTTTTACACAAATATATAAACTTGCATCCTCTATATTACAAAAGAATAACAACATTATACAAATTAAACAAGTAAATTTAGGGGCGTATGAAATCATCGTTTAATTTCGGCCAAATACATAGACAGACCCTTAAACTTGACACCAAGTTTTATTTTGGCACCTCATCTCAACCCTTTTCCATTTAGGCACTTAAACCCTATTCCATATGTACCACTTTAGCACTTTTCTCTTACCTGTCACTTTGGGTGAGTTTCTCTACTTGGTAAGCGCGTGAGAGTTTCTTTTGCTGGTGACATAGAAATTTATAACAGTAAATTATTTACCAATTGAAATCCATTATAAATGCCCTATTTTGCAACCCATCTTCCATATCCAAATCGAGAATAACCCTAATTTCTGCAAATTTTAGTTGGTTCTATTATTCTTGCTCAATCGAAGGTTCAAAGATTAAAATCAAGATCTTTATCTAAAGTTTTCAAGTCAATAACAACAATCTGTGAGTTCACGCAATGGAGTTCATACACTTCTTGTGTGTTTAACGCTAAATTGAAGATTTCATGGACTCATATGCTTTACCAACAATCTGTGAGTTCACACTATATCTGTGCATCCTGAAGTTGCACAACAAAAGAAACAACTCTACACTTCCAAACTAGAGTTGCTACTTGATAATTGAGATTTTATTCAAAGATCAGTTCATTTAGTTGATCCCTAATCCCTTGCAAATTTTATGCCAAAAGCTGAAAAAAGAAAATCAGAGATAACATGAGACATGCAATTTTTTCAAGTTAATAAACTAATTTGAAAATGCCCAAATTTCATTGCTTTTGAACGTGGTTCTGAAATAAATTATTAATATTACACCTTCCCAATCTATAAAAAAATGCTCACTCCTTACTAGATAATGCATTGGTTCACACTTCACTATGTTGCTATGAGATTAGTGTTGCACTCTACTCATGAGATATGGAAAGGAAAAGGAAAAAATAAACTCTGGAATTGGAATTGGAATTAGGGCATACGAGAATATGAAATGTTTTTTATATTAGTTTTGTTTTGGTAAATGAAGATGGGTTATTTTTTACGGTTCTGATACATGATCCGTTTTATGAAATGGGCATCTAAAAATGGGTAAAGCATATGAGTCAAACTTAATGGGTACTTAGAATATGTGGATAAAAAATTACACGTGACGGGTTGTTATTTGTCGTATATTACACGTCAGCAGCGATTATATACACATGCTTAAGCTTTCATCTCAGGTAAGAGAAAAATGCTAAAGTGGTACATATGGAATGAAGTTTAAGGGCCTAAATGGAAAAAGGGCGAGATGAGGTGCCAAAATAAAATTTGGTGCAAATTTAAGGGCCTGTCTATGTATTGGCTTTTAATTTCTTTTATTGACTTAAGCAGTTCAAACATAGATCAACTCAACCATTTGAAGAGAAGATAGTAGGTCCTTACAATCTTTAGCCTTGAAATGCTTTTTGAGTTTGATATTATTGGCCAATGATTTCAAGTACTTCCTTCATCGCCTTCTGTGTGAATTGCCAGGAGAAGAATACTCCAACTTAGCAAACTGTTAACTGTTTTATGTCAAGTAATATAGAATGTTTTGCATTCTTCTATGATTTTATGAAATCATAGACGACGTGGCTTATCATATTCCAGGTTGCATATTTTATATTTTTATTGTACACTAAAACCGTACTTTGGCGATGTGGTTTATCAAAATTAAAGTAAAAACGAAAAGTACCATCGGTGATGCTTGATAGTGGCACTCAGAGTCGGACCCAGTATTTAAACATGACGGAGGAATAATTAGTAATTATCTAATTTTGGCACCAAATTATAAAAAATTGCTCAAAATTAGCCAGGATAACTTTCTAAGATTTTTGGATAATAATAACCATTTCTAAATTTTTTTCATCTCAGTCTAATTAATTTGTATAAAAATACTGAAAATAGTTCCAAAATATGTTTGATGTTGATTGATGTCGAGTTGGTATTTTGTTTGTTCAAATATTAGTGCAATTGTGTGATTTTATTAAGACTTAGGTTGATTAAAAGTTGAATCAATTGGTTTAGTTTGCTATTTGGGCTGTGTGAGAATTCAGAAATTTTTACACAAATATATAAACTTGCATCCTCTATATTACAAAAGAATAGCAACATTATACAAATTAAACAATATAACAATATTTTTCATATCACATTTCACAACCATCAAAGACAAAAGAACACGTTAACCTCCGACCTGTTAAGGCCAATTCCATCATATTTTCCAAACCCAACAATACTCGGTAACCTCTGAAGTGTTCCTAAATCAGCCATAATAGCTAATTCCCCCTCTTTCACCGAGAAAAATGCATCAGAACAACAACGCCTAATATCACAGACAGTAATTATATCAAGCGCACTTCCAACACACGTGCCATGAATGTCAGTAATCACTGGTTTCTAGCGAGTTTCTAAGGCGGTGATTGCGTTCCGGAGGAACTTGGTGTGTCGCAAGAGATTCTCGACGTGACGATCGGGATCGGCGGTGTAGGTCTGTTAAAATCCCGAGGATAGGGTTTGAAGGTCGATGCCGGAGCAGAAGTGCTTACCGACACAGGCGACGATGATGACGGCGAGGTTAGGGTTTTGATCGAGAGAGGATATGGCTTTTGGGAATTCAGTGAAGAAGTTAGTGACAGAGCGTTGATCTAGCGATGATTCGAGAATTTGGGGCTTTTTGTACGATTTTCAATGATTTGTATTCCTCCATTGTTTACCCGAAAAGCTGGCATTGTCCTTAATGCATTAAAAATAAAAATTAAGGTGATAGAGAAACTCCCTTGGACTCTAAGCCCAAAGAACATCCATGTGAGCTTCCTTAGGGCACGAGGTACTCAGACTTCTCTCAAGCAGGACATCCCCATCCAATCGTACAGGGTTGCAAGCACCTCATACTTAGACTTCAAACCAATCGAAACCTCCAAAGCAAAGAAACTCGCCAAGTAATATCCTTCGAAAGATAATATATATATATATATATATATATATATATATATATATATATATATATATATATATATATATATATATATTTTGTATTTTTGTGTTTTTATTTTTTTTTCTTTTCTTTTTTACTTGTATAAAATTACAATCACAGGTTGCCTCTCGAGAAGCGCCTTAGTTATAGTCGTGACACGTTTTCAGTCTGCTCAACTCATGGCTCATCCAGGCTCGCATGTATGCACACACGAACAATTCACACCATCGCAATGTCCCTTCAACTTTTTGCCAATGTCGATGGCTATTTCTTCATCATACAACTTCAGAGTCATCTTCCCCTTATCAACATCAATCACTGCTCTACTAGTAGCCAAGAATGGACGACCTAAGATAATGAAACATCTTTATCAACGGGGCAGTCAAGGACCACAAAATCTACTGAAAACATAAAACTACCCAGATGCACAAGTACATCCTCAACTATTCCAACAATATGCTTTTGTCTTCTATCTGCCAGCTAGATTCACATTAAAGTCTCTCTCATGCCAGTCAAACCCAAATTGATGTATACTTCCAGCGGCATCAAATTAATGCTTGCCCCAGAATCACACAAGGTCTTACCAATTGTGAGATCACCAATAGAGCACGAGACTGTAAACTACCAGGATCTTGCTTCTTTTTAGCTACAGGCTTTGTGCTGACAACACTACATACCTTATTCAACTCGACCATCTCTACCTCATTAAAGTCAACCTTCTTAGACAGAAGATCTTTTTAACAATTTAGAATATCTAGGTACCTCTCGCATAACCTCCATGAAAGGCATAGTAAGCTTCAATTGTTTCAACAAATCAAAAAGCTTATTAAACTTCAAACCTTTTTGTTGCTTTGCCAATCTTTAAAGAAAAGGAGGTGGTGGTGTTTTCACCTTGAGTTTTGCTCCTTTAACACTTCACCTTGTTCAATCGCCTTCTCGGCTTCTTTAACAGGTTCTTTGGCAAGTACCTTCGTAGCACTAGGAACATGTTTTGGAGTGGTCTCACTGTTCGAAAATCATCTTCATCTAATCCCATAAGGAAAGATGCACCTTGTCTTCTTCTTTCTTCTTTTCCAAAGCAACCGTGAGATTACACGTGCACTTTCCACACGAGCACGTCAGATACTTGTCATAGTTTTCGAGTTCTTCCCATAGAGACCACAATTTTCCAAAGTAGTTCTTGATTGGCATCCCTTTTTGCTTGCATTTGGCGAGTGCTGCCTTCAGCTCTTGGACTGGTGGACCATTGCCCACGGAGAACCTCTCCCAAATACTTTCCACAAATCACGGTCCACCTCCATATGCGAGATACTGGTCCAAAGGGAGGGTTCAATAGAGTTGTGGATCCATGATACTAATACAGAATTAATGGTCCACCAGTCGTCAAGATCTGGGGATTTATCATCTGGCTGCGGTATCGTTCCATCAACAAAATCAAACTTCTTTCTGGCTCTAAAGGCTGTTCGGACATACCTTGCCCATTCATCATAATTTGCACCCTTCAACTGAACCTGAGTGATTATTAACCCTGGACTGTCGTGACATGACCCGGAACCGGCTAGGTCGTGCGGGCACCCGACATCCTCCCCTAGACCCGTCGGGCGAACCCTTACCAATTAAATTAGGAAAATAAATATAATTCCATTCATAAATAAGAACAAGACTTAAAAAAATACAGACATACCGATACCTCTAATGTTGTTCAAAAGAAATTACAGCTGACTACCCAACATACTAGGTTAGGGCTATCCAGACTAGACATCTAAGAGTACAAAAGAAGACAGATACCTCCTGAAGGGAGCAAAATACAACTGAAATCATAAACATAAAACTGGTGGCCATCCTGAATAAAAGGTGGCTCACCCTGACAGCTGAAATCGTCTTCGCTCCTTCACAACGTGGCGAACTCAATCCTGAAGCGAACTTGCCGAAAAGAAATAGATAGACAAAAACAAACAACAAACCAGGGTGAGTCCAAAGGACTCAATAAGTGGGGCAGACTAGCCACCTCAAAGAATAGGATAGCTAGCCAGGAAGAAAAGAAACAGATAAACTAAATTTCTCTTATTTAAATTATAAAAAGGCAGAGCCAGATAATAACTGGAAACACGTATGGAATTATAAACTCATAAACAACTAGGGACATAGGAAAGGGAGAACATATAGGTATTCCGAACAAATCACCAATCAGAAATACATGAAACATATACGAATCATCGCACTATAATTACACAATACACAGCAACCGGTGCAATGAAATGGAATGAACGCAGTATGATGCAATGGGTCACATGTGCCCGTAATCCCGTCCCTAAGCGGAATATTCCTGCATTCGAGGGGAATACAATATAGTAACCAGCTGGAGTGGAATACTCATACTCCTGGGGCGGAATACTCCTGCACCTGATATAATATAAACCAGAAGCAGAATACTCTTTTACTCTCCTGGGGCGGAATACTCCTGCACCCAATATGATATAAACCAGAGGCGGAATACTCCTGCACTCTCCTGGGGCGGAATACTCCTGCACCCAATGCAATATGAATCAGAGGCGGAATACTTATGCACTCTCCTTGGGCGGAATACTCCTGCACCCGATATGAATGCAATATAATGCATATGAATGCAATGTAATGCATATGAAAGCAATATGATGCAATAATAACCTTTTACCGGCATGAGATTCTCATCGATAGCCGGGAAGTATATGCCAACTTACAGCCAGAGTACAATGCTTAAATCCTCAATGCAATACCAACAACAGGACATAACATATAATATACAATGTAAATCCAAAGCTAATGCGTAATGAGTACGCCTATCGGCAGCTACACACGTAAGGAACACGTGGTAGATTATCCACAAGGTCAAGGGCCTCCAAAGAAATGGATACAAACACTTACTTTGTTCCAAAGCTAGCACTGCTACTCAACAACCGCATTATCTTTTGGATTCATTGACAAAACGATCCTGCTTATTCAATAAGCAGAAAATATATCAAATTAGGCTAAAGGTTTCATTCCTCACATCTTAGGGCAATCCGTTTAAGAACCTGATACCCTATTCGCATACGCAATACGTAGGCCAAGCCTATATACAGGGTTTAAGGTCTCATAATCAAACCCTAAATAAATTACATTTATATGTCGCCCATATAACTTACTGAGAACGGATATATACTCAATTCCATTACTAGGGTCCAATTAACCCTTTAAATTATTAATGTAACTTATTAGAACGATGTCTAATATCCCAGTTTCTACCGTAAAAATATATTCAAACACACAAAATAAATTGAAATAATGAATTAACATCATTACCTAGATGTTTTGGGATGAAAATTCTATTTTTTTCCTGCTCTTTTTTCTTTCTTTTCTCATTTTCTGGTATTTTTTTCTTCTCAACGTTGCCTTTGTTTCTCGTTATTTTCCTCTGTTTCTGTTTCTGTTCGCTTAGTTAAAGCTTAAGGGATTTAATCAGTATCCCTCCACCGCCTCAATTCTTTCCTTTTCTTTTCTCTTTTCTTTTCTTTTAATTTACTATCGTAACGAAAATTAAAATGCAACCCTACGAAACTCAGAATAATCTTAAATTTCTCAAGCGAGTTATACCAAATTTGTGTGAAGTACTCACTAAGACAGATCTCCAATTGGATTTCCGAAACTCAAGATACAAATTAAAATGAAAAAGATCAAATTCTTTAATTTTTGGCATTTTAGCGGAAACTATCCGAACGACCTCGAAATTTACTTCTGAAGGTTCACACAGGTTACAAATGACCATACAAACCTAACGATACTTTCGAATTTCGAATCGGAGCTCATCGCCAAAATTGAGTTCAAAAACCGCTTATTCAGATTTATCGACAAGAAAAACTGAAACCTTCTTCCGATGCCTACCAAACGAGGTCTGATTTAGCTCAAATTTTACAGATAAGTCCTAATGGACCTTGCAAAGATTTTAAAATTATCAGCATGACAATCGGAGTCCTAACTCCCGAAACGACTACCTAAGGTCGTTTCATGTCGTTAGATGTAATATCATATGTAGAGAAGGTTTTTCGCTTACCACCTCCATCTCTGGCAATGGGAACTACTTGTCTCGGTTCATCACCCATGTCTAAACTTGAAGAAAACCTCATTCATCAAATACGGAGTCACACCGACTAATAACTATGAATCGATGGCTCTGATACCATGCTAAATTTAAGAGAGAAATATGATTTTTCTGGAGGTAAACTTTCTTGCCTCTTTCATTGAACTCAAAGGGGCTTATATACAAGTAGAAGAATGATATCTAACTTAACCTACAAGAAAAATTATTGAACTAAGCTCATACAACATTATACACCTAGTCTATTAATTACATAATTTACACCGAATAACCCTAATTATCTTCCTTTCGGCTTTGGTCCTCGAAAATGTGTTGGCGACAATTTTGTAATGATGAAAATCAAGATAGCACTCTCCATGATCCTACAACGTTACAAGTTCACTCTTTCACCAAATTATAAGCACTCACCTATTGTAATTCTCAACTTCAAACCTAAACGGGGAAACCATATAATGCTTTATCCACTGTGAGATTATGAAGTATAATTGTCCTGTACTATAAAATGCATTATTATGCAACAATAAAGAATCTCATTTTATGTACCAACCAATGTGTTGTGTGATTTTTATGTTCGTTTTATTTCTCATACTTTAACATGAGGAGAGAGATACATCAACTGCAAACTGCAATTTGTTTTCATAAATGAGATTTGTTTAATATCAATACACAACGGAAGAAACAAAGATAAAAGAAAATCTAACTTGAGCTCTAATTACTGAACTGGAAATTCATTCTTAATTAAGCATACCACTTAATAAACTGTTTACAACGGATGAAGCATGATTTCAATTCCTTTTATAGGACGGAGGCTGAACATTGCAACGGGAAAATGACTATAATTTGGTGAAACAGTGACCCGATAACGCTGCAGGATCATAGAGAGTGCTATCTTCACCTCTATATTGGTAAAATTAAAGCCAACACATTTTCGAAGACCATAACCGAATGATAGGAAGGCCATCAATTGGTCACTTGTTGCTTTAGCCACCCCTTCAGCAAATCGCTCTGGTTTGAAAAGATGGGCGTCTTCTCCCCATATTTCTTTGCTATGATGAACTGCTAAAGAATTAATGCCCACTTCAATCCCTGCTGGAAGTCTTAGTTTTCCCAATCTTGTATTTTTTGTCACCGTTCTTGGAATAAGGGATAATGGCGGATAAAGCCGCAAAGTTTCATTTATTATCATGCCCACCTAAAAAAGAAATATCAAACTATGTAAGTAATAACTTTTGGTGGAGTTAGGAATTTCGGGGAGGTTGAACCATGATGTATTCACGATGGATCAACTTGACTATACTGTCGAAATTGATCCATCTAAATTTCTGGGGTCAATGGGCTGCCTAGCTCATATTCAACTATAAGAAAATATTGCCGAAAATATTTAGTCTTATTGTATAAAACATTATTTAGATGACTCAACCCATATTAGCTAAAGTAAACTTGGGGGCGAATGAAATCGTCATTTCTTTTATTGACTCAAGTTCAAACTTAGCTCAACCCAACCATTTAATAGAATTAGTATAAGGATATAGAAAGACATTAGGTCCTTACAGTCTTCAGCCTTGAAATGTTTTCTGAGTTAGGAGTTTCTTGGCCAATGATTTCAAGTACTTCCTTTCTTGCTTTCTCTTGCCAATCCGTGTGGATTGCCAGGAGAAGAATACTCCAACTTAGCAAACTGGTCACTGTTTTATGTCCAGCAAAGTAGAATGTTTTGCATTCTTCTATGATTTCATCAACTGAAATTCTTGCATTTTGATCAGCATTATGGTGACCTTCCAAGAGCGATCCAAGAAAATCACCTCCAAAATGCTCAGATTGTCCTGTCTTAACTTTGTGTTCTCTTCGCTTTATTATTTCCGCGAATGAATCGCATAGACCTTTAAGGACTTGGTCTGCTTCAATCTCCTCAGATGACCTGAAAATTTTTCTGTAGAGGTGCAAAAGCAGCAAATTGGTTTAATAAAAATGATATAAATGAAATTGATGTAAATAAGTATTTTCATGTTTCTAGCAATTACTTGTACTTACTCGATAATTGGATTCCTAGTCTTTCCATAAGTCTTAGAACTTATAAAAGCTATTTTCTCCAACATCTTGAATATTTCTTTCCCAACCAAGTAATCACTTCCAAAAACTGAATTTGAGATTATCTCTGCACTCAAAAGTGTGAATTCTTCAAACACTTCAATCTCTTTGCCTTCATAAGATTTCCATGTTTTCAACATTGCTTCCACACTTCCAACCATTGCTGGAATCATGTCCTGTTTTGAATTTAGAGGTATTATTATATATATTGTTACTATTATATAAGTTATATTGTTTCGTAAATTTGATTAAATACTACAAGATCAGATTTAATGAGAATATTTCACCTTCAAGCTTTGTGCATGGAAAACATGGTCACCAACTTTCCGAAGTTTTAACCATTTTTCACCTTCTTGAAAAACACTTCCATCCCCAACAAATTTCTTTAGGATACCTTGAATTTTAGCTTTACCAAATGAACCTTCTTTGTTTGTAAGAATTTCTTTTATCAAGTTAACATCAGTTACAATCAAATGTGGTTGAGTATTAATCCAATAAAGAAAAGTCTTTCCTGCATACCAAAATTCAAAAATCATTATTTATCAAAATTAAGGGCATATATTATTGAAATAAATAGCAAAAAGGAAACTGTATTTTACCATATAAGTTGATCCATTGGTGAAAATGAGGCTCCAATTTACGGAATACGTCGTGTGATAGCTCCTTGGGAGCATTATACTTTTTCATTTCAAACTCTCCAATTTCTTTGCAGTTCCCATGCAGAAACTTGTAATGTGGACCTCTAATTCCCTGTGAGTACATGTAATATTGCAGGAAAATTGGATAAAACCATGATTTGTATAAAAACCTAACAAGAAATAGTGAGCCAATTAGAAAAACTAAGCAAAGTGCTATCATTGCTTTTAAGTTTCAACAAGACTTCTCTGCTTTTAATTTTTTGTCTCAAAAATGAATCTAGAGTTGCTGTTCTTATAGATTTATGACTACTGGTAGGTGATTAACTGTGAGGTGATACTATCACTTAAAGTTATATGGAAGCACATACTCATCTTCCTTTTTAATTAAAATAACCACATAATCGTGCGGAAGCCGCCGGCTGCAACATATTCCAAGAGTGAAAGAAACTTATGTACTAGTAGTATCCCACAGAATAATAGAAGTAATTACATGTTGAGACTAATAGCCGCGTTTCCATACCAATAGTCCACATTAAGACAAAAAAATAAAAAATAAAAAATAAGACATAAAAACACTGATGCTACGTCAAATAATAGGGAATCGATTAAGTCAAGTAAAAGTCAAAATATATATCCAGTATGTATTTTATGCTGGATTCAATGCAAGTGTTGTCAACTTGTCATGGAAGGACAGACTGCAACTAATGTATACAATGGCTGCTACGATATATCCTTTGTAGTCCCTTTATTGTCTCTGTGTAGATAAATAAATAATTACTTTCTGAAAATGCACGTTGAACATCACGGAATTCATAATTAAACCAAAGACATCTGAACTTCTGAAGGACCTTGTTATCATGCCTACCTACAAAAGAAATATCAAATTATGTGAGTAAAAACTTTAGGGGAAGACCATACTTACGCGGGAGTTCATTTTAGCATCAACACTATAAAGATATCGGTCTAAAATTTATCCCAGAAATGTGTAATATTTTGGGGAGGTTGAACTATGATGTATCAACATGGCTTATGTCCAAATTGATCCATTTAAAAATTTCGTGGGTCGATTTGTACTGCCTTGCTCAAATTGAAATGCTTTCTGAAAGTTTGGATTGCCAGGAGAAGAATACACCAACTTAGCAAACTATTATGCCCAGCAAGTAGAATGTTTTGTATTCTCCACAATGTGTATTATCAAATTCCAGGTTGCATATCTAATTTTTTAATTGTAAACAAAACAGTACTTGAGCGATGTGGCTTATCAAAATTAAAGTAAAAAAGAAAAGTACCATAGGTGATATACTTGATAGTGCACTCATAATTCAGGGACGTAGTTGAGCCATAGTTCATCAAATTTGGTACTAACCTTTCTAGCGTACTTGTAATGCAGGTTATTGGAGCTAGTTATTGGTAGCCCCAAGACATCGCTTATTTAATAATTCAAGCCGACCTTGTTAAATTTTCAAACTTCTATTTTATGGTTAAAATTGAGCATTGGATACATTTGGCATACACTATACATACTTCTCAATCCTGGTTCTAGAATTTAGAGGTAGAGTGAACTTTTTGGGACATTTTAGAGGTGGAAGTTGGTGAGAGTTTCTTTACTTTTTTTACATTGTACATTATGAATTTCTCTATTTTCTTTGATAGTCGTGGATACTCTGTATGTCATTTGCTTAGAAGGTAGAAGAACGAAATATCAGTTTTCGTGATCCAACACCGAGCAGTATGAATCGTATGTTTGTCACCGTTTAATTTGGAGGAGGGCTGATCAACTACATTTGACTATAGTCTTTACTTCTTTGAACCATGATAACTATATATTGGACGATCAACCTACAGACTCCTTTGTTTCAATTATGGGAGTATGACCTTGGTGGTAGTGGTGTAACTTATACTGAAGCAGGGACAACTGCTGTAAGATTCAGAAAGTTAATTCTATTTCCAGGATATGATTATCTGGGCTTGGGTTCCCATCCTGTGAATATCAATGCTGCAACAAAGGTATAGTTTATCGCTTGGCTATTTTATTTAATTACTACTACTTATTGTTCCATTGATTCGTGTATGATATGCTTAATTATTGTTAGCAATTTTCTTCTTTTTCACTCAACTTTCTAGGCCCATGCAACATTTGTTTGTGGCAAAAGCGGTGGTGGAGCAGCAGAGTTGTTCAACAGAGAACGTGATGTGGACATTTTCCCTGGTAGCTACTAAGAGAAAAATAGTAAAATGTATTATGTGTGTGTGTATTATGTATTTGCACAGACTTTTTTCTTTTTTGTAACTAAAGAGTGTTAGGGTCTCTTAAGTCAAATGTTTGATCAGGTAGTTAGAAGGTCACGAATCCTCAGTTTAGGAGCAGTACTTTATTTTTTTTAATCTTACACTACTAGAAAAACTCTGTTTTGCGGCAATGATTGGAGACGGAATTCCCTAGCTAAACGAGATATAGAGTGAGAATTATGTCAATGCGGTGTTATCGCTTTTTGGCGCATCGTTAACAGTGTCAGCAACCGTATACTGTCGCCAAACAAAAAAGTAGCTCGTGTGTCAGAAAGTGTTTGGCGAGGGAATTTCGTCGCCAAACGAAAATGCAGCTGGCATATCAGATAGTGTTTAGCGTTGGAATTCACTCGCTAACTATTAATCCTACTAAACAAAAACGTTAGAAACTAGATACAAAGCAGCAAAAATCATAATTAGTCATTTAAATGGCGTTAAATACAGTAATACAATCTGTTCAAGCATAATAAAAGCTTCATATTGCAATGTTAATTATTTTTCTCAACATACAACCAAAATTTTACATCAAAGGACTATATTATCGAGCTTCATTGCCATAGAACAACAAAAATATAACAGAACGATATTCATTAAATATGACTATCTTAAAAATATTTGAAAAACCAGATTCGAAACATCATCCTAATAAACGCTTGTTGCGCTCCGTCTTGCTCAAAAGCTTGTTCTTCATCTGGAAATTTCTTTAAATCAAAACTAGTATCGACAACATTCAAGTCAAAGTCTCACGACTTTGACGTTCAAGTCTTCAACATCCTTGTGATCTTCAACTTTTATTATTGAATTTTAGCATCTCTGTTTAATGGGTTGTAAATCAACTCACTTGAATCTTCAATTTTAGTTGCCATTGTATCTCCACCTTTACTCCGCGAGCCTTCAACGTTAAAAAGTGTGTTTTACGCAAATTGTATGGTTTTCTTGATGGGGTTTTGGTTAAAAGTTTCGGGGTTGTTAAGAAAACATAACAAGATTGGTGTATATGAAGAGTTGTTGGAAAAATTTGGATGAAACACGGAAGTTTTAAATAGCTTGAGGCGTGTCAAAGACACCATCCTTAAGGATATTTCACCAATATTGGTGTATCCCCCAGGATTCAACAAGCTCTTCTAGTTTTTCAACTAGGAGTAGGAACAACAAAGTATCACAAAAATTATAAAAAACCCAGTAGGAAGATTAAGAACTGAGTATTGTATTAGGAAGGATTATAACTTTGTGTAGTAGCTTTTTCAATGTTGTCTGTATGTCAGAAAGAACAAGTCACCATTTTATAGGTGATGGTTACAACGTTCAAGACTCTTAGCAGCGTTATAAAATTTAATTGCTTATAGCCAACGGTAATAAGAAAGTAATGGCTGAGATTTTGCATTAAAGGTAATGGGTAACGGTAAGAAAGACATTAAAGTGTAATGGTTGAGTAACAAATCTGGTCAAAGAATATTTGGCATTTTATTTTGACTTGGTCACCACGTTGTGCATTGATTAACGAATCTGGACATGTACACACGTAATATTTTATTTTTCTTTTGAGATATTACTATAATTTTTACAATAGTTCCCCCACATATCTCAAAAGGAATTAATACAATAGAAGAACAAAAATGAAGGTTTTACTGGGTTTCCAAGAATAAGTATAATGCATCGTTTCTGGTGTCCGTAGACTATGAACCAGAACTAGATTAAATAAGATTAAACTTACAGAATAATTGGTGAAGTTTAAAACTTCTATGAACCAAAAATTCTTTTGTAAGAACAGGGTCTTATATATAACATTTTACTTCCACTTTGTTGTTCATCGCGGTTTTGCGCTAATAGGCCATGCGCAACGCCCGGTATTCATAAGTGCTCTAGAAATCTTGTCAGAATTTCATAGAAGCGGCCCCACTCCACACTCATATAGGTCCAGTCATCAAGTGTATTCTGCAGAGCAATACACCACCTATAAAGGATATGACTTGAATTAAGAGTAAAAACTCAACCTCACTTTGCCTTGCAGAGTTGCACTATTTTTCACACACCATAGCAAGGGACATAAAATTGATAGTGCATAGTGTATCAACTAATGATTTGTTACTACCCATATGAACCTACTTCATGGGATCTCAATCACATAGGTTGGGTTACAATTATTGTTGACATTTCTCTAGTTGACATTTGTAAGTCTCATTCCCTTCGATGTTTCCAAAATCACTTTCCTTTGCAAAGGTTTAGTCAGCCAAATTCAACTCTGACTTCACATAATCTATGGAAATAATTTCATCTCTTAGCATATGCTTTATCACTTTTGTCTTCTTCGAATGTGTCTATTTTTGCCATTATAAGATTTATTCTTTGCTAAATCTATTGCTGATCGGCAATCACAATGCATAGACACAGAAGGTGTTGGTTTTATTCCAATTGGAATACTCGCCAAGAAGTTTCTCAACCACTCAGCCTCATTAGCAGCCAGTTCCAAAGCCACAAACTCAGATTCTAAAGTTGATTTAGTAATTAAGCTTTGCTTGGCTGACTTCCATGTTATTGCACCCCCACCAAGGGTGAACACATAGCCACTAGTGAATTTTACTTCATCTGAATCAGAGATCCAGTTAGCATCACAGTATCCCTCTAATACAGAGGGAATCTACTAAATTTAATACCATATTCTATGGTACCTCTCAAATATTTCATAAGTCTTGTTAATGCATTCCAATGATCACTATTAGGATTATGGGTATATCTACTCAATCTACACATAGCATAAGCTATATCAGGTCTAGTAAAATTCATCAAATGCATTAGACTACCAATAATTTGAGCATACCTCTTTTGAGAAACAGCTTTCCCACGATTCTTCTTCAATCGACAATTAGCATCAAAGGAAGTGCTCACAGGTACCATATCAAAATAGTCAAATTTCTTAAGAATTTTCTCTACATAATGTCCTTGAATTAAAATCAAACCATCATTATCTCTAATAATTTTCATGCCTAAAATGATACTAGCTTCTCCCAAGTCTTTCATATCAAAGTTAGAAGACAATAAGCTTTTGGTTTCAAGTACTACATCAAGTTTAGAACCAAATATAAGCATGTCATCCACATAAAGGCATATAATCAGACAAACACCATTAACAAGTTTTGTATAAACACATTTATCATCTTCAAGAGATATAAAAATCATTATTTAGTAAAACTTCATCAAATTTCTCACGCCATTATTTAGGAGCTTGTTTTAAACCATATAGTGACTTTATTAACTTACAAACTTTATTTTCTTGCCCAGTCACTACACAGCCCTCAGGTTGCTTCATATAAATTTTCTCCTCTAAATCATCATTTAAAAAAGCAGTTTTAACATCCATTTGGTGAATAAATAATTTATGTATTGAAGGATTTCACATAATCCAAGAACATACAATAGCCCAGGGTCTAACCGTATTTGTTTCACTAGTCAACAATACAATCACATGTAATGAACACACGAATTGTAAAGATTTAGCCACAGTCTAAGTCGTACCTGGTTACAGAGTTTGTTCCAAATGGGAGAAGATTGATCACATTCTTCGTAGGAATCTTCACCAGAAGTTCTTCACTTGAAGAAGAGAGTTTTCTATTCCTTTTGAAGGAGAAAGAAAGCAAGTTTATTTTGTCCGAGGAGGGAAGAGTTGGTTTTCTTCCCAGAAGAAAACTTACGTTGGTTCAATGAGTTAATTGAGTTCCTATTGGACTCCTTTTTATTTATCTCAGGTGACACAACTCTTCACACCTTTTCCTCCAATAGACATGTCTTTTCATCCCTTTTCTTTTTTATATAATATAACATATATCATATATATATTTGGACATAGATACGGGTTGACCCACATGGGTGCCCCGAATCTAATTTCCAACATCTCCCACTCACACATAATGGGTCAACTCTCATTCCTACATATTCTGTAACCTCCATACATAACGACTAGACCGTGTGACCAGTTCATACTTCGAGAGCTCAGTTACTATACATCTGTTAGGAATATATAACATCTCGTAACGGAACCTTGGAGTAGATTGTAGTATGCAATACCCTAGATCATTTATCACATTCACATCTCTCTCAATCTCTTTGTATTACTTTGAGTTCATCATTATGTTATTATGTTCTTGTCTCAAAGACAAACATAATGGGCGCGCCAATGAACACAATTAATGTGATAATATTCAATGATCTTCCTCATCTCAAGAATCTCTTAATCTCAATTTGACTTGCTTTTCTAGAAATGTCCCGCCAGACCGAATCATCCATGATCTCTTGGCAACACCCTAAGATAGCAAACACCAAATTGAATCTCGGGAAACTGATCAAAGTCATGAGGGTACAAAGAAAAGAAAATTACTTTTAATTTTCAAGGCTTCACACGATAAGCAAGTAGAGATTAAACTTGTATCGCCCATAGGTCACTTTATGCATACGTGGTATGAATCATGTATCACAGTATTGACTCCTTCCCCGTGGAGCATATATCTTTCACAAATTAAATATTGTGCAGATGATAGTTCAGACAATCTATGTCTAACTTTGAGTTCACAAATCTACTCATACATTTATCCTTCAGAACTCACATCTGGCATTAAGACAGACTCACATTTAATCAAATATGATTAACAAAAAAAACAAGCGACATTCTTATTATAAACTTCAACTTCAAGCTCTCTATTATTATCACCTCAGATAATAATAAGTTTATAATTGTCTCATCCCTATCGATCACCTAGACAATAGAGGCGGTTGCCTGTGTGAATAGGCCAACCTCTTTGTCTGTCCGACATACTTCAAATTTATGTACTAAACATAAAATTATTCTATGTATATGAACCAACAACAAGCAATTTAGGCTTTAACTACATTAAGCCCATTAATGCAGTTTATGTGAACTTGCTTGGGAAAAGTTAAAATATAAATACACCGACATCTACGCAAATCCAATTTCTTCACATATCATTCATAAGCACCAAATGCTATGAGTTTCATTATCGGATCTACTATCATATAATGCGTAGAGATGTATTTCATATTCACTTTTCTATGTACAACTGTGTCTCTAACAAAATTATACTTTATATCAATATGTTGTCTTTCAACGATATTTGAGATCTTTTTGTGTAAGCTATTGAGACTTGACTATCATACTTGATTGCCACTAATTCAATAGCAATATCTAACATACCCAAATTTATCATAAAGACTTTAAGTTAAATAGCTTCTTGCACAGTTGATGAAAGCGCTACAAATTCATCTTCTACTATAATATAAGGCTAATGATTGTTCTTGCTATTCAACAATATACACATCGTTATTGTTTAGCAAAGAAGGACATACTCATATTTAGATTTTTCTCTCATCTAAATATCCTTCTCAATCATCATAAATATAGCCTTTATCGACTGTGCCTTTGAGATACCTCAGTATCCTTTAACTGCTTTCCAGTATTCCTTTTCAAAGTCAGGTTGATATCTGCTAACTAGAATAACAGATATCAATCTTCATGAGATAAATCATATTCTTGTGGATTCACGAGGACACATCCTCCCACTAGAAACTTCACCTCTAGAAATAGGAGTATTAATGGGTTTGCACTATTGCATATTAAATCGTTCATGAAAGAGACAACAATCCTTTGGAACAATCCCTTGAAATCCGAACTTCAAGAATTCACCCATATTTTACATTAAGTCATTCGCGTATTTTGAGAACCTATTTGTTCTCAATGGTGCTATGACCCATAAGTAAACCAACCAATTCCAACCCTTGGTTTGGTTTCACTAACTCCATTTTATGTTCCAATGTTTCTAGGTACTTATCTTTAGCAGGGTATTTAAGAGTCTCATTATCTTTTGTTGCTCTTATTCATCTTGTCGAGTAACTATATATGCTTCCCCTTCGATCTCAAATCGACAATGGGAAATATGTAGACGACTCACATGTTTGAGATTGATAAAATTGATTTATCAATTGATAGTTACTCCCACTGGGACCAACAATATTAAATGGATACTTTTAGTCATTTTGGTGTTAATCGAAACAGATCCGTTATCACCAAATATGACTCCACTTGAATCCATTTAGTGTTAATAGCGGAAGCAATCTAGTCCACAGTTTTATAAATAGACAAGTCTTGACTTATCTCGCCCTACTTAGGAAAAAACATTCACTAAGAATGTAACACAGTGATTCAAATTAAGTTACAGTACCACTACTGTCTTGTTCACTTATGAAGATAAAACGTAGTATCATAGAAAAATACTAATGTCTTGTTCACTTATGAACATAAAACGTAGTATCATAGAATGATACATATCCTTCCCCTTGGAACTAGTTTTCCATGTGGGAAAAAAGGTTTATGTACAAAAGGAACACAAAGCCAATAGTAAAAAATTGAATTTTCATATATCCATAACTTATATGGATTATAAATAACTTAGAACAATTTCATAGTTTGGATCACAAGTGTCATAATGTACCAGCTACAATGGGATGCAATGCCACTTTTAGAAGACGTCGTAGACATATCTAGAGTCTCAAGAGCCTCCTGCTCTTTTTAGAACATACTAAATTTTATTGTCACTGTTAACACTTTTGTTAAGCTCGGGACAATATTCTAGTAGCAGTTGACATATTGATATAAACTTATCGAAACAGCTATGTACCTTTTAAAGCCTAAAATTCATATACATATTATTCCTTAGAATAATTTAACTATGTTAATATTTATCTCACATTAGATTTGGAATCGAAAGTTCACTATATTCCCAATCATCATCCGCTCTCTAACATTCGATAAATGTAACATAATCAATTATTAAAGAGAAAATTACTTAAATTCAAGACCAACGACTACACATACTCATGCAAAGATAATGACACAAACAACTACACATTCGATCGGAAGAATACAGACTCACAGTTTCTTCTTTAGTGTAGACATTGTGTCATCATGATACCGAGTCTCTTTTATCTTTCCAATGGTATTTTCATGGTGGTAATGAATGTAGTTGGACCAAATTATGCTTATTTGGCCAACCTAACCTCAGGTGGCATCTACCTTTTAATTGGCCTCAACAAAAAAAACGTAAAAACCAGGATGGATGAAGTCCACTTGGACTTATGAAAGCTACTAAAACTTCATGAACAATCTAAACTACAAAAGTTTACACTAGAAGGAAAGGCATAAGATTCCCATGCGTTGGATCCATTGTGACAACAAATGTCCTTTTAAAAAAATATATATTCACCTTGGCATACTTAAGAAACCCGATAACAATGAAGTTTTACTTAAAAACTTCTATGCAGAGGTTAATCTTTTTAACAGAAGTAATATGATGCATATTAGTGTCAAAGTGAACACACATATCCTTTTATAACACATACAAAAGAATTTCACCAAATATATACATCATATATATATATCAATCCATGCTCCCAGGACTTCATTCCTTATAGAAATATCTTGGGATTACAGTAATCCTTATTACAACCTCTTGATCCTCTGTAGGGGTTTTGGTTAATTGACATATTTCTGACTCAAAAAAAAAATTCCACATCTTGGGAATTATTCTGGTTTATCTCTACTACATTCATTCCCTTAAAGGAAAAACATATTGTTTAATTTTATTTTATTTTTAAACTTATTTAAAACAAATAACTAAATTGCTTTTAAGCTTCCTTCATTAATAATGGTAAGACTCTGGCGATGACAAACCTTATGATTGCCATTCAAATAAAAACAATGCCATGGTATAGGGTAAAGAGGGATGGATCAAAAGCATGTGGAGTCCTTTTCCTGCAAGTTGCCATAGGTCTTACAAAGTCCCTCACATAGGTCTTACAAAGTCCCTCACAAGTCCCTCACATCAAGCCCTTTAATTCTCAAGATTCCGTTAAATCTTGAAAGAAAAAATATGAATCCACAAACATCCCTATAATATCATCCTCTCACACAACATGCAAAATAAACATGAAGCAGATGAAGATTTCTTGTTTCAATGTCAAATAACCAGGAAAAAATTGTCATCGCAATATTTTCAAGAAAATATCAAGGAGACAAAACTTACTAACAGTAAATAGGACGAGACCAAACTTATTGGTTCGTTCACAGCGAAAAATTGCGGCAACTAAAATCCAACTGTCTTTTTCAACAAAAGAAAGTCGAAAACTAGGAAACAATAATATAATATTTCCTTACAAAAACAATAAGCAGATTTCCATAAACAGTGCTAGACTACGAAACAAATAACTCGGGCTCTGATACCAATGAAGGATTTCACATAATCCAAGAACATACAATAGCCCAGGGTCTAACCGTATTTGTTTCACTAGTCAACAATACAATCACATGTAATGAACACACGAATTGTAAAGATTTAGCCACAGTCTAAGTCGTACCTGGTTACAGAATTTGTTCCAAATGGGAGAAGATTGATCACATTCTTCGTAGGAATCTTCACCAGAAGTTCTTCACTTGAAGAAGAGAGTTTTCTATTCCTTTTGAAGGAGAAAGAAAGCAAGTTTATTTTGTCCGAGGAGGGAAGAGTTGGTTTTCTTCCCAGAAGAAAACTTACGTTGGTTCAATGAGTTAATTGAGTTCTTATTGGACTCCTTTTTATTTATCTCAGGTGACACAACTCTTCACACCTTTTCCTCCAATAGACATGTCTTTTCATCCCTTTTCTTTTTTATATAATATAACATATATCATATATATATTTGGACATAGATACGGGTTGACCCACATGGGTGCCCCGAATCTAATTTCCAACATGTATGGATGCCAAAGCAATTAAAATACGAATTGAGGAAACTCTAGCTACAGGAGCATATGGATCAAAATAATCAATATTTTGCTTTTGAGTAAAATCTTTAGCAACAAGCCTTGCTTTGTATTTATCAATAGAACCATCAGGATGGTACTTCTTTCTTAAAAAAAATCAATTTTCAACCAATGGGTTTAGCTCCCAGAGGTAAAACAACTAGTTCCCAAGTATTATTTTATAAAATAGAATTTATTTCAGAAGCTTCTTTCCAAAAAATTGCATCAGGAGAAGATATTGCTTCAGAAAATGTTCTAGGATCATTTTCAACAAGATAAGTGTAAAAGTCATTACCAAAAGATTTTTCAACTCTTGTTCTTTTACTTCTCCTCAAATCCTCATTTTCAAAATCATTTTGAACTACAGGATTATGCAAAATATTTTATTTTGAGTGATAGGGGCATGAGAAATATTATTACTCTTTAAAGGAAAAATGCTTTCAAAAAATTCAGCATCTTTAGTTTCAACAATAGTTGCGTTCAATCACATCACTTTTAATCACAAGAAATCTATATGCAGAACTATTTCAGCATTACCAATAAACATACAATCAGAGGTTTTTGATCCAATATTCCTTTTCTTAGGTTCAGGTAGCATAACCTTAGGAAGACACCCCCACACTTTTAAATAATTCAAATTAGGTGGATAGCTTTTCCACAATTCATAAGGTGTCTTACCAGTTTTCTTATAAGGTATTCTATTTTGTAAATGACAAGCAGACAAGATAGTTTCACCCCAAAGATTATCAGGCGCACAAGAACTAACAAGCATACAATTCATCATTTTTTTTCAAACTCCTATTTTTCGTTTCTGCTACCCTATTAGATTCAGGTGAGTATGGAGGGGTAACTTCATGTATTATCCCTTCCTTTTCACAATAATCATTAAGTAAAATATATTTCCCACATTTATCAGATCTAACTCTTTTAATCTTCCTACTTAATTGATTTTCTACTTCACTTTTGTATACTAGAAAGGTATCAAAGATATCATCTTTATTTCTTAACAAATATACTTTTGTATATCTAGAATAATCATCTTTAAATGTAAAATAATATCTTTTTCCGCCCCTAGTCATTGTTTGCTTCAAGTCTCCTAAATCAGTGTGAATTAAGTCTAGCAAATTAGTTTCTCCAGAATAAACCGAAATATGTGATTTCTTAGTTTGCTTAGCTTCAGCACAAATTTCACATTTATCTAGACTAGAATAATCAGCATTAGAAATAAGACCTTTAGATTGCATTTTCTTAATATAAGATAAACTAACGTGTCCAAGTCTAGCATGCCATAAATCAAAAAAGTCAATCAAGTAAGCAGAAGTACTAGCATTTTCATTCATAACATTGAGTACAAATAAACCATGGTAACAATACCCTTTGCCAATAAAAATATTATTTTTGGTTAATACAACCTTATCAGATTCAAATGAAACCTTCACCCTAAATTTTCTAACAATCCCACAGAAACCAAATTGGTTCGGATATTAGGAACATGTAACACCTCATTCAGGGCCAGAATTTTTCCAGATGTGAGTTTGAGAAGAACTTTTCCTTTTTCTAGAACTGGAGTAGTTCTGGAATCACCAAGATAAACAACTTTTTCTCCTTCCTCAATTTGGGTGTAAGATGCAAATTCATTTTTATTTGCACAAATATGCCTAGTGGCACCACTATCTAACACCCAATTTTTTCACACTGGACACAAGATTTACTTGGGATATGACCGCAGCAATAACATCATCTGCTTCAACCAAATTTGCTTTGGTTTTAGCAGGATTGTCATTTTTTCCAATTTTTCTATCCCTACACTGAGGTGCATGATGGCCTGGTTTGCACACACAAAACAATTGCCTTTTTTCTTGAAGGTTTTATTGTTGACTTTGGGCTTGTAACCAGGTTTCTTTTCGTACCTGTTATTTTTGTTGTGAGACTTGTTGTCCTCCACGAGATTGGCTTTTGTAGCAATTTCCTTCCCTTTGGAAAAACTTGACTACTTCCGGTTGGTGTCTTCTATGATGATGTGCTTGACCAAATCAGCAATTGACAGCAATTTGTGTTTGTGCTTCAAATTTTGTTTGTAGTCACTCCAAGATTGGGGTAGTTTTACAATTAATATACCGGCCACAAATTGCTCCGGTAAATTAATTTTCTCCGTCTTGGGATCTTCAACTAGTTTGTGAAACTCGTTGATTTGAGCCTTAATATCTTTGTTCTCGTTCATCTCCCACTTGTAAAAATTACCAATAACAAATTTTTGTTTGCTAGCATCTTCGGCGGTATACTTAGCAACCAACGAATCCCATATTTCCTTCGCCTCCTTGTAAGAACAATAAACATCGAACAATTCATTAGATAAACTACTTAAAATAGTATGTCTAAATACCTTATTTGCGTGGACCCATAATTCCAATTTCTTAGAAGATGATTTATCGGGTTTTGGATCTGTAAGGGCAAAAGCAATAGAGTGCATGTCAAGAACAGAAAAAATCCATTCTTGTCATCTCCTAAAATTTTCTCCACCAAATACTTCGACTTTTGATACATCGGTGAATGGTTTGGCAAAGGTAGGTACAATTGGAACACCCGTAGTAACACCATCAATATTTGTAACTATAGCCTCAGTATTTTGAGGAACAACATTGTCACGTTCGTTTCCGTGTTCCATGATAGAAGAATTAAAATATCCTTAAGATTGTTGGAAAATTTTGGATGAAACACGGAAGTTTTAAATAGCTTGAGACATGTACCTTAAGGATATTTCACCAATATTGGTGTATCCCCTAGGATTCAACAAGCTCTTCTAGTTTTTCAACTAGGAGCAGGAACAACAAAGTATCACAAAAATTATAAGAAACCCAGTAAAAAGATTAAGACTTGAGTATTGTATTAGGAAGGATTATAACTTTGTGTAGTAGCTTTTTCAATGTTGTCTGTATGTCAGAAAGAACAAGTCACCATTTTATAGGTGATGGTTACAACGTTCAAGACTCTTAGCAACGTTATAAAATTTAATTGCTTATAGCCAACGGTAATAAGAAAGTAATGGCTGAGATTTTGTATTGAAGGTAATGGCTAACGGTAAGAAAGACATTAAAGTGTAATGGTTGAGTACCAAATTTGGTCAAAGAATGTTTGGCATTTTATTTTGACTTGGTCACCACGTTGTGCATTTATTAACGAATCTGGACATGTACACATGTAACATTTTATTTTCCTTTTGAGATATTACTATAATTTTTACATTAAGAGTTGTGTAAGAAAAGAAAGGGTTTTGCTTTTCTTTTTAAAAATGTAGTGATGGAGAAGAAGAGATAAAAATTCATTTTTGTAGATGAAGAGTAGGAGTAGAAAGGTCCTGTGATCTGACATTTGAAAGAAAGCTAGGCGGAAAGAGAAAGTATGTATTATTTTATTAGGCTTGGAGATGGAATTCCGTCTCCAATCAAAAAATTAAAAAAGATGTCCTGACACCTTTCTAACTTTTTGACTGGAGAAGGAATTCCGTCACCAGTGTTTTCAATTTAATTTATTTTAACTATTTTCTACGGTAAAACACATATTGGGAAGGGAACTCACTCGCCAACTGCTAAGTGGTTGGCGAGTGAGTTCCATCTGTAGCTATTTATTGTTTTTCTGGTAGTATTACTGCCGTGAATTCTAAAGTTGAAACCAGTTGCAGTTGTGAACAGTATTAGGTGCCAATCTCCTTTCATTAATCAGAAACTTCAGTAGACCGTCCACTAGACTGATTTTGCTCACCTTTATATGGATCATACGCAAGCTCTTTGACTACATGTTACGAATGTAACTAGAATGGAGGACATATTAGGGAAGCTGTCAACTTACCAATGGAACCCTAGTTAAAGAAAGAAGCATGTGCATTTAATGAGGTTGCCTATATATAGTAGGGAAAATATTTATTAGGGGTATGTTATGAGGTTGTCTTTCTTTTCTTAATTGTTTAGTTATAAAGTTAGTCCCTTCTTTATTTTATTGTAAGCTTTATTGTACGAATGGAGATGAACTCATACATGGCTATAATTACACTTCTCTGTATCAGTTCAATCCTCCTTCACAACAATACTGTAAACATTGCAAATTTTTGCTCCCATCCGTACTTGATCCATGTGACGGCCGATCGGAAGAGAACTCTTCTTCTAGTAGATAAAATAATTTTAGGGGAATATAACTTCTGTTTTTAAAATTTTTCCCTCATAAATAATTGAAAATGAAAAATATAATGGTTTTGCAATAATCTAAGGAGATTAAGTGCAAATTACTAGAAAAATGATAAAGAACTCGTCTTCATAGTTAAATTTCTTGTTCCCATTCATTGTTGCATTTTTCTATAGTGCAGTACTATCATTCTTCAAATGGATACTCCAAATGTATACTTGAGGTTGACTCCAAGATAGTTGCTGACATGTTAAAGGAAAAGCACACTGAGAACTTGAAGCTGAAACCAGTTATTGATGATATAGTGAAAGCATTGAACCAAGGGGAGTGCACTGTCACACATTGTTTTATCGAGGCAAACTTTATTGCAGATATCATGTCCAAGTCAGGAGCAGCTAAGGAGGAGGATAAAATGTGGTTTGAAAGGCAGCATCTACCTAATCAGGCAGTAGGATTTTATCATATGGATAAATGACAATTAGAGTACCTAGCATTAGACTAAGATATGGTAAGACCAATTTTTATGTAAGCTAAGTAGACTAGCATGCTCAGTTGCTGGTGGAATATGCCACAACTTTCTTTTTGTCCTTAAACATCCACCTGTGTAACTGCTTTTGATGTCAATAATATAACCCATTTTGAGCTGATGCAAGTCTGTTAGCCATTGAAGCAGATTAAAGAAGCTCGATGAAGAAGAAGAAGAAGAAGAAGAACAGTAGGAAAACTAATCTAGGTTATGAGAGAGCATGAGGGAATGAAATGTAATTCATTATCTTGAGTAACAAGGGAATACATTGGGGATATATATACACTAAATCAGATCAGTTGGATCACAAGAAAAGCATGAGCTGACATGGCACTTTCCTAACTACTATAACTAACTTTCAAACCAGTAGAAAATTACTAAAATGCCCCTCGGGCTTATTTGTTCAATGCAGTTGCTTCAACACTCCCCCTCAAGCTAGAGGGTGCAAACACATTTAGCAGACCTAGCTTGGAACATAGGTAGACATGTTGCACTCTATTCAAACCTTTGGTTAGAACATCAGCTGGTTGATCCTTGGTAGAAACATACTGAGTAGTGATTAGTCCTTCCATTATTTTCGGTCTCACAAAGTGACAATCAATCTCTATGTGCTTTGTCCTTTCATGGAACAC